>CM073572.1:157996220-159196220 GCA_037074715.1 Magnolia kwangsiensis
GTTCATCCCGGCCTTATAAATAGTTTTAGATGTCATATAAACATCAAGGTAGAGCTCAGGAAAGTTTCCACGGTAAAAATTTCTTTCATCACTTTTCTCTCTCTCATGCTTACCTGAGTTTTGGTCGAATGCCTAAAATAATCTTACAAAATGAAATGACAGAGGGGATTTCTAACAAACATTATAATGGCCAACTAAGTTCTCAGTTAAGAAACTTAATGAGAAAAGCTTTTAGGAAATCCGGACGGTGCTCCATGGCCTCACATGTTTTTTACATGTCTGGTCCATTCACTCTATTCTATTTGACTAGTTACTCGCCTCGATCATACTGCATATGAGAAAGATATTGGGCAAACAAGATTGATCAACAATTTGAGTGAATTTTGATTTAAACAACTGCAGTTATTTACTCTTCAATCTGGACTGATCAAATTGTCCAAAAATGGATAAAGGTTGTTCATAATATCAAAAATATATGAATGAATAGAAAACACAAACATCAGCTTGATCCAAAACTTCTATGGCCTCTAAGAAATTTTAAATGGTAGAGGTTCAATCACACTATTTCCTTTGGCGTGGTTCACTTGAGCTTTGGATATGCTTCCTTTTTGTTCTTTAGACCTCAAATTATCTATTAACATGGATGAATAGAGTGGATAAAATAAATAAATAATAGTGGACCCCACAGAGTTTACTTTGGAAAGGGTAACAAGTAATTCACCTAAATGTAATAGAGAAGGGTTTCCTTAAAACATTGATCATAATCATATATTGGGCCTGCCTAAATGTGATTCACATATCCAACCCACTCATTATGTGTGTCCCACTTAGATGAGGGGTCAGACCAAGTTTCAACCGCATCCAAAACTCATGTGGGCCCCACCAAGTGCTTTTATATTTTTAGGATGTCTTCACATAGGTTTAGATGGTTGGCCCACTTGAGTTTTGTATACAAATGATTTTTGAGATATCTCATAACCTAAAGGGGATACATCAAATCCACAGTGTTGATGTTCAACACACCATGATGGGGCCCACAAAACTTACTAACATCAATTCTTCGCTTCTCATGAGGTCAGTAAGTTGGGTCACATTTTTTACCTGAATAATTGGCCCATTTTACATGTCTAGTCCATTCACTCTATTTTACTGATCAATACTCTCAATTTAACTAGTTACTCGCCTCAATCAGGCTACATATGAGAAAGATATTGAGCATACAAGATTGATCAACAATTTCAGTGAAATTTGATTTAAACATCTGAAGTTATTTACTCTTCAATTTGAACTGATTAAATTGTCCAAAAACGATTAAAGGTTCAATTAGTGGATGTGCCTAATAATTTAGTAATTTTATTTTTCACAAATAAATTTAACAATTTTTTTTTTCAAAATGTATATTTTTTTTTACTCTTTTAACTAAATATCATTTTTATTATAAATAAATTTAACATGTTTTTTACAAAATTTAGTTTTCTTTTTAAAAAAATATATTTTTTTACCATTTGTCAATTTTTTCACAATTTTATTTAATTTTTTAAATTTTCTTTTTCAAAATATCATTTTTTAAATCTCACTTTTGTTATATAAGTTTTTAATTTTTCTTGTCAAAATACAAAATCTAGTTTTCTTTTTTAAAAAATATATTTTTTTACAATTTGTCAATTTTTTCAAAATTTTTTTAATTTTCTTTTTCAAAATATCATTTTTTAAATCTCACTTTTGTTATATAACTTTTAAATTTTTCTTGTCAAAATACAAAATCTAGTTTTCTTTTTTTAAAAAAATATATTTTTTTTTACAATTTGTCAATTTTTTCACAATTTTGTTTAATTTTTAAAATTTTATTTTTCAAAATATCATTTTTTTATCGATTTTTTTTTTCCAAAATTATCAACATTATTCAAAGTTCTTAATTTATTTTTTTTCAAAATCTAGATTTTTATAAATTTATAGTTTTTTTTCCAAAATTTAAATTTTTCTTAAACATTGTTACTTATTTTTCTAAGCTTCTCAACTAATTTTTTTTTCGAAACTCATAAATTTTTTGAGCTTCTTAATTTTTGACCTGAGCATTAGAGTCAGTGTAGGACCATCTCTAATAGAGATGGTCTTTGACAAGGCTATAAGACGGTTTAGGTCCGTCTCTAATAGAGACAGTCTTTGACAGTCTCTAATAAAGACGGTCTTTGGCAGGGCTATAAGATGACTAAGGACCGTCTCTAATAGAGATGGTCTTTGACAATCTCAGATTATAAGTAAAAGACAGCTAATGACTGTCTCTAATGCAGACGGCCAATGACCGTCTTAGATGACTGTATATAAGACGGTCAAAGACCGTCTCTAATGTGGACGGCCAATGACCATCTCGGATGACCGCATATAAGACGGTCAACAACTACCTTAAATGATTTATGGACGTTTAAATTTTTAAAACAATATTAAGGACGGTCAGGAGCTGTCTAAAATTTTAGAGACGGTTTACGACCATCTCTAAAGTGTCTTTAAACCAAGCAATTTTAGAGACGGTCCAGAACCGTCTCGAAATCCATCCTTTTTTTTTCTTTTTTTTTTTTTTCCATTTTTCACGTAGTGCATCCCATGTCCAAAACCCCCAGGTACATAATTTCCTTTAAAAATCGTAGAACAACAAAGGAATTCAATACTTAAAAACTTGGTGCAAATAGGTAAATTTTCTAAGTTTTCTTCAAGTCACTTCAAGCCATTGAGCGTGGGTCGATGACATCGAACATGACTTGATGACATCAAAAAGTGACCCTCATATGTCCAATAACTACAGATATGCTTGGATTGAAAATTCAATTCATTGAAATACCTTCAATGACATCGAACATGTGTATTCAATGACATCGATGGTGATTCGAAGAATCAGAGAACTTAGAGTTTTTATCCAGCAAGCTTCTAAGAAAATCTTTCAAAAATTTTGAGGAATCGAAGTAGATTCGATGTAATCAAGATTCAAACTTCAATGACATTGAAAAAGGATACAATAAGTCCAACGACCTTTAGAGGAAAATTCTAGGAATCGAACTAGTTTCAATGTCATCGAGATTCAAACTTCGATGACATCGAACAAGGTTTGATGACATCGTAAAAGGTCAAGAAAATGTTCAGCATGCTTCGAATGAAAATTTGTTAAAAAGATCGAGGAATCGAACTAGGTTCGATGACAGAGATTTAAATCTTGATGACATCGAGTTAGGTTCAATGGCATCAAATTTTAACACAAAATCGTCTAACAAACTTTGAAGTAAAATCATGGATAAATTTGAGGAATCGAACTAAATTTTATGATATCGAAATTCAAATTTCGATGACATCGAATCAAGTTCGATGACATCGAACGTAGATAGGTTCTGATGTATATGTTATCGTTGGACATTTTGCCTTTATAAATAGAAGCTAAGTTCTAGTGTTTGTATTGAGAAAAAGAGAGAGTTCCAAGGGGGCAACTTTTTACCTACCATCATTACGCCTTCTTCTCATGGAAGTTCATTTCCTAACCCTTTCTTATTCATTGAATACTCAATAGATTGGATTGGAGAATGAACTTCAACATTCAAGGATCTTCCAATAGGTACTTAATGACAAATCATTGTGCTGGATCATCTTGAATGCTTAGAATCACTCCGTCTGTTAATGATTCACATTTAATATAGTAGATTCCACCAAAAAACCTTGACCCAACCCCGACTACCTATATTGGAGAATCTTTAAGTGTTGCGATTCAAGGGAGATGAAGAATCTCCATTATCAAAGGAGATCGTCTTCATCATGTGCTAAACAGGGCTCACCTACTTATAGGTAAGTGTTTAAGAGTCCTCAGAATCCGATGATCCTTCCTTGTGTCGGACTGATCTTCAGGTTGTGTTTCATAAACACACTAAGACCTTTTAGAGGCCTCCAACGGGAGAATATGTTTGGAGTCCTTGTGTAGGACCATTAGTGCCTTGTGTAGGCATTGATTGAGTGCCTTATGTAGGCATATCTGAATGCCTTGTGTGGGCATGACTAGTTGCCTTATGTAGGCATGTGTGGTTACCTTGTGTAGGCTTCCTTAGGAACCTTGTATAGGTCCTAGTGTCAACCTTGTGTAGGTTGTAACGGTTTGAGGTGAACCTGATTTAAAACCTCTGTTAGTGAAATCTGGTACACTCAAGGGTTGAGTGTGTCTGCCCAGAGTGGAGTAGGCACATAGCCGAACCACTATATATAATTGTGTTTGGGATTGCAATTTGTGTATTCATTTGATCATGCTTATCTTGAATGTTTAAAATGATGCATGTGAATGTTTTAAATTAATAGGAATCACATCCCACACACTCATACATTCTACATAGACTAATTGCTTAAATTGGTCAACCTAAGTAGTCTATTGTTTAGATCCTCTACTTGGCTTAAAAGCTTGTAGAGTTAAGATTACTACATCTTGATTAATTGCATATTAGTTCAAGATTAGGAAATTAGGATTTTAAACTAACATAAATTTTATAAAGTCTTATTCACTCCCCTTTAGGACACTTTAACCTATTCTATACCTCTATTATAGCGGTCTAAACTGCAATTTCAATTGGTATCAGAGTGAGTTCCTCCTGAAGGGTTTAATCACCTAGAGGAAGATCCTGACTGAAGTTGGGAATCATGGCTAAAGGAGAGGGATCATCAGTGTCTAGACCTCTTAGCTTCGATGGTTCAAATTATGCGTATTAGAAAGCTAGAATGCATTATTTTCAACAATCTCTAGATCATGAATTTTGGGAAATAGTTGAAAGCGGATATGTGCCACCAATTGATCAAGTGGTACTTGAAAATGGTTCAACCATCAACAAACCCAAATCTAAAGAGATGTGGACTACTTATGATAAAGAAAGAAAAACATTTGAAGCCAAAGAGATGAATGATATCTACTGTGTTGTATCATAAGAAGTCTTTAATCAGATTAGTATGTGTGGTACATCAAAAGAAGCATAGGATTGGTTGGAAACAACCCATGAAGGAACTAGCACAATGAAAAGATCAAAACTACAACTACTAACATTACAATTTGAACTCATCAGGTTGGATGAACATGAGACCTTTATGGAAATTTTTGCAAAGCTGAATATTATCTGTAACTCCATGGGTGGATTGGGAGAGAAAATTTCGGTATAAAAAATTTATAGGAAAATTCTGAGATCCTTACTGGAATGTTTCAATTCCAAAGTGACAACCATCGAAGAATGTAGAAACATGGATGAAATGGAAGTAGAGGAACTAGTAGGTTCACTACAAACATTTGAACAACACTTCAAACCATCCCTGAAATCCAAAAGTAATGCCCTCAAGGCTGCTAAACACATAACCATAAATTAGGAGGAGGTATGTGACAAAGAAAATGATGATGAGGAAGTGGCTCTCGTAGCTTAACTGTTCAAAAAATTCTTTAATAAGAACCATGGCAGACCATACAACCACAAAGGCAAACAATTGGACAATAAGTATCACATAGGCAAACCTTTCGGAAAGTCCAAAGAGCCTCACTATTACAATTGTCGAAAAGTTGGACACTTGTCCACTGAATGTTCCAACAAGAAGACTAAAGGAAAAGCCATGGTAGCCACATGGGATGACATTGAAGAATCAAATTTAGAATTCAGTGATTCAGAGAGTGATGAAGACCAAAAGTCTTTAAAAATTCTTATGGCCTTCACATCTACTAACATCCCCAATCCATGGGATAATGAGGATATGGATGAACCTCAAGCCAAAGAGACACTTTCCTCATATGGTGAAAAATAAGGAGAAGAAAATGATGATATTCATGATGCCTATGATCAACTTTATATGCATAGCATTAACATTCTTAAGAAGCTTGTTATTACTGAAAAAAAGAATTGCTATAAAAAGATCTAGATAAGACTCTAGAAATTAATACCTCCAACAATAACATTCAGAAAATGATAGGCTTGAAAGAATAACATCATTCCTTAAATCTGAGTCACTAAAATTAAACAAACAAATTGTACTTTTAAAAATTGAGAATATGTTAAGAATGAAAATCATTCACTTATTCTTGATGCAGAGAAATCAAAACAATCTGTTGAACTTAGTCAGAGATTCTTTTAAAGCAGCGAAAAGCTAGAAAAACTTCTAGGGATGGCAAGAACACAGAAGGATAGGAGAGGCTTAGGCTATGAATCTTGTGAATCAAACTCCTTTCCTGTACCACATATGATTAAGAACAATGTGACATCTAGAAGCAATACCAGGGATACCCCTATATGCCATTTATGTGGAGAATTAGGACATTATAGGTTTCAATGTCTCACGTTTGGAAGATCTCACTCCACTTCCGGTTTGAACTTTTCTAAAAAATTCAAACCAACTGGAAGAACAGTATAGAATGTCAAGAGTCCTTTAGTAAACATACCAAAAGAAGGAAGAAAACATCCTACTCCACCCAAAATGACAAAAAGGATGGATGAGTTATTGAATCAGGTGGCAAAACTAAACCAGAAAACCAAAGAATTAATGAAACAAGGGAATCTGATTCAATTGTCTGAAAAATCCAAATAGACCCATGGTAAAGACAGAGAATCTTCACCAAGAAGAGTTGCCTCCAAATGGGTAGTGAAAAACAAGAACCCTTGTCTGATAATTCATTTCGATCTTAATACAAGAAATGGTTCCAAGCTGTATCTAGACAGCGGTTGCTCTGGACACATGACTGGTGACCAATCCCACTTCTACACTTATTCAAAATTTAATGGTGGGAGGGTCACATTGGGAGATGGGAGATATGCCAAGATAATTGGGCAAGGATTAATTGTTGGCCTTGAGATGACCATGATTGAAGATGTTCTTTGCATAAAAGGACTGAAACACAATCTTCTAAGTATCTCACAAATCAGTGACAAAGAACTCATGGTCATGTTCTCCAAAGAAGAGTGCAAGATCTTAGACCTGTCAGGAAAATGTATTATGAAGGGTCTTCACACAAGCAACAAATGTTACGTAATTGAAAGTAATAGAAAGGATGCTCAGTCTATCTGATATCATGTGACCAAGAATAATAAGTGCAAGTCATGGATCAAGACTTGGATATGTGTGAAATTCTCTTTTAGTATTCATGATATATTAGAGGATCTTTTGCCTCCAAATTCTTTTTGAACATAAACATAGCAAATGTTTATAATTTTGATTCTCACTCCTTTTTGTATAAATTTTGTTATGTGTACAAGTTGATAAGAAGAAAATACTACGTTATACATCTCCTTGGATCTAATTGAAGAACTCAGAAAAATGTTGATTTTATTGCTTCGATGATGTATTCGATGAATCGAATGAAACTTCGATGACATCGAGATAAATTCGATGATATCGAAGAACTAACAGAATCTGAAAAGTCAGACACTACCTGCTATCATCAAACACCTCTTCGATGACACATTATGTTGACTGATCAATGTCATCAAATCAGTTTTGATGACATCGAAGTCCCCCGACTTGTAAAAGATTAGGAGTGCGAGAAAATGCAATTTTGGGCAGAAAGTCATCTTCCTCATTTTTTAGCAGTCCAGTGAAGCGGTGGTGGTGGTCTTGAGCTCAAATCAAAGCCCTTCTTAGTAAAACCCTACATCCTCTCACTCTATTTTGAACGGTTAAGTTGAATCTAAGATACATTGCGCCTAGGTTGGATTGTGGAGTCTTTATTCCAAATCTTTCTTTTCTTCTTAGTCCGTTTCTTCTTTCTTTGGGAAAATCTTTGTCTGAGCACACATGGCCAAAGATAAAGGCAAAGCAACAACAAAAGGGGAATCCTCTCGGCCAACGAGGAAGAAACCCTTGCCCCGAAAGAAAGGGCCAGGGCACTGGATCAAAGTTCTCTTGTATCCAGACGTGGCAACCCTGCTTGACAACTGTCGCGTAGCAGTGGCCCGTTTTCTACTCCTGCACCTATAGTTGGACCATTGATTCCTCCACCAAATGCTAGCTTATTGGAAAAGTACACTGGGAGGCAACTCGTGCATGAGAGACAAATTGATCGGGAGTGTATTCGAGTGTTTGAAATTGAGCCCCTTTTATCCGCTGTTGACTAGATGTCACTGTTGGATTTTTGTGGGCCATGCCGTGATGAGAGTCTATCATTTTCTTGCCTATTGTCACTCTCCAATTTTGGACCCACCTTCTATAACGGTCACATTTTGGGAGATTAGTGTAGAAATCATTGTCAAAAGTATGTGTGTTATATATGTCATGTATGTGATGACTCATTAACTTGGATAGGCAAAATTTTTTTTATTTAGTCATCCCCTTGGAAGGGCTAAATGTTTTGAAATATTTCTGGTTAGTTGGTGATGCCCATGGATGGGATGAATATTTTGGTTTGGGGATGTTATTATGATTATGATTATTATTATTATTATTATTATTATTATTCTTCTTTTTTTTTTTTGAATGCTTTGATGATTAAATGATGAATATCTGCCAACCTTAGGCTGTAATTTTTGTCTTACTTATATGTCTGAGTTTGATGATAATTGATCAATGCATATATAACTCATACACTGTGCAATGATGGTTTAAAATGTATGCATCCTCTTTATTGGTTCTCCTCTTTGCAAGTGCAATTTCAGTCATACTACATGTTATTGCTATACACTAACCCTTTAACAATCACTGATGAAAAGGTGCAGAACAATCTCATCATGTAAACTCTATGGTTGTTTGTTTTAAGAACATGGTGATGCGGATGATAGGGGGAGCAGCTATAAGAAAAGAAATTATGGTTGTGTGTGTGTTATCTAGAATCTTTTTAAAATTGTGTAAAGATGATGTACACACAATTTAAGTTGTTGTTCTAGGGTTTTGTCATGTACTTGACAAAGGGGGAGATTGAAAGTGCCTTTGTTTGTCAATTAGCATGACGGTTGAGTCGGTATGTCAAGAGAGCCCCATGTGAAGATAATTCAAGATGTTGCCTCAACTGGATGGGTGAATCAAGAACATCAAAGGTAAATTAAACCTCACATCCCATATCCAAAACCCCCAGGTATATAATTCGCTTTAAAAGTTATAGAACAACAAAGAAATTCAATACTTGAAAACTTGGTGTAAATAGGTAAATTTTCTAAGTTTTCTTCAGGTCACTTCGATCCATTGAGCATGGGTCGATGACATTGAACACTTGTGTTCGATGACATCGAACATGGCTCGATGACATCTAAAAGTGACCCTCATAGGTCCAGTTACCACAAATATATTTGGACTAAAAATTCGGTTCATCGAACATACCTTCGATAACATCGAACACGTGTATTCGATGACATCGATGGTGATTCGAGGAATCGAAGAACTTAGATTTTTTGTCCAGTAAGCTTCTTGGAAAATCTTCTGAAATTCGAGGAATCAAACTAGATTCGATGTCATCGAGATTCAAACTTCGATGAGATCGAACACGGTTCGATGACATCGAAAAAGGATACAAAAATGTCCAGTGAGCTTCAGAGAAAAATCTTCTCAAAAATTCAAGGAATCGAACTAGTTTTATTTCATTGAGATTCAAACTTTGATGACATTGAACAAGGTTCGATGACATCATAAAAGGTCAAGATAATGTCCAGCGTGCTCCAAAGGAAAATCTGTTAAAAAGATTGAGGAATAGAACTAGGTTCGATGACATCGAGATTCAAATCTCGATGACATTGAATTAGGTTCGATGACATTGAATTTAGACACAAAATCGTCCAGCAAAATTTGAAGAAAATCATGGATAAATTCGAGGAATCAAACTAGATTCGATGACATCGAAATTCCAATTTCGATGACCTCGAATCAAGTTCTATGACATCGAACGCAGATAGGTTCTGACGATTATGTTACCATTGGACATTTTACCTTTATAAACAGAAGCTCGGTTCTAGTGTTTGTATTGAGAAAAGGAGAGTGTTCTAAGAGGGTAACTTCTTACCTACCATCATTAAACCTTCTTCTCATGGAAGTTCATTCCCTAACCCTTTCTTATTCATTAAATACTCAATAGATTGGATTAGAGAATGAACTTCAGCATTCAAGGATCTTCTAGTAGTTACTTAATGGTAAATCATTATGCTGGAATATTTCGAATGCTTAGAATCACTTCGCCTCTTAATGATTCACATTTAATAGCGTAGATTCCACTAAAAAACCTTGACCTAACCCCAACTACTTATATTGGAGAATCTTCAAGTGTTGCAATTCAAGGGAGCTGAAGAATCTCCATTATCAAAGGAGATCGTCTTCATCATGTGCTAAATGGGGCTCACCTACTTATAGGTAAGTGTTTAAGAGTCCACAGAATCCGAGGATTCTTCCTTATGCAGGACTGATCTTTTGGTTATGTTTCGCAAACACACTAAGACCTTTTAGAGGCCTCCAACAAGCGAATACGTTTGGAGTCCTTGTGTAGGACCAATAGTGCCTTGTGTAGACATTGATTGAGTGCCTTGTGTAGGCATGTCTGATTGCCTTATGTAGGCATGACTAGTTGCCTTATATAGGCACTATTTGCCTTGTGTAGGCATGTGTGGTTACCTTGTGTAGGTCCTAGTGTCAACCTTGTGTAGGTTGTAATGGTTTGAGGTGAACCTAATTTAAAACCTCCATTAGTGAAATCTAGTACACTCAAGGGTTGAGTGCTCCCTCCAAGAGTGGAGTAGGCACATAGCCAAACAACTATATATGATTGTGTTTAGGATTGCTATTTGTGTATTCATTTGATCATGCTTATCTTGAATGTTTAAAATGATGCATGTGAATGTTTTGAATTAATAGCAATCACATTCCACACACTCATACATTCTACATAGACTAATTGCTTAAATTAGTCAACCTAAGTAGTCTATTGTTTGGATCCTCTACTTGACTTGGAATCCTGTAGAGTTAAGATTTCAACATCTTGATTAATTGCATATGAGTTCAAGATTAGGAAATTAGGATTTCGAACTGGCATAAATTTTATAAAGTCCTATTCAGCCCCCTCTAAGACACTTTGACCTATTCCATACTTCTAATATAGCGGTCTAAATCGTAATTTCACCATTGAGATGACACCTATATATAAACGACATGTTCCCTGACGAATAATTGTTTAAAATTTCCTAATTACCTTGGTTTGTTGATATCGTGAATTATCTTGTTACAGTTTTCACGCCAGACAAGAAGAAATTCTATACCAAGGTACGTAAATTTATCTGGGATGATCTATACCTATTGAAATATGATCATATTCCAAGGAGATGTGTGCTTGACAATGAACATCAAAGTGTAATCTCCTTTTGTCACTCTTAGGCCTGTGGTAGTCACTTTTTTGATAAAAAAAAACTACAACTAAAATTTTAAAGTGTGGTTTTTTATTGGCCCACTATGTTTAAAGATACTCAGGAGTTTTACAAAGCTTGTGAGTGTTGTCAAAAATTAAGAGGATTATCCCGTCGAAACATGATGTCATTGAACCTCATTCTAATTATTGAAGCATTCGATTGTTGGGGCATTGATTTCATGAGACCATTCCCCCAATCCTTTGGAAACATTTACATTTTGTTAGCAGTAGACTATGTTACCAAGTGGGTCGAGGTGATCTCGTACCGGAATAATGATCATCAAACAGTCATTCGATTCTTTAAAGAAAATATCCTTTCCCAGTTAGGAACACCTCAAGCCATCACAAGTGATGGAGGTTCATACTTTTGCAATAAGCCATTCAAGAACTTAATGAAGAAATATGGAATTTCTCACAAAGTCAGTACACCCTATCACTCGCAAACAAGCGGTTAAGCTAAAATTTCTAACAAGGAAATCATACAACTTTTGAAAAAAGCAGTTAACCCCGATCATAAAGATTGGTCAATCAAACTATTTGATGCTTTATGGGCATATTATACAATGTACAAGACCCCTATTGGAATGTCTCCCTTTAGAATTGTCTATGTGAAGGCTTGGCACTTGCCTGTGCAGTTGGAACATATGGCCTACTAGGCGATTAAGAATTTGAACTTCAATTTGGACAACGTCAGCTCGCTACACAAACTTCAATTGATCGAACTCGAGGAAATTCGGAACGATGAAATGAGAACTCAAGAATTTACAAGGATAGAATGAAAGTGTTTCATGACTGGAACATTCTTCGAAAATCATTAACAACAGGTCAAAAAGATCTTCTGTACAATTCCTGATTACATCTTTTTCTGGGTAAGCTTCGTTCGCGTTGGATTGACCATTTTATTGTTACTATTGTTTATCCTCATGGGGCTTTTACGATAAAGAGTACAATGAATGACAACATTTTCAAAGTGAATGGTCATCATCTCAAGCCATTCGTTGAGAAGTTTGACTAAGAGGATATGTCCATGCCTCTGACTAATCCCATATACCAGGATTGACCTCTTAGTTTGATGGAGATGTAGTTAGGTTTATTTCTTTCATCGGATTTAGGATTCGGATAGTTTGTTTTCAGTTTGTTTAGTTTTTGTGCTAACCCATTACATGTTGAGAACTTTAGAAAAACTTCAATTCTCCTTCTTATGGTACTACCT
Source organism: Magnolia kwangsiensis (assembly GCA_037074715.1). NCBI lineage: Eukaryota > Viridiplantae > Streptophyta > Magnoliopsida > Magnoliales > Magnoliaceae > Magnolia > Magnolia kwangsiensis. The sequence goes on from CM073572.1 coordinate 158,008,793, forward strand.
TCCCATCACTTCTCCTTTTTTTTCATTGTCTCATGTGCATTACATGCTTATATCATTTACATTGAGGACAATGTAGATTTTAGGTTGGGGTGTGTGGATTAGGTAAACTAATAAGTGTTTTCTTAGTCTTTGAACAAAAATTTTCAAAATTTTCAATTTTCAAGTAAAATAAACTATTTGGAAAACAAAAGTTTCTGTAATTGAGAATGTTTGAGTATGATGATAAGATAGAGAATTAAACTTTGAATTGTTCGGGTTTGATCAAATGAGTAAACTACTGATAAACTCTTCCAATTGACTGGTTAAAAGGATGGTTGAATATCATTTTTCTAATTCACAATTCATTCTTAACATATTTTCTAAGGAGGACACTAGAACTTCTAATCTCAGTATTCAAATCATTAATAGGTACTAAGGAAGACTGAAAGAATGTTAAAAAGGTCGTCAAGATAAAATCAAAAATTGAAAAAGAAGAAAAAGGGGATAAATTTGGAATCAATGCTTGAATAATCTCTTTTTCCTTAAAGTGATGAGCATGCCTAACATTATGAAATAATAGTTATTTTCTATGGAAGATAAGTTGAGATCCACCAGGCACATTAGAAATTAGATATGCAAACTTATTCTCTTGGTCATTGATATTGGAAGACTTAGTTCGACCGTTTACTCATGAGATTCGGCTCTAGGTTTTCAAATTTACACTTTCTAGTCTTGATTCTACTCATTCAAACTTGATTGCATAAAAGATTATTTTCTAAAAGAGGTGTGACCATTGAGAATTGAGGATTTCTTCACGCATATTTTGCTCGGGACTAACAAAATGCTGGTTGAGGGGGTGTGTTAAGTGTTAAATATTGCATATTTCCCCTTATTTATATTTTGATTTTATGAACATCAAAATGTTTAATGGGTATATTTTATATATGTTTATATTATAAGGTGAATTTGAGAGCTTGAATTGAAAAGAATGTTAAAAACATGAAAATCGATGCTTAAGAATCACCAAGGCAAGGGGTGGATCTTAAGACACCAAGATTGAAGATTTCAAGACCTGAAGAATCAAGAAAACCAAGTGGAGAAGGAAGGAAGTTGGAAGTGCAAAGTGTAGAAAATCAGAAAAGCTGATTTTTACTATCGATGACATCAAAAACCATTCGATGACATCAAAGTAAGTGCTCGATGACATCGAAGGCAGTTCGATTACATCAAGTATTTGAAGGATTTCTAAAGTATCTTGTTGGACTAATTGGGCACATTACTCGATGACATCGATGACCCGTTCTATTGATCGAAGGCTTATTTGATGACATTGAGATTTTTGAAGATTTCTCAAGAAATTCACTGGAACATTCTGGACACTTTTTTGATTAATTGAACTACTTTCGATGACATCGAAGGTATGTTCGATGACATCGAAGATTTATGCAGTGCAAAAGGGTGCGACTTACGAATTCGATTCAAACTGGGATTTTTCCTTCGTTGCCATTGAAAACTGTTCGATGACATCAAAGGAATTATGTAGAGTGAATAAATTTGAGGTGGTTTCCAAAGTTGGCCGAACAAAGCCTATATATTTGAGTTTTTCAAGGAGTTTTAAATATTAATTAGGGTTCAAGGAGAAAAAAAAAAAGGGTGGAGTAGCCTCCCAAAGAGTTTTTCTTCTTCTTTAGTTATTTTAATGTTTTGTTTAAGAGTTTTAGTCTTAATCATGTCTAGGGTTAATTAAACCTCTTAGCTAGAGCTAAGAGGTGAATATTGTAGTTTGTTTGGTTGTTTACCTTACTTTGATTCAAGTTTATGTTGAAATTTATTGATTTCTTGTTTGGTTAAAGGAATATTTTCAGTTTTCTATGGTTTATTGTGACTCAAATTACAGTAGACGCTGTGAGAGCTTTGAATATCTTCTTACTTTTTAAGTTGTGAGATCTGTAAAATTCGTGATTCACCATTGTCTCCTGGGCAATGGTTGAATTTCCTTCCAATCATCACAATGGTTCTTCATGTGGGAACTAATTCAATAAAAATTTTAAAATTGTTTTAACTATTCCATCTTCCAACTGGATAGGATAGGACTTCGATTCCAGTTGTGTTTATTGAATCAAGTGAGGTAGCATCTTAAACAATGCAAGTGGATCCTTGGTGCTTTAGTTCCTCTTTTGGTTAATAATTTATTCACGATTATTCACAATTATTCTCAATTTTATTTTAGATCTTTTTTTAGTTATGCTTCTAGTTTATTTTCAGAATACGTACAAATTTAGTCCATATGGATTCAACCTCGGTCTCACCAAGTTATTACTACATCACAACCTTGCACTTGGGGTTGTGAACAAAGAGCAAGCTTAGTGAAAAGATATGGTAGGAAGAAGCATATAAGCTCCCCTCAACCTAGGTCTACAAACCCTAATGAGAGTGGCCATCAGGGATTAGAAAATTTTTGAAATTCAAAATCAATACTAAAATATCCTCCATTTTCTTGCCTCCTTTTCTTTACTTTGGCTGGGCTAATTACTCTGTAATTTTAAAATTTTCTTTTTTGGGGGAGTGTAGCATGCAATTGCATATGTAGAAGGAGATAAATACTATGGAGCAAAGGCTACAATAAATGTATGGAAACCATGGATTTTTAGTTTATATTAGAAGTTGGGTCTCAAGTAACATGGATTTTGGGTGTCTCTCATTTTCTTTTTTTTTTTCTTTTTTTTTTTTTCTTTTTTTCTTTTTAAATGAAAAAATGAGAGTGATTCTCTTTAAGAAATAGGTTGCTTCAACCTCTTATGCTCAGGTTTCATTCAAATATTGAAATAACAATGGGGGTTAGCATCATACCTGTCACGCCCCAAATCAGAGGACGGACAGCTTCCGTGATGCCGCGAATCCGGCACTCGACTTTCATACACTAAGTCCTTAGTTGGGCGCACCACAAGGAAGATTTTTTTGACTGAATTTTTATATATATACACATAAAATACGTAAGCATGACGATCCATAATCAAAATACTAAGCAACGCTCTCCATTATAAATTTTGATGGTTACAAGTACAATGCTTTTTAAAAGGTACATAACGTCAACATTGTCAAATCAAAAAATAAATGCAATACATCGAGAAAGCTTAGTCTTCAAGCTACTCTAGCCCTAAAAAAATGAAAAATAGGAAGCTTAGGAAAAAAGTCTAGTGAGTACACACGTGTGTGTAGTGTGTCCTAAATGCAAGCAAGATACATATGCCACGAAGAAATCATGTATGGTAAAGATGTGTAGTATGTGAGGTATGATGCCATTGCCAATGCAACGCATATGCAACATAGGAACACTCTGAGTCAATGCTACCAATATCACTAAGTCATATTTTCATTTCTCCTATACCACAGCCATAACTATATTACACGCATCCGTAATCACATCATCATTATTATATTGTCATGCCATAATCATACAATATCAAAAATACTGTAAGATCATGAATCATATAATATCAGAGTAAACAGAAATACTAACAAGTCCATGAGTCATACAATATCAAAGTATGCAATATCGATCAGTTATGCAAATGAGGAGTCAAAAAAAACCAAATATCGAATGTCGAGGATGCGATGTAATATGCAATTCCTAATGAGTTCACGAATACCGTCAGCCATATCTAAATACAAAAATACAGTAACTCAAAATGCCATATGTCGTGGATGTAATGTAATATGTAGTGTGAATGGAATGACCATTCTGGAGTGTGAAGTCGGGATGATAATATGCAGTACCGTAGGGTATGGGGCCCATCACATGGGACTTCTATCCAAACTAGTCTCATACCTAATTTGGATGGTCAGACTCAATGTGGTAAACTCTTGATCTCAAGTTAGTTGCGCACTTCAACCAAAATCCTGGGCATTGCAAAGATACACGTAACAAATAGTTGTGCACTACTAACCCGAGTGGATAGTGAATGAACGAATGAATATGTAACTCCTGCTCAATAAATCCACATATTAGTACTGTTCCTCTCTCAGATCATCACCAGGGTCTATTACACTTTACGCCATCCAAGGACACAACTGGGTAAGTGGAAGAGACCTCACTATTTGCCTGCCAATATCGGGCCCGGCTCATCGATAACAGACTCATTCCTCAAACTGGTCAAACTCAACCTGGATATTACCCCCTCACTCAAGTGGGTAAGGTCACTCCCCCTCCCAACTGACCACGACATAGTGGGAGATGTGGCCTATTGGTATACGGCTCTCAGGCGCTCATATATATCCACTCAGTCTTAACATTGGGGCATCCTCTAGTACCAAGAGGGTTTAGGAATTTTCACTCAGGGCCATTTATGGCAGCCCGATGCTAACAACAGATTTTTGGTGTCCCATCTGGCCATGCACAATATGCCTGCGGAGGCTACGAACCTGATTTCTTTATGGCATATAGTCATCACAACACACAATCAAAGATGCATGAGTCATCAATCCAGTCATGCATCAATCCTAAGCATACCGTGCGCTCATGTGAGATAACCTCCACCTATCAGGGAGTCTCATATACCACCGACACTATGACATATGCAATGGTCAATCATATCTCATAAAAAACATATAGATGATGCGTATGGATATGTATCATGATACTATGCTGTCACATACTCATAATCGGTATCAATAACCGGCATTGACAATCGACCTCGACAATGTGGACATTTAACCAACATTGCACCCAAGGAATGACCCACATAAAGCCAAACATATCATGGGCCCATGGCCTCACGTAAGGGCCTCATACATCAAGTGGGCCGCATCACATGGGCTACAGTAATGGGCCTCATATACATCTAATGGGCTGCATTAATGGGCCATATACAATCTCAATCGGCCATATCCCACGGACCTCAAATATATAATAATGGGCCTCATCATACGGGCTAATATACATCATAGTGGGCCTCATTATATGGGCCAATATACAACACCATGGGCCTCACTCAAGAGCTTAATACACATTACGATGGGTCTCTCACATGGGCCTAATATATATCACTATGGACTCCATCGACTGGCCCTCAAATGCACCATAATGTGACTCACCACGTAGGCCTCATATACATTACATTGGGCCTTAAAAACGGGCTGAATACACATCACAATGGACCCCAAATACGAGCCACATATGCATCACATGGGCCTCGACACATGGACCATAAACATAAGCTTCAAATATATCATAATGGGCCTCATATGCATCAAGTGGGCTGCATCAATGGGCCTCACTAATGGGGCAACCGCTTTACTAAACTTTCACATAGTCAGGTGGCTAGTACCACAATTTCACATAGTTTAGCAGTCACCTAAGCACCACATAATCATATGGTTGGGCCACACATTCCCCACATACCCACATAATTTACGGCTATCCACGTCACACATGATCACAAGAATTATGAGCTACATATTCAACACCACTTTGCCAAATCTAGTTGCCAATCATCCCGTCAATGATCATATGGTTAAGGGCCACATCATTCATAAATCCACTTAGGCAAGTAGTCACACAATTGTCCCAATTTCATACAGTTAGGTGGGCTATAAAAATCACGCACTCACATGGTGTGGTGGCCAACACAACTTCCACTAGTTCACACGATGAGTTGGGCCACCCAAAATTCCAAATTCTTATAGTGTAATGATTCACATGATTCCTACCAACTGACGGTCTAAATGAGGAATAATCAGTACAATGGGCACTATGAAAATGACTTAGATTTCAGTAAATATATAGGCAGTCCCACACTCTAAAATGATCGAATCAAAATAGATGAAAGGATGGTAAAACATGTATATTAGGTGGCCCATGATCGGTTAATAAGGATGGAAAGATTTCTCACAAACATTATGGCAGCTTTAGGAAATATTTAATGGTGGACAAGTGATCAATATTGCTCCCGTGGCATGGGATTTGGATCTGACTAGTCGATGGGACCACAGCCTAAAATGATAATGATAAACTGATGATTTATCATACTACAAGGTGGAGTCCATGGTCAAGGAAGCGTCCCAACATATAAGAGGCACACTAAAGCCTAAGAATTTCCAATGGTTATTACAACTGTTTCTACTTGTAATGTGGCCCACCTAAAATTGAGTTCTACTTCATCTAGTGCCCACGAAGAGGAGGTGGGCACACTTCCCAAGTGACTGGAAAATATAGGCATTGTGGGTATACAACACATGCACCTATGTGGGCTTCACATGCATCTCATTATGTCTAGGAAAGTTTTCATTGGTAAGCTGCAATTCCATTTCCTTATTGATATTATTATTATTATTATTATATTTTGTATAATTGTAGGTCCCATTAACATGGTGGGGTCCACCCCATGAATAGTTTATACATCAAACAACATCGTAGTTAATACCACCCACTATATGAATGACATGGATATAAGATACATATGTCGGGTGGGGTCTTTAACACATGAATGGTCTAAATGATGGTTGACCTGGATATAAAATACATGTAATGAGTTGGCTCCGTTGTCCAATGACCGGCCCAACTTTGGTGGCAGTTACACATCACGGTAGAACTCAAGGGATTTAATGGTAGGGATTTTTATTCCCACTGTTTCTTATAATGTGGTCCACCTAAGGCGTGTACCTGCCTCAATCTTTTACTCATGACTTAAAATGGTCTGAAGGAGTGGACAAATGGCCCAGATATACTTTTCATCACCAAGGTGGGCCCAAGAAAAATCTGAGCACATTGAGTACAATTTCCACTATCCAAGTGACATGGCCCGCATGAGCTTATAATGAGCCTGATGTTTGATACTGTGCAATGGATGAGGCTGGTAAGATGGATGAATGGTGTGGATTTAGCACATATATCATGGTGTGGCCATGATCGGGCCCACAAAACTTTACCCCAAATGTGGGTAAGGACCGCCCACTCTGGACGTCCAGGGAGGATGTCACCTTTTCCACGCCCTTTCTTTTTATTTTATTATTATTATATTTTTTTTGTATATTTCTCATCAAGGTGGGTCACTTGAGAGATCCAGTCCATCCATTGTGTGTGTCCCACTTGGTGGAGGGGTCAGTCTAAGTTTCAGATGCATCAAAATTTCAAGTGGGCCCCAAAAAGTACTTTATATGTTTTAGCATGTCTTCACATGATATTTGATAGTGTGGGCCACCTGAGTTCTGTATACTGCTAATTTTTGGGGGATCCCATCACTTAAAGGGGACCCATCAAATGCACGGTGATGATGTTCGACATACATCATGGTAGGCCTATGGTTGGGACCTATGGTCCCTGCCCGTTCTAAGCTGCAGTTGTTGCAGTGTCCTTGGACACTAGACGTCAAGAGCAAGGGGTTGATGTCCCTTACCTTTCCTTTTCTTTTCTTTTTTTACTGTAGTTTTTCATAGGTGGGGCCCATATCTAATGATCCACTCTATCTGTAGGATTTTATCACCCGAGACAGATCTAACAAGCCCAATATTCAGTATTTTTTGATGTACAGAAACATCACAGCGGGCCCTAACAGATTATTACTATTAAAACAATATTTTTGATGGTGTGGCCTACCAGAGGTTTGGATTGGTTTCAATTTTCGATTCAATGCCTAAAATGAGCTGGGGAATTGGATGGACGACGTGGATCAAACACATACGTCAAGGAGGGGGGCATTATGGGCCCATAGCTCCTTCCCTCTAGCAAGCTGGGACGCTGCTTACTCTAGCGGTCCTTTGGACGCTGGCAGTAGCGTCTTCTCTTCCTTCTCTCTCTTGTTTGTGTGTGTGTGTGTGTGTGTGTGTGTGTGTGTGTATTATTAGATATGTGCACGTGAGCTCAATGAGCCACACCTTGGGCGGTTTGGATGGCATACAAAATTCTGGTGGGGCCCACTATTGATGGGTCCCACATGAAGCCCATGACAATTTAAGTTTTGTATATTTTCTCTTATACATCCACACCATTAATCACATCATTATCATCATATCATCACCACTATTAACCATTTTTTCACATGTATTCTCCTATACATGCACACCATTAATCACACATTATCATCAAATCATCACCACTATTAATCATCCAAGTAATCAAAAATGAAATAAACCATAAGAGTGGAGGGGGTGTACTCACCTTGATGAATTAGATGGATGGTTGAAATGGATGCAAGGGATGAGATTGATGGAGTTGATGGCCCACCAAAGTCACTCCTCTCTCTCTCTTGTGTAGAAAAATGGTGAAATGCTAATGGATGAATGACTATTTGCAGAGAAATTGTTAAAATGTGGTTAGATTCAATTAATGTGATCTTGGTGAGCTTAGAGTAAGATTATGATAATTAATTCATGATTTGTAATTAATGGTGGATAAAAGGAGCATGGGATGGCATGGTGTGATGATGTCAAACATAGGGTATAGAATGGAGAGGAGTTGACTTGCATGCACATAAGAGAGGGGAGGTATGGGTGTGTGACATCCCACACATGGGTAGAGATTCTCTCACCCATGTGTGGCATGTGCATGTGTGTATGACATGTGTTGTGCACATATGTGAAATGGAGTACATCGAGCCATGCGCACATGATTACTGATGTTTTAATTTAAACCAATTTGATTTAAATGATTTTTAACTCGCAAGTATACAAATCAGATGTAGATTTGGTACGTATTACGAGATCGTTCCCACGAGGACTGGTTGTCACAATTTGAAATTTAAGACTCTTCTTAACTAATCCAACAAAGAGTTTAGGTAATGATTAAGAAAACTAAACAAAAATCAATGAACAAGTAACTAAGAGTAGTGAGTAAAATCCAATCGATGAGAAGACTAGGACTTTTGAATCCACACCTAATTATCCTAACCCTTATTTTTCCTGTTGATTCATCCTAATTCAGATTGATATAAATTTAATAAACAAAGCACATCCTATGTCCTTGGTCGGGCACACAGAATGTATAATCCTTTAAAGCATATGGATCACATCTTTCCATCCATGGTCAGGCATGGAAAGATGTAGATCTTGTTTCTTCCTCTATAGGAAACCTGTTCATGGTCAGACACAAGCACCTAGCATAATATTCCAAATAACATACATATCTAGACTTTGGTCGAGCTCATAGAATGGAGAAGTACGGAAATCCCAGGAAAGCAAACTAGCGAAAGAAACAATTCAATCAAATTAAAATAAATTCAACAGTAAACAAGAGTTATTCAAATTAAGGGCTTCATCTCGGCCCTAGCTAAAAGTTTAGCAATCCATAAAATTAATTAGAATGAAGGAAAAATAATATTTAAATAATAAAAACATCCTTCCTTCTTTCTTCCTCTCTCTCTCTCTCTCTCTCTCTCTCTCTCTCTCTAGCCCTGGCTCTCCTCAAGCTCTGGATCTTCCTCCAAAGGTCTGAATCCCTTGCTCCTCACGTCCAACACCTCCTTATATAGCTGCTGGAGTGGTGAAAATTGAACTTGAATCGGATTTGGAAAGCGATTGCGCAGCGAAAGCCTTTTCACGGCCAAGTTCAGTGCCTCGAAACACACTACTTTCCTCGCTCAAATTCTAAAGAAACACCGTCCCTTAGGACTTTCTTGGGTTCTATACATGATAGATGGTTCAGATCTACCATATAATCAAAGATGGTGGGCCACAACCGCCTGAAAAAGTCAATTTTCGTGGATGTGCGAAACCTTTCGCAATCTTTCGCTGTTGTGATCGGTGGGCCCCACAGAGGTGCTTTTAGGAAAATTCACCTCATCCATTGCATTCAGAACAAAATTTCAGTAAAGAATGAGTGGTTTTGAACATCCATTGGCGCGGCCTAAAGAATAAATCACAAAAAGATCAGATTTGAACGTTACAGGGCAGCCCTTTTGTGGCCCTTGTATCTCACACGTATGCTCGCATGGGTACGAATGGTAAGCTAGGGTTTGAAGCTCTCAAACTCCTCTACAAGATGGACGGTGTGGATCGGACATACGGACGATAGGTGAGGCCCACTAGCTTCCTTGAAAACGGACAGCGTCTGTCCAAAACAAGGATGCGAAAGTGTCCCTGTGACGTTGGTGGGGCCCATTTGCTTGTTGTGTTCATCAATCCATGTCGTCCATTGGCTTATTCACGAAAAATAGATCGGGCATGAATAGTTTTGGTTGTCCGTTGATGCGGTCCACCTGCTTTTCTTCTCTACCATCCGTTTGTGTTTGAACGGTTAAAAAAAACCTATAACATGATGACTTTGAATTCTGTCAGCTAGGCGTGACTAACATGGGCCTTAGAGAGCCAATGGACAGTCCAGATTGTCGATATGGACAATATGTGGGGCCCACAACTTGAGCGTCCGATCGGACAACGTTAATGCTGTTGAAAATGCATTTTTCTGCTGAGGTCGGTTGGTCAAACCGACTTTAAAAGATGCATTCGGTCCGGTACACGGCTAGTGTACATGTGCTTTATGCACATGTTATACATGTGGGGTCCAGTGCGATGTTTTTGCGAAATCTGATCTGACCATCTGATTGGTCTCCTCATTTAAGGCGTTGATACTAAATTCGAGGCAATTCCAGATATCAGGTGGGCCCAGAATCGATAGTTTATAGGCTGATCTGTCAGTTGGAGCACTTCCATATTGATCTGAGAGCTGAATTTTGAAATGTACGGTTAATTTATGGCCCTTATCTCATGTATAAAGTTTTGAACCGATCAGATGGTGGGAACCCTGTGATCTTGCATTCTAGCTGGTTTTCGAGCCCGTTTAATGCAATCAGCTTGATTTTTTCAGATCCCTAGGGTATAATTTCTTCAATCTTAGTCCTTTGGAGTCCGTTCCCTGCTCTGGTATCCTTGGAGCACTAAATCCATGCTTTTAATACGCCTTTTCAATCAACGCTCTTTATTTCATCCTGCAACAAAACACAATTAAACTATGTCATTAAGCATTATCATGTTGGTAAAATCTGATAATAATCGGGGTCTAATATGCAATATTTGACCCTCATCAATTACTAACGATTTTTACAGCGTATCTCACTAACGGAACGTTGTACAGACGCACGAGTGATACCTACGCGATCGCGGTGATGGGGTGATCGATATGAAATCAGTTTCGAAGCCTTAGGGTTACGGTCAGTCGGCTGTGCACTATGCATGGCTAGTCCAGGTTTGGCTAAGGGGCATCAATCATCATGCACATAAGCATAGAAAATGGTACGAAACAGATGGGGTCTTACAATCTACCCTCTTAATAAAAATTTTATCCTCACAATTTCTAATCAGAAATACATTATCAAACTCATAACATGGAAAGCCAAACATACATATCACCATATATATATATATATATATATATATATATATATATATATCAAACAATCATCCATCAAACACTAGAGGGTATTTCTCACAACTATCTACTTAATGCCTGGGTGCTAAGTATAGTCTCTAGGTTCTCAACCGGAGGATGTTGTTTTGACTAGGTTCTTAAACTGGGAATCCTGGATTCATGTCTCTAGATTCATATAAATCAGGGGTACTAATAGCATCTAGATTTTCGGTCAATCGTTGTGGGAGACCTAGTTTAAGTTCTTCTACGTTTTCTAGCAGGTGACTTTACTTGTAAGTGATCCCAAATATTATGCTCTGATATTGTCTTTTGTCATGCCCCAAATCCAGGGACGGACAGCTTCTATGATGCCCCAAATCCGGCACTTGACTTCCATACACTAAGTCTCGAGTTCAGCGCACCGCAAGGAATATTTTTTCGGCTGATTTTTTTTATACATATAATACCTGAGCATGAAGATCCATAATCAAAATACCAAGAAACACTCTCCATTATAAATTTTGATGGTTATAAGTACAATGCTTTTTAAAAGGTACATAACGTTAACATTACCAAATCAAAAAAAATTCAATGCATCGAGAAAGCTTAGTTTTCCAAGCTACTCCAGCCCTAAAAAAAATGAGAAATAAGAAGCTTAGGAAAAAGCCTAATGAGTACACACGTGTGTGCAATGTGTCATAAATGCAAGCAAGATAAATATGCCACGAAGAAATCAGGTATGGTGAAAGGCGTGTAGTATGTAAGGTATGATGTCAATGTCAATGCAATGCATATGCAACATAGGAACACTCCGAGTCAATGCTACCAGTATCACTAAGTCATATTTTCATTTCTCTTATACCACAGCCATAACTGAATTACATGCATCCGTAGTCACATCATCATCATCATATTGTTATGCCATAATCATACAATATCGAAAATACTGTAAGATCATGAATCATACGATATCAGAGTAAGTGAAAATACTGACAAGTCCATGAGTCATACAATATTAGAGTACGCAATACAGATCAGTTATGCAAATGAGGAGTCATAAAGAGCCAAATATCGGATGCTAAGGATGCAATGCAATATACAATTCTTAATGAGTTCACGAATACCGTTAGCCGTATCTAAATGCAAAAACCCAATAACCAAAAATACAATATGTCATGGATGTAATGCAATATACGGTGCGAATGGAATGACCATGCTGGAGTGTGAAGTCGAGATGATAGTATGCAGTATTGCAGACTATGGGGCCCATCATAAGGGACTTCTATCCAAACTAGTCCCATACCTAATTTGGATGATTAGACTCAATGTGGTAAACTCCTGATCTCAGGTTAATCGCACGCCCCAATCAAAATCCTGGCCATTGTGAAGATACACATAATAAATAGTTACGCACCACCAGCCTTAGTGGATAGTGAATAAATGAATGAATGAGTATGTAACTCCTGCTCAATAAGTCCACGTTTTAATATTATTCATCTCTAGAATCATCACCGGGGTCTATTACACACTACGCCAGCTTGCCGCCTCTATCCGAGCACACAACTGGGTAAGTGGAAGAGACTTCACTATTCGCCTGCCAACATCAGGCCCGGCTCGTCGATAGCGGACTCATTCCTCAAACTTGTCAAACTCAATCTAGATACTACCCCCTCACTCAGGTGGATAAGGTCACACCCCCTCCTAACCGACCACGACACAGTAGGAGACGTGGTCTACTGGTATACGGCTCTCATGCGCTCATTTATATATCTACTCAATCTCGACGTTGGGGTGTCCTCTGGTACCAAGAGGGTTTAGGGATTTTCACCTAGGGCCATCTATAGCATCTCGATACTAATAATAAATTTTTAGTGTCCCATCTGGCCATCCACGATATGCCTGTGGAAGCTACGGCCTAGATGTCGCTAGGGTGTACAATCATCACAACACATAATGCAGATGCATGAGTCATACAATTCAGTCATGCATCAATCCTGCATATACCATGCGATCATGTGAGATAACCTCCGCCTATCAAGGAGTCTCATAAATCACCGGCACTATGGCATATGCAATGGTCAATCATACCTCATAACAAACATATAAATGATGCGTATGGGCATGTATCATGAAACTATACTGTCACATACTCATAATTGGTATCAATAACCGGCATTGACAATCGACCATGACAATGTGGACATTTAACTAACATTATCCCCAAGGAATGGCCCACATAGAGCCAAACAAATCCTGGGTCCATGGCCTCATGCAAGGGCCCCATACATCAAGTGGGCCGCATCACATGGGCCGCAGCAATGGGCCACATATACATCCAATGGGCCACATTAATGAGCTATATACAATCTCAATCGGCCATATCCCATAGACCTCAAATATATCATAATGGGCTTCATCATACGGGCTAATATACATCACAGTGGGCCTCATCATATGGGCAATATACAACACCATGGGCCTCACTCAAAAGCTTAATACACATTACAATGGGCCTAATATACATCACAATAGGCTCCATCGCCTGACCCTCAAATGCACTATAATGTGCCTCATCACATAGGCCTCATATACATCACATTGGGCCTTAAACACGGGTTAAATACACATCACAATGGACCCTAAATACGGGCCGCATATACATCAAATGGGCCTCGACACATGGACCATAAACATGAGCCTCAAATATAACATAATGGGCCTCATATGCATTAAGTGGGTTGCATCAATGGGCCTCATACACGTCAAGTGGGCTGCATCAATGGGCCTCGTACACATTAAGTCAGTTGCATCAATGGGCCGCACTAATGGGGCAACCGTTGTACTAAACTTTCACATAGTTTGGCAGTCACCTAAGCACCACATAATCATATGGTCGAGCCTCACATTCCCCACATACCCACTTGATTTACGGCTATTCACACCAGATTTATGAGCTACATATTCAATACCATTTTGCTAAATCTAGCTTTCATTCATCCCGGTAGTGATCGTATGGTTAAGGGTCACATCATTCATAAATCCACTTAGGCAAGTAGTCACACAATTGCCCCAATTTCATACAATTAGGTGGGCTATAAAAATCATGCACTCACATGGTGTGGTGGCCAACACAACTTCCACCAGTTCACACGACTAGTTGGGCCACCCAAAATCCCAAATTCCTATAGGGTAGTGATCCACATGATTCCTACCAACTGACGGTCTAAATGAGGAATAACCATTACAATGGTACCATGAAAATGACATAGATTCAAGTAAATATATAAGCAGCCCTACACTCTAAAATGATCTAATCAAAATAGATGAAAGGCTGGTAAAAAGTGTATATTAGGTGGCCCATGATTTGTTAAAAAGGATGGATAGATTATTCACAAACAGTACTGCAGCTCGAGGAAATATTTAACAGTGGACAAGTGATCAATATTGCTCCCGTGGCATGGGATTTGGATCTGACTAGTCTATGGGATCATACCCTACAATGATAAGGATAAACCGATGAATGACATGGATCTTCATCATACTACAAGGTGGAGTCCATGGTCAAGGAAGTGACCCAACATATAAGAGGCACGCTAGAGACTAAGAATTTCTAATGGTTATTAGAACTGTTTCTACTTGCAGCGTGGCCCACCAAAAATTGAGTTCTACTTCATCTTGTGCCCACAAGTAGGAGGTGGGCCCACTTCCTAAGTGATTGAAAAATATAGGCATTGTGGGTATACAACACATGCACCTATGTGGGCTTCACATGCATCACATTATGTCTAGGGAAGTTTTCATTGGTAAGCATGCAATTCCCTTTCCTTATTATTATTATTATTATATTTTGTATAATTGTAGGTCCCATTGACATGGTGGGGCCACCCCATAAACATTTTGTACAATAAGCAACATCGTAGTTGATACCACCCACTATATGAACGTCTAGTGGGGTCCTTAACACATGCATGGTCTAAATGATGGATGACCTGGATATAAAATACATGTAATGAGTTGGCTCCACTGTCTAATGACCAAACCAACTTTGGTGGCAGTTACACATCATAGTAGAACTCAAAGGATTTAAGGGTAGGGACTTTTATTCCCACTGTTTCTTATAGTGTGGTCCACCTAAGGCATGCGTATGCCTCAATCTTTTACTCATGACTTAAAATGGTCTGAAGGAGTGGATGAATGGCCCAGATATCTTTTTCATCACCAAGGTGGGCCTAAGAAAAATCCGAGCACATTCAGTACAATTTTCACTATCCAAGTGGCATGGCCCGCATGAGCTTATAATGGGCCTGATGTTTGATACTGTGCAATGATGGGGCTGGTAAGATGGATGAATGGTGTGGAGTTAGCACATACATCATGCTGTAGCCATGATCGGGCCGACAAAACTTTACCCCAAATGTGAACAAGGACCGCCCACTTTGGACGTCCAGGGAGGACGTCACCTCCTCCACGCCCTTTCTTTTTATTTTATTTTATTTTTGTATATTTCTCATCAAGGTGGGTCACTTGAGAGATCCAATCCATCCATTATGTGTGTCCCACTTGATGGAGGGATCAGTCCAAGTTTCAAATGCATCAAAATTTCAGGTGGGCCCCATAAAGTACTTTTATATGTTTTATCATGTCTTCACATGTATTTGATGGTATGGGCCACCTGAGTTCCGCATACGGCAGATTTTTGGGGGATCCTATCATTTAAAGGGGACCCATCAAATGCACGGAGTTGATGTTCGACATACATCATGGTAGGCCTATGGCTAGGACCCACGGTCCCTGCCCGTTCTACAATTGATGCAGCGTCCTTGGACGCTGGACATCAGTAGCAAGGGGCTGATGCCCCTTGCCTATCCTTTTTTTATTACTGTGGTTTTTCATTGGTGGGGCCCATATCTGACGATCCACTCCATCGGTTGGATTTTATCGCCCAAACAAGCCCATATTTCAGTATTTTTCGATGTACAGAAACATCACAGCGGTCCCTAATAGATTATTACTATTAAAACAATATTTTGATGGTGTGGCCTACCAGAGATTTGGATTGGTTTCATTTTTCGGTTCAATGCCGAAAATGAACTAGGGAATTGGATGGACGACGTGGATCAAACACATACGTCAAGGAGGGGGGCGTTGTGGGCCCACAGCTCCTTCCCTCTAGCAAGCTAGGACGCTCCTTACTCCAGTGGTCCTCTGGACACTGGCAGAAGCATCCTCTCTTCCTTCTCTTATATATATATATATATATATATATATATATATATATATATATATATATATATATATATATATATATATATATATATATATATATATATGATATGTACACGTGTGTGCATGGGTGTGCGTGTGTGGCCAACTCAATGAGACACACCATGGGTGGTTTATATGGCATACAAAATTTTTGTGGGGCCCACTATTGATGGGTCCCACATGAAGCCCATGACAATTTAAGTTTTGTATATTTTCTCTTATACATTCACACCATTAATCACATCATTATCATCATATCATCACAACTATTAACCATTTTTTCACATGTATTCTTCTATATATTCACACCATTGATCACATCATTATCATCAAATCATTACCACTATTAATCATCTAAGTAATCAAAAAGGAAACAAGCTATAAGAGTGGAGGGGGTGTACTCACCTTGATGAATTAGATGGATGGTTGAGATGGATGGAAGGGATGGGATTGATGGAGTTGATGGCCCACCAAAATCACTCCTTTGTCTCTCTCTTGTATAGAAAAATGGTGAAATGCTAAGGGATGAATGACTATTTGTAGAGAAATTGTTAAAATGTGGTTAGATTCAATTAATGTGATCTTTGTGAGCTTAGACTAAGATTATGACAATTAATTCATGATTTGTAATTAATGGTGGATAAAAGGAGCATGGGATGGCATGGTGTGATGATGTCATACATAGGGTATGGAATGGAGAGAAGTTGACTTGCATGCACATGAGAGAGGGGAGGTATGGGTGTGTGACATCACACACATGGGTAGAGATTATCTCACCCATGTGTGGCATGTGCATGTGTGTATGGCATGTGTTGTGCACATGTGTGAAATGGAGTACATGGCATCATGCGCACATGATTACTAAAATTTTTTGCGGTGTATCTCACTAACAGAACTTCATACAAACACACGCGTGATACCTACGCGATCACAGCGATGGGGAGGTCGATATGAAATTAGTTTCGAAGCCTTGGGGTTATGGTCATTCGGGGGTACAATATGCATGTTAGCCCAGGTTTGGTTAAGGGCATCGATCATCGTGCACAAAAGCATAGAAAATGATACAGAACGGACGGGGTCTTACAATCCCAGTCTCAGGCTATCATGGTGCCCAATATAGTATCATTATACTTGTCAGGAAGGTAAAATGGTAATAATAGTGATTGGGGTAACTTCTTTTATTATGGTGGGCCTGGTAAAATTTCCAAATGGGCTTGGGAATATCTTAATTCCCATCTCTTTTCTCACTCTCTCTATACCATTCCATGTAATCCTAAGGGTTATTTTTGTTTCGCCTTTCTTCACTCCTTGTAGTCACATGTGCATGTACTCCTTTTCTCTTGTTTAGGGGTTTTGACTACTCATTTTTCTTTTTCTTTTATTCTTTTTTTTTCTTCATTTTATTTCAATGCACTTTCTACTCTCTACATAAGAGGTTGGAGAAAAGTCAAGTTTCTCTATCCAAGAGAAACAGGCTCTTGTCTTTTATATATGTAATTTTTTTACCTTCTCCCTTCTTGGGTTGATTTGTTTAATTAATAATGGATGGGTATAATTTTAATGTTGGGTGTTTTGAGCATATGGTCTTGGATTTTCCTATTGGTTATATAAGTTTTTACATTTTTAAATGCTTAATTCAATTGCATATCAACTTATTAAGAATGTTGTATAATTTGGAGTTAAGTCTTCCTAAGTGAGGGTGTAAGTGCTTATATGTTTAACACACATCGATTGACAAATTTCGTAAGACAAAACTGTTTCAAGTCAGATTGCAAGTATGAAATCACAACTACTCTACATGTCTAAAGATAAGCTCAAAATTGGCTTATGATTAGCTTAAGATCGGCATATCATCTTAAGTAGTCGACACCCGATTTCAAGACAAGATAAAGTCCAAGTTCAAGACAAGTTGTCCTATGTATTTGCTAAGACACAGGTGGTATAACCCTAGAAAGACCATAAGTAACACCCCGAACTTTTCAATACCCGAGTATTAAAATTTCTTAAGTGTTACTATGAAATTTAACTTATTGTTTACATGTGTACAATACCAATCTAGTTATCATAACCTTACATATATTCTCCATTCATAGTCAAGCCATCTAACCATTGATTTTGAGATAAGATCATCATATACCCAAGTATTCCCACCTATCCGTCATA
The DNA here is from genome assembly GCA_037074715.1 of Magnolia kwangsiensis. NCBI lineage: Eukaryota > Viridiplantae > Streptophyta > Magnoliopsida > Magnoliales > Magnoliaceae > Magnolia > Magnolia kwangsiensis. The sequence goes on from CM073572.1 coordinate 158,027,538, forward strand.
ACAAGCCATTCAATTAGTGTTCACAACCCCAAGTGTAGGGTACCGATGTAATAATAATCTCAGTGAGACTGAGGTCGAATCCACAGGGACTGAAATTGTACGTATTCTGAAAGTAACTAGAACTAGAACTAGAAAAAGATGTGAATCTAATTCTGAAGTAATTGAGAAATTAATTGTGATTAAAGTAATTAAAACTTAAGAATTTAAAGGTGGAAACTAGGGTTTCCAAGGATCCACTTGTAGAGATCAGGGAGATCTATGCTTGATTCAATGACGCAACTGGAATCATAGTCCCATCTTATCTAATTGGAAGATGTCTCACTAAAATCAAATCTGAACTTCATTTGACCTAATTCTTAATAGATGAGAGGTGTGAGAACTGGAAGTGATTCCATCACAAAACCATGCCCATGAGACAAGGCAAACAATAGGATTTACTAATCCTATAACCAATCATAAGAGAATCATGAAGATTAGAAGGATTCCATCACCCAACCATGCCCATCGGATGATGGTGAACAATGAGATTTCCTAATTTCACAATCTCAATACATGAAAAGAACATACTCAAACATATCACAGATCTATTATAATTTGAGTCATAACAAACCATTAAAATTTGAAAGTATTTCTTATATTCAAACTAGAATCAAAGTAATAGAAAACATCCCATCACGCTACAAGCTTCACCTCTTAGCCCTAACTAAAAGGTTTAACCAACCATAGACATGATTGAACTAGAATCACTTAAGAAAAGCATAAAAATAACTAAGGAAAGGGAAGAAAAGCTCTTAGCGATAGCTTCTCCATGCTTTTGCTCCACTCCACAAACCCTGGAAGATGCCTAGGAGTGTCTTGGATACTCTTAATTGTAGTTTTGCAACACTTCCTTTCGTACCGACTTGGAAAAATCTAGAAACTGCCTCAAATTTACGCAGCTTAGATATATCGAAGTGTCTTCGATATGTATTTCAATATGTCCTTCGATATTATCGAAAAAAACTCGATATATCGACAGTCATTTGTATTAATTCAATCTTTTCATCTTTTCTCTTTTCTTTCAGATTTTTCATTCTTTTTCAAACTTTTTTTTTCAATCTTTTCACATACATGACCCTTTTTGTCAATCTCCTATTTTTTTAATTGGTTCTTTTCTTCTTTTAAGGTGGATACAATTCTGTAGACTCGGCTCTCAATATCTTTTAATGATCATCATACTGACAATCAGAAAATCTAGTACTATTCACAGAAAATAATTTGAATATGTCTTGTGATTTCAATTAACATAATATTCAAACTTTCTCTTGATCAATTGAGTGCAAGGACTGTATTTGATAAATTACTTAGATGACTAGACTTCAACAATTCAGAATTCAATCTCTATCTTATCGTCATACTCAAAACAGTCTTAAATACACAACTTATCGCTTTCCAAACAAATAAACAATGAAAATTTTTTAAAATTTTTACAAATTTTGCTTAAAATTGAGAAAACACTGATTAATTTACCTAATCTCTCACCCCAACCTAAAATCTACATTGTCCACAATGTAAAAGAAATAAGAATGATTCGCAAAAGATACAACGTAATTAAAAGAGAAGTGACGGAAAGATAGTACATAAAGGAATTTTGAAGCTTTTTCCAAAGGATCTCAGCGTGAAGGTGGGTTAGCACAAGAATTAAACATTCCTAAAGGAAACTATCCTAAACAAACGAAAAAAAAACTATCCTAGTCCTACGAAAGTGAGAAGCCTAATTATAGCTCCATCAGACTAGGAGATCAATCTTGGTAAATAGAATCAATCAGAGGTATGGACATGTCCTCTGAATCAAATTTCTCAACAAATGGCTTTAATCGATGTCCATTTACTTTGAATTCTTTGCCATAGTTCGGAACTTTTATCTCGACGGCCCCATGAGGATAGACATTAGTAACAGTGAAAGGACTGGCCTAACGAGATCGGAGTTTGCTCGGAAAGAGATGTAACCGAGAATTATACAAGAGGAGTTTCTAGTCTGGTGTGAATAATTTTTGAAGAATGTGTTGGTCATGAAACACCTTTATATTGTCCTTATAAATTCTCACATTCTCATACACATCATTCCGGATTTCTTCAAGTTCATTCAATTGAAGTTTACGCAGCAAACCAACGTTGTCTACATTGAAATTTAAATTTTTGATCGCCCATTAGGCCCTATGTTCCAACTCCATATGCAAGTGGCAAGCCTTCCTATAGACAAGTCTAAAGGGAGACATTCCAATTGGGATCTTAAATGCGGTATGGTAAGCCTATAAGGCATCAGTCAATTAGATTGACCAATCCTTATGGTCAGGGTTAATCATCATTTGTAAGATATGTTTAATTTCTCTATTAGAAATCCCAGCTTGCCCACATGTTTGTGGGTGGTATAGAGTGTTCACCTTGTGAGAGATGTCATATTTCTTCATTAAGTTTGCAAATGGTCTATTACAAAAATATTAGCCACCATCACTAATGATGGCTCGAGGCGTTCCGAACTAGGAAAGGATTTTCTCTTTTAAGAATTTAATGATCGTTTGGTGGTCATTGTTCCGGTACGGAATCGCTTGTACCCATTTAGTGACATAGTTTATGGTGAGCAAAGTATATAAATTTTTAAAAGATTGGAGGAATGGTCCCATGAAATCAATGCCCCAGCAATCAAATGCTTCAATGATCAAAACGGGGTTCAAGGGCATCATATTTCAATGGGAAAATGCTCCCAACTTCTCACAATGCTCGTAATCTTTGCAAAACACATGAGTGTCCCTGAACATAGTGGGCCAGTAAAAGTCATACTACAGAATCTTGGTCATGGTCTTTTTGGCAGAAAAGTGACCACCATAAGCTTAAGAGTGATAGAAGGAGATAACACTTTGGTGTTCATCGTCTGACACACATCTCCTTGAGATTTGGTCTGGGAAATATTTAAACAAATATGGATCATCTCAGAAGAACTTATGAACCTTGGTGAAGAATTTTTTTTCTTATCTTACACAATCCAATGTGTCAGCATAAAACTTGTGGTAAGATAATTAGTAATATCAGCAAACCAAGGTGAATGGGAGACTTTGAAAAATTGTTCATCAAGGAACATGTCATTTATATGTGTCGTCTTAAGGGAATCAGAGAGATCAAGGAAGGAAAGATGGTCAGCCATTACGTTCTCTACTCCCTTTTTAACTTTTATTTCCAAATCAAATTCTTGGAGTAGGAAGATCCGTCTTATCAGGTAAGCTTAGCATCATTCTTAGAAAGAAGATACTTAAGCACCACATAATCTTTGTAAATGATGATCTTGAATTCAATCAAGTAGGACCTAAATTTGTCTAAAGTGAACACTACAGCTAAGAGTTCCTTTTCCTTAGTCGAGTAGTTCACTTGGGTAAGATTTAGAGTTCTATTTACATAATGAATAACTTAGGGCTTCTTTTCTTTTTTCTAGCCTAAAACCGTCCCAAGAGCATAATCAGATGCGTCGTACATAAGTTCAAAAGAAAGGTTGCAGTTGAGTGGCTGCATGATAGGTGCAATGATTAACATGACCTTAAGCTTAGTAAAAGCTTTCTGGCATTACTCAGTCCACTCGTATGGTACATCCTTTTGAAGTAAATTACATAGAGGATGAGAAAGGTGATTAAAGTCCTTTATGAATCTTTTATAAAACCCAGCATGTCCTAAGAAGGATCGCACGTCTCGTATGTTCTTCGATGGAGGTAAGTTAGAGGTAAGATCAATTTTAGCCTTATCTACTTTAAAAACCTCAACCTTAACCACTTCCTTCATGTTTGGATTCAGTCTATGTTGTGGTTGTCATGAGGTTTTCTCATTATCCTTAAGATGAATGCGGTGAGTACAAATCAAAGGGTCGATTCCCTTGAGGTCCGCAAACGACCATCCAAGGGCTCCTTTGTGCTCAATGAGAGCAGAGATGAGTATACTCTCCTATTCTTGCTCAAGGTGGGAAGAAATCACCACCGGTATATCTCACCTAAATTGACATATTTCAAATCAAAGGGCAAAGGTTTTAGGTCAAGCTTCGGTGCGTTTAGCTTAGAAGGTAGATGAACTATATCAGTTTGGGACAATTCTTTGAATTGTGGCTTCCACCAGTAATTTCTAGTACCTGCACGGTATCTAACATGGTCCCCATTTTTCTAATCATGTCATCATCAAAATCATGGGAGTGGGTTAGGCACGTCTCTAGAGGGTCAGAGGATAAGGTTAAAAGTGTTATATCTTCCAGGAAAGAGTCAATCATGTTAATGCCATGGAAATCATCATTATCCTCTAACTGTTTGCCTGTGTTAAAAAAGATATTCAACTCCAATGTCATATTCCCAAAAGACATACTCATGATTCCATTCCTACAATTAATGATTACGTTTGAAGTGGCGAGGAGTGGGTGACCATGAATCATGGGAATTTGAGTGCTCTTGTTACTGATGTTTTACATATCCACGTTGATAAAATCTACCAGGTAGTAGAATCTATCAAATTGGACCAACACATCTTCAATTACCACTCTTGGTACATGAACTGAGAGATCAACAAGTTGTAATGTGGTTAGGGTGAGTTTCAATTCACCTAAACATAGTTGTTTGTAGACTAGGTAAGAAATCAGATTTACGCTCACTCTTATGTCAAGAAGTGCGTGCTCAATTCGGTAGTTCCCAATTACATAAGGTATGGTTGGCTACCGGGATCTTTGTATTTCTGTGGCACATCTTGCTTTAGGATGGTACTCACTTTTTCAATAAAAAGTATTTTCTTTTTACTATTTTGTCATCTTTTGGTCGTACACAAGTCTTTTAGAAATTTGGCATATGAAGGTATTTGTTTAACTGCATCCAGTAAGGGATATTGACCTTTACTTGTTTCAGCACCTCTAGAATGTCCTGAGAGTTAAAGAGAAATTTTGGTGGAATAAACCGTTGGGGGAATGGGGCAATCGGCTTACTTTGAAGTTCCGGTTTCAATTCTTGTGTAGCGGTGTTAGGTCTATCATCATTGTCTTCTTCCGTGTCCTTGGGCTTTTCAGCTGTTACTGGAATAATCTTGTCAATTATCTTCCCACTCCTAAGAGTGGTGATAGACTTAGATTGGTCTATTTGATTTAAAGAGCTTGGATCACTTATTTTATATTGCAGTTTAGGATTGGGGAAAGGTTGAGCAGAAAGCATCCCCCTCTCTATAACAATAACATGTGAATCTATCTTTTGTATAAATTTTATAATTTCTCGTATTACTTGAGTAAGCTCCTGAGTTCGAACCGATTCTTCTTAAGATTTCGCTTGATTTGGAATTTGATTAAAGAAACCTTGAGGGGTAGTAGTTTGTCCATTCCTCTAACTGAAGTTTGAATGATTTCTCCAACTAGGATTGTATGTATTGGAGGTAGGTCCATTAAAAGGTCTTTGGTAATTGTTCACAGTATTAGATTTCTCATTCAGCAACTCTTGAAAGGTATGTATTGTTGGACAATTTTCAGTTATGTGAATGTTGCAAGGAAAAATACTACAAAGAGTTTCCTTTACCTTATCCTTCTTTAATTTTAAAGCCTCGAATTTTCTTATGAGATTAGCCACTTTAGCATTGATATCATCATCCTCTTTCAGAAGGTATAATCCTCTCCTTTCCTTTAATTGAGTGGGCCTAGAAGTGGTGCTTGATTTTGGGTAGGTGTCCCATGAATGTGCGTTTTCAGAAAGTCTATCCAAGTAGTCTCCCACACATCATTGACATTTTTATTCATGAATTCTCCATTGTACATTGTCTCGACCAATTGGTGTATGGAAGATGTTAAACCATCATAGAAAAAGTGTGTAATGCGCCACGTTTCAAAACCGTGATATGCACATGAACAGACAAGATCCTTGAACTGCTCCCAACATTGAAAAAATGTTTCATCCTCCTTTTGGGCGGAGTTCATGATTGACTTTCTAAGGGTGCTCGTGTTATCATGTCATTCTATGTGCCAATAGATTGGGGACGTAGTGATTGCAACCATGTCTTAGCTTTCCCTTTCAAAGAAAAGGGAAAGAGTTTTAGTTTGACCGTGTCCTCAGACACGTTAGGAAAATATAAAGTGGCTACAATCTCGTCAAAATCTTTCAAGTGCAAATATGGACTTTCATATTCAAGTCCATGGAATTTTAGGAGTTGGATCACCCCTGGCTCAATATCCATGTGTCCCGTATTTTATGGAAAAACTATGCATGAGGGCGTGCTCACCCCCGCCAGTTGATTGGCAGCCATAACCTCAATTAACTCTGAAGATCTCAAATGATGTCTAATCTTGTGGTGGATAGATAACCCCATAACAAATCTTCCTTCACTCAAAAGATGTTGAGTGTTATCACAGACCCATTTGGGAATAAAACACTCTTAGCCCTCAATTTCATATTTTAACCTAAACTTAGAAGAAGAAGGAAATATAAATCAAGAAATAGAAAGAAAGAGGGAATTAACAAGAAGTTACCAAATTAGAAGTTCCTAAATTAAGATCCTAAAAAACAAAACAAGTCAGTTTTTAAAAATAAAAATTCTAAAATTATAAAGTTTCTAAAAACAAATTAGGAAAGTAGACTAGTTTCTAAAAAGGAAAATTTCTAAAAACAGAAAATAGAAAGTTTCTAAAAAGAGAAAAGTAAAGTTTTTAAACCTAGAAATCAAAAGCTAAGTGAGTTTCTAAAATTATTCAGAAAACCCTAATCCTAAATATAGAAAATAGAGAAACCTTAATCTTAAACTAATTTCAAAACTAGCTAATCTCATAAAAACGCAACCATCAATCCCCGATAATGGCGCCAAAAACTTGTTTACAACCCCAAGTGTAGGGTTGCGATGTAGTAATAATCTCTGTGAGATCGAGGTTGAATCCACGGGGACTTAAACTTGTACGTATAAAAAAAAGTAACTAGAACTAGAACTAGAAGAAGATTTGAATCTAATTCTAAAGTAATTGAGAAAGTAATTGTGATTAAAGTAATTAAAACTTAAGAATTCAAAGATGGGAACTAGGGTTTCCAAAGATCCACGTCTAGAGATCAGGAAGATCTATGCTTGATTTAATGACGTAACTAGAATCAGAGTCCTATCTTATCCAATTGAAAAATGTCTCAATAAAATCAAATCTGAACTTCCTTCGACCTAATTCATAATGGATGAGAGGTGTGAGAACTAGAAGTGATTCCATCACAAAACCATGCCCATGAGACAAGGAAAACAATAGGATTTACCAATCCCACAACTAATCATAAGAGAATCATGAAGATTAGAAGGATTTCATTACCCAACTATGCCCATGGGACGATGGTGAACAATGGGATTTTCTAATTTCACAATCTCAATACATGAAAGGAACATACTTAAAGCTATAACAGATCTATTATAATTTGAGTCACAACAAACTATTAAAAACTAAAAGTATTTCTTATAATCAAACAGAATCAAAGATAGTTTAATTTAAACATGAATTAAAGAAATAAAAACATCCCATCATACTACAAGCTTCGCCTCTTAGCCCTAGCTAAGAGGTTTAACCAACCATAAACATGATTGAACTAAAATCTCTTAAGAAAAACATAAAAATAACTAAGAAAAGGGAAGAAAAACTCTAGGCAACGGTTTCTCTCCGCTTTTGCTCCACTCCACAAACCCTAGAAGATGCTTAGGAGTACCCTGGATACTCCTATTTATAGTTTAGCAGCACCACCTTTCATACCGACTTAGAAAATCTAGAAACTGCCTCAAATTTACGCAACTTTGATATATCGAAGTGTCTTCAATATGTCCTTCAATATTATCGAACAGTCCTCGATATGTCGAAGATTGGTCCTGAACTGTCTAGCGACTTTGGCCTGAAATCCTGAATTTCTCGATTAATCGAAGGGTCTTTGATATGTTCCTTCGATATTATCTACAGGTCTTCGATATATCGAAGGCCATTCTGGTAGTTTTCTAAAAATATACTTTTCTAGCCCCGGAATCTATTTTTAGGACAATTTTAGGCTTCAATTCAATTCTTTGATTCTCTTCCTTCATCACTTGGTTTCCTTAGATCTTGGCATGTGAAGTCTTCAATCTTGATCTCCTAAAATCCATCCCTTGACTTGGTGATTCTTGAGCATTAAATCCACGCTTTTGACACTATTTTCAATCTAAGATCTTAAATTCACTTTGCAACACAAACATAACTAAAACAGAACATTAAGCGTTATCATGTTCATAAAATCAAGATATGAATGGGGGATAATATGAAATATTTGACCCTCAACAATCAGCTATTCACTGATAGGTAAAGATATCTGATCATCCACTTTAAGTTTGGACCACCCGATTATAGTAAACTAACTACTTGATATTTGCATCTGCTCGTACACATGTCAAATTGAAATTTTGATCTATTCATCTTGTTTTCTACCTAGGAATATGATTAACCCACCATCAAAACTACAATCTAAAAAATGTACACATGTGAATAAGTTACTTGAATCTAATGATATACATGTTCTACCTCTTGATCACTCTAAAAATTCACTTGTGTTCATCCATTTATAAAACTGACCATACTACCACCTACATACATGAGTAGTTACTAACCATTAAGTTTTTCTATTTTAAACACGTCACCTGACCATCCATTGTGTGGTTTGATATATATACATTTTCTAATTAATTTGGTGAATAACTTTTTATTCATAATGATTTAGATATAATTCCTTTTATACGAATTACTTAGAAACGTACCTATAACCAAGTAGAACCATTAGATTATCCAAAACTCTCATATGAGCAATAGTTACGAAAATATCATTAACCTAAACCCCTGAATTATAGATCACATGGTTATCATGATCCGTTTGATGTGAATTTTTATACCGTGCCTATGTATCATAAATTAACCATACATATCAAATTTTGGCCCTTAAATCATTGTTAAAGTGACCTAATTGACAATTCATCCCCTTAATCGTTGATTTTAGTGTTTATCGAGTGAAGAAACCTCGTGAGTAGTCATAGTATGATATTTCCCTTCATACAAATGGCTTAGATTGACCATAACATGGACCAAGTGTGAAATATGAAACTCCACTTTGGTAGGCTTTTCCGTAGATGCGAAGTTATCCCTTCAAGGCCTGTCAACTCCTTATAAATCAAGATTTTCCAATTTAACCACTTCCTTTCGTCCATCGCAACTCAAATTTAGACCACGTTCTAGTCTCATATGACTACAAGGATATACAAAGTTTAGACCTCAATCTATGATCCTGCACCGTTGAATGCTGAAGTCAGTTCCTTCTTTTTGATGCAAAAGGTGATATTTTAGATCTATGCCTTTTCCACCATCGATCAACTACCAATTTTTTTCCAACCGTTTTCCTATCCTAACTACACATTTCTCCAGAAATCGGGCCTTGATCATTAAGTGTGGACTGTTAATTGAGATCAAGTTCACTTTGACACCTATTAGAAAAATTTACAAGATTGGTCAATTTAAATTTTGGATCACCAAGAAAATCATATAACCCATCTCTATTCGATGACCCTGACACAATGGAAGAATTAGATTTAACAAAAGATCATCATAAAAATGAAAAATTAGAGAAACCCAATCCAAGTGGGATGTGAGATGCACTCCTGTCACAAGCCCACCCCTTTTAAAAGGGGCATGCCAAAGAGAAAGAGAAAGAGAAAGAAAAAGAAAAGAAAAGAAAAAGACAGATAAAGAAAAAAAGAAAGAGAGAGAGAAAGAGAAGAAGAAAACGTGAAGGCCATGATAGTTGAATGTCGAGCTATCACCGAGGCCTGGTTTGACTCATAACCTTCTTTTCTTTCTATCCTCCTCTTCCCTTTTCAAATTTAATCTATCCCTCAACAATGAAATTCCATTTTTGAGTCAATGATAAGAAGGGCCTAAACATGATAAGTTGAAAACTTATCAGCTTAAGTAACATGTAAACCTATCTAAGAAATAGTTTAGGTCAAGTTTTCCTTAACTCCAATCTGACATCTAAATCAATTCAAAACAGGCGGATTATAGTAGAACCTGATCGTACGCATTTGATCATTTAACTTAGTAAGAGACTATGCCACTACCCGAGGTAAGGGTTTCTCCTTTAAGCTTACCTTAATTTAAGTTAATATAACTATTTTGCCTTTTACTTGTTCTCATGTTACTATGATTCTCTCTTTATAATTGTTTAATTTACCATCAATAATTATTTACACTTGGGATTATGTTATGATGTTAATTATAAGTGATCTTCATTATTTTTATGTGGGGTGATGGATACAAGCCTTGCCCTAACCTTTACCAACTTTGTTGAGTTAGCCTTTGCTACTCTTCTCTTTATTAGTTGGTCATTGCTACCTTCTCTTTATTAGTTGGCCATTACCACTCTCCTCTTTATTGAGTTGGTCATTGTCACTCTTCTCTTTGTTGAGTTTGCCATTGTCACTCTCCTCTTTGTTGAGTTAATCGTTGCTACTCATCTCCTTTACTATGTTGGCCTTGTGCTATTTGTTCACAACCCCAAGTGTAGGGTCGTGATGTAGTAATAATCTTGGTGAGACCGAGGTTGAATCCATAAGGACTAAACTTGTACGTATTCTGAATTTAACTAAAACTAGAACTAAAAGAAGATCTAAATCTAAATCTGAAATATTTGAGAGAGTAATTATGAAAAGAGTAATTGAAACTTGTGAATTTAAAGGTGGGAACTAGGGTGCCAAGGATCAACTTGTAGCTATTAAGATGACATTAAAATATGTTATGGCTAGATAACTACCCTTGAGGATGTTTCTGATATTTCACAAGCTCAGTTTTGGGAATTGATACCTGGTCATGTTGTTGGGTCGCTCTCAATATAGGTAAAGAGAAATCTTTCCTCTTTTGACATATATTAAACTGTCTTCGCTCGTTGCAACTCAGACCTCCATCTATGAATCCTGAATATCCATATAGTTAATTCTGGATATTCATTCACATAGAATCTTGATGTGTACTAGACGACCCACGACAAGGATATAATGGCATTGTATGAATCTTGACTTGGAACAATTATAATAAGGTGGCCAAATTTAATTGTGGGTGTTGAGAATCGTGTTAGTTGGCGAAAATAGGCAGAAGTGGATCAATTTGTGATAAAGTAAAAAGGCTAAAATAGGGATGGCTTGCAGGGTATTCTTGTCACTCTCGAGCCTTAAGAAAGGTAGGTTCTGCTAGTTGGAGTCATTGAGCTTACTCTTTTATATGTGATAAAGTAAAAATGAACTTTGCTCTGCAGTTCAAGGTTTGGGGGATTTAGTGCTCCTAGAGTACTCTAGGCTTTTTGTTGGGTGATTGTGGCAAATAAGATTCTTAAGACCTTTAGAAGGGGAAATGGACACTCCCCAATAGATGCATTATGTGCAAACGTTTCTCACATGCAATGAGGCCTAGTATATTTGGTCTTGCTCTTTTCTCTGTTCATCATGTGCAATGAGGCCCGATGTATTTGACCTAGCTTTTCTCATCTACTCTAAATTTAGCGGGTCTTTTTAGGGTTATTATGAAATCTCATGGACGGTTGGAACAACGTTCCCTTCAAGATATGTGGCAACAAATTATGGAGAATGCTCCCCCTTTAAATCATGTGGGTATCTGTAAGGAAAGAAATAAAAGAACTTCCAATGATAAGTTGTCACTTCCAATGATAAGTTGTCATTCTTGTAGTATCATAATGGATTTTAGAGGAATATTAGCTTTTGACATTATTGGGGAGTGGAAGTAGGTAATTGACAATTCCAATCAGCCACCTATCTTAAAAGTCTCGTTCGAGGTGTTCGAAAATGCCAATGGCAGTTTCCTGGAAAATCTGATGACTCCTAATATTTGGGGAATACTAAAGATGATAGGGAGAAGTTAAACTAATCCTTTGGGGTTAGTGGGGCTTCAAACATGGTTTTAAAATATGGTTACAATATGGTTGTATCGGCCATATTGGTCCTCATCGTTACATGATAAGGGGGTGAATCGGCATGCTAAAAAAATGAGTTGTATCGCTAATATGGTCTGATATAGTCGTATTGCCACTAATACATGTACAACCATGAAAGCCCTCTTTAGCTCTTCTTGTCCCCCCCCTCCCCCCCCCCCCCAAAAAAAAAGGAAAAAGAAAAAGAGGGTTGTATCAGTTGAAATAGTCTGCTATAACCATATCGCCATTGATATATATGGTTCTGTTATGCCAAATATGGCCCATTTTTTCTCTTATTTTTCACTTTTTTCTCCATTTCAACTACGAAGGAAGCTTATAAACCTATTGTGGATTAGATGTCGGCCTATCTTGGAATCCAAACAAAATATTCGAGTGGTATTTCATGAATCAAAGTGTACTGCATGATTTTGGGAAAAATTAAGAAAAAGGGGTAAATTGTAAGTTTTTCTTTTTCCTTTTGTTATATTTCAATGAAATGGTCTATCATCTACCAAATATGCTTGATTTGTGTTGGATTAGGGCCTAATTGTTGACTTAGGGGATGACTAGGGAGCTTAGACTATCCCAATTCGATCTAGACGTGTTTGGCCTATCCAGCCATTGATAACTCTGTTATATTGTTTCAACATTGCAATTAATGGCTTATTTTTTAATTCATTGATTCTATCTCCGTGTTATACTACTTTTTGACCTTTTCTCTTTATGCATGCATGATTTGATTAATTCTACTAAAATTTAGGCCCACAAGCACATAAGCCTTTGGATGCCAGCTAGGAGTGGACCACATGGAGGACTTTTTTAATGTATTCAAGACCAATTTCAACTTGCTTTTGTAAATATTATATATATATATATATATATATATATATATATATATATATATATATATATATATATATATATATATATATATTGTGAAGTAATATTTTTTTTGTTTAATAACCACTTTTAATTTTATTGTAACATTTTTTAGTTTTCAAATATTAAACAAAATACATGTTCCAAATGAATTTTTAAAAAAAATTACTGGCCTGCACTGCGGATTATACGGCTTTTAACTAGTGTCTCTCAAGCCTTTATAGCTCATAGGAAGACTTTTGTTGGCGCATGCATAAAATTTTATCGGCACTTTTTTCCTGATTAAATGTGACTAAAAATTATGCTTTGAAATACTTTTATCAACGCTTGGACAAATTTTTAATGGGCAATTTTTATACTTTTGTCTGCGCTTTTTTAGTGATTACCAGCGGCCAAAGAATGCATTCGTAAAAGTAAAATGGATGCCGGAAAAGACTACTTAATTATAGTGTCTGAAAAAAGCACCCGTAAAGAATGATTAGCGTCGATAAAACCTTTCCGGCGCACCCCTTTGTCGGTGCTCGTCTGAGCCCTGACAAATATCTCACCGGCGCTTTTGTTTACTTTTGCCGGTGCCAGTAAAGGTCGTTTCTGTTGTTGTGATTATGTGGCCCATTAATGGATAATCACTATGTTTTCTAATGTTATAGTCTACCTGAGAATTGGATCTGCTGATCCGTAAAATGATCTGGAAAAACGGATGGATGGCATGGATATAAAATACATACACCAAGGTGGGCTGCACGGTCTTGGGTGAGGACGGGGCCTCACCTAATCCGCTACCAAACAAATATTTGACAAGGTCAGGAGACTAAAAACAAAAAAACAAAAAAGTTCTCCCAGCCAATTTGCAGTAGTATATAAAAGAACGAGAAGAAAAGACACTAACCCCATGGTGTCCCGCCTGATGGATAGATCGAGGTCATAGTCCTACACACATCATCTTCGGCTGGGTAATCCTAAGTTCACGGGGATCCACCTACCATTCTACTAACCGGGAGCACGCACCGGTATCTATTTTGTTGTACGTGCCAGTCCCACGTGTATGTTTGGGATAAAAGCAGATTATTAGACCCTCCTCTCCAGGTTAATGCTTTGACATAAAAAGAAAGTCAATCTTCCTAACGCGTGGGCTATTCGTGTGCAAGAGAAATGGACTGTTACGGATAGTTTTACCAAGATCCATGTTCAATGTATGGCGTGTGGCCAACTGGGTCCCAATTTCAATATGTATGGTGTCAACACAGCTAGTCCCGCATGATGAGTGGCTTGGATCCCTCACATGTGTTCGAAATTAGCACAGTTGAACCGAGAGTAGCAAAAAATTGCACTTCTCATTTCCCACCGAATACTCACTCTACATTTACACATCCGCACTAATTCTCTTGATAAATCGTGAGAACTTTTTTAGAACTCATTTTTCGTGATATTAGTATAAGATCTGATCTGTCCACGTGAGGCAGCACCCTATAAAACCAACAAGGCCCAACTTTTACTCTAATTCAAAACTTTAATGGGCCATGGAAATAGAGAGAGACAAATCAAGGGAGAAAACTGTTTCATTTTTCTATAACCCACCAAAGTTTTTAATCATGTTAAAAGTTTAGCCATAGAGGTTTCATGGGGTGTTGCATCACATGGACGGTCAGATCTTGTACTCATACCACGGGAGATGAGTTTTCAAAAAGCTGTCCTTAGTTGTAAGGAGAAATGGTGAGCAGGTGAGCACTCCTTCCTATATTATAAATAAGGATTTTGACCTAACTAACTTCAAAGTTTGGGAAAATTACCTAGAAAGCTACCACATTTCATATATCTCAAAAGTGGCCTTCTGACAAGCTTTCGAAAATTACTTGAACCAAAATGCCCTTGTCCTTATTTCAGAGGTTATACGGTTTTCTAGGGAATAAGAAGTTACGTCGTATTTAATGACAAGAAAGTGACATATACGGAACCCTTTTTTACGCATGGGCAAGGACCAAACTCGTGGGGCCCACATTGATGTACGTGTATAATCCATGTCGCCTATCCTTTTTGTCGTGTCATTTTAGGGCTAGGGCCCAAATATGAGCCTAATCAAGAGCTCATGTGGGCCACATAATAGAAAAAGATTGTGACAATGGAACCCACTGTTGAAACTTTTTAGGCTCACTGTAATACTTGTTAGAAGTGGACATTGTCCAAAAATGACTTTTTGGGCCCACGCCGAGCTGGCCGACAAGGTGGACAGAACAGATCTCCTCATTGTTGGCCTTAGGCTATTGTACCAATGACTATCATGTCATTTGATAGTAAAGGAAGTGAACATATAAAAAACTGCGACCCATATAACATGAGAACCATAACCCATATGGGCCTGCATTGAAGTATATGTATAATCCATGTCGCTCATACTTTTGTTATGTTATTTTAGGGATATGACCCATATAACATGACAAACACGACCCATTTCACATGCGAACCATGACTCGTTTTAATAACTACGATCCATGACAACCACGACCCATTTAACATAACAACCATGACCCACATAACATGATAACCATGACCCATTTAACATGATTACCATGACCCACATAACATGATAACCACGACTCATATAACATGACAACCACGACCTATATAACATGGCAACCAAGACCCTTCCCTTCGGATTCAGCACGACTATTCCTTTCGAAATCAGCGCCACATGTTAATAACTACGATCCATGTCAACCACGACTCATATAACATGACAACCACAACCCATATAATATAACAACCATGACCCATTTAATATGAAAACCATAACCATAATTACAATACAATATGAATAATAGTTCACTTCACATGCACATTGGATCGTGGTTATTATCCACTATGGATGGTGGTTGTCATCCAACGTTGGTTGGATTATGGATAGGGGAAAAACGGAATGACAACCACGACCCACAAAACATGAGAACCACGACCCATATAACACGAGAACCACGACACATATAACATGACAACCACAGCCCATGTTATATGGACCTTCTCAACAGAGTTTTTTAGCTCGTTGGGTGCTCGTTGAAGATAACTGTTCTTTATATTGTACTGTAATTATGGTCATGGTTGTCATGTTATATGGGTCATGGTTGTCATGTTATATGAGTTGTGGTTTCCCATGGAGTCATGGTTGTTATCTTATATGGGTTGTAGTTTCACATGAGCCGTGGTTGCTATGTTATATGGGTCGTTGTTGTCCTGTTATATGGGTCATGGTTGTCAGCTGATTTCCTATACCTTTAGAAAATTATAGCAGTTATGAAGAGAGTTTTACACCATCATTTACAAATAAAAGAAAACACTCTTCAAAAGTAATAACCAGTGTTTATGAGAGTGAGGAGGATGATAATATTCTCATTTGTAAACTTAAGTGGAAGAAACTTGTAGAGTTGTGTGATAGTACTGAAAAAACTATTAAAATCTCCCATGAATTAGTCTTGTGCAACTCTAAGCTTCTCTTTTGGCAATGACTGTGTTATATGAGTCATAGCTGTCGTGTTATATGGATTGTAGTTGTCATGGATTGTGGTTGTGTGAGACCCGACCCGAGTTCGCATGTGTGCATGTGTGAGTAAGTATGCATTCCGTCCATCTTGGTTCCGCGGTCCTATTAGACGAATCCCGGCGACCCGTGACCTTGGATAGTGTTTGCAGTCATTTATAAGTCCAGTCATGAAGATCCGACTCAGATCGAGTTGAAACATATGTCATTGCGACCGCATCGTCGTCGCGGTTCCAACGCCGCGTCTTGTGCGTCCATCCGATATGTATATCAAAAGTTATGTACATTTCATTATATGACCATTGATCATGTGGCCCACTTAGGTGGAGTGCATGTGTGGACCACCACCTCCCTTAGCACAAGTTCCAAGGTACACTACCCACACACTACACAAACATCCATAACTTACACCACTAACCAAAAATACCACCAAGAGACCTACTAAGCATAATACTTTGTTATTGTCAACATAGGCCATTATGGTTTCTCTAACCAAGGAGAGAGAGGCCATGATTGCCTCCCTACAAGTCTCTCTCTCTCTCTTTCCCTCTCATTTCTCTCTCTCTTCTCTTCTTCCTTAGCAACTCCCCTCCAAAAAATCCAGCACCTCTTCCCTCCATTCCAGCCCCTTCTCCTCCTTTTTCTTCTCAATCCCTCCATTGAAAACTCATCCCAACCATTGATTCATGTTGCTTGGAGCCTCTAGATGATGGTGATGTAAATTTCAAGGTTTATCTAGGTGGGTGCTTTCTTCATCAAGTAAATCTTTTCTCTCCTCATGTAATCTCTTTCCTCTCTCTCATTTGGATGTGTAGGACCCACCAATTAATGGTGGAGATCTTACACAACCATCTAGATGTGGCCATGAGGCCCACATTGTACATGCATGTCCATGCATGAGATTCTTCCCTTGATGGACCCCTTGCATGTGGATTTCTCTTAGTTTTCTAAGTATGATGGGTCATCTAGGCCCTTGCATGTGGCTGGGTGGCATCCCAACCACTTATTTAAAAGATCTAAGCCATGCATCATAAGATCTAGTTATAAAATGTGTTTATATAATTGTTTGTGGTTGTGATTGTGTGGGGACGTCTTAATAGTGGCGGAACCCTCCCCTGATGGCCGGATGCTATTCCTTCTCTTTCATTAGTTAGAAATCTAATGATATTATGTGCGGTCCACTTAGTGGGCCTGGATTGCCCAAAAGAAAAAGCCTAGGAAGAAAGGGACATCTATATTCAACCTACACCATGGTTTAGATGCCTCTTTTTGCCACCTTAAATGTTCTTGTAAGGGTGGAAATTTGAGGGTTTGTTCTGAAAAAAATTGTGGGGCCCACTAGGGTGGGCCATGACACCCAATTTATGGGTCAATCCCTTCCTTAATAGGCCCACAAATTTATTTTATTCCATGCATGCATTGCTGTCCAGAAATTTCTGGACAGATTTTTTTGTTGGACTTGGGCTTGAAATTGGGACTGATTAGGAAACCTTTTGTACCCATCAAATATATTTTTCTGAAATTTAGGGATCTCATCTTCATGTGCCCTAAATTTCAACCCCATCCAATCTTGATAGAGGTCTCAAAAGTGTGGTCCAAGTGGGGTGGACAGTCTAGATTTTCTACACTGTTCCAGCAACATTACACCCTAGATAGGTTGGTAATTCAAAATTTATTAAAATATTTCTGGGTGTCTAAAAATTCTGAAAATTTACAGGGATGTGGTTCACCCTTGGTAAGAAATACCTGCAAAATTTTAGGGCCAATGGACCCCATTTGGGCATCTAAACGGGTGGTCCAACATAGTGGACTGCCAGAAACATTCTGCTGTGCAGTCCAGCAGTATAGTTCCATAAAAATAAAATTTTAAAAATATTTTCTTAGAAGGTGGGCCATATTTTTGAGCTCCATGTTAATTTATGCTTAATGAGGGACCTTGGGTCGCAATTTCAGAAATTTTGGAGGCCCAGAATCTACCCATTTGGTGGCCCAAATTTAGAACAGTTACATTCCAGCAATAGTTCATCCTTGACAGATTACATTCTTAAACTTTATTAAAATACTTTTGAGTGTCTAAAAATTATAAAAATTTATACGAATGTGTTAAACTCAAGTTAGGACCTACCTACAAAATTTTGGAGCCATTAGATGCCTGTACACACCATAATGGTAGTTGGACCGGCCCATTATTATATGGTGTCCAGATCAGTCCGAGTTTTAAGACAGATTGTTTTATTTAAATTAATTAAAATACTTTTAGATGTCTAAAAATTATAAAATTTTATGGAGGTGTGACCCACACATGTAAAGACTACCCTATAAATTTTCATGGCTATCGGGCCTCTGTACCGACCGTGGTGTGGCCTGCAATTTGGACTAGTTTTGGGTCAAATACCCAGGCACACCCTTACCTTGGGTTGCTGGGCCTGCATTCTAATGGCATGGCCCACTTGAAGTAAGTACTCTCTTTTATCTGGTGGGGCCCACTATAGATCACCATGGGTCATTAACCCATCTAAATTAAATAAATTTCTAGACTCCAGTAGGCTCAGGAAATGGGTGGGCTGGAATTCCAGCAAGGGGCCAAAAATTTGTTACATGGTTGATTGTTTAGGAATATTGTGGCACACCAGATTTGAGAGAGTGTTGCACACACTCCTTGCTTTCCTCCCTTAGATATTTTAGGCTTAATGAGTACCCCCTTGAGGCCCACCTTTGTGGTGATTTTGTGGGCTAGCCTTAACTAGAATTTTTAATAGTTTTATAGGCTCAATGGGCTGGGAGATTCTTTCTTAAGCCCAAGATTGTGCAAGGGCTGACCTTATTGATTTTCGAATCAAATGGGCTATCTATAATCTGACCATGTGTATTAATGACCCTTGATGCCCTCATGAAGTGTTTAATTATGGGCTGACTTGCAAAGCCCACATAAATGCATATTGTGGAGGGCCTTGTTAAGTCTTTGTCTGATGAGGCAAGGCCCACCCTATCAGTATAGGTCTCTCCCTTGTGTATTCTTGGACTTATGGGTTGTCCTTAAATCCATCATAATGAAGGAATTAGATGACTTTTATTTTGATCCCATTATGTAATATTGTATATGCATAGCCGCCCTTTTTGTAGTAGTGATTAGGCCTTGTGGACACAGTACTTTTGGATAGGCCCATTGATCTTAGGCCTATACTCTCCCATCTATTGTGATGCGATTAAGGGCAATAATATGCAAGGAGTTGGGCTCTTGGCTGCCTACTAAATTGACCTTGTACTTGGGCCAAAAGTGAGGCCCAACTCACTTGTGTTAAATGTAAAACTTGCTCATGTAAATGAATTATTGGGCTGCCCATGAAGCCCACCACAATATGTGAAATTATGACCTTTGTGATTGGGCCCAAACCTTACTTGAGGGTCCACTATCTGGCCTATAAGTTGGGCTTGGTGTATGGCCCATTAGGTCATGCATTACGTGGGTTTTAGACCTTATACTATATGAGTAGTGGCGGGCTACCTCTTGGAAGCCAGTTGAGGTTGAACGTCCTCTTAGGTGATCTTAAGGTAGGCCCATGGGTTTCTCTATGGATGGTTAAAGGCCTACCATGGACCCTAAGCCATTGTTTAGAACTTAATGTGTATGTATGTGGAACCTATCTTAACGCATGTTTGGTCCAGGCCATCCAAGCCTTGGATCGCCCGATTATGGATGCACTGTCTGTCTTGGGTTACTGCTGGACTCACAATCCAGTAACAGGCCCACTTGATCTTTTCATAATATATACGCACTCTCCATCTGGTGGGATCTCCCAGTGAATATAGTTGGCTTTCATGAGATTATTTCCACATAGTAAACTGATTTCTGGACCTTAGCAGGTCTTGAAAGTTAAACTGGCCAAAAGTTTATCAAAGGGTCTTAACGTAAAATTTTATGGTGAAAACTTTATTTGGCTGCGGGGCCCACCATTTGAGAACTTGTATACATGTTACATGCATATGTTTTCTTATAATCTTTAGGCTTAATCAGTGTATTCTTTTGGGTCACCTTTAATGATTAGATGAGGACTCCATCTTAGATCAGATTTTTGGGGCATCCCATGGGCCCAGAGTGGACAGGGTCGTCCCAGATTGGTCCAACCGTATATTGGGCCGACTTTCACCATTTTGATGGACTTGTGGGCTAAGATAAGGATAGTATTGGGCCCTTGGTTACCCACTTAAATTGCTAGTTATTGGGCTGATGTAGTTGGGCCCATTTCCTCCAAACTTAAACTTATTTTCGGACCGAATATTGTGTACGCAGGCTGCCCACCAAGTCCAACTTAATGCATGGATTCTATGGCTATTGAAAATTGAGCCTTGGACCTTGATTTTCCTCTTGGGGCCCATGTTGTTAAAGGTGATATTATATCCTTTTCTTATGGCATATTATGAGGAATATATATGTATGTGGTTACCTTTATTTTTATCTAAATGTAGGCCTTGGGCCTTCTATCCATATAGTTCATGGTTGATATGCCTTTTTGGGGAATGGCAGTTAAATGTCCTCATTATGGACCCCTCTAGGCCTAATTATATCTAAATGTGATTAGATGCTCATCTTAAACTCTTGCTAGACTCAGTTCTGTATTACTTAGACATATAGTTTGTATGTTTAGTCTCATAGGCTACCCCAGGTAAATGGGCCCCCACTAGAGGTTGGATTCCTTAAAGATATTGTCTAAGTACCTAGTCTTGGTCCCTTCTTGGATAGGAGGAGTGAACTAATTTGTATATCACCGCATAATGCGTCTAGACCCATCTTCATGGCCCATGTACATCATTGTATGCTTGGTTGACACTATGTGTGTGTGGTCATATTGTGTCATTGGGCATTACATGATACTTTCCCCGAGGGACGTAGTATCCCCTCTTGAGCACGTTGGATGCTTGGGATTAATGCATGGTTGATTGTGTGATTCATACATCTGGCATTGTATAGCATATGAGCATTATCGCCCTTACTTCATCAGGGTTGTAGCCTCCACAGATACATCGTGGATGGCCATGTTTGGATACCGAAAATGTTACTTGAGCATACCAGGTGCATAGGATGCCCATGGGTAAAATTCTCAAAACTTCCATGGTACTAAGGATCTGCTCCAGCGCCGTGACCGAGTGGAATATATGAGCGCACGAGGGCCTTATACCGTTAGGCCGTGACTCCTACTATCGTGTAGTCGGTTGGATAGGGGTGTGGCCTTACTCGCCTGATGTAAGAGGGCATTAATAGGCTGAGTTTGACCAGCTCGTGAATGGGTCCGCTACCTTCATGCCTTGTTGGTGATTGGCTGTCCACATGTAGGTAGTGAGGTCTCTTATGCTCGTTTGACTATGCGGGGTCTGTAGAGCGGCAGTCATCCAGCAGTGTAATGGACTCCGGTGATTTCCTTATGATGGAAATGTACTTGATATGTGGATTGGATATGAGCACTGGCATTACTTCACATTATTGCATTTGCATCGGCTGTGTAAGCCTCACATTGCATCGCCTTGGCATGGCGCCCAGTACTCATTGCATTACATTACGCATTGTACTATATAGCCTTAGTATGACTTCCTACATTATCATACTACCTTGGCATAGCTTCTTGTGTTCATGATCGCCTTAGTAAGGCTAGTGATATTAGTATTGATCGTGACTCCCTTCTACATTTTCTATCTTCTTCTGAGCACCATTGTCACACACTTTCACCACCCTCTAAGCTTTCTATAAGCTTATGCACGATTGATGCGTGCAGGAGATCGTAAGTTGGTGTCTTAGCAGCAGAGCTTGGATAGGTGTCGAGACGAGGACCCAATGTTGCAGATTCTCTTCCTTCTTTCTTCTGTTATCTTATGTATGTCCTTTTGGACCTGATGTAAGCTTGTAAAAGTTCAAATTCATAGTGAATTTTGTGATGTGTGTCGTTGTTATTCTCAGATTTTACTTGCTGTGATCTTGGGTATGCTCATATTGGAAATGATTATATTGTTGTGAAAATCCTCCTTGTAGGATCCCATGATCGGAACCTGCCTCAGGAGCCAAGAATGGGGTACTACGGAGGCTGTTGCGGCCAGAACCAGTCATCGGGTTCCTTGTGAGGTCCGGTTACCCAGTCTGGGGCGTGACAGGTTGTCTTGTTATAAGGGTCGTGGTTTTCATGTTATATAGTTGTGGTTTGCGTGGGTCATAGTTGCCATGTTGCATGGGTCTTGGTTGTCATGTTATATGGGTCATGGTTTTTATGTTATATGAGTTATAGCTGTCATGAATCGTAGTTATCATGTTATGTGGGTCATGATTGTCATGTTATATGGGTTGTAGTTGTTGCATGTTCACCATGACACATATAACATGACAACCACGACCTTTGCCACATTACAACCACCTGATGCAACCTATGCTACTATACAGATATCGTAAACACGATATCTGCGTATGTCATGTATTAACTTTGATGGACGGTAAGGATCTTACAGCCACGACCATTACCACATTATAATTACAACGCTCGTGGTTGTCATGTTATATGGGTCGTGGTTGTCATGTTATATGGGTTGTAGTTGTCATGGATCGTAATTATCATATTATGTGGGTCGTGATTGTCATGTTATATGGGTCACGGTTGTTTCATGTTCACCACAACCCATATAACATGACCGCCATGACATATACATTACAACCACCTGATGTAAGCTATGATACTATACAAATATCATAAGCACGATATCTGCGTATGTCATGTACTAACTTTGATGGACAACAAGGATCTTACAATCACGACCCTTACCACATTACAACCACGATCCTCATGGTTGTCTTGTTATTGGGTCCTGGTTCTCATTTTCTGCTCCCAGATTGCATGATAATCACGACCCATACATGCACATCATATCCTTACCGTCTATAAAAGTTAGAAAAGTAACGTGCCCTTCCGTACCAAAGTTAGCCTGATGTTTTTCAAATATGAGATGACTATTGATAGACTGTAGGAGCAGAAAATGCAAACTATATGGGTCGTAGTTGTCATGAAGTAAGGGCCGTGGTTGTCATGTTATATGAGTCGTGGTTGTCATGTTATATGTGTCGAGGTTGCCATATGGGTTGAGGTTTCATGGGTCGTAGTTGCCATTGTATATGGATCATAGTTGTCATGTTGCCTGGATCGTGGTCATGGTTTTCAACGTGCTCACTTTTTTTTTTACCAAACCATTAGTACCATAACTTAAGGCCCACGATGGGTGGCATGGATTATAGACGGCATGGATGCCTTACTTCTAAAATGACACGGCATGAATGTCCTACCCCTAAAATGACAAGGCAAAAAGGATGGGCGGCATGGATGAAACACATAAGCATGGAACACCAGCCATTGCCTGGTGGCTGGGGGAGTAGCCAATCCGTCACTTTCTCGTGAGAGCAGCTACTCCATCTCTCCGTGACCGTACAACTTCTGAACCAAGGATGGAGGCATTTTCGTCCAAAACAATATCCAAAGATTGTCAGAAGGCTACTCTTAGGATATATGGAACGTCGTAGCTTTCTAGATATTTTACCCTTCTAGGCCAAAATCCCTTATAAATACATAAAGCAAGATATTACAACATCCATCACTCTTCTCGCGGAAGAAGAAAACTATAGAGATGGGCTCTTTTAGTTCTATCTTAGCTCTCCACTGCCTAGCTCTACTTCAATTTTGCACCCACAGAGCTATGGGTTGGGGGCCCACTGATCCAACGGATGGGTTTGTCTCTCTTCCTCTCAACAGCTCGAACTTGTACGTTCAAAGACCATACGACTTGCTCCTAAGCGATCGGTATAGCTTCATCGATGGTGTACACAGGCTCTGGGTTTTCGCGACAGACAAGCCTCACGCCCCCACAAGCAAGACTGCCCCCCGTACCGAGATTCGCATACGTGTACACAATCTTAAGCACTTTTAACTCCTGTTCTCTTTATTAATTTGCTTTCTTTTTCTGTTACTCTTTATTTTCTTTCTGCCTAAAAGAAACTAACCAGACATAAAACGAAAAAAAAAAAAAAAGGAGAAGAAGAAGAAGCATAACATGAAACATAAAACGGAGAAAGATAAGTTGCATGGCACTTTACCACTAGTATGGCGCTGTGCGGACGGTCTACACTCTAGGTAGTGGGATTATAACCCAAAAATTGCATTGGAAGTAGGTTGGTTGGTTCAAGCTCACAGCTCAATAGTAGACCAGGCGTGTTTCAACAATAAGCCTCATGTCAGATTATGGTTTTGATCTCTTCAGAACTACGATTAGTGTATTTGATCTCTCAAGTCTCTGGTCTTCTTTTTTTTTTGTTGGAAGATACAAAACTCTTATCTTTATCTTTCAAAAAAAGAAAAAAGAAAAAAGAAAAAGAAAAGAAGAAGAAGTAGAAGCAGAAGAGGAAGAAGAAGAGAAAAGAAAAGCAAAAGAAAAAAAGGTGTCTCAGGTCCAAGCCCAGCTTTACCTAATATTAAAAGAAAGTTGGTGGACATATAATCCATGGCAGAAATGAAATGTAGAAGATGGTTCAAATTCAACATCTAATTCACGGCAGAAATGAAAAGTTGAAGACTGACCAAATTCAACCGAAATACGTCGGTTAATTAGATGTCAAGATTGTAAAATAACACATCCGTAAGGAATAGTCTCCCCTCAAAATGGGGCATGGACACCCTGCATGTGCTATTAAAAATAATAATAATAATTGTAAAATAATTATAATTTCAACCAATCTACCACCACCTTTTTTTTTTGGGGGGGGCACACCTCCTATAACTTTGTTGAAATGAGAAATCAGGTGTACAAACATTCAGGTGTGCTCTACAAAAATACAGGTCTGACAAATCTACAGCAACTCACAATACACAACTAGTTACTAATGCCAACTAATACCTTCTTCATCTTCTTCTTCTTCTTATTGTCTTTATTATTTTTTTTTTTAACAAGCTACGAATGACATCATTCCGTTGCATCCACCATCTGATCACAATGAGAAAGGCCGGCTATTCATGCGTATGAGATTTCAATGGTAGTCTCGTTAACTCATCACGTGCTTACAGCATCTGTTTCATCATCTTGTGCCTTTTATATCTCCTGTCGTGGAATTGAAGCCATTCCTGCGATCAGACTATATATGAAAGACACAGACGGAGAGAAAAAATAAAAATAAAAATTACATTTGATCTATGCATCATGCATAGAGTGACGACCCAACTAACCTGATTTATGAGACACTGCGAATCCAAAGCATTGGCCACCATCAATGGCCGGCCTGGCCCTTAAACAAATGTTCCACGCTGACCAGACAAATCTGAAATCCTGTGAGTGGCCTGGAGCATAAAAAAAATGTACCACGCTGACCAGACAAATCTGAAATCCTGCGAGTAGTCCCCTTGCAATTAGACAGCTCGAACATTAGCAGAGGTCGGTGTAGGACCTACTAGGAAGGTGGTGGCCCCCACCATCAACATCATTGACCGTGATCAAACACTATTTGATTAACCACTATGATGTATAAACTGTACGTTGAATATTTACACTATTTGATTAACCACTATGATGTAGAGCGGGCCCATACACTTTCATATATACACTTTCATATATAGCAGGGATGGACCAAAGAAGGCCAGGTCGGAGGTGAAAATGATTCGACCGTCAAAACCTTAAAACAGCCATATATATCTCGCAAATCGAGATGAGGGTTTTGACATATTATATATCTTTTTGGGGTAGGAAAAGTTACTTAAGCCAAACTATGCCCGGTTGTTCATGCTGATTTGCTAGATTCCATCATATTGATGGGCAAAAGTCTCATTTATTATTTATTATTATTATTATTATTATTATTTGGTTTTTACTATAAATGGTAAGCTTTAGTTCAAATATAACTTTTGATCCTTTGATTTGTAGTAGTGCCTAACATGAAAAGGTAAGGAGAATAATGTGGCTGGGACAAAAACCATTAAGTATGGAAGGAGAATAATGTGGCTGGGACAAAATGGATACTTGCTATTTTTGGGCAAAAACCATTAAGTATAGTAGGAATGGAGGCTGTGTATAAATAGATAGTTTACTATTTATATTAAGTCACGTTTTTAGGGTTTTTGAGTTCGAGTCTAAGTCTAAAGTTTCATTTTAGGTTTGAGCTCATTATTTAAAGAGTTGTAATATTTTTATTATTATTTTTTATTTTTTGGTTATTTTTTATATTATCAATCAAGTTATTTCGAGTCTATTAGAAATTATTTCTACTTTTATCTCTCGTAGATTCGAGAAAGCTCTGTAAGGAGTCCAGAGAGCTCCGTGGATTTAGAGTAGATATTTACTGAGGAAGACGGTGATCGAACTCATCATGTCCCTCCCTACGTCACGTTGCTACGCTAAAGATATTACACACATAACATGTTATACAAACCCAAACCGGCGACACATATTAATGAATTAATAATTCATAACTTATGTGACTAATGACACAAAACGAAAGATTCCTTTTCTTAATTGACCAAAATGCTAATTTTATTTTATTTTTTTTGAAAAATGCTAAAATTTACACAATTTCACCTTGAGCAAATGAAGGGTAACAGGTCATCCAATCGCTAATTTTTAATAGGATTGATTTGGCCCACCGTCCATCCAATTGGATCCTTTTCAGTTCTTCCACATTACTATAAACCCAACCATTCATAACATCCATGACCAAATTTCACATCCCATTTCCATCTCTCTCTCTCTCTCTTTTCTTTTTTTTTTCTTTTTTTTTAAAAATATTTTCTTTTTTAGAACCATCCTTATATTATATAAATAGAGGAAATTACAACCTGGCGCCCCAGGGCCTTCCAACAAAGAGGAAACCTGGCCAGAAAAACAAGGCGGAGTCTGCACAAACAAGTCTCCATGGGGCCCAAAAACAAGTGGCCTAGGCCCGAGAAGACAAAATCTAGCCTATCGACATTCGAGCTACTTCAGGAAAAAGGATCTGAAAGAAGCCTATCATAAGACTGCCTCTAACATGTCTCGGGAGGAGCGTTGAGTGACAAAAAAATGAGGAAACCTGGGATTCACTATCCATACGGGCCGTTTCATCTAGGGTCGTTTCCTTCTTAAAAAATGTGCTGAAAAATAATTTGGCGTAAGGATAGCCATCTAAGAATTCTCTCTATCCAATAGGCCTATTTCCAAGAGAGGTACGCCATGCCATTTAGAAAATCAATTACCAATTTTAAATCTGACTCAACCATAATCTGGGAAATGCCTAAATTGAAGCAATGGGTGATCCTGTCATGGACTGCATAGAACTCCGCATATATGTTGGAAGCTAGCCCATAACCTGCTGAAAATGCAAAAATAAACTTGTTGTTGTTGCCCTTGCAAACTCCCCCACCCCCAGCCAGCCCCGGGTTACCCCTATCCAAGCCATCATTGTTGAGCTTGGACCAGCCCCTACGAGGAAACACCCACCTGACGATTGTAGGGGGAAAGCGAGAGTGGGGAGACATAGACATTCCTATATTTTCCTCTCTTCTTCTTTTGCTATTGTTGCTTCATAAAGATTAAGATTAAGGGAAGGACATGAGTTCTATGTTTCTCATAGCATTTGCAACGGTCGCCCTTCCATACATCATGGTGCATTGGGGTTGGGTCTCTAATGACTCCACGTATGGGTTTGTCCCGGTCCCACTCAATAGCTCCAACTTTAACATACAAAAACCTTACGACCCGCCAATTAGGGAGCATTACAGCTTTGCAGATTGAGTCCGGAGGCTGTGAGTCTTCTCTACCTACTAGCCTCTCTCTTAAACAAGTAACACAAGTCCTCACAGTGAGATTCATATATGAGTATACAATTTCATACCCTCAAATCTCTCACCATTACTTTTTCATTATTTGATCTTTACCTTATATTACATTTGGTTATATTGTTACTACCATAGCTTGTCAATGTTGTGGTATTCAAGAGCAGGAAATAAAATGACAGGAATATGAATAGTCATCCCTTGGGGGACAGTTTGGATCTTTGAATTTGTCAACCTTAAATTCGATAATCTAGGGATGTGCTTCAAATTCAGTGTTTGGAGCATCAAGGGATAGGCTAACATCAGGATTAATGAATCTGACTTACCTCAAGTTTCTAGAATTTAGGATTGACAAGTCCTGTGGGTATTATTGCACATTCCATCTAGGAAAGATCCCATCAATCATCTCCTATGATTCCCACCATTAGATCCGGGCATCGAGTCGAGTTGAACCGAGTTAGGGCTAACTTGACTCGATCCGGTTTCGAAATAGGCCTAACGCGAACTCGATTGCACTCGATACCGAGTCCAGTTTGGCCTGGACTGATCCAGATCGACTTTGATCCGGTCAGAAGTACTGAGTCAGGTAGAGTTGACACCAAGTCAGATTGAGAGATGAGGAAGGGAGAGACCGTGACAGTGGAGAGGAGAGAGGGGAGGAGGAGGAGGAGGAGGGTGATGGTGGTGGGTAGTTGTCGGGCTTTGAAGATGAGGAGGATGAGAGAGAGAGAGAGAGAGAGGTCGGGCTTGGAAGATGAGGAGGATGAGGGAGGGAGGGAGATATTTTGGGATCGGGTCGGGGTAGGGTGCGGCGGGTAGGGTTAGAGAGTCAGGTTTCGAATCAAGTTAAGTCTAACCGGATCAAGTTTTGGGTCGAGTTACTGGGTAAATCGAACTCGACTCAATTTGAGTTCGGATTGGGCGAAGCCTATTTAGTTCGGACCAACTGACCCATTCGGTTCAGTTTTTTTTTTTTTTTTTTTTTTTTTTTTTTTTTTTTTTTTTGGGGTATTCAAGAGCAGGAAATAAAATGACAGGAATATGAATAGTCATCCCTTGGGGGACAGTTTGGATCTTTGAATTTGTCAACCTTAAATTCGATAATCTAGGGATGTGCTTCAAATTCAGTGTTTGGAGCATCAAGGGATAGGCTAACATCAGGATTAATGAATCTGACTTACCTCAAGTTTCTAGAATTTAGGATTGACAAGTCCTGTGGGTATTATTGCACATTCCATCTAGGAAAGATCCCATCAATCATCTCCTATGATTCCCACCATTAGATCCGGGCATCGAGTCGAGTTGAACCGAGTTAGGGCTAACTTGACTCGATCCGGTTTCGAAATAGGCCTAACGCGAACTCGATTGCACTCGATACCGAGTCCAGTTTGGCCTGGACTGATCCAGATCGACTTTGATCCGGTCAGAAGTACTGAGTCAGGTAGAGTTGACACCAAGTCAGATTGAGAGATGAGGAAGGGAGAGACCGTGACAGTGGAGAGGAGAGAGGGGAGGAGGAGGAGGAGGAGGGTGATGGTGGTGGGTAGTTGTCGGGCTTTGAAGATGAGGAGGATGAGAGAGAGAGAGAGAGAGAGGTCGGGCTTGGAAGATGAGGAGGATGAGGGAGGGAGGGAGATATTTTGGGATCGGGTCGGGGTAGGGTGCGGCGGGTAGGGTTAGAGAGTCAGGTTTCGAATCAAGTTAAGTCTAACCGGATCAAGTTTTGGGTCGAGTTACTGGGTAAATCGAACTCGACTCAATTTGAGTTCGGATTGGGCGAAGCCTATTTAGTTCGGACCAACTGACCCATTCGGTTCAGTTTTTTTTTTTTTTTTTTTTTTTTTTTTTGAACAAGTACAGATTTCTCATTGATTCAAAATGATTACATTGCTCGGTTTGTAAATAGGCCCTTAATAATAAGGTGTGGATTTTAACTTTTTTTTTTAAAGAAAAAGATCTTTCATTAAAAAAACGACCTTTACAACCCTTCAGGCAGGTTCCCACAAAAAAGGAAAGGAACCACACCTATCATATACTGACAGACCCACTAAAAGGACCCGCATTCGGTTCGAGTTGAGTCATATCTAATCAAGTCGAATCTAATATATTGATTTTTAAATATATTTTAATAATATATATAATATTAAAATGATTTGTAAAAACCTTTTTTAGTGTTTTGGAAATAGTTCCACATTGGAAAATGAGAAGAAGTTTTTTAGGTATAAATGAGAATGGTGGAGTATAGTTTTGTTTACCCACCGAGTCCGAGGAGTATTGGGGTTACATGTTTTAATGTGTAGCACTGGAACACCTGCGAGTTCGCTTGCACTCGTGCATGGGCAAGGGCACGGACACGGTCTCGGTCTCAGGCACGGGCATGGGCTCGGTGCAAGGGTGTGGGCACGTAAGGCAGAGTGGCTATAAAGGCG
Source organism: Magnolia kwangsiensis (assembly GCA_037074715.1). Taxonomy (NCBI): domain Eukaryota; kingdom Viridiplantae; phylum Streptophyta; class Magnoliopsida; order Magnoliales; family Magnoliaceae; genus Magnolia; species Magnolia kwangsiensis. The sequence continues at coordinate 158,058,175 of CM073572.1, forward strand.
CTAGTGGCACACTTTGCACTTCACACGTCCGCATCATGTCGCAAAGGGTCACTCCTTCGCTACCTTACGCGAACTAGAGCGAGTCGTGGTGCGGCTAAGTGGATAAGGTGGATGGTTGGCTAGAAGAATGACCAGAGGACTGAGAGAGGTCTTTCTGTATATATAGAGGCTGGAAAAAAGAGCTGTTGCGGAGAGGTGTAACTGCTCATGCACTTAATTGCTGACCATGCAGAAACTGATGCATGTAGATAGCCCAACAGCTAGAAACAGGTAACCAGTGTCTCACAACAGTTAGAAACAGCTGCATGTAATAGCCATTACGCTACATGCACAACAGCTAGAAACTACCAATAACGGTTAGTTACTCAATAGCTAGAAAATGGTTTAATGAGATTTATGTCTCTAAACCATAACCTCCAACCATCATAGTCTAAATAAAGAGGGCATGGATGGGTTTCCAAACCATCTCGACACACTCCAACAGAACCCATACGAACCTGAGCTACTTCTCTCCTACAAACCAAAATTCCATCAATACAGCAAGGTTTATTAGAACCATTGCCTAAAGATTAGACCAATGGTGTGGTCTAAAAATGGTTCATCTGAATCAGTAGCTGAAGAGCAGACCAGTGCGGTGGTCTAATTTACAAATCTTCTTCTCTTTTTTCCTAAGATTTTTCTTTTTATTTCTGCCAGATTGTATAACAAAGTTCCATTAGTGAGTCTTCTTGTTTACTGAACGCAATCCCACACCAGGCTCGTCATATCCTAGAAGCATTTTGCCCGTAACCTTTCAGCATACTCAATTTATTTGAGTAGGGGTAAATAACGCTTTAAGGACAACATCCCAGATGTGCTTCAACCTGTCCTTATATAAAATCAAATTTTTCAGTTTTCATATTTTACAGAAAAATATTATTTATGTAATTTTTCTAACAAAAAAAATCGTTACTACCACTAAATAAACATGGCAACTAATGTAAATATGACATGGGTAATTTATTGCGATAACATTCGCTAGCGGTTACTACCTCTTCATAAAACACCGTTAATTAGCTTTTTCAAATCTGTCTCATTGCACTGATCATGTTTCCATTTCCTTACTCAGGGTTATGATTATTCTTCTGGACTCTGGCAATTCGAGGGGTATGGATTTGTGCCGAATGGGACATCGGGTGTGTGCATCATGCAGCTCTTTGGCGCAAGTGGCCAGGCCACCACAGCAGCGATGACGGTGCACAATAGTTCTCTCATGTACTACACGAACTCAGTCCTTATCCCTTTCATCTATGATAGATGGTTCCGTCTAAATGTTATCCACAGCGTGGGTGCAAAAAAAGTTAGCATTTTCATCGATGGGGTTCTAAAGCTAGCTGTGTATGATCATGGAGGGGCCTATCATTACTTCAAATGTGGTGTTTATGCACAGAGGGACCGTTCATACTACATGGAGTCTCGTTGGAAGGATATCAAGGTCCTGAAAAAATGTGACTAACATGCATGCTTGTGACATTATGCATCGTGGTGTGCTTAGGAACGTAAGGTTTGTTTGTTTTGTCTTAACTTCGTGCAATAAATCTGGTGTTGTAGCATACAAGGGGTTTATAGAAATTATGTTTGTTCGTCCTTGTGGCTGGGCAATGCCTTGGGCAGCTCCGTGTCTTGTTAATAAAGTTTTACCTAGTAAAGAAGAGCAAACTATTCGAGGGCTGTATGCTTTGTGGTTTGTTTTATATATATATAATATAAACAGACAATCTACGCACTATACTTTCAGGTGGACTCCATACAAAAAAATCAGGACTCACCTATCATATCGCCTAAAAAGCAAACAAAATAAGAAAAAACAACAGGGTATAGCTACCCTGAAGAAAACAGAGCTTCACAGCTAGCCTCTCCCACCAGCAGAATATCTGAACTTCCAAAGCAAAACGAGGACTGAAAGAGCCTGAAAAAGCTGCACGAAACAGATGCACAGCTGAGAGCCGATAATCTTCATATCGCTTGCCACAGAAAACTGCACCCCACTGCTAACAACAGGCACAATCAAAAGCCATCATGCAGCATCCTTGCAGCACACCCCAAGCCATCAGACCAAGAAGCGTTTCTACCTAAAGCCCACTACAGAATGCAGACTAAAACCCAGCCACTTCCCGGCATCCAAGTACAACAGCTAAAGCCAGAAGAGAGCATGAAATGATCACATGCATTATCAGCACCAATGGCAGCAGGGAAGCCTGAGATTTGAGCCCGCAGGCAAGCGAAAAGGCAGATGATCCTGACTCATCCAGCAAATACCCCACAAGCAAAGCCATAGAAAAGAAAAACAAGCATAAGCCATGGCCAGGCAGAATCACCCTTACATTAATGTTATGAAGATGAGAGCCCCAAACCATCGAGCCAGAAGTTACAGAAGGCTATAACATTCATCAAATATCAGCCTCAATCCAACTGCCCTCAACCATCAGCCTTGTAGCACACATCCAAGCAAGCAGTAAAAGAAAAACTGCAAGCATCAACCTGTTGGAATTGCAAACCAAAACCATTTACTGCAACTGCATGACTGTTCATCTTCCAATGCACAGCAACACTTCCTATGAAGCTGTTTTGGAAGATGAAATTCTAGATGAAATTCTTTGCGTATTTTCTAGGAACATTAAGTGTTAGAAGCTCCTAGTAGGGGCAGTTTTGTCTTTTCAACTTACATTCAAATGCCTATAAATGGGCATCTTGTGTATCCGGTTGAAGCAAGCAAGTGAATAGCAACGAAAAACAGCAAGTGAAGAAGCAAGTTTGCAACAGTCGTGCAGCAGGAATAAAAAATAAAAAAAATAAATAATAAATAATAATAATAAATAATAAATAATAATAATAAATAAAAACCACAAAAATCAGTTTATAAATTCTGGTTTCTTTTCTCCCTTCCTTCCTTGTACACAATCAGATTTTCTGAGTTGTGCTAAGGCTTTGTAAAGCCAAAAAAATCTGTTATCTTGAAGCAAAGAGAAAATCTGGCTTATACAGCCAACAAACTGGTATTAGAGCCTAGTTCTTTTTCTAGAAGAAGTTTCCAGCAATTTTTTTTCAGCCAAAAACAGAATGTTTTCAAAAAAATCTGTTCAAGAAAAAAAAAATAGATTTCGGCAGTTTTTCAGCCAAGAAAAAAAAAATAAATCAGATTTTAGCAGTTTTTTCAGCTTAAAAAAATCAGATTTCATCAGTTTTTTTGGCTAAGTTTTTTTTTTTAAATTAAAAAAAAATTATTATCAGATTTCAACAGTTTTTCCAGCTAAAACAAATAAATAAATTATGTTTTAAATAATAAATAAATAAGATTTCTAATTTATCCCTCTCTCCCTTCATTAAATAAAAATAAAAAATAAAAAATCAGTCATTCTTTCTTTAAAAAAATAGAAAAAGATGGCCAGCACAATCCAACCGCAAGTTCCTAAGTTGTCAAAGGACAACTATGAGAAATGGTGCATCTAAATGAAGACGTTGATCGGATCGCAAGACTTATGTGAGATTATCATCGATGGGTATGTAAAACCCACTATGGAGGAAGAAGCCGCCTTCACCAACAAAAAAAAGATCGCTCTCAAAAGTCAAAGGAAGAGAGACAACATGGGTTTGTTCCTCCTCTATCATGGGTTGGATGAATCAACTTTTGAAAAGATTATCGAAACAACATCAAGCAGAAAGCTTGGGATGCCCTTGGCACCATCTTTAAGGGTGTTGATCGAGTGAAGCGGGTTCACCTTAAAATACTAAAAGCCGATTTTGAAGCGGCGCACATGAAGGAAGGTGAAAGTATCTCTAACTACTTCTCACGTCTAATTATTATTATTAACCATTTAAAAAGAAATAGTGAAAAAATTGAACATATACGTGTAATGAAAAAGGCACTGCGATCTCTCACAACTAAGTTTGAGCATGTGGTTATAGCGATCGAAGAATTAGAGGATTTGAAAAAAAATGTCCATTGAAGAGTTGATGGGATCATTGCAAGTGCATGAGCAATGAATGTAAAAGAATGCAAGAATGATGCTTGAACATGCCTTAGAGTCTAAGCTAACTCTAAATGAACAAAGAGGTGGCCATACACATCATGGGAGCCGTGACACTAACAATCGTGCAAGAGGAAGAGGGCGTGGATATATTCTAAGCAATCCACAAAATCAACAAAAATTCACCAATTTTCGTGGTAAAGGAAATGGTAGAGGCCGATCCGCACATGGTTGCAGAAATATGAGAAATATTCAATGCCAGAATTGTAACAAATTTGGCTATTATGCCTCGAATTGTTGGAGCAAGCCGGTGGATCACGATGAACGATTCAACTATGCTGAAACATTAAGTCATGACCAGAAAGACTCCACAGTGCTTCTTGCATAAGAGAAAGGTTGTGATCGACCAAATATATGGTATCTCAACACAGGTGCAAGCAATCACATATGTGGAAACAAAAGCCTATTTGAGGAACCACTACCAAAAAATCGAGCAAAGGCTATATGGACTTTAAAAGCTTTTAGCTACGGATTAAATCCGTAGCTATTTAGCTGCGGATTTAATCCGTAGATAAAGCCTAATTGATCTGTAGCTAAAGCATACCTCCTCACCTAAACCTTATTAAACATAGCTGGTGCTTAAGGGGTTCCATGGGGTCCATTGGAATATATGTGTTTGATCTAAGCCGTCCATCAATTCTTATATATAATTTCAGTGGATGAGGTAAAAAATTATATAGATTAAATGTGTAAGTGGACCACACCATAAGAAAGAATAAAAATTAAATTTCTACTGTTAATATGTTGTGTGGTCTCCTTAATGATTCGATCTGACTCATTTTTTTGTATTAGCACTTAAAATAATAATTTAAAATTAATAGATGGAGTGGATATATAAATGCATCACAGTGAGCCCCACGGTCCTAAAACCCAAACGTCTCAAAGGGGCCGTCCATCACGCGCCCCTCCAAAACCCAAAACGCCCTGCCAAAACCCAAAACCCGTCCGTCCGTCCTTTTCTCCCGCTCGCAGTAGGCAAAAACCTCTCTCCATCTCTCTCTCTCACACTCAGCCTCTCTCTTTCCCTTCCCTCTCTCGATCTCCCGCTCTCCCTAACCGCCTGTCCCTGTCTCTTGGCAGCATTCCTATCTCTCTGTTTTCAAAACCCCCTTTCACCACAAGAAGGAGAAGAAGAAGGAGAAGGAGAAGAAGAAGAAGCATGTTTAGTCTCTCTCTCTCTCTCTCTCTCTCTCTCTCTCTCTCTCTCTCTGTGTGTGTGTGTGTGTGTGTGTGTGTTTCTAAAATCTATTGCGTTTGGATGCTCAATCCTTCAATCCCTATGATTCCCTATGAATGGAAACTGATCATGTTGCCATGAATCCTTCAATCCCTATGATTCCCTATGAATGGAAACTGATCATGACACCTTGAATCCTTCAATCCCTATGATTCCTATGAATGGAAACTGATCATGTCGCCTTGAATCCTTCAATCCCTATGCATTCTTTCAATCTTTCAATCTGCATTCCCCTCTCTCTATTTCTAAAATCTAAAAATGCTTTATGGGCTCCACCATAATATGTGTATGCGGGCCATTCATTTTTTCCAACTCATTTTAGGGCTAAATCTCAAGTGGACCACACCATAGGAAACTGTGGTGATTGAACACCCACCATTAAATACTTCCTAAGGTCATAAGAATCCTTCGTTTTGTGATTTTTGAATTTTTTTTTAAAGTGTGTTTTTGAATCTGTTGTCATATACACAATAACGTTTGTGTATGTGCTTGTTTGCTTTTTTACATTGTGGGTTATTCTATTGACGAGTAGTTGGGTGTATGTAGTATTAGGACTAAAATGTCTGCCCCATTGGCTGATATATTGTGTGCCTCATGGGATGAACATGTCCCTCACATAGGACTCCCATCTGATTCACTTTGTTAGCTAATTTCTATCTAGTATTTAATTAATCATAGACGATGAGATGTTTCATTTTCTGTTTTGTTTGTTTAATTGATACTCTGGTAGTGTATGCTTGATACATAGGCATATTGAATGAATTGTGGAGTTGTGAGTTAGTTCTATTGAGCATTTCTATCTCTTTTTCATCTACTACAGTTTGTCGGGTGTTTTTCATTTCTGACCATCCAATACTGTCCCTCCTATCCAATGATCAGGTACCCAAATAAGAATGATTGTTGTTCATGATGGATCTAAATTGGCACATGGATCATCTACTACCCTCTGCCAGAGTATCAAAGTTTTCTCTTTGGGTTGTAGCATGCAGCATACATGTATTCAAAATAAACTGCCTAAATTCAATAATCTGACTATTGGATTGGTGGACATTTACTGGATGGCTAAAAAATATCCAACAGTGCTATTTCCACAAAACAGTGTACCAAAATCAGAGGTTGGGATTGTTTGGCCAATTTGATCTTGAGATTGTGCCTTCGTGATAGAAGTCAACGAAACTTGAGATTTTTATATTTCTTTTTTGGTTTCTTTTGTTGTTTTCTTGCTTTTTGAATTTGGGTTGGATTTGTTGTTTAACTAATGTTCTTCTTTTGGGTGATGGGTTTTGGTCTTCGTTGCAGTTTTGGGTGGTTTCAGCTGAGGTTTCTTCTTTTTTTTTTCTTTTTTTTTGTGATATGATCTTGAATTGGGTTGCTTCTATACCTGTTTGGTTTTGATTTCTGTTTGTGTAGTAGGAGTGTTTGGGTGCTAGATTGAAACAAGAATGATGATTTGGTCACACATTTTATAGTGTAAAAGGTTTTAGGTAAGTGTTGATTTGCTATATTTGGAAAGGATTTGCTATATATGGTAAGCATTCAATCCTTGTATAGTATAGTCAAGTCTTTATCTTGAATTTTTATTCAATTGGATTTGGGTTGTCTTAGCTTAGGTAAAAGAGATCCAGAGAGAGTTACGGTGGGTACTTTATAAAAGCATAAATAAAGAGGTTTGGTTTGGAAAATTCATGTGTCATTTCTTTTAGTTTCTTTTCTTCTTTTTTTAGTGAAGGAAGTTTTCTCTTTTTTCAAACTATTGCATCTAATATAGTTGGACGTGAATTTCTTCGCTCCCTTTTTTACTACTATATAGAGAATTGACTTTGTTTCTCAATCCCTACATGAGTACACTGGAATTTTCCTATATGCATTGTTTATAAATAGTAGAGTCTATGTTTTGGTTCTTATGGTTTGATCCTTTTTTGGTTTCAGGAGATCAAATTTCACTATTGGTGGATATCTGTAGAAATGTTTGCTTTGGTTCTTTTACTCATAATGAAAAATACTTCAGTTTATTTGGTGCTTTCAAGCTTGATGTAATGTAAAATGATTGTTGAAGTTCTTGATACAAAACCATTTGCTGTTTTGGCATCTGCTTTGAAAAGCTTAAAGAGTATCACAAAGCCTATTTAATTTGAAAATCTCAAGTATCTTAATGTTCTTAATGCTTGTTCTACCCATTTAATTTGAAAATCTCAAGTTTTTCTTTTTTATCACCACATGGCCCAACTGATGGAACTATTAGATTTTTCACATGTTTAACATACCACTATGTGTGTGGATGGTATGGCCCGACGTGCATGTGTGCTAACATTATTGACAAATTCTAATCTTACGTGTCTATCTAGTTGTTTGATGATAAACTCTAATGTATACAAATCAATTCAATTCTTGAAACAGAATTCCAAGGCCAGTAGACAAAAGAAATCTAAACCTAGGAATTGAGTTTAGTTCAACCAAACAACAAATCTGTGATCTCAAACTTCCAGGAAGTAATTGTTTCACAATCACAACCAATTCCACAAACAATGGATTCAACTACTGAATGGGTCATTTAGAATTGGCATTCTTTTGAATTTTAATGTACTTTTACTATTCAATTATGTTTTTTGGCTACATGGACAAAAGGTCCTACACAAAGAGAACATGACACTTTCATTTCATACTTTGTGTTTTTCACATTTAAGTATCGAAAAATAGTTTTTTTTTTTTTTTTTGGCACAACAAATACGAAAGCTACTACAGTCACCCTGAAGCTTTGATAAAACATGATAAACAAGAGAAGGATAAGTTAATGTAAATTTTCAAACTGAAATTTCATTAAAACCTCTCATTTGTGTAGAAATCATTGTAGAGCTTGGTATGGGGCACACCTTTTCAATTGTATCAACGTTGAAGTGATTATGACACTTCAGCATCTTTAAATATATATCCTTTGCTTTTTGCATGTTGAAAGCCCTCATTTGAAGAAAACTCTTGCTTTTTAGAGAGAAATAATTCAGAAAATTCCATACAACATTCATTCACTACCAAAAAAGGACAAATGCTACGGATAAAATCTGTAGCCTTAGACCTATGGCTACGGTTCTAGTCCATAGCTATTCTGTAGCATGAATGTAGTTGTAGGTGCCGTAACAATAGGTCTGGAACCTATAGCTACGAATTTAATCCGTAGCAATTATATCTGTAGGGATAAGAGTAAACAGCTACGGATATTATTTGTAGCTAAAAGTCCGTAGCAATATGCCAAATTTAATAATGGCTACAACTGTTGGATTACCGGCTATGGTCAATATCCGTAGCTATTTCGTACATTAAAAATATAGATATAATCATTTTTTCATTCAATTACCACCTGTATAATCATTCATTTATTCGATTACAATCAATTACAATCATTCATTCATTCAATTACAATCAATTACAATCCTTCATTCAATCAATTACAATTACAATTATAATAATGCTGAAAATACAAATCTTTGGCTTCATTAGAGAAATTTGCTCAACTTCACCTTGAAATTTTAATGATAAAGAATTGAAAGAGAAAATATATTTTGACGGTGTGTTATTTTTTCATAAGTAAATAGGCCTTTTTCAGCCATCACTCACCTGAAGAATCAAAAACCGATTGTTGTCCAAGTCCACTCCTTTTCCTTTTAATTTCTTAGTGACCTCTGTAAAATTACCTCTACGGTCATTTATATAGTACTTTGAAGAGTTGTCTCGAAATGCAACTCTAGTAATGACAAAGTCACTTCCTGCAACAGCTTCGTATATTCTATCATCCTACAAATAGTCATGGCATTCATAAATCAGAATGACCATTGGGGGAAAGAAAAATAAAGTGAAAGAAGTGCATCATGTACAATCATTTTCTTTTCTTTTCTTTCTTAATGAATTAATAAAAGCTTAAAGAGGAATGAAATTGACACAAAAGGAATAGTCTCACCATATGATTTGTAGGGCCAAAATAAACGTCTAGACAATTTCCGTAAAGAGGACCATCGGTAGCCACTAGTACCCAGTTCCTAAGGAATGGTCTCACTATATGGTTTAGGTTATAAGTTTATGTTAATGTTGTAGTTTATAGGTTTAGGTTTATGGATTTGAGAATACATTTATGTTTTAGGTTTAGGTTTAGGTTTTACATTTAGGTTAAGGTTACAAGTTTAGGTTTAGGTTATAAGTGTAGGTTATAGGTTTAGGTTCAGGTTAGGTTATATATGTTAAGGTTTTGAGAATTGAGTATAGGTTATAGGTTATAGGTTTAGGTTATAGGTTATAGGTTATAAGGTTTAGGTTTGGGTTTAGGTTATAGTTTTGGGATTTGAGAATAGGTTTAGGTTATAAGTATAGGTTTAGGTTAATATTGTAGGTTATAGGTTTAGGTTATAGGTTTAGGTTTAGGGATTTGAGAATACATTTAGGTTTTAAGTTTAGGTTTAGGTTATAGGTTTAAGTTATAGGTTTAGGTTTAGGTTATAGGTTTAGGTTATAGGTTATAGCTTTAGGGAATTGAGAATAGGTTAAGATTTAGGTTTAGAAAATCGGGTTCGGGTTCGGGATCAGGTTTAGGTTTGGGTTTTCAAGTTTAGATTTAGGTTAAGGAGTTGATATTAGGATTAAGTGTAGGTTTAGGTTTAAGGATTTGAGAATACATTTAGGCTTTAAGTTTAGGTTTAGGTTTTAAGTTTAGGTTAAGGTTATAGGTTTAGGTTAGGTTTAGGTTTAGGTTATAGGCTATAGCTTTAGGGAATTGAGAATAGGTTAAGGTTTAAGTTTAGAAAATTGATTTTAGGTTCGGAATTACGTTTAAGTTTGGGTTTTCAAGTTTAGATTTAGGTTTAGGTTAGGGAGTTAAGATTACGATTAGGTGTAGGTTTAGGTTTAGGGATTTGAGAATACATTTAGGTTTTAGGTTTAGGTTTAGGTTTTAGGCTTTAGGTTTAGGTTTAGGTTTTAGGTTTAAGTTAAGGTTAGGTTATAGGTTATAAGTTTAGGTTATAGGTTATATGTTAAGGTTTAGGTTATAGGTTTTGGTTTAGGTTAAAGTTATAAGTTTAGGTTTAGGTTAAGGCTTAGGTTTAGGAAATCGGGTTCGGGTTCGGGATTGAGTTTAGGTTTGGGTTTTCAAGTTTAGGTTTAGGCTTAGGTTAGGGAGTTGAGATTAGGATTAGGTGTAGGTTTAAGTTTATAGATTTGAGAATACATTTCGGTTTTAAGTTTAGGTTTAGGTTAAGGTTATAGGTTTAGGTTAGGTTTAGGTTTAGGTTATAGGTTATAGGTTTAGGGAATTGAGAATAGGTTAAGGTTTAGGTTTAGTTTAGGGAGTTGAGATGTAACACCCCAGATTTTTGCCAACCTGGGGTTAGAGGTCCTTAGGCAATGGGTCAACCATAGTACCTTGGTAGTTTCTTAAAATTTAATTTCAAAGCCAAAGAAATCATTTAGAACCTAATTCTTTAGAATTTAACGTGAATTAGCCAGCGCTACACTAGATTTCCTACAAAATTAACACCAACCACTTTAAATACGATCTGTAAGACCCAAAACCTCTAAAATCGTTGACACTACTTCACCCTAAAATCTAGGATCAAACTCTAAACCCGTTTGCCCTCAGGAATCCTTTGAAACTTCATATTGGATCTAGACCGCGCGTCGGAAGTCCGATATCCACAATCTTAGACCGTTATGACCACTTAGCTGGACTTGACAATCATTTTAAAAATTAAGCCCAACTGATGTTCTGAGGCTATTTCAATGAGCCTGGAGCAGGGAGTGTGAGAAAGAGGGAAATTCATTAAAATTTAAATGGGATTTAAATGAATCTGGCATGTTTCGCTTGCGGGATCAGTATAAGCATTCAGACCGTCAGAATCTGACCCAAATACTCCCTCGGATCAGGAAACATTTCTCACTCAGATCAGTGTACTTAGAATCCTAGATTGAGTCTCCATGACCGCTGAACTGAAACTGGTCTGCCACGTGCGATCTGGGAACTCTACCGGTCTGAAAACTTGATGTGAGCATGATCCAATGTACATGAGTTTAAGTCTGACCGCGTTCGGCCAGGGGACCTCCCTAAACGATCTTTTAGATTGAAAAAGTTCTGATTTGGTTATAACTCAAGTATACCTTTGTCCTAAGTCTATTTAGGTTAGGTTTTAGCCTATATAAGGGCTTTAAACCCTCTCATATCGCTTCCATCCGAATTTACTATAAACCCTAGAAAGAGAGAGAGAAAGAGAGAGATTGTGAGTGAGTTGTGGGAGAGATTTCCTGCCGTTTGTTCCAGCTTTTGCACATACCAAAGCACCGCATTCAAATCACTTTTCAGGTGATTTTCAACGCACTTCTAGGTAAGAAAACCCTAACCACAAGCTGTTTTAGGGATTCCTTTGTTACAAGTAGTAATGTAGCTTATGTGTCTTGTGATATAAGTCGCCATAACGCCATTGACGAAGCGTAGACGTTCTATTCGAATCGATACACGTCTAAGGCAAAAGGTGAGAATTTTAGACGCTTTGATTGACTGATTTCAAAGCTTTCAATGTCGTTTAATAGTAAATTATCGACGAGAACGTCGTTTGACATGTAGAACATGCTGACCATTTTCCATTTCGATTGCGTACGGAAAATATGAGATTTAGGGTATTTTAGTCATTTATAGGAAATACTGTTTACGTCCGTATTTTGCTGAAATGATTGTCATGGGTATTTATCATGATATGATATTAGAAATGCGTACATGATCTGTTTGGCGAAGAGATTCCCCCTAATGCGCACTTTGAGTCGACATACGCTATGTGGACTAAAGTGTGTAGACTAAGTGTTTGTATAAATGTTTGTATTAGTATGTATTGAGTAAATGGTGTTGTGAATTAGTTTTAAGATTGAATTCTCAATTAACATGCTGATGTATATGATTTTCACCATGTTGGCTATACGAATTGATTTCATTATATATATGGAATGCATGTGTTGGTTGATTTGCTTAAGTTGTGTGTTATAACATGTATCAACATACTTGTATTGTTTATATTCATTCCTGTTACTCTCTTATGATCATTGATGTCATTTACAAATGCTTGGGGCTATATCCTAGTCCAGGCAGTCGGTAATGGTTCGAATTCATAGTTGGCTTCTATTTACCACGAAGGACGCGTCGATGAACGCGAGTCGTGTTTTGGGCAGGCGGCAGTGGTTAGGCCACACGAAGTATTTTATGCACTTCATGTCGTTCATCTTGAGATGCGCTCATACTAGTCGAGCCCGTCAAGTAACTCGACTGGCCATTGTATGTTCACCCTGTATGAGTCACAACTGCTTGAACCTAGGGTACTGAACTTACCATTGAAAATCCTGTTAACCATGGTACCTTGATCCATAAAGACTCATGAGCGAGCATGGTGGTATGGGACACCGTGGTCGAGCTGTCGGCCTATGCTGGGGCCACAAACTTTCCCGTAATGACCAGTGAACACATTTGACTTGTGAGACAATTGTGGTGGTATGAGACACTATATTCGAGCTATCGGCCTACACTGATTGGTGACGAGCCCTTTGTAGTGACCTCGAGCGTATTCTGAGTCTACGGGAGGCGACGACCCTTCTGTAGCAATAAGAGTACATTAGGCCTGTATTGATAAGGTGATGGGGGAGCGGTGCAACGAGTGCGTGCAACAGCCCTGACAACCCTTGCAGCGACCTAGAAATATACCATCGTATGAGATTACTAGGAGTGACGATTCTAGACAGGATCCTTGTTGAGAATGATATAAGGGAAGTACCCTAGTTTTCCAATCCTGCTGTATGAAAAGGATTAATAACAACTCGGTAATCATATTCATATCGCATTGCATGTGCCTGGAAGATGTGGAGCACTGAGGAACGTAAGCATGCCGCGGGCGTAAGATGGTGCCATATGAGGGAGTATGTCGGTGAGGGCATTCATCATGTCATTTCATGCTTCCATTAACAAAAGTATCTAGGAATATTTGATTACCTGCTTTACTATTATCGCGTGATTGATTTGATAACATGCTAATCTTTGCTCTATGATTTCACTGAGTTGATCACTCACTCCCATGTTACGGGATGGTGTTCTGGACACCCACCAGTCCCTATTTTAGTTTCAGATGATGGGGATGCTCGCGAAGCAGAGCCGGACTTGATGATGATGAGGAGGATCCCTCCTATATGCAGGTTCTGATTGACGGGGTTACAGGGTTACTGATTAGATGCCAGTACACGTGGTATTTTACCTTTTATTTTCTCACCATGTATATTCTTTTTGCTCATCTTTGGAGTATACATGTATATGTTTAACCGGGTAACATGTTCACACTCTGGAGACTCATAACAGTTCATATATTCTATATATCTATCACATTCTTTCGCTTGCTAAATTAACTGTCTCTGGAGTATGATATACTGTTTTGGCTTGATCCACCTCATGTTTTATGTACTATTACCGCCGACATTCATCCATCATTGAAAATGTTGCATAAGTGATGTTTTGGAACTCGGGAGTTGGGTTTCTACCCGACCTCCGATTTTCGGGATGTTACATGAGATTAGGATTAGGTGTAGGTTTAGGTTTAAGGATTTGAGAATACATTTAGGTTTTAATTTTAGGTTTAGGTTAAGGTTATAGGTTTAGGTTATAAGTTTAGGTTAGGTTTAGGTTTAGGTGATAGGTTATAGCTTTCGGGAGTTGAGAATAGGTTAAGGTTTAAGTTTAGGAATTCGAGTATAGGTTTGGGATTGGGTTTAAGTTTAGGTTTTCAAGTTTAGGTTTAGGTTTAGGTTTAGGTTAGGTTATAGGTTAAGGTTTAGGGAATTGAGTTTAGGTTATAGGTTTAGGTTTAGGTTATAGGTTAAGGTGTAGGTTTAGGTTTAGGTTTAGGTTTATGAAATCAGGTTCGGGTTCGGGATCAGGTTTAGGTTTGGGTTTTCAAGTTTAGGTTTAGGTTTAGGTTAGGGAGTTGAGATTAAGATTAATTGTAGGTTTAGGTTTATGGATTTGAGAATACATGGTTTTAGGTTTAGGTTTAGGTTATAGGTTATAGATTAAGGTTTGGGTTTTAGGTTTAGGTTAAGGTTAAGGTCAGGTTATAGGTTATAGGTTATAGGTTAAGGTTTAGGTCATAGGTTTTGGTTTAGAAAATCGGGTTCGGGTTCGGGATCGGGTTTAGGTTTAAGTTTTTAAGTTTAGGTTTAGGTTTAGGTTAGGGAGTTGAGATTAGGATTAGGTGTAGGTTTAGGTTTAAGGATTTGAGAATACATGAAGGTTTAGGTTAAGAGTGTGGTCCCTGTAAAAATAGATATAAACATAGCCTGTCCGAATGGTCAGGCCACTCTAATACTGTACATAGGAAATGGACAACTTCATCATGGTTATAACAGCGGTTGTCAACTTCCAGGGACCCCCACTCAACATCCGGATAACTCCGACGCACATCCGGGTTTGCTCCATCAATTTCCATCAAATACATAAATACGGCCTGTCCAAATGGCCATGTCACTCCAATGTTGTCTATAGGAAATGAACAGCTTCATCATGGTCATAACAGTGGTTCCCACCTTCCAGGGATCCCTGCTCAACACCCAGATAGCTCCGACGCACATCCAGGTCAGCTCCATTAATTTCGAGCCAATACATAAACACGACCTATCCAAATGGCCAGGTCATTCCAATGCTGTCGATAGGAAATGGACAGCTTCATCATGGTCATAACAACGGTTCTCACCTTCCAGGGACTCCCGCTCAACATCCGTATATCATGCACACGATATCACGAACATATATATTGTTGCAACAAATAAACATAATTATAATCACATAATGTATTGTTTGATGAACTACACATGTGCATTCTTGACAAGAGACATGCCAGATGCTTGAATCTGAAATATGTAGCTTCAATCCTCCAGCATGCAACATCCACCTGAAAAAATGAGCATAACTGTCATGCTTGAGTAATCAATACAGGAATGTATAATGTATTAAGGAGTTTATAATCATTGTATTTTTACAATAAATTAATAATGTAATTTATAAGTAAAATCTTAAACCACTTGCATAGATGAGAAGTCTCTCATGCAATTCTAATATATCAAGTACTTATAAAATCTTTATTGAATAAACATGAGTATTCACTCCCATGTATATATATATATATATATATATATATATATATATATATATATATATATATATATATATACACCTAGTATGTCCAAGATTATTGTTTTTTCATGCATACTCATACTCTTCACATGATCTTTAACAACTTCACAAGTGGATAACACATTTAGTAGCATCTCAAGCAAATTGTGTGAGGGCAGTATCTACCAATGGGAGCAGACATGTTATTCTACAAACATTGGAATTGTGTGCTTAGGGATTTGAATAATCATTTACTTTATTCCAATGCATAGTGCATGATGATCCTAAAGCTCCAATCTTCCAATCTTCCAAAGATACCCATTAGAAAAGTAATATACTGAAGAGTGGAATCCTTCTTCTTTTTTCTTTTTTCTTTTTTTCTTTCTTTCTCTCTCTTTTTGTTGAATCTTAAAGGGAAATTGATCGAATGTTACATGTGGCACACAGTTAAATTTTGAAAGGAATGAATTTACAAAATCTTCATCTATCCATCCTCTATTCATTATCCTGATTAGTTTCATTCTCTTCATTTTGTTTACTATTCTAATGAAATGTTCTAATGTTGCCACAACATGTACCCTTATTTGCTTGATTGCAGCTTTCTTTTCATGATAACATCACTACTAACAAAACTATAAGGCTAAGATTCATCTCAATAGGAGAGACCTGAAAAAGTAAAATAGAAAATGTTGCACGCCCATGGAAGGATGTGCTCTCCCCTCATTTCTACAGGACCTACTATTTCCTCCTAGCCCAACTATTACATGCATGGCCAAATGGACAAGAAAGAAAAGTAGGTGATTAGGGGTCAATTGTTAGGAAAGTAGGTAGTAAGTTGTTGCACACTCCTTAGAAGACTTCAACTTCCATCATGAAAGGATTATGTAAGAAAACAAAGAAAGAAAGAAAAAAAAGAAGTAATGAAATCTTGTTTCAGAATCAAGCTAGGAAAACTAAATGTACAAATAGATGAACAAAACCAGAAACATATATGCTTCAATAACAAAATAAAAATAAAAACTTGAATCAACATGACTTAAAACATGAATCAACATGACAAAAGCTTAACATTTAAAAACCTGTCTTTCCGATGCACAAGAAACAAAGCATCTCCTGAAGAAACTGAGTTCTGTTAATTTGATTTGTCTTGACCTTTATGTCCATCTGAAATGCAGTGATGTCATTCTCATTACAAGCAACTTGCAATGCTAAAATCACAAGTTATAATTTGCATGTTTTGTTTACGAAGTTAGACTTTAAGCAGTCCTCTTTAAGCTATATGACAGCAACCTAGATTGTATGTGACGCTGGGACTCTCAGCCATACTATTTTGCAGCTCGGGTTCTAGTTTCTTTCATGGCCCTATATCCCATCGTTAATTATTTTTTAATCAGATGGGGCTGCAGACTTGCATGCCAAATGTTTTCATGTTTTCCCCCAGCCAGATCATTCTTAAGAATAGCCACATGAAAGGGTCATCTGTGGCCCATGTTCATGATTCTCACCTACAAATCCTCATGCAATCTAACTAGAAATTCTTGAATGCTGCATTCAACAAAAAATAAAAGCTTCACAAAGCTATAATGGAATCCCCAATTGGCCAAGTGGGTCAACAAATCCTAAAAAAGCATGCACCACAAACTGTAATCACACTGTAATCAAATTTCGGGGCTAACCTTTGCATGTGCGTTGCAGGCAACTAGTGATTTGGTGACCTTTCATGGTACAAGCGGCCAACCAATAATAGGAACTATTGATATGGTGGAGTCAAGCTAAAGGTCAAGATCATGTTAGAAATTTCTGACCATCCAGTTTGAGTATCACCAGGGGAATGCATCTGTTTGTTGCTCTCCTCTCCAGATCAACAGCCTATTAATGGCAGGGCCCTCATTCATGATTCCACAGACGTTCCAGATCATGGAGCAAAATTTGACCTTCCAGATCCTTTTAAAAGAAAAGGTTTAGCAAACCAATTAATTCTTCCAAATTCAGGTGTGTGGAAGTTGTGCATTACTTGAAATGGTTAGATTAAATTACTCAGAGAAATGTGCATGTTAACATGGTTATTATATAATACTGAGCCCAAATTGCTGGTATTTGTAGATTCAGAACTATAACCTTACTACTAAACAGTCTATGATCTAATATAAAAGAAATGATCAAATGGGAATGAAAACTCACAGTTATAACCAAAGCCTAGAGTTCTGTGATTCTGACTTTATTCAATTAACTTATTACAAATTTGATTGAATTGAGAATCCCACAAATAAAAATGCATCAATATTATAAATAGAAAGTGCATCTGAGTACCTCATGTTTGACATTATTAGGGTGATCGATATACTCCCTATCATCCCAGTCCTTGGGCTGCAAATAGAAAGACGACATATCATAAGACAACTATAGCATAAGCACCGAACTGAAGGAAATCACACCTCATGGCCAAGATCTTGAGCTCGAACCTTTTTGACGTTGACATCTAAGATTTTTCGAGGAGGAAGAATATCCCAAGCAGTGGACATGTCCCCAATGGCTCTTTAGAAGAAATAAAAAAGAGACTATCTAACACAAGTTCATTACTTAGTAGTACATGACATGATAGACACATCAAGGAAACCTATTGCATCCAAAGCTACTCGAATTGCTGCAACACGGGCATCCAAAATGTCACTGCAAGGACTGACAACATCTACACCTGCTCAAGCCTAGTTGAAGCCAAGACATAATAACAGATGGGGAGAAAATCAATGTAAGATCATGTCATAAAAACTGTCTACACAACTTTTGTTATTACCTGTGCAACATCCAATTGTGTTCATTATTAATCCTGTTATAATACAAAGTAGCCAATGAGTAACAATGTTAATGGAATCTTTGATTCTTTCTCAATATTCAAAATCAAGTTGTAAAAATACTTAAGGCTATTGAATTATATCGTCTAGGAGATAAACTAGAAATTGGTGGCTTGCTTTTGATAAAGTAACAAGTAAAAATTTTCAGGATGATTAGATTTCACCAGAAAGGTTCAAATACAACCTAGAAAGATTCATATTCATTAAAGCATTATATACCAAGTCAACTGTTGATCTTTTGGAAGTGCCATAGAACTTTGCGTATGTCACGCCCCAGACTCGGTAACCGGAATTACAAGGGACCCGATGGCCGGTTCTGGCTGTAACAGCCTCTATAGTACCTCATTCTTGGCTCCTGATGCAGGTTCCGATCCTGGGATCGTATAAGGAGGATTTTCATAACAGTATAATCATTACCAATATGAGCATACCCAAGATCACAGCAAATACATCTGAGAATAACAAAGGAACACATCACAAAATTCACTGAGAATTTAAACTTTTACAATCATCCATAAGGTCCAAAAGGACATACATGAGATAAAAGGAGAAGAGGGAAAGGTCGGCAACACTGGAGTCCTCAAAATCTCAGCTCTACTCCACGCGCTGCTACTACGATGCCTGCCTAGAATCTCCTGCATGCATCAATCGTGCATAAGCTTATAGAAGCTTAGAGGGTGGTGAAAGTGTGTGACAATGGTGCACAGAAGAATAGTAGGAGATGCAAGAAGGGAAATGTGCTCAATGGGAAAATCATTAACCTTACCAAGGCTTATCATGAATATGATGCAATGAATACTGGATGTTAAACTAAGGCAATGCATGAAGGGGGCTTGTACAACCAATGCTAATGCGATGCAAGTAATGCCAGTGCTCATATCCAAATCATAAGTCAAGTACATTTTCAATCATAAGGAAATCACCGGGGTCCATTACATTGCTGAATAACTGTCGCTCTATAGACCCCGCACAGTCAAACGAGCATAAGAGACCTCACTATCCGCCTGTGGACAGCCAATCACCAACAAGGCCTGACGGTATCGGACCCATTTACGAGCTGGTCAGACTCAGCCTAGCAATGCCCACTACACACCAGGCAGGTAAGGCCACACCCCTATCAAAACGACTACACGACAGTGGGAGTCGCAGCCTAACGGTATAAGGCCCTCGTACACTCATGTATTCCACCCGGTCACGGCATTGGAGCAGATCTTTGGTACCATGAAAGTTTTGGAAATTTCACCTATGGGCATCGTATGCACCCGGTATGCTCAACTAATATTTTCGGTGTCCACACATACGACCATCCATGAATATCCCTGTGGGGGTAAGGCCCTGTGAAGTAAGGGCAGATATCCACATGCTATGCAATGTCAGATGCATGAATCACACAATCACCCATGCATCAATCCTAAGCATTCATCTCTCAGGGAGATACCAACATGTCCTACACAATGCCACAACCATGGCCAATCATTCCTCAACCAAGCATGCATATGATGTGTATGGGAGTGGGCCATGAAGATGAATAAGGGTGCCAATACGGTGGAGATGAACTCTCTACCTAACCATGAAGGGTCTAGGTACTTAACTAATTCCTCATAAGGAATACAACCTCTAGTGGGGGCCCATATACCTAGGGTAGCCCACAAGACTAAAGAGAATAATGGTATGGGCCTAAATAGTGAGATGGCTTAGCAAGGTTCTATGGTGGGCCTTTAACCACCAATAGAAGCCCATGGGCCTACCTTAAGGCCACCAACGTGGACATCCAACCACAATTGGTCCCTAAGAGGTAGCCCATCTCTAATTGATCATGAATCAAGGACCAAGGCCCATGCAATATCAAAAATAAGAAATGAGCAGCCATAATTATACCACAACACTCATGTTGGGCTTCAGAAAGGGCAGCCCAAGGCCTACCCAAAATATGGGTTCAAGGAGAACACACATAACCCAACTCATATATAACACTATGAGCCCATAAGGGAAAGGTTAGGGCCCAACATAAAGGCCACTAATCCCATATATTATGGTGGCCTAGTGGGCGGCCCATTGCTCAAACCACATGGGCAATGTCATGCTCTTAGTCAATTAAGTTGGGCCTACAACTCGGCCCAAGTATAAAGTTGATTTGATGGGCAATCAAGGGCCCATCTACTTGTGTAATCTGGCCCACTAACCCAACATAATAGTATAGTAAAATGGCCCAATAGTTCAATAGGTCTATCTGAAAGGTTCCAACCCAATTGGGCCCAAAGAGTTCAACAACTAGCTACATTCATGGACCCAATTAAATTCAACTGTAGTGGGCCTCAAAAGTGCATTTATTAAGCCCAAAATTTAAGAAACTAAAGGTATCAATTATCTCCTCTAATACCTTCATAAATGTGGTGGGCCTCACTCCTCAAAATTTCAGCCCAAGTCCAAGCATAATTATAACATGTTGTTGTCCTAAATTTGGGCACTCCATTGGAGTGGGCCCAAGGCCTCTAAAACTCTGGAAATTGAGGGTCATGGCCCCTCATCATGCATACAATGAGAGGAAACCCAAAAATATGGCCCACCATGTAACACCCCGAATTTTGGCCAATTTAGGATTTGACGTCCTTAGGCAATGGGTCAGCTAAAATACCTGGAAAATCGCTCAGAACCTACTTCCATAGCCAAAGAAATCACTTAGGATTAATTCCTTTGAAAAATGAGAGTAAGTTAGCTAGCGCAACGCTAGAGTAGCTGGGAAATAGTCCCTGATCACTTTAAATACGTTCTACAAGATCCAAATCGAGTAGAACCAATGACTCTATAATACTCTATAACCTCGGATCAAACTCTGAGCAGGTTTGTTCTCTGGACCACTTTGAAACTTTGTATTGGATCTAGACCGCGTGTCGAAAGTCCGATACCTACTATCTTAGACCGTTAGGACCGCCTAGCTGGACTTGACAATCATTTCGAAAATCAAGTCCAACCGATAAACACAGGCTATTTCATTGAGCCTGGACTGAAGAGAGTGCGAATAGGGACAATTGGAATTTTAAATTCAAATCTGGCACACGACTTGACGTGTCAGTATTAAGCATTCCAACCGTCAGAATTCAGCCAAATTATACTCTCGGATCAGGAAAAATTTCTATTTCTTATCATGAGATTTGCAGGCCTGATCTACGTGCGGTGACCACTGAACTGAAACTGGACCGCCACGTGCGATCTGTGAACCCTGCCAGACTGAAAACTTGATGTATGCTATATCCAGTATGCATGAGCTTAATTCCGACTGCATTTGGCCAGGGGACCTCCAGAAATGTATTTTTGGACCGAAACAGCCCTGAATTGGATATACATCAAGTATACATTGTACCTGAGCCTATTTTGGGCACATTTGAGTTTATAAAAGGGGTTGAAACCCTCACTCCTCTCTCCCATCCAAATTTGCAAAAATCTCTAGATTGGGAGAGAGAAAAGGTGAGAGTTTGTGAGAGAAGGTGGGAGAGAATTCCCTACTGCTTGTGCCACGTGCTGCAAGTGGTTAAGCCACGCGCTCTAATCACTTTGCCGGTGATTTCTCTACTTTTCAGGTAAGAAATAACCCTAATAAGTTGCTGATTTGGGATTCTTTCCGTTCCATAGCATGCAAACTGATAGAACTCGTAAATTAGGTTCTCTTATCGCCGTCGACGAAGCGTATACGCTCCGTTCGAAACGACACGTTTATAAGAGACAAGGTGTGGATTTTAGACACTTTGATTGACTGTTTCCAAAGCTTTCAATGTCGTTTAATAGTAGATTATTGACGGCAACGCCGTTTGACATGTACAACTTGCTGTCCGTTTCCTGTTTCGTAAATCAACGAAGAATATGAGATTTAGGGCATTTTAGTCATTTGTAGGAAGTACAGATTTCATTCATATTTTACTGATGTGATTGACATGATTTGTTGTCGCATTAGAATGTTAGGAATGCGTGCATAATTATTTTGGCGAAGAGATTCGCCTAAATGCGCACTTCGGGTCGACATACTATATGTAGACTTAAGTGTGTAGTGTAAGTGTTTGTATAAATGTTTGTATTAGTATGTATTGAATTAAATGATGTTATGAATTAGTTTGAGATGGATTTCTCATTTAATATGCTGACGTAAATGATTTCCTACATGTTGACTATATGCATGATTTCATTATATGCATGAAATGTATGTGCTTGATGATTTACTTAAGTTGTATATTATAACATGTGTTAACATGCTCACATAGTTGTATTTCAATTCCAATACTCTCATATGATTTGCTGATGTGATTCCATAATTGTTTGGGACTATGCTTAGTCCAGGAAGTCGGTAACCGAGCGAATTCGTGGTTAGCTTTTCTTAGCCACGAACGACGCGTCGATGAACGCGAGCCGTGTTCTGGAGTTGGCGGTAGTGGTTTGGCCACAAGAAGTATTTTACGCACTTCATGTCGTTCGACTTGAGATGCGATCGCACTAGTCGAGCCCATCAAGTAACCCGACTGGCCGTTGTATGTTCACCCTGCATGAGTCATAACTTCTTGAACCTAGGGTACTGAACTTACCATTGTAAACCCTGTTAACCATAGTACCTTGATCCATGAAGATTCATGAGCTGGGCATGGTGGTATGGGACACCGTGGTCGAGCTGTCGGCCTACGCTGGGGCCACAAACTTTCCTGTAGTGACCAGTGAGCACCTAGTCTCGTGAGAAGATTATGGTGGTATGGGACACTATATTCTTACTGTCGGCCTACACTGATCAGGCGACGAGTCCTTTGTGGTGACCGCGAGCGTATTCTGAGTCTACGGGAGGCGACGACCCTTCAGTAGCAATAGAGTACAGTAGGCCTGTATTGATAAGGTGATGGGGGAACGGAGCAATGAGTGCGTGCAACAGCCCTGACAGCCCTTGCAGCGACCTACAAAATATACCTCGTATGAAATTACTAGGAGTGACGACCCTAGACAGGATCTTTGTTGGGATTGATACAAGGGAAGTACCTTAGTTTCCCAATCTTGCTATTTGAATGGACTAATAACAACTCAAAAATCATATCACCATTACATTGCATGTGCTTGGAAGATATGGAGCACTTTAGAGAGTCTGGCATGCCGCGGTCGTAAGATGGTGCCGTATGAGGGAGATCGTCAGTGAGGGCATATATCACGTCATGTCATAATTGCATTAACAACGGTATTAGGAATGTTTGAATTATTGCTTTACTATTATCGCATGATTGATTTGAGAACATGTTAATCCTTGCTCTATTATTTCACTGAGTTAGCTACTCACTCCCACGTTACGGGATGGTGTTTTCGGACACCCACCAGTCCCTTTTTGTGATTGCAGATGATGGCGCTGCTTGAGAAGTGGAGCTGGACTTGATGATGATGAGGAGGATTCCTCCTTTATACGTGTTCTGATTGACGGGATTACAGGGAAGTCGATTAGATACCTTGACACTTGTCATTTTATATTTTTAGAACACTCATATATATCCTTTTGGTTTACTTTTGGAGTATACATGTATGTATATAATCTGGTAATATATTCACACTCTGGAGACATACAACAGTTTATATATGTTATACATACTATGACAGTCTTCCGCTTGTTAATTTAACAGTCTCTAGAGTATGATATGATGTTTTGGATTAATCCCACTCATGTTTAATACATTAATATAGACAACACTCAATCATACATATCTATATTGCATAAATAATATTTTGGAACTCAGGAGTTGGGTTTTTACTCGACCCCCAGATTTTCTGGATGTTACACACCATCAAGAGAAATATTTTTGAATTTTGGTTTTTATCAAGCATATTGCTGGATTGCACAACAGAAAAATTGGGAGTCCAGCCATCTTGGACCATTTTTTTGGATGCCCTAAAGGGGTTATTTGAGGCTAAAATTTTACAGAGTGATACTTCCATATGTGGGCCACACCCCCACAAAATTTCAGAATTTTTAGATATTTATAAGTATTTTAATTAGTTTAAACAAAATAGACTGTCCATGAAATCAGACAGACCTGAACGTCCCAACGTGGTGGGCCAGTTCGGCCCTTGTCACAGTGTGTACAGGGGTCCATTGGCCATGAAATTTGGTAGATGGGTCCTACCATGAGTAGATCACATCCCTACAAAATTTCAGAATTTTTAAACACCTATAAATATTTTAATTCATTTAGATAAATCAATCTGTCCTAAAAATTGGACTGATCTGGACACTATATTATAGTGGGCCAGTCCATCCACCACTATGGTACTTACAGGTGTCCATTGGTCCCCAAATTTTGTAGGTGGGTCCTACCTTGAGTAGGCCACCCCTGAATAAATTTTTATAATTTTTAAACACCTATAGATATTTTAATAAATTTCAGAAATCCAACTGTCCATGGTGGAATGTTGCTGAAATAGTGTACAAATTCAGACTGTCCACCTCACTTGGACCATACCTTTGGGACCTCAATCAAGGTCAGATGGAGCTGAAATTTGGAGAACATCAAGATGAGATCCTCACCTTTCAGAAAAGTATATTTGATGGGTATGAATAGTCCCCCAAACAGTCCCAAAATCTGGTCCAAAAACAACCAGAAATTGTCCAGAAAATTCTGGACAGCAACATGTACTTAGATAAAATTTATTATATAGGTTAAATAAAAAGGAAAACACATTAATGGAGGATGGTGTGGCCTTCCTTAGTGGGCCCCACAAATGTCCATGTCATAATCTAAAGCCAACACACCTTGCATGCATCATTAAGGCAGCAAGTAGGACACCCAAAATCAAACAATGGGCAGTTTGGGCATCCCACCTTGCTGAAATTTATGGATGTCCTAGGCTCACCAAATGGGCCACACACATCAGGAAATAAATGAGAGAAAAGAGACATAGAAGGACAATCCGGCCATAGGGAAAGGGCTCCGCCACTATTGAGCCCTCCCTAGATCAATCACACCCATACATCATACATAGATTTACATTTATAACATGAATCTTGCACATGCATGGCCTATAATTAAAATGCATGGTGAGGATGCCATCCCCACCAGGTTATAAGGTATAGATGATCCAAAAATAATATGATATGAAAGAAAATGGTCATGATGGGGCCCATAGAGAAAGGCCCCATGCATGGATCATGCATGCATAAGATAGGCCATTAGGCCACAACCATGGGATTGTGTGGGATCTCCACCATTGATTGGTGGGACCTACACTTCCATCATGCAAAAAAAAATATCAAGGCTATAGAAAATAGATTTTTATATCTAAAGGGGCACCCACCTCAAAGATGACCACTAAACTTTCACACTAAGGTCCTTTAGCACCAAGGGAGATGGATCAATGGTGGAGATGAGGTTTCAAGGGTTAGATGGTGGGGGATTAAGGAGGAAGATGGCTGAAAAAATGGAGGAAAATGGACTTGAGAAATGGAGAAAAATTGCTAGAGAAGAAGAGAAGAGAGAGAGAAATGAGAGGGAAAGAGAGGGAAAATCTTTTTAAAGAAAGTAATCATTAACCTATGGTGATACAAACAATGTTGGTAGGGTAGGTTAGGTGTGGGTGGTGTGTGAAGTCTTGGCAGTGTGAGTTATGAAGATTTAGGTGGTGTGTGTAGTGTGTGTTGGAACTTGTGCAAAAGAGGGAGTGTGGGCCACATACACCACTCCAAGGTGGGCCACATGATCGAAATTAAGGGCCATAGAATGAAACGTACACAACTTATGATTCAAATATCGGATGGACGCACAAGACGCGACATTGGAACCGGGGCAACAATGTGGTCGCAATGGCATAGGTCTTAGCTCGATCTGAGTCGGGTCTACTTGATCGGACTCTAGGATGACTGCAGCACTATCTGAGGGTCGCAGGTCGCCAGAGTTCGACCGGTAGGACCGCGAGACCACAAGAAATGAAATGCACACTCTCACACACACATGCACATATGTGAACTTGGGTCGGGTCTCACAGCGTATCTCCTACATGAATAAAAAAAAGAAGAAGGAAAATGCTAAGAGAAAGCTCACTGACAAAGACTTCCAAGAATAAATGGCAGTAATCCAGTCTTCATTTACAAATTAATTTGGTTTGCCAATATAATAGTAATATTATCATTACTAAAGAAGTTTGAAAGATCAAAACAAAGATATGTCAAGAACACCAAATAGGAATTACTGGACAAATGAGACTCCACTTAGAAAACCTCAAAATGATGAAATAACAGAGTTTAACAGAACATGGAGCAAACTCTTGAGATTTTTGAGAAAAAATTCTTTTTCTTTCTCTTCATCTTCGTCAGGTATAACAGGTTTCAGGAGAATCCCATTTGGGTGTTTGCATTTTTTACGAGTTTTTGGTGAGAATGAGCCTGCAACTGCAACAGTGGTAAAAAGAGATTCTTAAGGATATTTAATAGATGGTCGGGATTGTCCTATCAAGGAAATTCTTGGTTAGTAACCAATCAATGGTTGATGCTGTAAGTGATAAAAAGAGATGCTTAAGGATAAATGATAAATACTGAAATGGGGAGTATGGTTTTCTTTTCAGTCTTTTTTTTTAACCCACCCAAAGGACCAACGACGCAGTCATTGTACGTGGAAAAAAGAAATGGACGGCTAAAAAGGGATGGCCAAATGCACTCATTCAATGTGGATGTGTGGCCTACTTGATGAGTTGCCTCATCACCACCAGCAGCACCACCATCATCACTGGGCTCTGTTACATGAATCCTATTCCACCATTCTATTTTGTTAAGAACCATATCCTCAACTTGATAGAAGTTGTGCTGGAAGTTTCAAGCAGCCTACCAACCTGACACAACCCTCATAACAATGCAAAACTCCCATAGGCATAAATGCATGCAATAGAAACAGTGATAAATACCCAAAATACTATATTTTCAGCTATGATCAAAATAAATAAATCCAAATTATATTACAATCAATGGGATTACCATACTAACTTCATATTTTTTTGATTTAAGAGCTTTTTATTACCATACTAAACTATTAAGAGTACCGATGAGGAGAAAAAGTTACCCCAACTTCATAGCTCATGTTGGCTTCTCATAGTTTTGTTGCTGAGGTTGGCTTAGTTGTAGATGGATAGGTACATGTAAATCCTCTCCTATGGAGATAGATAGGTACATTCAAATAAACAACAAGTAGATATATCATCACGCACCTAAGCAAAGAAGAAATTGTAATCGGATGGAGGCTACGGCTAATGGATGAGCCGAGGCGGTGACGAGGGTAGGATGAAAGGGGTTTTAAAAACCCTAGAAAAGGGTGTGTTCACAAATCAATTGCGGGTTTACAGCAAAAGGGGGTTTTGAAAACCCTAGCAAGTGAGTGAGAGAGAGAGAGAGAGAGAGAGAGAGAGGAATGGGGCTGAGAGATAGAGAGAGGGTGAGGGAAAGGGAGAGGCTGAGTGAGAGAGAGAGAGAGAGAGAGAGAGAGAGAGAGAGAGAGAGAGGGTGAGGGAGCATAGGAGATCGAGAGAGAGGAAGAGGGAAAGGGAGAGGCTGAGTACGAGAGAGAGAGAGGGTTTTGGTTTTGGGAGATGGGCACGCGCGCAAGAGAGAGAAAGAGGGTTTTGGTTTTGGTTTTGGTTTTAGGAGATGGGTACGCACGGGAGATTAGCGCAGACGGGGATTGGATCTTGGGGGTGACAGACGACACTTTCATTGCTTATTTATAGGACTCGTGGGGCCCACTGTAATATATGTTATTTATCCACTCTGTCCATTCATTTTAACGTCTCATTTTAAGGGTTGATCCAAAAAAGGATTCAGATTGAAGCTGTAAGTGGACCACATAGCATATTAACGATAGAAATTTATTTCTTTTATTATTTCTTATGGTGTGGTCCACTTAGACCTTCAATCTAACTACTTTTCGGGCTCATCCACTAAAATTATATGTCATAATTGATGGGTGGCTTAGATAAAACACACATATTATAATGGGACCCATGGAGCCCCTTAAGCACCATCAATCTTTGATAAGGACATAATGGGATATAGGTTTTAGCTACGAATTAAGTAGGCTTTAGCTGCGGATTAAATCTGTAGCAAATTAGCTACAGTTTATATCTGTAGCCATAAATTTCCAAAGTCCGTAGCCTTTGCTCGATTTTTTGGTTGTGGTTTTCCTATGATACAAAAATAACAAAGGTTGTCGTAGATTGACTTGAGGTGATTCAAAATTCTGCTTTCATTTGCTCTACATCCACTTCTTCATTTTCTTTTTTATGTTGAACGATAATGAAAACATTATTGTGAAAGAAATTTGTAAAGAAAGAAGAACTAGAAAATCTGGACCCTCTCCATCAGGTATAGTCCACCCTTCCTTTGCTACCATGCAATACAACAATTGGATAGTCCTAAATATCCATGGTTGGACCTATCTTCTATTCACAATCTGATTCATCCATTTTTGAATGCCATCGAATGGATGGTTTGGATCATCTATTTAGTAATGGTTCTTTTAGTACAACCTATGAAGAGTGGACTAGACCTGATGGATAGTCTCTAATCCTTATAGGAGAGATGGATACTAACAAGTCCATATGCAACTATGTACATAGAAAGGTTCCCATGCACTTAACCCACTAGATCATTTCTCAATTAATGTTTTTACCAATCACAACTTTTTATTTCACTCACTAAATGGGGCATTAGGAATTTTGGGCAAAAGATGGCTCTAATGGGTTAGATGATAAATAACCAAACATAGTATCCAAATGGAAACTTGGCCTTCATTCCTTCATCCCTTCCCATGGATTGGTCCATTTTGCAGATTTTCATTTCAACGAATGAAAATTATTTAGAATTATTTCTAACTACTGATTTCCATTTCAACAAATGAAAATTATTTCATTATTCCATAAAGAAAAACAAAAATAAAAAAATTGAAATCTAAGGTTCAAGAGTTTTAAAATTTTGTTTAGAATAAACTCAAATCATGCAATCTTGAAATAATATGAACACTCCCGATGGTAAGCATTACACTTGGTTTCGAGTAGTTAAGTCAATGAAGACACATCATGATTAGAAGTGGCATTGCGTAAATGAATCATCAGAAATAGAACAATGTGATGATGCAGGTCCATGAAGGAAAAATGAAGCATACACTTGAGATGAGGGAAACAAACCTCAAATAACTGTCAGGAAAAACCAATAGATCCAAGGAAATTTCATTGTTCTAGGGAAGATTCAAGAGTTCTATTTGGACTTGGATACCTTTTAAAGCATTTTATAAGCCTCCAACAATCAATTAGCAGCAGGGCCAAATCCATGCAACTGAGGCACTTCCATCATGTGTGTTCAAGGATGAATTTCATACAAACCAATAACATTTATTAAAAACTTCAATAAGCACATGAGAAAAAGAGTGATAAGATTGTAAATAAGCAGAAACAAGAAATGAGTAACATGAATGAAAAAGAAGGAAAACTTTTAGATATTTCAACTAATTCAGATCAACCAAACCTTTGATCTCTGCATCTGAAATTTTAGAATGTCATTGATTTTGTCATTGATTTTGTTTTTTAGAATGTCAAATCAGATCAACCAAACCTTTGATCTTTGCATCTGAAATTTTGTAGAAATAAACCAACTTAACATTTATCCACTTCAAATACATCCAACTACTTCAGAAGCAGCATCAATCCACAATAAACAACTTTAGGATTCTCAGTAATATCTAACAGGGACCCCACATTTCCTGTCTAGCTGTGGCTTCTCAATCTCTTTGATGCAGTATTTGGCCAAATTGTCAGTAACATCAGCTTGATTTTGTGCAACTAGCATGTTGTTGTATGGATAGGAAACACATGGCCTAAATGTAAGAGAGTTCCATCTGTGGGTTAGTCAATGTGCTAGTTAAGAAAATGAGAGCAGCATATCAAGCATAAAATGGCAATATCAATACATGGGTAAGAAAATGAGAGCAGCATGTTGCCTCTCAAGTGGGGCAGCATAAAATGTGCTAGTTAAGAAAATGAGAGCAGCATGTTGCCTCTCAAGTGGGTAAGAAAATGAGAGCAGCATGTTGCCCCTCAAGCATAAAATGGCAATATCAATACATGGGTAAGAAAATGAGAGCAGCATATCAAGCATAAAATGGCAATATCAATACATGGGTAAGAAAATGAGAGCAACATAAAATGTACTAGTTAAGAAAATGAGATCAACATGTTGCCTCTCAAGTGGGGCAGCTATCACACCATTTCCATAGTTGACACGGGAGGATGTGATGAGGTCGATCACCATATTCCTCAGGGTTAACTACTCTGAATCCACGGAGCTCTACGGATTCCTCACAGAGTTTCCTCGAATCCACGATGAATAAAATAGAAATAAGTTTTAATAAATTTGAAAATAAATTGATTAATGATAAAAGAAATAAAAAACTGAATTTACAATCCTTTAAATAATGAGCTCAAACCTAGGACAAAGTTTGAAATGAAAATCTCTTCTATAGTGAATGTTATGCCTTTCTTCCTTATGTGTGTTTTAGCCTTCTTGGTCATTTTAGGATTGGCATGTTTCTTTAGAACATTAACATATTATGATCAATGCTCTGTTTTTGTGATTGCATTGCAGAAATATCTTACATGAGAGATCCTCTTTATTCTTTAAACATATTTTCTGTTCCTAAGTCATCTAGAGAGAACATTCTTTAAATTTCTTTAAAATATGAGGTTATTCTGATAATTTAATTCCTCAATTTTCACTTTAAATTACATAAATGTTTGATTCTATTTTGCAGGATATTGAGGAATTGCAAACTTGTGTTGTGTCAACATCTATTCCATTAATCAATTAAATCTTTCCTTGCATGAATTGCCATCATTTCTCCGTTGGCAAGTCAATTCAATTGTACTACAAAATGCATCCTAGAACTTTCTGTTTCTTTCAATATTTTTATTTGTTGATTGAAACCTATTTGGTTTAGAGATGAAGTAAGCGAGTCCCAGTTCAATCAAGTCCTGAACATTGAACTTGACCAGATCATCAAGGTACTCTTGCCTGCAGTGGCATTGCTCTTCCTTTTCTTTTCTTTCTTCTCTAAAATGCATAACAAATTCTTCTTGTGTGTTTCAGGGGTCATCTGCACCTTGGAAGCATAACAAATCCAACATGTTCATATATACCTTCCTTGTATGTTTTAGGGGCCATCTAAACCATGGAAGCATACAATGGAAGGTAAAGAAAACCCTCAAGTTCCCTTCTTTGAATCATGAAAAGCTTTTTGTGTTGAATCTCATGCATTGGTAATATTGGGCATGCTCATGAGTAAGACATGTATAATTCTGTAAAAATTGATGGAGCAGACCCGGATGTGCGTCAGATCTATCCGGATGTTGAGCGGGGGTCCTTAGAAGGTGGGAACCGCGGTTATGACCATGATGAAGCTGTCCATTTTCTATAGACAACATTGGAGTGGCCTAGCCATTTGGACAAGCCGAGTTTATGTATTTGCTTGAAATTAATGGAGTAGACTCGGATGTGCGTCGGAGCTATCCGGATGAGAAGGGGTCCTTGGAAGGTGAGAACCGCTATTATGACCATGATAAATCTATTCATTTCTTATGGACAACATTGGAGGGGCTAGCCATTTGGACAGGCCGTGTTTATGTATTTTTTCAAAATTAATGGAGCAGACCCGGATGTGCGTCGGAGCTACCTGGATGAGCGGGGGTCCCTGGAAGGTGGGAACCGCTGTCATGACCATAATGAAGCTGTCCATTTCCTATTGACAGCATTGGAGGGACCTGGCCATTTGGATAGGCCGTATTTATATCTATATTTGTAGGTACCACACCCTAACCTATAACCTAAACCTATTCTCAATTCCCTAAAGCTATAACCTATAACGTATAACCTATAACATATAACCTAAACCTAACCCTAAACCAAAACCTATTACCTAAACCTTAATCTAAACATAAACCTAAACCTAAACCTATAACCGATACTTATAACTTTAACCTAAACTATAACCTTAACCTATAACCTAAACTTATAACCTTAACCTGTAAGTGCTATTATTTCATATCCCTTTAGTTGTCAAATTTTGTGGTGCCAAAACCTATATCTATGTCTTGTATATCTTGTGTTTTATGTTTGAAGACTAGTCATTGCAATCAAGATATATCAAGACATCGCATTTCAAGTCAAGATCTTAAAAGAAGAAAGTTTTCAAGTCTTGATGAAGAAATCAAGAATAGAAGTTTTCAAAGTTGTATGTTCAAGGGTTGATCAAGTTCAAGCTTACTAGAAGACTTTGTGAAGTCAAGATCAAGCTTATGAAGGTCTACTACAAGTGTTGAATATTCACAAGCTTCTCTTAAGGGTCATCTGAGTGTTAAGACTTTCAATGTCCATCTCACTTTTAAGGTTTGTTTGACCTTAGATTGACCTTAGGATGGGCTTTATTGTAGGTCATTCCGGACACATAACTCATATATCTTTATATGCTTGTTTGGAGTGTTCTAAGACCAGTCCTAGGGACTACAAGACCAGTCCTAGCTTTGCTACGACCAGTCTTAGGTTTTTCAGGACCAGTCCTATGTAGTTGAAGATTTTCGAATCTTTTTAGCTGTCCTACGACCAGTCCTGGACATCCTACGACCAATCTTGTGAGTTATACGACTCATCCTTCGACCGGTCGTAGACCTACAACTCAAACTCCAGCAACCATTTTTGGGATCCTACGACCAGTCATAGGTGTCTCACGACCAGTTGTAGATGGCCCATGACCAGTCGTAGACCACCCTCGACCGGTCGTGGAACTAAAAATCAAATCCCGCAGAAATCTTTCAAAAATATTTGGAGCTACGACCAGTCCTAGGATCCTAAGACCAGTCGTAGATGGGATTTTTCAGTCTATAAATTGAGCACGAACTTCAGAGTTTTAGTACTTCAAATCAATTCTATTCAAGAATTCTTTAGGCTATTCTCTGAGATAAGTTTGTATTTATTTTAAGCTGCTTTGTGCTTATTTAATATTCATTTTGCTAGCTTATTCTTATTTGATTTTGATCTACATTCCAATCTTATTAGAAAAGGGGAATTTCTGTTATTCCTTCTTCTGGATTCAAAATCAAATAGATCTAGCCCGTTTGATCTAAAATGAATTAGACTTAGAACAATTCTTAAAGTGAGTATTGGACTTTGAACGTCGAATCGAACTACTACTCCGATTGGTTCTACTGGGCTTCATCAAAAGGTGATTCAGGTATTTTACATGTTTTGTAATTTACTTTCTCTAGTTTTTGTTTGAGATTCGCCAGAAAAATCTCATTGTATGGGTTATCTGAGGAGAGCTAGAAAACTCAGATTGTAGGGTTTTTGGATTGTGTAAGCCCGAGATCAAAGACACAATTGTGAAGGTTTTAGGTGAACATGTGAAACTTATTTTGATAGTGCATGCTAATATCCCATGTGTGAGGATATTAAGAGTGGAGTAGCAATCTGTGTGGCTGTTGGATAACAGTTGGTGTACACATAGGTGAACCACTATATATCGTTGTGTTGTGGATGTGCTTTATTCTTTCATTCCTTTATTCATTTAGTTTTGTGATTTGTGTTTGTGGATGAATGTTGTAATCACTTCAAGAAAAGTATGGATGAATGTTGTAATAATTTAGAATCTATTTTCCACAAGTTATTTTAATTTCATTGCTTATTATTCCTCTTTGGTTTGTGATACAAGGACGTTCTAGAAATAAGGTTGTCCTACCTTAAACCTCTGATTTTTGGTGTAAGGTTGTCCTTAGAACTGATAAAGTATCAATCTCCTTATTCTAGGCTATTGCAATTGTTTTATATTAAGCATTGTGGTTTAAATCTTTTATTATTCCGCTGTTATTAATTTTATTTGGCATTGCCTATTCACCCCCCCTCTAGGGTATATAGCTAGGCCCTTTCAAGTGGTATCAGAGCCTAATAGCTCGTGCTTATTATTTATTTATTGGATTTATTTCCTGAGCTAATGATCTAAGCTATATTAAGATGTCAAATTTTGATAGCCTATCAGTCACTAGGCCACCACCTTTTAATGGGATAAACTATGCCTATTGGAAAGCCAGGATGAGGATCTTCCTCAAATCCTTGGATGAAAGTGTGTGACTGGCCACAGTGAATGAATGGAACCCTCCTATCACTGAAGTTGCTAATGACGATGGTTCAAAAATTATGAAAATAACAGCTTATTCTCTTTGGACCACACTTCAGAAAAGTGAAAGTAGTGCTAATGCAAAAGCACTAAATGCAATTACTTGTCCATTATCACCAGATGAATTCAAAAGAATCATCTCTAGTGAAAATGCAAAACAAGCATGGGATATATTAGAAATGACACATGAGGGTACATCTATTGTCAAGAAATCTAAAGTCCAACTCCTCACAACTAAATTTGAAGAAATTCATATGGAGGAGAATGAGATGTTTATGGACTTCTACACTAGATTGAATGACATAATGAACTCTCTGTGGGGTCTTGGTGATAAAATCCCTGAAAGTAAAGTGTGCGCAAAAATACTACGTTCACTTCCTGAACAGTTCAATTCTAAAGTGACCGCGATTCAGGAACTTCGTGATACGGATACCATGAGGGTTGAGGAATTAGTTGGTTTACTTCAAACCTATAAGTTATCCTTTAAGGCTCCTAAAGGAAAATTAATAGCTCTCAAATCATCTAAAAATATTTCTCAAGAGAGCACTTCGATTCAGAAAATACCGAAGATGATATGGCACTTTTAGCAAAAAGATTTTACAAAATTTTCAAAAACAATAAAAAGGTTGATTTTCAAAAATCAAATGATAAGAGACGATCTAAACCTAGAACTCATAAATCCTTGAAAGATAGTCAATATTACAACTGTCAAGAGTATGGGCACTTATCTAACAAATGTCCTAAAAAGGACAAATCAAAAAGGAAAAGCATAATGACTACTTGGGATGAATCATCTGATTCTGAATCCTCTTCTAAATCAGAAGATTCTGAAACCGAGTCAGGCGATGGTGTTAAAGCCCTTATGACTCTAGCCAAGATCACCTATTCAGATCATGATGATACATCTAGTGAAGAAAATCTGAATAGTAATTGCGATAATGAAGATGATCTTCAAGATGCTTATAATGCCCTTTATAAAGAGAGTTGTAAAATTGCTGTCAAGCTTAAATTACAAAAAGAAAAATTTTCTAAGCTTAAGGAAGATTATGAGTCTCTTGTCTTAGAAAAATCTCATATTTCTGATTCTTTTGAAAAAACCAAAAATGATTTAGATTTTAAAACCTCTCAAATTGAAGATTTAAAATCCGAAAAAGAGAAACTCAAAAATGAGGTAGCTTCTCTTCCGAGTTTGAAAGACACATGGAGATATGCCCAAGGAGATTCGAAATTGGAAAGATTATTGTCCGGATCAAGAAAATGTGGCGATCAATCCGAGTTGGTCTATGATAAAAATACATCTCCTAAACAAAAGAATATTGCTCCTAGATTTGTTAAAGGAGACTCTTCGACCTCAAAAGAAAAGAATACCTATCAAGGTTTTTCCAAAAATTTTAGGTCTTTCCAAAAACCTAAAAGTGGCCATGTCAACTTTAATTTTCAAAACCGAAATCAATTAGCTGAAAAAATTATTGATCTTCTCAAGGAGTTATTAAAGTCGAACTCTATAGGTTGTTCCTACGACAATAGACAGAAAAAGACCATCTATACTCCTAAACCCAAAACAGTTATGAAATGGATTCCTAAAGTTGCCAGCTTGGTTGCCCACACTGCTTTCAAAGCAACAAGCCATTCAAAGTGGTACCTAGATAGTGGTTGCTCCAGGAATATGACAGGTGACAAAGCTTTATTCACCGATCTTAAAGATATGACTGACGGGTCAGTCAAATTTGGTGATGGAAGAAATTGCAAGATTATTGGCCAAGGTACGGTTCAACTTTATAACCTTCCCTTATTTAAGAATGTCTTATATGTTGAGGGTTTAAAACACAACTTATTAAGCATTTCTCAGATATGTGATAACAACCATAGTGTAAAGTTTTCTAATCAAGGTTGTGAGATAGTTAATAAAAGGGGTTCTGTTATATTAACTGGTCACAGAACTTCTAAAAACTGCTACATCGTTAGTGATGCTAGCTCATCTACTCAATCATGTTACATGGTCCATACTGATGAGACTGAATTATGGCATAAACGTCTTGGACATGTACACTATCAGAATTTATTTAGATTGAGCAAAAGAGAACTAATTAGAGGTCTACCCAAATTGTAAAAAGTTAGATAAAATATGTGGTGAATGCCAGTTGGGCAAACAAATTAAGAGTTCTCACAAGAAAGTGAACTCTAACACCACATCTAGACCACTCGAGCTTCTCCACATAGATCTTATTGGACCTACCAGATCGGAGAGTCGTGGAGGCAAAAAATACATCTTGGTTATCGTAGATGACTATATAAGATTCACTTGGGTACCGTTCTTAAAAGACAAAACTGAAATCCTAGATGAAGTGAAAAAGGTCATCAAACGAATCCAAAATGAGAAAGGTTCTCATGTTAGTAAGATCCGTAGTGATCATGGATCTAAATTCGAAAACAGTAGTTTTGAGAAATTCTGTAGCGATCAGGGAATATCACATGAATTCTCAGCGCCCAAAATACCGCAATAAAATGGTATAGTTGAAAGGAAAAATAGAGTGCTTCAGGAAATGGCTAATGTTATGTTGAATAGTATGAAGCTCTCTAGAAATCTTTGGGCTGAAGCAGTTAATACCGCATGCTATATTATTAATCGGGTTTATACCAGTAAATCTGATAATAAGATTGCTTATGAATTATGGTTTGAAAAGAAACCTACTGTCAAATACTTTCGAGTTTTTGGCAGCAAGTGCTATATTTTACGGGATCGTGAAAATTTGGGTAAGTTTGATACGAAGAGTGACGAAGGAATTTTTCTTGGTTATTCTTTGAACAGTCGAGCTTATAGGGTTCTAAATAAGAAAACTGGTGTGATTCAAGAGTCCATCAATGTGGTCATTGATGATCATTTGAATACATCAGCTCCAAGTTCAGACGATGATGAAGCTATTATTATTGACAATCTAGATATCTCATCAAGTCAAAAAGAATCTGAACCAAGGACTGTTAAAGATCATCTAACCAATCAAATTCTTGAAAATCCTCTCATTGGAGTTTGTACTCGCAAACAACTTGAGAACATATGTAATTATGTTTGTTTTACATCCCAAATAGAACCGGTCAACGTAAAAGAAACACTTTCTGATGAAAATTGGATAGTTGTTATGCATGATGAACTTAATCAATTTGTTCATAATGATGTCTGGTATCTTGTTCCTAGACCTAAAGTTAAAAACATTATTGGAACAAAATGGATCTTAAAAAATAAGTCTGATGAACTCGAAAATATTATACGAAACAAGGTTAGATTAGTTGTATAAGGGTACACTCATATTGAAGGCATCGATTACGATGAAACCTTTGCTCCAGTCGCTCGCCTTGAATCAATCAGACTTTTTATTTTCATTGCATGTTTCAAAAAATTTAAAATCTATCAGATGGATGTAAAGAGTGCCTTCTTGAATGGCGATTTAC
Source organism: Magnolia kwangsiensis (assembly GCA_037074715.1). Lineage (NCBI taxonomy): Eukaryota > Viridiplantae > Streptophyta > Magnoliopsida > Magnoliales > Magnoliaceae > Magnolia > Magnolia kwangsiensis. Next base: position 158,096,154 of record CM073572.1, read on the forward strand.
ATGAAGAAGTGTATGTTGAATAACCTTCAGGGTTTGAAGACCCTAAGTTATCTGACCATGTATTTCGTCTCAAAAAGGCTCTCTATGGTTTAAAACAAGCACCCAGGGCATGGTATGAAAAATTGACTAAATTCTTACTTAGTCATAGCTTTCAAGTAGGTAGTGTCGATAAGACGCTTTTTGTTAAAAAGAATAACAATGATATTTAGATGGTTCAAATATATGTTGATGATATTATTTATGGATCTACTTGTTCTAACATGTCTACTGAGTTTGCAGAGTTAATGAAATCAAGGTTCGAAATGAGCATGGTTGGTGAACTTAAATATTTGCTAGGGTTGCAAGTAAAACAACAACCTGATAAAATTTTCATTTCTCAGACCAAAATGCTTCAAACTTGGTTAAAAGGTTTGGATTTGAGAATGGTAAAAACTTTGATACTCCTATGAGTACAACATTAAGACTCTCAAAAGACTCTACAGGTAAAGATATAGATCTTAAATTATATCGCAGTACGATTGGTAGTTTGTTATATCTTACTGCTAGTAGACCTGATATCGCATTCAGTGTTGGAATTTGTGCGAGATATTAGTCTAATCCTAATGAATCACATCTTATTGCTGTTAAACGGATTATTAGATATGTCGCAAGTTCTATAAATTTGGAACTTTGGTATCCTTTTGATACTAATGTTCAATTAGCCGACTATTCAGATGCTGATTGGGCCGAAAATATTGATGATAGAAAATCAACCAGTGGTGGTTGTTTTTATATTGGAAATTGTTTAGTTTCTTGGTTCAGCAAGAAGCAAAGCTCAATATCACTCTCTACTGTTGAGGCTGAATATATTGCAGTTGGATATGCATGTACTCAACTAGTTTGGATGAAACGCATGCTTAGCGATTATGGAATTAATCAAGATTCAATGATTTTACATTGTGATAATTCCAGTGCTATAAACATTTCTAAAAATCTAATCTAGCATTCTCGTACTAAGCATATTGACATTAGGTATCATTACATTCGTGAGTTGGTTGAAGAAAAAATCATTTCATTGGAATATATACCAACCGAAACTCAACTTGCTGATATATTTACTAAACCGCTCGACAAAAGCAGGTTTAATAAATTAAAATTTGATCTTGGTATGTACATTTTACATTGAATATTCTTGCTTGCATGTATCATAGTGTATTATATTTCACATTATAATTGTTTAAATTCTAAATTTTTTCATTTAAAATGCATTTTTGGTCGATGCTCGACCGGTCGTGGTTTTACACGACCAATCATGGTTCGACCGGTCGTGGACCACTCATGATCGGTCGTGGATCTCGTGAACATTATATAATTTGGGAAAAATCCCCTTCTTCTTCATTTCCACACCCACCTACGACGAGTCGTGGCTCGACCAGTCATAGGATTTCTAGTTTTTCTTCAAGGTAAGTCCTATTTCATCATTTTTCTTGAAGTTTCATGATCTCTATGCTTTGATTTGTTCATAGTATAGATTGATTTTATCTCTTGATGATCTTTTCAAGGGTTTGCTCTTTATTTTCTGATCTAGAGAAAACCCATCTTTCATTTGTGCATCTTGTTTGTTCTTTATATATCTTTTTGAATATGGATGCTAGAGAAAAAAAGAAAACATCCCGTGGTCCATCTTCATCTAGATCTGGACCAATAACTAGACGGCATCTTCGGTCACTCGAAGATGATACTCAAGATGTATGGTACGCGTAACATTATCGTTGAGCATACCACTGATCTAAATCACATTACTCCATATGGTGTCATTCCCCTTCTTGAATCTGTAGGTTGGACTAACATTTTGCTTTGGGGTGGGTCTGCATACCAGTCCATTGCTCAATCAATGGTTGCATGCATTTCAGATTTTTCCCTTGATAATTTAACATTTTTTATTAATACAAGAGAAGGGAAATTTGAAGTAGACCATCATTTAATATCAGGTATTATGGATATACCTGTTAATGATGAAGGAATACCGATTCATACTTTATACGACAAACCTTCAGAATCCGAAAAATGCATGTTAACTAGAGATTTATGCAAAACTGATGTGCATTGGACTCATAAAGGGAATGAGCTCCCTGCAAAGTATCTGTTACCCAAATACAGAATACTACATCATTTCTTCATTTCAAATGTATATCCTCGATCCGGTAATAAAATCAAGTTAACTTCTTTCATGGTTCGTGTGTTGCATTCTATTGCTTCTAGAATTAAGGTCTGTCTTCCTTCTTTGATTTGTCATTCCATTATACAATTTCGTTTCCATCCGGGTCACAGTGATATTCTATTTGGTTATCTTATGAATGTTCTAGCCACTCACATGCTTGTTGATAAACCTGTTAATGAAGCATCAATTCTTCATCTCATTTTCAATAATGCCAATCTTAATAAGATGAAATTGGAACTGCTTCCTGGACAATTTAATGAAGCTGGTGTTAGTGGTGTTGGTGGTGATGGTGGTGTTGCTGGAAACGAAGAGGAAGCTGGTGATCTTCCACAACAAGATGTTAATATGGATGACTTATTTGATGATATAAAAACTGATTCACCTAATGATCCAAATTATGATCCTTCTGGTTTTGATGCACGCCTTCGTGCATTGGAGGAAAAAATTTATAATATGAATATAGCCCATGACATGAGATTCAAGTACATGCGAAAATATTTTCGTCGCATAAATAAGGGCTTACACCAGATTGATCCATCTATTCATGTTCCCTCCTCTGGATCAGATTAAGTGAATTATCTTCTGAATAGTATAACATTTCTTTTACTCTGGATATGTATTATGGATTCTGGTTTCATAACATTTTGGATATTGTATTTTGTGGTATGGATTATGTCTTGACACTTCAGATTTATTTTATGTCCTTTCATATCACCTTCTCATTATTTTCTCTCTATATTCTCCTTTATATTGTTCCTTTCCCTTGTCATTTTGTGACAAAAAGGGGGAGTAGTAAGCATTGCTAAAAGGGGAGTAATACGGATAGGGAGAGTAATTTTGTTTGTATTTATTGAGAAGGATATGTGGAATGATGAATATGTGGATTGAAGTTTTGAGGTTTTCATGTTATGTATTAATTATATGAGCAATACTCGTATTACTCAGGGGGAGTAGAGTATTTTGTGATTTTATGACTTATCATTCCTTATTATCTTTGATGCTATATGTTTTGTCACAATTTGACAAAGGGGGAGATTGTAAGTGCTATGATTTCATATCCCTTTAGTTGTCAAATTTTGTGGTGCCAAAACCTATATCTGTCTTGTATATCTTGTGTTTTATGTTTGAAGACTAGTCATTGCAATCAAGACATATCAAGACATCGCATTTCAAGTCAAGATCTTAAAAGAAGAAAGTTTTCAAGTCTTGATGAAGAAATCAAGAATAGAAGTTTTCAAGGTTGTATGTTCAAGGGTTGATCAAGTTCAAGCTTACTAGAAGACTTTGTGAAGTCAAGATCAAGCTTTTGAAGGCCTACTACAAGTGTCGAATATTCACAAGCTTCTCTTAAGGGTCATTTGAGTGTTAAGACTTTCAATGTCCATCTCACTTTTAAGGTTTGTTTGACCTTAGATTGACCTTAGGATGGGCTTTATTGTAGGTCATTCTGGATACATAACTCATATATCTTTATATGCTTGTTTGGAGTGTTCTAAGACCAGTCCTAAGGACTTCAAGACCAGTCCTAGCTTTGCTACGACCAGTCTTAGGTTTTTCAGGACCAGTCCTAGGTAGTTGAAGATTTTTGAATCTTTCTAGCTGTCCTAAGACCAGTGCTGGACATCCTACGACCAGTCTTGTGAGTTCTACGACTCATCCTTCGACCAATCGTAGACCTACGACTCAAACTCCAGTAACCATTTTTGGGGTCCTACGACCGGTTGTAGGTGTCTCACGACCAGTCGTAGATGGCCCAGGACCGGTCGTAGACCACCCTCGACCGGTCGTGGAACTAAAAATCAAATCTCGTGGAAATATTTCAAAAATCTTTGGAGCTATGACCAATCCTATGATCCTAAGACCAGTCGTAGACGGAATTTTTCAGTCTATAAATTGAGCACGAACTTTAGAGTTTTAGTACTTCAAATCAATTCTATTCAAGCATTCTTTAGGCTATTCTCTGAGATAAGTTTGTATTTATTTTAAGCTGCTTTGTGCTTATTTAATATTCATTTTGCTAGCTTATTCTTATTTGATTTTGATCTACATTCCAATCTTATTAGAAAAGGGGAATTTCTGTTATTCCTTCTTTTGGATTCAAAATCAAATAGATCTAGCCCGTTTGATCTAAAATGAATTAGACTTAGAACCATTCTTAAAGTGAGTATTGGACTTTGAACGTCGAATCGAACTACTACTCCGATTGGTTCTACCGGCCTTCATCTAAAGGTGATTCAGGTATTTTACATGTTTTGTAATTTACTTTCTCTGGTTTTTGTTTTAGATTCGCCAGAAAAATCTCATTGTATTAGTTATCTGAGGAGAGCCAGAAAACTCAGATTGTGGAGTTTTTGGATTGTGTAAGCCCGAGATCAAAGACACAATTGTGAAGGTTTTAGGTGAACCTGCGAAACCTATTTTGATAGTGCATGCTAATATCCCCTGTGTGAGGATATTAGGAGTGGAGTAGCAATCTATGTGGCTGTTGGATAACAGTTGGTGTACACACAGGCGAACCACTATATATCGTTGTGTTGTGGATGTGCTTTATTCTTTCATTCCTTTATTCATTCAGTTTTGTGATTTGTGTTTGTGGATGAATGTTGTAATCACTTCAAGTAAAGTGTGGATGAATATTGTAATAACTTAGAATCTATTTTTCGCAAGTTATTTTCATTTCATTGCTTATTATTCCTCTTTGGTTTGTGATACAAGGACGTTCTAGAAATAAGGTTGTCCTACCTTAAACCTCGGGTTTTTGGTGTAAGGTTGTCCTTAGAACTGATAAAGTATCAATCTCCTTATTTTAAGCAATTGCAATTGTTTTATATTAAGCATTGTGCTTTAAATCTTTTATTATTCCGCTGTTATTAATTTTATTTGGCATTTTCCTATTCACCCCCCCTCTAGGGTATATAGCTAGGCCCTTTCATAACCTAAATCTATTCTCAAATCCTAAAACCTATACTTATAACCTAAACCTAGACCTTAACCTAAACCTAAACCTATACTTATAACCTATAACCTATAACCTAAACCTTAACCTATAACCCAAACCTTAACCTATAACCTATAACTTTTAACCTAAACCTATACTTAACCTTAACCTATAACCCAAAACTAAACCTATAACCAATAACCTAAAACTTAAACCCAAACCTAAACTCGGTCCCCAACTCGAAGCCGATTTCCTAACCTAAACCTTAACCTATAACCTATACTTATAACCTTAACCTAAGCTTATTCTCAAATCCCAAAACCTATACCTATAACCTAAACTTAGACCTTAACCTAAACATAAACCTAAACCTTAACCTAAAACCTAACTTAAACCTTAACCTATAACCCAAACCTAAACCTATAACATATAACATATAACCTATAACCTAAACCCAAACCTAAACCCGATCCCGAACCCAAACCCTATAACTTATACCTAGACCTTAACCTAAACCTATACCTAAACCTATACCTATAACCTATAACCTATAACCCAAACCTTAACCTATAACCCAAACCTTAACCTATAACCTAAACCTTAACCTATAACCTATAACCTAACCTAAACCTTAACCTATAACCCAAACCCAAACCTAAACCTAAACCTATACTTATAACCCAAACCCAAACCTAAACCTATACTTATAACCTATAACCTATAACCTAAACCTTAACCTATAACCCAAACTTTAACCTATAAACTAAACCTATAACCTAAAACCTAAACCAAAACCTAAACCTGATCTCGAACCCGAACCTGATTTCCTAAATCTAAACATTAACTTATAACCTTAACTTAAACCTATTCTCAAATACCAAAAACTATACCTATAACCTAAACCTAGACTTTAACCTAAACATAAACCTATAACCTAAACCTAAACCTAAACCTTAACCTATAACCCAACCTAAACCTATACTTATAACCTAAACCTAATCTCAAATCCCAAAACCCATAACCTAAACCTAAACCTTAACCTAAACCTATAGCCTATAACCTAAACCAAAACCTATAACCTAAACCCAAACCCAAACCCGAACCCGAATCCCTAAACCTTAACCTAAATATATAACCTATAACCTATAACCTAAGACTATACCTAAACTTAAAACCTAAACCTAAACCCAAACCTATAACTTAAACCTAAACCTATAACCTAAACCCTAACCTAAACCCTATAACCCATAACCTATAACCTAAACTCAAATCCCTAAACCTTAACCTATAAACCAACCTAAACGTTTACTTATAACCTAAAACTATTCTCAAATCCCAAAACCTAAACCTAAAACCTAAATGTATTCTCAAATCCTTAAACCTAAACCTACACCTAATCCTAATCTTGACTCCCTAACTTAAACCTATAACCTAAACCTAGACCTTAACCTAAACATAAAACTATACTTATAACCTATAACCTAAACCTAAACCTATTCTCAAATCCCAAAACCTATACCTATAACCTATAAGATAAACCTATAACCTAAAATCTAAATCTAAACGTATTATCAAATCCCTAAACCTAAACCTACACGTAATCCTAATCTCAATACCCTAACCTAAACCTAAACCTAAACTTGAAAATCCAAACCTAAACCCGACCCCAAACCTGAACCCGGTTTCCCAAACCAAAACCTTAACAAATTCTTAATTCCTCAAAACTATAACCTATAACATATAACCCCTAACCTAAACCTAAACCTAATCCAAACCTAAACCTAAACCTATAACCTTAACTTAAACCAAAATCTATAACCTAAACCTTAACATATAACCTATAATCTATAACCTAAACTTATAACTTATAACTAAACCTTAACCTAAACCTAAACCTATAACCTAAATGTATTCTCAAATCCCTAAACTTAAACCTACACCTAATCCTAATCTTAACTCCCTAACCTAAACTTGAAAACCCAAACTTAAACCCAATCCCGAACCCGAACCCGATTTTTTAAACCTAAACCTTAACCTATTCTCAATTCCTAAAAGCTATAACCTATAACCTAGACTTAAACCTTAACCTAAACCAATAACCTAAACCTAAACCTAAACCTTAACCTAAACCTAATCCTATAACCTTAACCTAAACCTTAACCTATAACCTATAAGCTACAACCTAAACTTATAACTTATAACCTAACATTAACCTAAGCCTAAAACCTAAACCTAAACCTAAAACCTAAATGTATTCTCAAATCCCTAAACCTAAATCTACACCTAATCCTAATCTCAATTCCCTAACCTAAACCTAAACTTGAAAACCCAAAACTAAACCCGATCCCTAACCCGAACCCAATTTCCTAAACCTAAACCTTAACCTATTCTCAATTTCCTAAAGCTATGACCTATAAGCTAAACCTAAACCTATAACCTTAACTTATAACCTTAACCTAAACCTAAAACCTAAACCTAAATCTAAAACCTAAATGTATTATCAAATCCCCAAACCTAAACCTAAACCTATAACCTACAACATTAACATAAACTTATAACCTAAGCCTATAACCTACAACATTAACCTAAACCTATACTTAAAACCTAAACCTATTCTCAAATCCTAAACCTATAACCTAAACCTAAACCTTAACCTATAACCTAAACTCAATTCCCTAAACCTTAATATATAACCTAACCTAAACCTAAACCTAAACCTGTAACCTTAACCTAAACGTAAAACCTAAACCTAAACTTAAAACGTAAATGTATTCTCAAATCCCTAAACCTAAACCTAAACTTAAACCTATAACCTACGACACTAACATAAACTTATAACCTAAACCATATGGTGAGACCATTCCTTAGGAAGTGGGTACTTGTGATTGCTGATGGTCCTCCTTGCGAAAATCATCTAGACGTTTATTTTGGCCCTACAAACCATATGGTTAGACCATTCTTTTTGTGTTAATTTCATTCCTCTCTGAGTTTTTATTAATTCATTAAGAAAAAAAAAGAAAAGAAAATGGTTATACATTATGCACTTCTTTCACTTTGTTTTTCTTTCCCCCAATGGTCATTCTGATTTATGAATGTCATGACTATTTGTAGGATGATGGAATATACGAAGCTGTTGCAGGAAGTGACTTTGTCATTACTAGAGTTGCATTTTGAGACAACTCTTTAAAGTACTACATAAATGACCGTGGAAGTAATTTTACAGAGGTCACTAAAAAATTGAAAGGAAAAGGAGTGGACTTGGACAACAATCAGTTTTTTATTCTTCAGGTGGGTGATGGCTGAAAAAGGCCTATTTATTTGTGAAAAAAATATCATACCATCAAAATATATCTTCTCTTTCAATTCTTTATCAATGAAATTTCAAGGTGAAGTCGAGCAAATTTCTCTAATGAAGCCAAAGATTTGTATTTTCATTATTGTAATTGTAATTGTAATTGATTGAATGAAGGATTGTAATTGATTGTAATTATAATTGATTGAATGAAGGATTATAATTTATTGTAATTGAATGAATGAATGATTGTACTTGATTGTAATGGAATGAATGAATGATTATGCAGGTGGTAATTGAATGAACAAATGGTTATATATTTTTTTTAATGTATGAAATAGCTACAAATATTGACCATAGCCGGTAATCTGATAGATGTAGCCATTATTAAATTTGGCATATTGCTACGGACTTTTATCTACAAATAATATCTATAGCTATTTATGCTTATAGCTACAGATATAATTGCTACGGATTATATCCATACCTATTGCAACCTATAGCTACGGATTATATTCGTAGCTATAGGTTAATCTATAGCTATAGGTTCCAGACCTATTGTTATGGCATCTACGACTACGATCGTGTTATGGACTAGAACCGTAGCCATAAGGCTATGGCTACAGATTTTATCCGTAGCCTTTGCCCATTTTTCTGGTAGTGAACTCACAGAAGGAGTTCATGGTAATGTGACATTCGGTGACTTGTCAAAAACGCCGGTGAAAGGTAAAGGCAAAATCAAAATCTTTCAGAAGAATGGTGTTCCAAAGTACATCTCCAATGTATACTACGTGCCCAATATGAAAAATAATATACTAAATCTCGGACAACTCCTCAAAAAATAGTATGTCATACACATGGAGAACTCTTCTCTTTCCATAAGAGATACGCATGGACGTTTGATTGCAAAAGTCTAGATGGTGAAGAATTGTATGTTTCTGCTCCATATAAACACAATGATTGAGACGTATTTTTATGGAAAAGCAAAGAATGGTTCTTGGATGTGGCATCTTCGCTTTAATCATCTAAATTTCAGTGGCCTAAAACTTTTGTCATCATTAAGCATGGTGCATGGCTTACCTGCTATTCATGCTACAGAACATGTGTGTGAGGCATGCACACTTGAAAAATAGTAAAGGAACTCCTTTCCGAGTGGAGTATCCTAAAGAGTAAGAGAACTGTTGCAGTTGGTTCACACTGACATCTGTGGACCTTTGGAGCTAATCTCTCTTTGAGGTAAGAAATACTTTATTATCTTCATTGAAGATTTCAGTAGAAAATTATGGGTGTATGTAATGAAAGAGAAGTCTGCCGCTTTTATTATTTTTAAAAATTTTATTGCCCTTGTTAAAAAAGAAAGTGGTTTTAAAATCAAAACCCTTAGATCTGACAAAGGTGGGGAGTACACCTCAAATGTTTTTTAAGAATATTGCAGGGAACATGGCATTAAGTAGCAACACATTGTAGCTTACACGCCATAATAGAATGGAATTGCGGAACGAAAGAACCACATCATCCTCGACATGATGAGGACCATGCTGCAGGAGAAAAGTTTGCCATAGAATTTTTGGGCAGAGGCAGTTGCATGTATTGCCTATTTGCTCAATAGGTGTCTGACGAAGAGTGTTAGGTTCATGACACCACTGGAAGCATGGAGTGGATACAAGCCGAGCATGACGCACCTTAAGATCTTTGAGTGTGTCACCTACACTTAAGTTCCAGAAGTGAAAAGGAAAAAGCTTAGTGATCGTGGCGAGAAGTGCATCTTCATCCGCTACAATGAAAAATCGAAGGCATATAAGCTCTATAACCCACTAACCAATAAGGTGGTGGTAAGTAGAGATGTAGTGTTCTGTGAGGAAAATCCTAGAAGTGAAACCAGGAAGATTCGGCTGAAGAAAATCAGGTCGAGGCCGAAGAATATGAAGAAGAGAGGCATGTGAATCAGGAGCAAACACCCACATCACCCCCTTCAGATCGCAGAAGTTCAAGAGTATGTTCCATCTCCCCTATAAATACTTCATCAAATCAGAATTCAGCCAGCACATCTTCGTTCAATTCTCCTTCACCTTTGGCTCCTACGAAAATGAGAAGCCTCAAAGACATCTAAGCATAAACTAAGGAAATGAATTTACTCTGTTTGTATGCAAACCATGAGCCTCTCACATTTAAGGAGGCCATGAATGAAGAATGTTGGAGAAAGGCTATGGAAGAAGAGATCCATGCCATCGAGGCGAATCACACATGGGAGTTGACCTCACTCCCTAAAGAGCAGAGAACCATTGGTCTCAAATGGGTGTATAAAATCAAGCAGAATGCCGATCGTAAGATCGAATGATATAAGGCAAGGCTTGTAGCAAAGTGCTACAAATAGAAATATGGGCTAGACTATAAAGAAGTTTTCCCCCTAGTTACTCACCTTAACACTATGAGGATGATTATCTCTCTTACAACTCATCACAGTTGGATGATCTACCAACTGGATGTGAAATCCACATTCTTAAATGGAGTACTTGAAGAAGAAGTCTATGTTGACCAGCCTGAAGGCTTCGTCATGCAAGGGGAGGAACAAAAGGTGTATCTGTTAAAGAAAGCCCTATATGGGTTGAAGCAAGCTCCTCGTGCTTGGAATGCATGGATCGGCGACTATCTTCAAGAGAACAGTTTCGTTAAATGTCTATACGAGCATGCTGTCTACATAAAGAAAATGCCCATGGCGATATGCTTATAGCTTGTTTACTGTTCACTGAAAATAGACAGGCGATGTTTGAAGAATTCAAGCAGGCTATGTTCAAAGAGTTCGAGATGACTGATAGTAAATTAATATCCTTCTTCTTGGGCATAGAAGTGAAACAATAAGTAGGATGATCGACTATAAAGACGTGAATACCCCTGTCGCAACAGGTTTAAAGTTCACAAAAGATGGCGAAGTAAGAAATGTTGATTTAACTTTATTCAAGAGCCTAATCGGAAGCCTAAGGTACCTCACAATCACTAGGCCAGATATAGTCTATAGTGTTGGACTTCTATGCCGACATATGGAAGTGCCAAAAGAGTCACACTAGCTGGCTGTGAAAAGAATTCTAAGGTATATCAAATGGACTATTGAATTCGGTCTCTTTTATCCATATGATGATGAGACGATTCTGTATAGATACTCTAATAGTGTTTGGGGTGGTGACCAAAACGAAAGGAGTACCATAGGCTATGCTTTCTATCTTGGATCGACAACTTTCACATGGAACTCAAAGAAGCAGAGTATGGTAGCGCTGTCCACATATGAAGCCGAGTATGTAGCAGCTTCATCCACTGTATGTGAGGCGATATGGCTAAGGAACACATTAAAGGAGTTGAAGCATCCACAAGAAGAATGCACTGTCATATATGTGGACAACAAGTCAACAATTAAGCTTGCCAAAAATCTAGTGCAACATGGAAGGAGCAAGCACATTGATACAAGATATCATTTCCTAAGAGATCAAGTGAAGTAGAAATTTGTGAAGCTAGAGTACTGTCATACCATGAATAAGTGGCGGACATCTTCACCAAAGCATTGTCGACTGATACATTCAAGACTTTGATGCTTGGAATGAAACCTATTTTGGTTTGAAGGGGAGTGTTGGAATTGCAAACCAAAACCATTTACAGCAATTACATGACTATTCATCTTCCAATGCAGAGCAACACTTCTCATGAAGCTGTTTTGGAAGATGAAATGCTTTGTGTATTTTCTAGGAACATTAAGTGTTAGAAGCTCCTAGTAAGGGAAGTTTTATCTTTTCACCTTACATTCAAATGCCTACAAATGGGCACCTTGTGTAATCCGGTTAAAGCAAGCAAGTGAATAGCAATGAAAAACAGCAAGTGCAGAAGCAAGTTTGCAACAGTTATGCAACAACAACAAAAAAAAAAAATCAGTTTAAAAATTCTAGTTTCTTTTCTCTTCCTTCCTTGTACACAATCAGATTTTCTGAGTTGTGCTAAGGCTTTATAAAGCCAATAAAAATCTGTTATCTTGAAGCGAAGAGAAAATCTAGCTTATACAACCAACATAACCTACCCCGAGAATAACATCTCAGACAATCAATCAGAAAAGCCTGGGAGAGGCCTAAAGACAAGTCCAATAAGCGAAGGAACAACAATATGAAATCGGAGCCTAGCAAATAGCTGAAATGGAATGATGTAGATATGTAACCAGCCAATCCACAAGACCTATGGAGAAAAAGGTACGGACCATATGAACTTAGAATTGGCCCAGTCTACGGCTATGGTGGAATTGACCCTAGCTAAGCCCTTACACAGGCCGTAAAAAGAGAAAAGAAAAAAAATTCAGGCCAAGGCCTATCCTGCACACCAAACCCGTAAACAAGACCGCAGACCAGCCACAACCGAAAACTGTAGAATCTTCTGCAAAAGACCACTCCAGCCCAGAGAATAAGATCAACTACTGTAGTAAGGACCAATATCTGCAGAAATACTCCAAAAAGCTGAGGCTATTACCTGTTACTGCTTCACAGCACACCAAAGACTGATAGAAGAACCAAACCTACAAGAGGAGAAAATGGCATAAGATAGAAACTCTGGAGCAACCACAAGCTCCCCAGCTAGACCACTCAAAACAGAGCTCCCCAACCAAACAAAGCATCCTGCTCACAGAAGCCCTGACAGCATAAGAGGACCATAAATAGGAAACAGGAGCCCTCAGGAGGTGTTGTAGCTATAAACTCGAACGGAGGATCAACCTACTCCTATCTTGGAAAATGTAACACCCTGAAAATCGAGGGTCGTGTATAAACTCAACTCCCGAGTTCCAGACTATCACTTATGCAACAAAAATGATTATGATTCAATGTTGTCAGATTTAAAGCATTCAAATGAGTAAAAGTATACCAAAACTGTAATTCATACCTCAGATCCAGTGATAAAAGCAAGCGGAAGACTGAACAATATATATATATATCACTGTATGGAAAACAAAGTAAATCTCATATGTCTCTAAGTATGAATACATCACTGAGTCTCATATACATATACATGAACAAAATTAAATGTCCAAAAAAGTCCCACGGAAGTCCCATCGATCCAGGTCGCCTACGCGAAGCCATCGTGATACTGCATGTACGAGAACTCGTCCTGGTCCTCGTCAAAGTCTGGCTCCACCTCCTGGATCTCAGCCCCACCTGCATCTACAACAGGGTCTGGTGGGTGTTGCAAACACCATTCTGTAACGTGGGAGTGAGTGATCAACTCAGTGGAATCATAGAGCAAAGATTAGCATGTTCACAATTCAATCATGCGATAATAGTAAAGCAGTAAATCAGACAATCCTAATACTGTTGTTAATGCAAGATGACATGACGTGATGTATGCCCTCACCGACGATCTCCCTCATACGGCAACATCTTACGACCGCGGCATGCCACACTCCCTAGAGTGCTCCACATCTTCCAGGCACATGCAATGCTATGGTGATATGATTTTCAAGTTGTTATTAGTCCATTCAAACAGCAGGATTGGGAAACTAAGGTACTTCCCTTGTATCAATCCCAACACAGATCCTGTCTAGGGTCGTCACTCCTAGTAATCTCATACGATGTATATTTCGTAGGTCACTGCAAGGGCTGTCAGGGCTGTTGCTCGCACTCGTTGCACCGCTCCCCCATCACCTTATCAATACAGGCCTACTGTACTCTACTGCAACGGAAGGGTCGTCGCCTCCCGTGGACTCAGAATACGCTCGCGGTCACTACAAAGGACTCGTCGCCTGATCAGTGTAGGCCGACAGCTAGAATAAAGTGTCTCATACCACCATAATCTGCTCACGAGTCTAGGTGCTCACTGGTCACTACGGGGAGGTTTGTGGCCCCAGCGTAGGCCGACAGCTCGACCACGGTGTCCCATACCACCATGCCCGGCTCATGAGTCTTCGTGGATCAAGGTACCATGGTTAACAGGGTTTACAATGGTAAGTTCAGTACCCTAGGTTCAAGCAGTTATGACTCATACAAGGTGAACATACATCGGCCAGTCGGGTTACTTGACGGGCTCGACTAGCGCGATCGCATCTCAAGTCGAACGACATGAAGTGCGTAAAACACTTCGCGTGGCCTAACCACTGCCGCCAACTTCAAACACGACTCGCGTTCATCGACGCGTCGCTCGTGGCTAAGACCAGTCAGCCACGAATTCGCTCGGTTACCGACTGCCTGGACTAAGTCTAGTCCCAAACACTTTGGAATCACATCAACAAATTATGTAAGAGTATTGGAATTGAAATACAATCATGTGAGCATGTTAACACATGTTATAACATTCAACTTAAGTAAATCTTCAAGCACATATATTTTATGCATGTAATGAAATCATGCATATAATCGACATGTAGGAAATCATTTAGGTCAGCATATTAATTGAGAAAACAATCTCAAACTATCTCATAACATCATTTAATTCAATATATACTAATACAAGCATTTATACAAACACATACACTACACACTTAAGTCTACATATAGTATGTCGACCCGAAGTGCGCAATTAGGCGAATCTCTTCGCCAAACTAATTATGCATGTATTCCTAACTTCCTAATACGACAACAAACCATGTCAATCACATCAGCAAAATATGAATGTAAACAGTACTTCCTACAAATGACTAAAATGCCCTAAATCTCATATTCTTCGTTAGTTTATGAAACGGGAAACGGAGAGCATTTTGTACATGTCAAACGGAAATACCGTCAAGAATCTACTATTAAACGACATTGAAAGCGTTGGGAACCGTCAATCAAAGCGTCTAAAATCCTCACCTTATGTCTTGTAGACTCGTGAATTGAAACGGAGCGTATACGCTTCGTCTACGGTGAATAGGGAACCTAATACACGAGATCCATAAGCTACATCGCTATGGAAACAAAGAAGACTCAAATCAGCAACCATTTAGGGTATTTTCTTAACTAGAATCGTGGTGTAATCGTCGAAAAAGTGGTAGAGGTGTGTTGCTTAAGCACGTGCAACACGTAGCACAAGTGGCAGGAAGAACTCTCCCACTCTCTCTCACAATCTCTCACCCTTTTCTCTCTCCCAAGTTAGGGTTTCTCTCAAATTTGGATGGGAGAGAGGAGTGAGGGTTTCAACCCCTTTTATAGCCTAAAACATGCCCAAAATAGGCTTGGGAACAATGTTTACTTGGTGCCTAACCAAATCGGGGCCGTTTCGGTCCAAAAGAGCATTTTTGAAGGTTCCCAGGCCAAATGCGGTCGGACTTAAGCTCATGCATACTGGATCTAGCACACATCCAGTTTTCAGACCGGTAGGGTTCGCAGATCTTACGTGGCGGTCCAGTTTCAGTTTAACGGTCATCGCACCAAGATCAGGCCTATAAGTCTCGTGATATGTAATAGATATTTTTCCTGATCCAAGGGTGTAATTTGGCTGTATTCTGACGGTCAGAACGCTTAATACTGATGCGTCAAATCGTGTGCCAGATTTGAATTTTAAATTCCAATTCTAACCCTATTCTCACTCTCTTCGGTCCGGGCTCAATGAAATAGCCTGTGATTATCGGTTTGACTTGATTTTCAGAATGAGTGTCAAGTCCAGCTAGGCGGTTCTAACGGTCTAAGATAGGAGGTATCGGACTTTCGACGTGCGGTCTAGATCCAATACAAAGATTCAAAGTGGTCCAGAGAACAAACCTGCTTAGAGTTTGGTCCGAGGTTTTAGAGCATTATAGCACCATTGGTTCCACTCGCTTTGGGCCTTGTAGAACGTATTTAAAGTGATCAGGGACCATTTCCCAGCTATTCTAACGTTGCACTAGCTAACCTAGTCATATTTTCTAAAGGAATGAATTCTACGCAATTTCGGGTCGAGTTGGTACTCGAGCCCAAGTACGGATTTTTCACGGACGTTACAGAAAATCGCCTTCTAATCAAGCCGATCCCCACTTTATCAAGAACGAGAGTGCCCCTAATCATAGCTGGGAGGGAGGCTGAGGAGCACAAAAGAGAGTTGGGCCTTCCACTAGCTGATTTGGAGAGCCCATTTGCAACTGAATTTACTTCTCAAAAAGTGTGATTGAAGTGGAGACTGAGGGGATCGATAAGGCTGTGAATAAAAGCCATATGGTACCAAATGCTCCAGCTACAGGGGTTCAGAGGGTTAGAGGCTGCTTCAAAAATGATGCGGGAATTAGTTTCAATGACAACATTAGAGAGCCCCATGTCTTTTCAGATCTGAAGGCCGTCCAGCTTGAGCTTTAGCTACGGTGTTTGTAACAGGGCCATAGAAATTATGAAAGCTGAAAATCAAAGAGCCATGATGGTCTCTGCATATGCCCCCAACACCACCTATTCCCGGATTACCTCTGATTGAGCCGTTAACATTCAGCTTCAGCCAATCCTTGTTTGGCTTTTGCCATTTGACAATGAGAGCTGATTCACAAAAGGAGGAGGAAGCGCCAATGATGCCTAGAGATTATAGGGTGATGACTTTTTTGGGTGGATGGACTAAAAGTACCGGACAATTAATTAGCAATTTCTTGTAGTAGAGATTTTATCAATAATCTGAGCTACCGAAAATTTTCTATTCTCGAATCTAGCCGCATTTCTGCTCAGCCAGAGTTCCCAAGAAATGAGGGGAGCTAGGCCCCTAAGTATGAGACTGGATCTCAAAGATCATCTCAGTAATGAGGCCCATTGCAAGATTCGACTCTGAATTGGCTATAACACCAGTGCAGAAAATATGGTCCAACTCTTTTACGTTAGCAGATGTGTCGAAAAGAGGCTGGGCGGTTGTTGATTGAGGGGCAGTGTTGATGCAAGCGGGAGTGAGAGGAGTGGGCCGGCTAGTAGGGCCCCCCCACAAAAGGAGAGGAAGCTGTTGAAGAGGGCTCTTCATAGCAGGTGCATTTGGAGGCCAAACTGATCCCAAGATTTTGAATGGCAAAGTCAACTGGGATAGCTTTATGCATCAATTTCCACATGAATATTGCTATCTAGGGAGGAAGCAACTTGTTCCAAACCTAGTAAATCCATCTCTGCCTGGGACGACGGGAGTGACTAGAGTTCCATGCTAAGTTAAAGGAGAACTTCCCCAAGCTGGTTAAGTTCCATATTAGCCGGTCTTCCTTAGGAGAAGATGACTCCATAGTTTAAAATGATTTGAATGGATGGGGGAGAAACAAGATTCTGGTGCAGGGAGTGGTTCCAACAGCCTAGAGCGGTCCAAAAATGATGCACAGGAGCAAACATGTCAGAATCCAATAAAATGTTGAGAGAGGAACTGGCAAGCAGCCCTTCTCCAGTCCAATTATGGGTCTAGAACTTGATATTTCCCACACCTATTAGCCATCTGGAATTATGGATAGTGGGAAACAAAATTTTAGGCACATCCTTCTATAGTTTAAAGCCTTACAATTTGAAAGAGCCATTGCTGTTGACAAACTTGTGAAGATATTTATCTTCAAAAAGCTTAACCCAAAGCGAGTTACCTTCAAGAAGTCTCACACCATTTTACATCGGCATGCAAGCATAACTTCAGTTGTCCTTCTGATTCCAAGGCCGCCCTCTAAGACTGGGAGGCAGATATTAGCCCATTTGACCCAATGGTGTTACTATCTATCTGCTGAGCTTCCCCAAAAAAAGTGGGAAAGAGCCTTCTCAATCACATAATAGGCTTTCCTAGGGATGTTGACAGCTAAAAGAAGATGGATCGGAAGGCTACAAAGAACATGCTTGATCAAAACAAGTTTGGCCGCCTGATTTAAGAGCTTCGCTTTCCAGCCTACCACTTCATTCTCAATTTTATGGATTAGAGGAAGGATGTGAGCTAACTTGGTTCGTCCCTTCGTAAGGAGAATTCCCAGGTAGACTAGCAGGAGAGAAATTTGCCTGAAACTAGTAATGCGACTGATCTGGCAGGCGTTTGCTACTATGGCCTTCTAAGGCAAGAGGAAAGCACTTTTATGGACATTTACCTTTTGGTTTGACGCTTGCTCATAAGATCTGACAAAACCTAGACGAAAACGAATGGAGGAGATCCTATCATTGAGAAAGACAATGGTGTCATTAGCATATCAAAGGTGAGAAATAGGAGTGTTTCTGGGAAGATGAAAGGGCTGACAAACTCCAGAAGAGAAAAGACGGTTGATCCCTCTACTAAGGACCTCTACTGCAATTATGAAGATAGCAGGAGATAGAGGGTCTCCTTGACGAAGTCCTCTAAAATATTGGAAGAAGCCAAAGGTTCTTCCGTTAATAAGAACCAAAAACCAACAATCCTCCCAATAGTGTTTCATCACGCGGATCAAATCCGAGGCAAAGCCAAATTTGAGGAGGACCTAGCCAATGAAATCCGAATTCATCCGATCATAGGCCTTCTCCATATCGAGCTTGAGGATGATGTTATCACCATGCACTTTTTTATCTAGTTTGTGGACCATTTCTGTCGTAATGGAGACACTTTCGGCAATGGATCTATCTTTCACAAAGGCTCCTTTTCTTGAGAGATAATGGACGGAAGGATCGATGACATCTTGATGACATCCATTGTGGTCTTGCATCATGCTCAACCTTGTAAAATATACTTAGTTTGTTGAGCTTTTCTTTTTTTACACCGTGAACAAGTGGGGTCATGAGTTTTTTTGGTTTTTTTAAGTTTTTCATAAAGGTACGAATACACTATCTTTAACTTTGTTGATGTAAAAAAAGATATGCATATTCATCTTATTCATTTTTTTTCTTCAGAAAAGATGATGTACACAAGTAGAGCCCATGATTCAATAGTAATACAGACCATTATGTGATTGGGCCGTAATGCCAAAATTCTCCTATGTGGAATCATAAATCTTCAATTATTTGCTGGTAAATAGATAAGTAAGGAAAAAAATACAGCATTGGGCACATTCAAATGGAAAAGAGGAGTTTTGATGGTTGAGATTTCCCATTATGGGTGTTCTTTTCTTTTTTCTCATTTGACATCCATAGCAAGGCACTTTGTATCAATGGTTTTGATCAATGGCCCACTAATCTCGTTTGTACAGTGAGGAGATGGGTTGTTGGCGTCCTTCTATCATTCCCACTGATAAACTGCATGATAAAGGTCTTGTTGAGTTGGGTGAAGGAGCTGATCGACTTCATGGATAATGCTTGACACATTACTAGACTTGATGTGAGACCCGTATCCTAGCTCGTACTATTTTGTATGCTTCCGCAGTCCTCCCGATCGAATTTCGGTGACCCCCGATCTGTATCGGCATTTAAGTGTGACCCTAAGTTGTAGCCCATATTCCAGAGTCGGCTTAACCCGAGACTCGTACCCTTGCAACCGTGTCGTCGCTGCTATTCCAACACAATGTATTACGCGCCGAGGTGATACCCGGGCCAGAAGATGTGGGCCCGCGTTCAGTTCGAGGATAAACGCGGCGCATTGCAATCCCTAGAAAACATCGCATCAATCTCATCAATCTCATCAATCAAGTACACATCACTCCCATTACTCACACCCATCCCCAAGTACAACTACCCCTCCTTTAAAGTCAACTCTCTCTCTTACACAAGTACTCCCATCACTCACTCACATCTCTCACCTATCACCTCTCTCTCTCTCATTTCTCTCTCATTCCTCCCAAGCTCCATGAGAGCAACCCACGTCCAAGCTCCATGGGAGAGAGCTAGTGTGGCCCACCCTTCTATTACCCTATCCCACCATCCTAAGCCCATCTCAACCGTTGAAATTATCTTTTTGGGACTCTATCATGTATTGGCGGAAGAAGGAAGAAGAGATCTCGAGGTGGGTGTTTTTATTTATTGATTTTATGATTTGAGAGCCCACATATGTGGGACCCATCTTGATGTATGTATTATATAGGGAGGGCTCATAGTGGCGGAGTCCCTCCCCTCCTCACTGCTTCTCTCTCTCTCTCTTGATGTGTGGCCCACCTGATGTTGAACGTGTTTATCTATGCCGTCCACTACATGGGATGGTGGGACCCATCAGACATATCCAGCCGTACATCGGGTTGGCGCATGTGGCCCACACCCACATGACAGCCCACCGTGATGCTTGCGTTTCATCCATGCTACCCAGTGTCCACACCTTGGACAGTGGGGCCAACCGTGATGTAAGTGTTTTATCCACCGTCCACGTGGACGTGTGCAGCCTTACAGCTACCGGCTGTTGTACTACCGTCAGCAAGTGGGCCACCATGATGAATGTGTTCCTCCATCCATCATCACTGGGCTAGCAACCCACGACCTGTTCAGCTATTGGATGGACGCATGCAAGTTCTGTGGGTATGGTCATGAGGTATGTATCAATCTGGACCGTCCAAATTGTGTGGGCCCACTGTGATATATTTATTAAATCTGCACCGTCCAGCAGATCTGGACGGTGGATATATGCCCAACTTGATGTATTTATTAAATCTGCACCGTGCAAATGTGCTGAACGGTGGCAAGACTTTGGCCAGCTCCTTTAATCGTTGGTGGGTCTACACGTGTGGACCCTTGATGTATGTGTGAGGCCATGACTGCCCATCTGCATGTGCAACTCGCCCTGATGTTTGTGTCTATGCCAGGTACGTGTAATCTAGCCGTTCATCTGCTGGGTCCTATGCAGCATGCAGCTGCTGCTATCCTGCACATCAGAAGTTGTGGGGTCCACTGATGTTGTATTCCACGCTGTCTATCAGGTGGCCTCCATTATAATGTATGGGTGTCATCTGCACCGTCCAGATGGTTGGACAGTGGGACCCACCCCTGATGTATTTATTTTATATCCATGTTATCTATCAGGTGGACCACACTGCAACCAGTGAGGGATTGAACGTCCACCATTGAAATCCTTTTGGAGCATAGAAGCTCTGGATCAATATAATAATTGTTTTTGGATCCAGGTCCCTGTGATCGTATGGACGAAATGGATGGAAATAAATGTTACGGTGGGCCCTGATGTACGTAGGGCCACCTTGATTTATGTGTTGGTGGGCCACGTGGATGTGGAGCCTACCAAGATATATGTATTGTATATGCCCATCGTCCAATCTGCTGGACGGTGGGATTCCACCACCAACATATGTATTCTATATGCCGTCCACCCGTTTTGGGACGAGGGGCCCACCCCACATGTGTGGGGGTGGGACCCACCTTGATGAAAGTGTTTTATATCCACACCGCCAGTAAATGGACAGGTGGGAGTCCACCGTGATGTATCTAATTACCCAGGCTATCCGTCCCTGGATAGTCCCGTGGGACACCCATGAGATATGTGCCATATCCTAACTGTCCATTTGATGTGGGTCCCACACAGTAGCAGTTGCGGCCACTTTGACGTCAGCAAGTCCTGTGGGACCCACCTTGATGTATTCATTGTATCTGCACCGTCCGTCTAGACGGTGCGGTCCGACGCAACCCTACCTTAATGAATGTGTCTTCCACGCTAACCGTCCATCCGGACTGTCCAGCAGTCTGGATGTGCTGGTGGGCCCCTTCGCAATGGGCAGTGCTATGTGGACCCCCATGATGTAAGTGTTGTATCTACACCATATGTGCAGTGGCCCACCACGATATAGCGCTTCATCTGTACCGTTTATCTGTGGATCCCATTGGATGTATGGGTTGTATCTGCAAACTGTCTGCCCATCTCGTGAGCTCATCTTAAGGCTTAAGATTAAAAATAAGGCAGATCTAGTATCAAGTGGACCATACCCCAGAAATAGTGGGTTGAACGCCACCCTTGAAACCCCTCGGGGTTACAGAAGTTTTGATTCAATATGATATATGTTTTCCTTCCCTATTCAGGTCCTTGTGACCTTGTGAACAGTATGGATGGAAAATGAAAACAATGGTGGGGCCACTAGAAATTTAACTGTGGAAATCATTATCACCACTGCCATTTGTGGTATGGTCCAGATGATCTTTCAATATGATTCATTTTTGGGGAGTGCTCGGTAATGATCTCTAAAATGGGTGAATGGTGTAGATGACGAGGCCCATTGGTGCAACCCACCTGTTATGTGTATTAGGCCCATTTGAGTGGCCCATTGTGATGTGTATCAGGTCCATTTGGTGAGGTCCACATTAATGTATATATGTGACCCATGTAAGAAGGCCTATTGTGATGTGTTCGTGACCTTTGGCGAGACCCGACGTGAAGTATATGAGAGGCCCATGTGATGTATTTGAGGCCCAGGTGCAGGGCCCACCTGTTGTGCATTTAAGGCCCGTGTGATGAGGCCCATGTGATGTATTTGAGGCCCAAGTGCAAGGCCCACCTGTTGTGTATTCAAGGCCCGATATGATGTATGATTTGTTCCATGATGCATGTAATGATGTTTATGTGGGCCACTCCTTGGGAGTAATGTTGGTTAAATGACCACATTGATGGGTGATGTGGTTGAATGTCCACATTGTGACCTTCCCTTGGACCTTGTTAGGCCCATTCTCACCGATTCCAATCATCGAGGCTGATTCCGATTGTCGAGGCTGATTGTCGAGGCCCAATTGATGTATATGTAGCCCATATTTAAGGCCCATGTGATGTATATTTAGCCCATGTTTAAGGCCCAATGTGATGTATATGAGGCCCATTGTGATGCATTAAGGGCCAGGCGATTGAGCCTATTGTAATGCATTTTAGGACCATATGAAAGGTCCATCGTGATGTGTATTAAGCTCTCGAGTGAGGCCCATGGTGTTGTATATTTAGCCCTTGTGTGAGGCCATAAGTCCACTATATGTTAGGCTCTATGTGGGCCATTCATTGGGGGCAATGTTGGTTAAATGTCCACATTGTCGAGATTGATTGTCGATGTTGGTTATTAATAACGATTATAAGTAGATGACAGCATAACATCATGAGACATGTCATACGCATCATCTGCATATTTATTATGAGAGGTGGTTGACCATTGCATATGTCATTAGGCAGGTTGTTATGAGACTCCCTAACAGGCGGAGGTTTTCTCACATGAGTGCACAGTATGCGCAGGATTGATGCATGACTGGATTGTATGACTCATGCATCTTGTATTGTGTGTTGTGACTACTATACGCCCTAGTGATATCAGGGCCATAGCCTCCACATGCATATCGTGGATGGCCAGATGGGACATCAGAAATATTTGGTTCTAGCATACGGGCACCATAGATATCCCTGGGTGAAAATTCCAAAACCTCCATGGCCAAGAGATGCCCTAACGTCGAGACCGACTGGATATATATGAGTGCATGAGGGCCGTATACCAGTAGGTCGAGTCTCCCTCTGTGTTGTGGTCAATTGGGAGGGGGTGTGGCCTTACTCGCCCGAGGGAGGGGGCATAGCTAGGCTGAGTTTGACCAGCTCGTGAATGGGTTCGCTATCGACGTGCTGGGTAGATATTGGCTGACTATTAGTCAGGTAGATAATGAGGTCTCTTCCACTTGCATGGTCGCACGTTAGTGGACGAAGATTTTGTATGTAGAGTGTACTAGACCCTTGTGATGATCCCAGAGATGAACTGTACTGATATGTGGACTTATTGAGCAGGAGTTGCATACTCATTCATTCATTCATTCACTATCCACTTGAGCTGATGGTACACAACGATTTGTTACGTGTGCCTTTGTAATGACCAAGATTTTGGTTGGGGCGCGCGACTAACCTGAGATTAAGAGTTTACCACATTATTTTTTACTATCCAAATTTAAGTATGAGACTGGTTTAGATAGAATTCCCTTGTGATGGACCCCATAGCCTACGATAATACATACTATCATCCGGAGTTCACTCCAGCTTGGTCATTTTATTCGCATCACATATTACATTTCATCAGTGGCATATAGTATTTTGGATTACTATGTTTCAGCACTTATATTGCCTAGACAGACTTAACAGGATTTACATATTGCATTGTACCCTCGGCATCTAATATTTGGCTCTTTTTGACTCATCATTTGTATAATTGATTTGTATTGCGTACTCTAATATTGTATCACTCGTGGACATACCAGTATATTTCTGTTTACTTTGATATCGTATCTTGTCAGTATTTCCGTTTATTCCATTATATAATTTATGGCATTGTATTGCATACTTGGCACTTACCTTATGAACACATTTTCACCACCCTCTAAGCTTTCTATAAGCTTATGCACGATAAATGAGTGTAGGTGGCGTCAGGTTGCAGTAGAGTGGAGCTTGAAGCACGCACCATTTTGTAGAGTTTTGATTTTTGACATATGTATTTCCTTTTCAGTATTGTATTTAAATGTTTATATTAGTGGATATGTGATGATGGTGTTTCCTTTATGATTTGGGTATACTTGTGGTTATGTTTCTTATGAGACAAATGTACGTTGAAAAATCCTCCTTGTAGGATCTCAGGATCGAAATCTGGCGTATGGACACTAGGAGCCAAGAATGGGGTACTATGGAGGCTATTGGCACTAGATTCGGCAATCAAAAATTTTGTGAGCCCGATTTTTGGGTTTGGGGTGTGACACTTGAAGCATTATGTAGCTCCATCCAATCTCTGAAGGATTCCAGATTCTTATCTGGATCTCTCACTCCAGAGTAGGGAGTAATCTGAGGCATCTAGAATCTCAGCAAAAGTTGAGATCTCATGATGTCATCGGTAAACGGTGGTTCTGTTTCTTCAACATAGCTTCAATTAAGATTGGAACCCGAGCATGGTATACTTGTTGAATGTCACCAAGTTGTCTTCGGATCTCCCTGAGCTTGGCCTCCCATAGGACCTCATTCTTTGTTATCACCTCGGGAGCTTTCCCACACTTTCTTTTCTCCAGCGTATGATGTAGGTCAGAGTCAGCGAGCGTGTCAATTTCCATGGTGTGCGTGGGTGCATAGCTATATTGGTTGGGTTGTTGCTTAATTATGCGCGAATCACTAGGTGCTTAAGGGGTTGAGACAGTTTGGTTGTCACGCTTGGTTCTACTCCATGGTCGAGAGGTGGATTTTTCCTCTCCAGTATTTGCATTATGCGATTTATGTTGTCGGTTAGGGCCTCAACCTGGTTTTTCAAGGAGATGAGCTGACCTCCCCGATTATGATACCTTTGAACGACCATCACAGGGGGAGAGTCGGTATAATGTTGTGAGGGTGGATCTTGGAGATCCATGAGCTAGTCTTCCAGTCTAGGGGTTTGTGCAGCATTGGTGGCCAAGGTCTTCTTCCTCCCTTTAGCCATTGTAGGGCAAATGGAGATATGACAAGCGAATTTAGAATGGCTTCACTATCATTTCTGTCGATGGCGCCAAACTGTTGATGCTGAGATCTGATCGTACATGTTAGACCGTCGTGTACCTGCAAAAGCAAACGACAATGGAGGCCCTGGTTGTAGCTGTGACCCTCCGATGCCTAAGTAAGAATAAGCAAACTCTGGGTCTAGTCGAATTAGGGTAATAGTGCATAACTTCTACCATAGGTAGGGACCTTAT
Organism: Magnolia kwangsiensis; assembly: GCA_037074715.1. Taxonomy (NCBI): domain Eukaryota; kingdom Viridiplantae; phylum Streptophyta; class Magnoliopsida; order Magnoliales; family Magnoliaceae; genus Magnolia; species Magnolia kwangsiensis. The sequence goes on from CM073572.1 coordinate 158,122,022, forward strand.
TTATAGCCTTTTGAGACCTCTTCAGTATATGGTAATGAGTCTGCCATGTAGGTTCGTATCACACAAGGGATCTTTCCCTGGGTATATGGCCCTCAACGTGATTCTTGTGGAAGTAATCCTGCCCGTATAGATCATAGCCAATAGCTGATGCCGAATTGTAAGTCATATTGACCGAGGTCTTGCAAATCAAGCTTAATTGTCGAGTGGTCAAGGCCGAGCTTGAGGGCCTCTAATCAGGGTCAGGTTGATACTTATAGTCGTTCCTTGGTCGTGACAATAAAATGTTAGATAAGCGACTAAGGCTATCGCTTATGATTGGTGGTCAAGTTGGTTGCGGAGTTCGTGCTCGATAGTTGAGGTTAAGCTCTCACCCGATCTCTCATCCGATTTGTTTGCCTCGTTGTTTTCATCCGATTCTCGTTATTTGGTCAGTCTAATTTTACCCATGATAATATCAAACCTAGAAAGAAGTTTCAGAATCAAACTCCAACTCAAACTCCCTAAAAAACGTGACTTACTATAAATAATAAACTTATTATTTATAAACAGTCACGATACCTACTAGACTTCATGGTTTCTAGCAAAAAATAGTGAGTGTCCAATTTGGCCTAACCATGTTATTCTCCTAATTTTCTAACCCCTTTTCATGTTGGGCACGACTCCTTAAGCTCAAAGGATCAAGAGTTATGATGGAACTAAAACTTACTATAAATAGTAAAAATGAAATTAAAAAAGACCTTCGACCGTCAATATGATAGAATCTCATAAATCTGGCATGGACAACCTGGTGTAGTGGGGTTGGTTAGCTAAAGTAGCTTCTCTTGCCTCAAAATCATATATAATACATTGAAAAACTCATTCAAATTTAAGATATGACTTTTTTACGGTTCTAATTGTCCTGATGACTTCTGCCTCTGATTGGGTCCATCTTGGCCATGATAGTATCCGTGACCTGCTCTACATCATAGGTAAATGTCAGCTGAATCTTAAACTTTTGAGGTCCATGTGGTCAACCTAAGAATTAGACCTGCCTCATTTTGTTGTACATGCCCTAAATGATCTCACAAAAAATACGTATGGCATGAATACACAATATACAGATCAAGGTTGGTCCCACAGACATGACAGAATCCGTGCTCTAATCCACTTCCGGAAACCAAAGGGTTATCCTGATTAGCAGGAAATCCTCATTACCCTTTTATGGCGCTGAGTAAACACTGTTTAGTCCACTGCGAATGTATGTGGTTTATCCATCCAGCACATTTTATGGGTTGACTACAAAATTGAAACATAATCCAAAGTTAGGTTCCTTCATGCCTCACGCGTAGACTCACGAGAATTTCAAAACAAGGTGATGAGTTCGAGTATCCATGGTGGTGAAAATCCACTGGTGAGAATATCTGTGGAACATGAGTGCGTGTTTAAATAAATAAATAAATAAAAAGCATATTCAAAGGTTCAACTGTAGATTCTCAATTCACAGTGTTTCGTATGGACCGGATAAAATACATAGATCACAATCCGCTTCCGATGAGCGGGACCACATGCTACAGAAGATCCATTCGGCAAGGTCAACAAATGCAGTATATTAAATAATAATAATAATAAAGTTAGGCTTCCCAAGGGAACACCATATACGGACAATACAACATGACAAAAAGGTAAGACACCAGCTAACTTTTTTATTTTTCTCTAACCTTATGACGTCCCGCTTGATGCACAACAAGGTCACACTCTCACAGACGTCAACATCACCTGGGTACGTAATACAAAGTTCACGGGAACCCATCCACCATTCTACGAGCCGGGACCATGCACCGCTATCATGTGTAATATTGCTGTACATGCCAGTTCAACCCGCATGTGTGGGATCGAAGCGGTCCATGACAGCCTTTCCATGTTGAATGTGACGCAGGAATGAACGTGATGAGATCGATCACCGTCTTCCTCAAGGATAATTACTCCAAATCCACAAAGCTTCTCTGGACTCCTCACAGAGAGTTTTCGAATGTACGAGGAAAGAAAGCAAGAAAATAGAAATAAATTCTAATAAAATTTGAAATTGATTAATGAATGAATAAAAACGAGTTCACATCCCTTTAAATAAGGGAACCAAGCAATAGGAAAGAAATCAAACTCAAACTACAACTAAAACTCCTAGAATCCGCGGCTTATTATAAATAGTAAACTTATTATTTATGGACGGTCATGATGTCTACTAGTGCGCAAGGTTTTTAGCCAAAAATAGTAAGTGTCTTATTTGGCTTCACCGAACCGTTCTCCTAATTATTCTAAGCACTTTTCATGTTGGACACAACTCCTAAAGCCCAACGGATGAAGAGGTATAATAAAACTAAAACTTATTATTTATAGTAAAAACGAAAATAAAACAGGGAAACGACCGTCGATCAGGGGGTTTCTCGCAAATCTGAGCTGCGCAACTCAGCATAATGGGGTTGGTTGGCTAAAGTAGCTCGTTCTACTCTAAAATCATATATTTTACGCCAGATAATTCATTCCGGATTGCGAGATATGCCCGATCTAAGGTCCGACGGTCCGGATCACTTCTATCGTAGACCGGGCCTTTTCTGATCCATCTTGGCCATGAAACTGTCCGTGACCCGCTCTACATCGGTCCCCTCTACTTCAAAAGAACTCGTCCTCGAGTTCACATCCTACTCTGGTTCATGATATTCGGTCAGGTCCGCGACGTTGAAAGTTCGTGAGATCGCCATGTCATCTAGAAGATTAACAACATAAGCATTGTCATTGATCTTTCGAATGATTGGTACCTGTCCAATCTTTTTATTTTTCAACTTGTTGTAAGTTCCGGTCGGAAATCTTTCTTTGCGCAAATGGACCATTACTTGGTCGCCCACCTCGAATACCTTTTGTCGCCGATGCTTGTCCGCTTGCTCCTTGTACTTTTTGTTCGAGGCATGTAGCTTGGCCTGCACCTCCGCATGAATACCCATGATTCTATCTGCCATATGTTCTGCTGCAATGCTCATGCCTGGGAGCTTGGGCATAGAGACTAAGTCTAGTGTGTGGCGAGGTACTCATCCGTAAATAACCTGGAACGGGGATTTTCCAGTCGAGCAGTTCACCATGTTGTTGAATGCAAACTCCGCTTGAAACAAAGTCAAATCCCACTGCTTTGATTTTTCTCCTAAAATACACCAAAGGATGTTTCCCAACGTGCGATTCACAACCTCAGTTTGACCATCAGTCTGTGAGTGGTAGGCGTTGCTGAATTGAAGTCGTATATCGAATCGAGTCCATAAAGTCTGTCAAAAGTGGCATATGAACTTCGTGTCACGGTCAGAAGTAATAGTCTTGGGAATCCCGTGTAACCACACAATTTCTCTGAAGAATAGATTCACCACGTGTGTTGCATCGAGAGTTTTTTTATATGGATTAAAGTGTGCCATCTTGGAGAAACGATCTACTACCATAAACACTGAATCCATGCCACGTTGTGTTCGTGGGAGACCAAGCACGAAGTTCATAGATAAATCCTCACAAGGACCGTCAAACACAGGTAACGGGGTGTAGAGACCCGTATTCTAATATTACCTCATAGAGGTCTAACAAATATGACAACATTATACGGCTCTTCCCACATCACGTACTAATTGCGGCCAGTAATACCTCTCTTTCACAAGAGCTCACCTCTTGTCTCGCCCAAGGTGTCCACCGAGGCCACCTCTATGTAGCTCCTAAATAATCTACTCCCTCAGAGAACTTTGGGGGATGCACAATCGATTTTCTTTGAAGAGAAAATTGTCCTGTATATGAAGGTCACTAGGGTGACCTTCTTAACACTTAATTCAAGAATCCTTGAAGTCCTCATTCTCGGCATACAGCTCCTTGAGATAATCGAAGCTGACCACCTCGTTGCTCATAATAACAAGTAGTGATGCACGACAACTAAGGGCATCAGCCACCTTGTTCTGCTATCCTGACTTGTGCTTCAGAACGAACGTAAATTTCTGTAAAAACACAACCCATCTAGCATGCACACGATTCACGTTAGTTTGACTATTAATAAACTTTAATGCTTGATGATCAGTGTACAGAACAAACTCCCTTTGAATTAGATAATGCCTCCAATGTCGCAGTGCCTAAACAACTGCGTACAACTCAAGCTCATAAGTCGACCACTTCTTTCGGGCTTCACTAAGCTTCTTGCTGTAGAAGGCTACCGACCTGCCTTCCCGTGATAATACTCCTCCGATTCCGACGTATGAAGTGTCACACTCCACCTCAAACAATTTGTCGAAATCAGGAAGCATAAAGATCGGTATTGTAGACAAACGATGCTTAATCTCGTGAAAGCTCTTTTCAGCTTTATCGGTCCACTGGAACGGCCATTTTTTCATGCAATCTGTTATAGGCGCGACTATGGTGCTAAAATCTCGCACAAATCGACGATAGAAAGTCGTCAATCCGTGAAAACTCCTAACCTCATGAATGTTTGTCGGGATCGGCCATTCTCTAATAGCTCGCACCTTTTCATCATCCACCCGAATACCTGTGGATGTTACAACAAATCCTATAAACAAAAAGCTATTAGTTAAAAAAACTATACTTTTTCAAGTTGAGGTACAACTTGTTATCTTGTATGACCTACAACACCTGCCTGAGATGTTGCTTGTGCTCTGCCTCATCTTGGCTATATATTAATATGTTATCAAAATATACTACCACAAATCGGCCAGTGAACGGTTTCAGAACTTGATTCATCAAACGCATAAAAGTACTTGGTGCGTTTGATAGGCCAAATGGTATGACCAGCCACTCATACAATCATTCCTTTGTCTTGAATGTCGTTTTCCATTCATCACCAGGTCGGATATGAATCTGATGGTACCCGCTCCTTAGATCGAGTTTAGAGAACACCTTGGCCCCTCCTAGTATATCGAGCATATCGTTCAACGGTGGTATTAGGAACCGATATTTGATGGTAATTTTGTTGATTGCTCGGCTGTCCACACACATGCATCAGCTTCCATCTTTTTTTGGCATTAATAATGCTGGTACAGCACATCGGCTCATGCTCTTTCTCAATAGACCCATACAGATTAATTCCTCCACTTACCCCCAAAGTATCTCACACTCCTTCGGACTCATCCGATAATGTGGGCGGTTGGACAAGCTAGCCCTAAGGATGAGATCTATGTGATGTTGGATGTCCCTTATGGGAGGCAATCCATTAGGTAAATCTCCAGGCTATACTTCTTTGAATTCGTTTAAAATCTCCAGGCTATACTTCTTTAAATTCGTTTAGTAACAGTCTTAAACTTGGAGGGATGTTTGAGGGTTCATTTTCATCGTCCTTCACTGCTACGGCGTATACCTCACCGATTTTCTTAGATTCCTCTATAAAATCTCGAATGGTCAAGAGAGAACTTCCCTCTACTTTAGAGGCTTCAGAGTGGTTCTCTGGTGCCATAAGGGTAAGGATTATTTTTTGACTATCCTTTACAAATATGTAGACGTTGTCTCGTCCCCGATGGGTCGCATCACGGTCCGACTGCCAAGGTCGACCGAGTAGCATATGGCAAGCTTCCATATCGACCACATCACAAAGTATTTGATCCTTATAATATTTACCAATTGAAAATGAGATAGTGCATTGTTTAGTTACGTTGGTCTCATTCACCTTTTTTATCCAGCCAATTGAGTACAGGGAAGGATGTTTCATTGTTGGTAGCTGTAACTTGTCCACCATCACCCTTGAAATGATGTTCTCGCTGCTACTACTGTATATGATCACATCACGGACTTTTTCGTTGATAGTGCACCGAGTACGATATATATTGTGTCGTTGTGGGTGTACTTCTATTCGTGGGGTATACAGTAGTCGCCTCACAACTAGAGATTCGTCACTATCCTCGCTCGTCAATTCACCGCCACCTGCTATTTTTTCAGTAATTTTTTCATATTCAACAAAGCTATGATGTTCTTCTACAGCTTCATCTTTAGTGGCCCCTTCGTTTATAGTCAAGTGTGCTGCGGGTCGTTGAGGATAAGTGTTTAATAAGTGGCCTAGTTGGCCACAGCGGTAATAATTGTTTGACATTGGCCGAGCATAAGGATTTGGAATCCTATTCGGGCCCGTTGTTGTGGGTGTTGTCCGTTGAGGTGTGGATGGTCCGCTCCCCGTATCACGGTTTGCGGGTGAAGGAAGTTGAGGACGTTCTCCTACTAGATCTTTTCCTCGAGCCAGCACTGGATCCTGTGTGGGACCCGTTATGAGGGGTCGATTTGAAGGATAGGGACGAGTAGGAGTTCTTGCGAGTTGTGTTTCTGCCCTTCCCGCCAATTGAACTACTTCATCCACAATCCTAAGTAGGTACATGTAAACTCGGTCCTGAATTGTCGGTCGCAACCCACCTATAAATTGTGCCGCCTTCTGTGACTCAGATTCTAACAGATCGTTTCGTGTAGCCAACCGCTGAAATTCTTCAGTGTAATCTATAACAGTTCGATTTCCTTGTCGGCAATTCTGGTATTATTGAAATAATATCTGCTCATAATCACTGGGGAGAAATCGTGATCGAAGAAGACGTCTCATCCGAGGCCATGATGTGATGGACGCCTTGTTCTGGTGGGATCGTGAGAGTTGTAATTATTCTCACCATGCAGAAGCACCAGATTTTAATTTAAACACTACCAATTTCACTCTTTTATGATCTGACACGTTCATATAATCGAAATATCTTTCTACTTCGACTAGCCAATCGATAAAATCTTCGATACGTAATAAACCGTTAAAACTAGGAAGTTCAGCCTTACCTTGATAGTCTCTTTCAGTATGATCTAGATGATCGCTTCCATGGATTGGTCATCGAGCAAAACCCTCATTAATGTCTTCGTCACTGGAACTAGAATCATCTTGTGTAGCCCTACGGCTTGTCATTGGTAGTGCTCTGCGATAATCGGGGTCACGTCGTACAGCAACCACGGGTGGTGGAGCGACTATAGGTGGTGGGGCACCGCGTAGGGCTCGGGGCGGAAGTAGTGCATCCACAAGACGGTTGAGGGGTTTCTTGTAGCCCTTGCAGGGTCAACTGACTCTCCTGATGGAAAGCTTTCATTCTTTCTGAAAGATAACGAATCCCTGGATCACCGTTTACAGGATTTTGATTCATACCTTCATTATTTGTCATCGGCCTGAGGAGAAACCTCGCTCTGATACCAAATTGACGCAGGAATGAATGTGATGATGTCGATCACCGTCTTCCTCAAGGATAACTACTCCGAATCTACGGAGCTTCTCTGGACTCCTCACAGAGACTTCTCAAATCCACGAGGAAAGAAAACAAGAGAATAGAAATAAATTCTAATAAAATTCGAAATTGATTAATGAATGAATAAAAACGAGTTCACATCCATTTAAATAAGGGAACCAAGCAATAGGAAAGAAATCAGACTCAAACTACAACTAAAACTCTTAGAATCCGCGACTTACTATAAATAGTAAACTTACTATTTATAAACGGTCGTGATGTCTACTAGTGCGCAAGGTTTTCGGCCAAAAATAGTAAGTACCCTATTTGGCTTCACCAAACCGTTCTCCTAATTATTCTAAGCACTTTTCATGTTGGACACAACTCCTAAAGCCCAACGGATGAAGAGGTATAATAAAACTAAAACTTACTATTTATAGTAAAAACGAAAATAAAACAGGGAAACGACCGTCGATCAGGGGATTTCTCGCAAATCTGGGTTGCGCAACCCAGCGTAGAGGGGTTGGTTGGCTAAAGTAGCTCGTTCTACCCTAAAATTATATATTTTACGTCAGATAACTCATTCCGGATTGCTAGATACGCCCGATGTAAGGTCCGATGGTCCGGATCACTTCTGTCGTCGACCGGGTCTTTTCTAATCCATCTTGGCCATGAAACTGTCTGCGACCGCTCTACATCAGATTGTTGATGCCTTGGCCAAAAAGGAAAAAAAAAAAAAAGAAATAAAGAAAAAGCCAATCTGCTTAACGCGGGCTATTTGCATGCAAGAGAAATGGACTCTTAGCAGAAGTTTACCAAGATCCATGTTCAATGGACGGCATGTGGACTACCCGTTCCCAAATTCGATCAATCTGCTGTCAACATAGCTAGTCCCACATGATGAGTGGCTTGGATCCCTCACATGTGTGTGAAATTGGAACATGTGAACGGAGAGTAGTATAAGAAAAGTGCACTTCTCATTTCACACCAATTACTCACCATACTATTATAAATGCACGAACCAACGTAACGATCCAACACCAATATCCAACTCTTCTATTACTCTTCTTGAGGAGGAAGAAGAAGATGAAAATGAGTTCTAGTTCCCTCATAGCTCTCCACTGCCTAGCTCTACTTCAGTTTTGCACCCACAGAGCCATTGGTTGGGGGCCCACAGATCCGACAGTCGGGTTTGTCTCTCTTCCTCTCAACAGCTCAAACTTGGAGATTCAAAGACCCTACGACTTGCCCGAAAGTGATCGATATAGCTTCATCGATGGTGTCCACAGGCTCTGGGTTTTCGCTACAGACAAGCCTCATGCCCTCACAAGCATGACTGCACCCCGTACTGAGATTCGCATACTCGTATACCATCTTAAACACTATGACTCTTCTATATTTGCTCCTTTTATCTTTTCCTTTTTCTTTTCTTTCTGCCTAAAAGAAACTAACCGAACATAAAAACAGAGAATCATAAGCTGCAGGGAACTATACCACAAGTATGGTGCTGTGTAGACCGTCTAGACTTTAGATAGTGGGATTATAACCCGAAAATTGCACTGTGAAGTAGGTAAATTGGTTGCCTCAAGCTCACAGCCCAGCAGTAGACAAGGCGTGTTTCAACATTGAGTCCTGAGTCCGAGCCCAGCTTACCTATTAAATGAAAGCTAGTGGACATCTAATTGACGGCAGAAATGAATTGTAGAAGACCGTTCAAATTCAACATCTAATTAACCGCAGAAATGAAAAGTAGAAGACTGTCCAAATTCGACCAAAATATATCCATTAATCAGAGGTCAAGATTGCAAAATAATTATGATGTCAACCTATCTACAGTGACTCACAATACACATCTAGTTACCCATGCCAACTACTACCCACGTTCTTCTTGTTTTTCCTTTCATTTTATTTTATTTTTTAAAATTCTTAACAGCTACTAATGACAGACCATCCGATCACAATGAGAAATGGTGGCTATTCAAGCGGATGAGATTTTTTTTTTCACCACATATTCGAAGGTTCTTGGTAACCCTAATGGGGATGGCAGGTGGAGAATTGATAGGCCCAAAAGCAACCGCAAGCCTCTCACTGTGCCCACACAACAAAATCCTCTTCTCCTCTTCATCAACATCGTGCAACACAAAGTCGGTATTTGCAGAGTAACCCAATTCCCTCATTCGGTTTTCCAAAATTTCAAGCATCTCATATATCAAATCGGATTGCAGATGCTCTTTATCACCTGCTACAAACCTTGCCCATCTCGGCCCAACTACAAGCGGTATTTTTAATTACACCCTTCTCTTTCATCAAATCTCTCACCTTCTCAACCATAGCCCAGTTTCCTGCCGCTGCATAAATGTTTGACATCAAGACATACTACCCAGCCCTTCGAGGCTTCAATTCAAAAAGCATCTCCGCTGCTAATTCTCCCAATTCAATGTTACGATGGATCCTACAAGCACCAAGCAAAGCACCCCAAACATCAGCCTCAGGAGCAAATGGCATCTTCTTAATAAGCTCATAGGCCTCAGCTAACCTACCTGCACGACCAAGAAGATCAACCTTGCAAGCGTAGTGTTTTGTCTTGGCTGGAATTCCATATCCGTTAATCATACGATCAAAGTAATGAAGACCTTCATTTATCATTCCAGAGTGGCCACAGGCAGACAACAATGCAACAAATGTCACATGGTCTGGTTTTGTGACGGATTTTTCCATTTCTTTGAAAAGAGATGCTACGTTTTTTACCATGCCCATTCATCCCATGCCCAGAAATCATTGAATTCCATGAGACAACAGCTTTCTCAGGCATTTCCTTGAACAATCGGTTGGGGTCCTCCAAGTCTCCACACTGGCAATACATATCGATTAGAGCACATGAAGCAAACTCATCTACATCATAGCCACATATAATCAAAAGGCTATGAATTGCTCGTCCCATATAAATATCAGATAACTGGGCACAAGCAGGAAGAACACTAGTAAAAGTGACCTCGTTGGGCTTCAGGCTATGAACCCACATCTCCTTGAAGAACCTCAAAGCTTCATTATCATCACCTCTTTCTTGGTACCCCGCAATCATAGATGTCAAGAAAACAAGTCTTTCGCAGGCATTTTCTCAAATACTTGAAGTGCAAGATCCATTCGGCAACACTTTGCTTAAAAACCAAAAACCGCATTGTTGACCAGCACATCCGACCCAAAAGCCAATTTTCCAACTAGTTCATGAATCAAAACCCCCTCTCCAGGTCAACCAACTCCCCACAAGCCTTAAACACACTAGCAAATGTAAAACAATCCGGCAAAACCCCTTCTCCTGACTGCTCCATCTCGGAAAATACCACCAAAGCTTCTTGCCACAGGCCATTCTCACCCAGCCCTGAAATCATCGAATTCCAAGACACAACATCCCTACTTCCAATTCTATCAAACACCTTACGCGCATCCTCGATGCACCCACATCTCGCATACATTGAAACCAAAGCATTATCCACAAAAACCATCCTCCGAAAACCCATCTTGAAAACAAAGACATGACTCGTCTTTCCTTCCAAAAAGGTCCTTGGCATCGCCACAAGCTTTCAAAACACAAGGAAATATGAAGTCATCAGGCAAGACGTTCGATCTGAGGAGGCGACGGAAAAGACCCAAAGCATCTTGGAAGAGGCCGCGCTTGGAGTAGGCACGGATGATGGCGTTCCATGAGTAGATATCTGGTCGGGGAATTTCATCGAAAACCTGCCGGCGTGTTTAATGCTGCCACAGCAATCATACGTTCAAATAAGGTGGGCAGACAGAGAAGGGGGGGGGGGGGGGGGGGGGGGGGTCGCATTTTGTGGGATGGCGTCCTGAATCTCGATGGCGTATTTGAGGGATTTGGATTTGGATGCAAAGAGCAGAAGAGAGGTTAGGATTGGATTGGGCAGATAGAAAGCGGATGAGATTTCGATTGCAGTCTGCCCTCGTTAGTAAAATTTTTACGTGCTTGCCACAAATGTGTAATCATCTTCTCCCTCTCGTGTCCCCGTTGGGGAACATGGAAGCATAAAGAGAGGAATAAACAAAGTATTCCATCGCACAGTCAAGTTGAAAGACAAACAAATTAAATTTTAAGTGAAAAATACTTTCGTGAAAAAATCACGGCACAAAGCGATAGTGATGCATTATGAAAACAGAATATTATAAGAAACATAGATTAACAATTCGAACCAGCCTCAATTCTACTCCTCAAGTCCAAACTATGACCTTGAAACTCTTAAGAATTAATTTAGAAAACTTAAAACACTTCTATATACTCACAAGTACTAATTACACCCAATATATATAGCCCCATATAATATCAAAATCAGAATAGGAAATAAATCACGCACTTACTCAATTTTGCGTGCATGCTTGATGGAACATTTGTTGGGACCTCGATGTCATCAACATTTGTCGATGGAATTGAGTAAAACACCAAAACGTTATAGCAATAAAAGCATGAATTTTTTACATTTTTTCGTTGGAGCATTAGTCGATAGCATCGACATCTACTCAATGACATCGAGTGGTCTGTCGATGGCATCAATAGACCCTTTTGTTTACAAATTTAAGACATCAACAACAATTTTCACAATGTCTTCAATATTCAATCTTCATAGCTTCATATCCTCTTCTCTAATTTCGTCTTACATCATAACTCTACCATCGCTTCTCATGCACACTGTATTTTTCTTTTTCGCCTTTGCAAAGACTAGAGAAGTTACAAATATTAGAGAAGTTGTATAGAACTTGAACTTCTTTGTAGGAACTACTTTCATAAGCATGTCAGTTGGATTCACACTCGTGCGAATTTTCTTTAAAGTCACGCTTCCTTCCTCAAGTACATCCATGCCTCACTCGCTCATGTGGCCCAATCGTGTATGCCACATACATGCAGACATGAAATCCATTTTAGATGCTACAATTCCACCGATGAAGTACTCCCGATCAATCTGTAAAGGTTTCTGCTCTTCTATGCTTTCATGACGATGAGTATCCCATTTGAAACTTTAAGGACACGATTAAACCCAGTGAATTTGCACTCAAACGCCTCAAGTGTTCCAAGAGATATCAAACTCTTCATCGGCTTAGGAATGTTTCTCACGTGTGTCAAGATACACTCATGCCATCAAACATCTTGATGCGTATCAATTCAACACCAACTATTTTACATGCATTATCATTACCTATAAACACCTGACTAGCATTGCACTCACTGTAACTGGTGAACCAATTCTGATGAGGGGTCGTGGTATAATGACTCCATATCCAAAATTCATTATTCATCGAAGTACCTGGATCTTAATGTGGTCAGCACGTCATTACCGTTCATTTCCTCACTTATTTCCTCTATGTTGGCCTCATTAGAAGAATTCTTTGAATTACCTTTTCTTACCTTAAGATTCTTACAATCCTTCTTCATGTACCCGGACATCCCACAATTCCAGCACTCAACTTGCCTTTACCATTGCCCTTTGATTTAAACATCGATCGAGAAGATCCACTAACCCATTCAGAATTCTGCCCCCTCCTAACCAATGCATTTGTATAGACACCCTTGTCACCGCTTTTCTTTCTCATCGACTTCGACTAAATGGCTGAGACAACGGTTTCGATGCTAATGTTTGATCTACCGGTACACAACGAGTCCTTGAATGACTCATACAAAGCCGGGAGAGAATTCAAAAGGATGCATGCTTGATCCTCGTCTTTCATCATTTCATATACATTCAACAATTTATAAATTAACTTATTGAAGTTACTAATGTGGGCCTTAACATCAGCTCCCTCTGCTATCTTCATATTAAATAACCAAAGCTTCAAGCACAATTGATTATCAAGAGATTTCATTACATATATATTTTTTAACTTTGACCATGTACTTGATAAGGTTTTCTCTCTCATGACATTATAGAGGACCTTATCTGTTAAGCCCAATTGGATAAAGGTTCTTACTTTCTTATCTTCTCTATTTCATTCATCATCTGTTATAGATTTCAATCACTTTTCAATGAGAGCATCGTCCAATCCTTGCTAAACTAGGAGACCGATCATCTTGATCTTCTATAGTTTAAAATTATTTTTTTCAGAATATTTTTCAACATCGAACTTTAGATTAAAAGCCATTGATATTATGCCTTCAGATTCAATCTGCTTCCCAATGTTATCTTTGATACCACTCGTTGGATAATTATGAAAGCACACAGAGATGAATCATGAAAAGTACTCTAATCGCACAATCAAATTCAAACACAAAGAAAATAAATTTTATATGGAAAAACCCTTCTAGGAAAAAAAACAACAACATAGAGCAATAGCAATGCACTATGAAAGCAGAAAATTAAAAGAAATAGAGATTACCAATTCAAACAAGCCTCGAATCTACTCGTTAAGCCCAAGCTATGCCCTCGAAACCTTTAGAAATTAATTTTAAAAAACCTAGAACCCCTCCCTATACTCCTAAGTCCCAATTACACACAATAAATATAACCTTATATAGTGTCACAATCGGAATAGGAAATAAACCCCACACTTACTAAATTTTGCACATGTGCTTTTACTAATTTAAGACATCAACAACAATCTCTTGTTGTAGAAATGAAGTCATTCCTTCAATCAGACTATGAAAGGCGTAGAAAGGAAAAAAAAAATAATTCAACAGGAAGAAGAAGAAGATGGAAAGAAATTTACATTTGATACATGCATCATGCATATATGCTTGATAGATGATCTAACTAACTTGATTTATGAACCAAGGAACATACAAAGCATGGTCCACTTATCAATGGCCAGACTGGACATTAAACAAATGTTCTATTAAAAAAATAAAATGTTCCAGAGTGATGAGAAGGATTTGAAATCCTACGAGTAGTCCCCTTACAATTAGACAGGCCGATCATCAGCTGGGGAGGCGTAGGACCTCCAAAGAAAGTGGTGGTCCCCACCATTCACATCTCGTGATCAAACATTGATGAATAGTATTTTAAGTACTTTGTCTAATCATTCCCACACTTGAGATATTAAACACAACTTATTTTAAATAACCAAGACTGGCCACAAGTATGAGTGAATTAGTAATTAATAATTTTTTTTACTAATGACCCGAAAGCCATCTCCCTGTTGCTTGATCAAAATGGCCAAAATTTACACAAGGTCACCTAAAACAAATGAAAGGTACTAGGTCATCACATTGCTAATTTTTAATAGGATTGATTTGGCCCACCGTCCCTCCATTTGGATCCTCTACAGTACCTCCACATTACATGTAAACCAAACCATGCATTCATGGCATCCGTGTCCAAATTTCACTACGTCCCGTTTCCATCCCTTTTTCTGCTATTGTTGCTTCTTCTTATAGAGTAAGTTAAGGGAAGGACATAATATCTGTCCTTCCTTTAGCCTTTGCTGCCATCGCCCTTCTATTCCTCCATCGGTGCATTGAGTTGGGCCTCTAGTGACCCACACACGGGTTTGTCCCTGTTCCACTCAATAGCTCGAACTTTCACATCCAAAAACCCTACGACCTGCCCATGAGCGAGCATTATAGCTTCATAGATGGAGTCCACAGGCTGTGGGAGTCCACAGGGGTCTTCTCTACCGACAAGCCTCTCTCTCGAACAAGTAACACAAATCCTCGCACTGAGATACTTATAATACGAGTAAATGATTTCATACCCTCAATGTCTCTCCATTAGTCTTCTTTTAATTTATTTTTTATTTTTATTTTTGGTTATTGTTGTTATTTTGTTATTATTATTATTATTATTATTATTTTTATATATATTTTTGGTAATAGGTGGGAAGGAACCACCTAGAATTATTAAACAGGAAGCACAAGCACATTCGAGCGGGCCCACAAAAAGATCGGACCACACTGATGCTATGCAGAAAAAGACTTGAAGTCCCCTCCAAACTATATGTACAAAAGAAGAGGCAATCCTGGACCCAAACCTTCCCTAGCCTTTGTTAACCCTTTACATTCCTAATAGCACCAATCCCCACATTAATCAAAGTTAGAAGACCCTGAGCGTGGGCCAGGAGCTCCGATCTAGAAAGAAAAGTTCTCCATTAGTTCATTATTTGATCTTTACATTATAATTCATTCGATTATATTATTACTACTATAGCTTGTCAATGTTGTGGTGTTCAAGAGATAGAAAATTAATCTTTGAGATCTGAATAGTTATCCCTTAAGGGCAATTTGGATCGTTGAATTTGTCAACCTTGCATTCCCTAATCTAGGAATGTGCTTCAAATACAGTGACGGGATTTCTAATATCAGGATTGATGAGTCTGTCTTCAAATCTCCAAAATTAAGGATTGACAACTCCTGAAAAAGGGAATTATTGCACATTACAACTAGGAAAGGTCACATCAATTGTCTACTGTGATTAGCGTACTACTATGAGAGGGTATCAAGTCGTCCTTACCGTAAACAAAAATGACAACTAATGTAATTATGACGTGGGCAACTCATTGCAATAGTAACCTCTAAAAATGTTACTAAGATAGCCATCCCTTTTCACAAGAGACCATTAATTAGCTTTTTCACTCTTTCTCATTGTACTGATTTTACAAATTTCTCACCCAGGGATATGATTACTCTTCTGGAGTCTGGCAATTTGAAGGGTATGGATTTGTGCCGAATGGGACAACGGGTGTGTGCATCATGCAGGTCTTTGGTGCAAGCACCCACGCCACAACTGCAATGATGAGGGTGTACAATGGTTCTCTCGTGTACTACAGGACCCCGATCATTGTCCCTTACATCTACGATCAATGGTTCCGCTTAAATGTCATCCATGATGTCGATACGAAAAAAGTTAGCATTTTCATCGATGGGGTTTTAAAGTTAACAACGGATGATCATGGAGGGGCCTCTCATTACTTCAAATGTGGTGTTTATGCACAGAATGACCGTTCCTACTACATGGAGTCTCGTTGGAAGGATATCAAAGCCTTAAAAAAAATGTGACTAGCATGCATCATGGTGTGCTTAGTGCTTGGGACATGATGTACTATGGTGTGCTTAGGAACTTAGGTTTGGTTTGTCTTTTCTTAGCCTACTAGTGCAATAAATCTTGTGCTGTACCATACAAAGGGGTTATGGAAATTATCTGGCCCTTTGATGTCTTTGTTTGTCCATGTATCTAAGCCCCTGTTTGCTTGTTTTTCTTAATAAAATTTGAATTCTTACAGGAATTTGATCGTACTGACCTTGAAGTTTAGTTGAATTACGTAGAGAGGTACTACATTCCAGATATTCTAAGAGTAGCCTTCTGACAACTTTTGGATATTGTTTCGGACAAAAATGCCTCTGTCCTTGGTTCAGAAGTCGTACGGTCCTGGAGTGAATAAAAAGTTACCTTCTTATTGTAATATCGAGAAAGTGACGGATTGCCTACTCCCCTGCCACCGACCAATGGTTGGTGCTCGGTGCTCTGTGGGCCCCACCATGATGTATGTGTTTCATCCATGCCGTCCATATATTTTTCTAGATCATTTTATGGTTTGAGACCAAAAATGAGGTATATCCCAATATCAAGTCAACAACATTACATGAAACAATGTTGAATGAGTGTAGACCATTAAAAATATTTTGGGGGCCATACAAGTTCCCCCCCCCCCCCCCCCCCCCCCCCCTTCATCTATGTTTGTATGACCTAATCAACAGATTGGATGTCAAATAAACAGTACAGTGGGCCTTAGGAGGATTTTAATGGCCGATATCCAATCACTATTGTTTTCATCTGGTGGTCCACATGACAACCACGATCCATACAACATGACAACCATGACCCATACAACATGACAACTATGACCCATGCAAACCACCACCCAAATGGGCCGTAGTTGTCATGTTATATGAGTCTTAGTTGTCCTGTTATATGGGTCACAGTTGTCATTTTATATGGGTCGCAGTTGTCCTATTATATGATTTGCAATTGTATGGATTGTAGTTGTCCTGTTATATGGATCGTAGTTATCCTGTTATATGGGTCGCAGTTATATGGGTCCACTATAGAAAACTGGGCAAAGGCTACGGATAAAAGCCGTAGCTAAATATCTATGGCTACAGTTTTAGTCTATAGCACGATTGTCGTCGTAGGTGCCAAGCCAATCGGTCTAAAACATATGGCTAACGATTTAATCCGTAGCCATAGATTACCATAGCTACAGATAAAATCCATAGCAACCATTTCTATAGCAAAAAGTACATACAGCTACGGATAGTATTTGTAGCTAAAAGTAGTGCTAGATTCGTAGTAATATGTGGAATTTAATAATAGCTACGGTTTTCAGATTACCAGCTATGGTCAATATCTGTAGCTATTGCCTACATTTTAAAAAATTATAATCATTCATTCATTCAATTACAATCATTCAATCATTCATTCATTCAATTATAATCATTCATTTAATAATGAATCAATTACAATCCTTCATTCAATCAATTACAATTACAATTACAATTACAATAATGCTGAAAATACAAATCTTGGTGAGTCTGTGTGCACTCGCATATCGCCAGGTACATCCTTCATCCACCATAGATAGAAAATGGATGCGAGTATCAGTAGTCCACCTGCACACAGCTATACCAATAACTTCTCCTGTGCGTCTTCTATAATTATTCAAGGGCAAACCGCCATTAAAGGACTCTGCAACATAAAAACAAAGAATTAGTCCATTAAAAGTTGAGCCCCACTTGTGCAAACTGAAAATCCAAATGTTGCTGCATGAGCATTGTACATTGCATCTAAAAGCCCTATATTCAAATCCATTAAGTACGGTGCCATGCAACTTCATCCACATCAGATGTGCTATTGTATTGTAAAAATAAACAAAAGTATCCACATAATTGAAAGACAGTAATGTACACACAGAGTCACTAACATTGCGTGTGCCTAGTGGTCGTAGAAGTGGGAGCAGCGTCTCCTGGAACTGAAAATCCAAATGCTGCTGCATGAGCATTGTACAATGCATCTAAAAGCCCCATATTCGAATCCATGAAGTACCGCGCCATGCAACTTCATCCACATCAGATGTGCTATTGTATTGTAAAAATAAACAAAAGTATCCATGTAATTGAACGACAGTGATGTACATATAGAGTCACTAACATTGCATGTGCCTAGTGGTCGTAGAAGCGGGAGCAGCGTCTCCGGGAACTGCAACATTAAATAAGATCAAACCATAAAACAGTGATCAAAATGCAAAGCTGGCCATCAAATGCTACTAGCATGTTATATAAATAAGCTAGAGGTACCAGACAATGCTCCGGCGGACTGACAGTAATCAATTTGTATAAGTGGCACTCATACAGTAAGTGAAGGATATGGGACCGGACTGACAGTAATCAATTTGTATAAGTGGCACTCATACAGTAAGTGAAGGATATGGGACCTACCATTTTATTCTTCTGAAGTTGCCAGGTCTGTTAGTGTTAATTTGGGTTTGATAAACTAGCGTGTGTTACTTGTTTAATGCATCCCTTTTTGAACTTGAGTATTGGTTAGCATTTCAAAAAAATAAAAAAAGTGGCACTCATGGTTCAGTGATCCAAAGCAGTGATCACAGTTTCACCATGAATGTGCCATGCACAATTTACAAACACTAATTGTAGCAACTTACAATGACGTCCTCAACATACCCAGCACAATCAAGAAGATGCAACAATTAAGATAGTCCATCCGACTGTTCTAATTTTCAGATATATAAGCCCCTTCACATCGTGCTCCCCCAAATCAATTGTTCCAATTTCCTTAGAAGTGCTTTACCTGTCAGTGGATGTTATTCTCTAACAGGTCTCCATCTCAATTTCTGCCTCAGCCTCCCTAACAGATGGCCAAGCTTTCACTATAGAAAGGGTGCATTTCATTAAAGCCCTTGCATAGTAATTTTGGCAATGGGTTGGTTTACTTACAGGTCCCAGTCTAATCTATAATGCCAAATCTACAAATCAAATAAGATTTTAGCTAAATTATATTAGTACTAGCATAAAAAAAAATGCAAAGCAATAACCCTCAGAATATCAAACTGTCCACATCTTGCTAGTGCATTGCTCCTTCATCCAAGTGAAATGCAGGGAATGTAGTATGAAGCATAATCTTTTAATAAAATCACATCCATTAGATTCTGTGTAAAATGTTTTATTTGTCATCATCGTCATTGCAATTGGTTGATGATTTGTTTTCCAATTCTATCATCAATATGTATAGGCCCAACCTAAAATTGAGGATATCATATTAGTGCTATCAAAATTATTAATTGCAGAGAAGGAACATTTAGTGAATAATTGCACTACAAGAAAAGACAGCTTTGTCGACACATTTTTCACGTGGTCAACATGCATAGCCGACAGTTCGTGTGGCCAACCATGGTTGAAAAAAACGAGTGACCTGAAAATCAATCGGGAGTAACATTTGCCAACCGTAATAAAACTAGCCACCCATGAATGTCCCAATAAAAAACCAAAATAAAAAAAACCCTACCCTCTCTCTCTCTCTCTCCTCTCTCTCTCTCTCTCTCTCTCTCTCTTTCTCTCTCTCTCTCCTATTCCCTCATCTCCCAAAACCGAAGGCCTCTTTCTCTCTACGCCTCCCCCATTCCCTCTCTCTCTCTCTCTCTCAATTTAAATGCTGGAGGAGAGAGCTTCCCTTTAGATTCATAGATCTCAACAACCTCATGATGTTTACAATGGCAAACCTGTTCGGTTCTCACACTCGCATCAGATCTAAGGTTTCTTCTAATTCCTCATTCCCCATTTTATCGATTTAGGGTAGACCTTTCAATCTCATCCTCATGCATTGTAAGGTTAGGGTTTCATCGAACTCCATTATGTTTGTAGTGTTTCTTGAGTCGCTTGTGCGATCCAACGAATTTTGAAGGTTTCTAGAGCTGCATTTTGATGTCGAGATTGTTTCATGGGATTTTTAGTTTAATTTATCTATTTTTTTTAATGGTTTGATGATTTAGATCTTTTGAATATTAATTTATTCAATTTTCTTTAATTATAGAAATCTTTTTTAGTGTAGTTCTTGGATTAGGAGGAAAAACAGAGAAATTGAAAAAAAAGAAGAAGATAATGCGTTCGGTACTTGGTAACATTTGTGAAATTCTATCTCCTTTTAAGTTTTGTTGAGAAACTGATATTTTTAATTTTTTATTTCCATTGTAGTTTAAGAAGTTTATTTCAGAGTTTTGAAGTTTCTCGAGATGATTTGAAGACATAGGAGGATTGGGAAAAAAAGTATTTTTATTTTTCTTTATTAGAAGCAAATTTTTATTTTATTTTTTAATTTTCTATTTTTATTTCAGAGATTTGGAGTATCTCAAGATGATTTTGAAGTTGTATTCATGTAACACCCTGAAAATCGGGGGTCGTGTATAAACTCAACTCCCGAGTTCCAGACCGTCACTTATGCAACAAAAATGATTATGATTCAATGTTGTCTGAGTTAAAGCATTGATATGAGTAAAAGTATACCAAACTGCAATTCATACTCCAGATCCAGTGATAAAAGTAAGCGGAGGACTAAAGAATATATATATCACTGTATGGAAAACAAAGTAGATCTCGACTGTCACTAAAGTATGAATACATCTCTGAGTCTCATATACATGTAAATAAACAAAATCAAATGTTCAAAAGAGTCCCACTGAGAAGTCCCGTCAACCCAGGCCACCTAAGCAAAGCCGTCGTGGTACTGCATGTATGAGAACTCGTCCTGGTCCTCATCATAGTCCGGCTCTACCTCCTGGATCACTGCATCACCTGCATCTAAGACAGGGTCTGGTGGGTGTTGCAAACACCATCCCATAATGTGAGAGTGAGTGATCAACTCAGTGGAATCATAGAGCAAAGATTAGCATATTCTCAAATCAATCATGATATAATAGTAAAGCAGTAAATCAAACAATCCTAATACTGTTGTTAATGCAATATGACATGACATGATGGATGCCCTCACCGACGTTCTCCCTCATACGGCACCATCTTACGCCCGCGGCATGCTTGCATACCGCTCAGTGCTCCACATCTTCCAGGCACATGCAATGTAATGGTGATATGATTGCCGAGTTGTTATTAGTCCATTCAAACAGCAGGATTGGAAAACTAAGGTACTTCCCTTATATCAATCCCAACACAGATCCTATCTAGGGTCGTCACTCCTAGTAATCTCATACGATATATATTTTGTAGGTCGCTGCAAGGGCTGTCAGGGCTGTTGCTCGCACTCATTGCACCGCTCCCTCATCACCTTATCAATACAGGCCTACTGTACTCTCACTGCTACGGAAGGGTTGTCGCCTCCCGTAGACTCAGAATACGCTCGTGGTCACTACAAAGGACTCGTCTCCTGATCAGTGTACGCCGACAGCAAGAATATAGTGTCCCATACCATATAATCTGCTCACGAGACATAGGTGCTCACTGGTCACTACGGGGAGGTTTGTGGCCCCAGCGTAGGCCGACAGCTCGACCACGGTGTCCCATACCAGCATGCCCGGCTCATGAGTCTTCGTAGATCAAGGTACCATGGTTGACAGGGTTTACAGTGGTAAGTTCAGTACCCTAGGTTCAAGCAGTTATGACTCATACAGGGTGAACATACAACGGCCAGTCGGGTTACTTGACGGGCTCGACTAGCATGATCGCATCTCAAGTCAAACGACATGAAGTGCGTGAAACACCTCGCGTGGCCTAACCACTGCCGTCAACTCCAAAACACGGCTCGCGTTCATCGACGCGTCGTTCGTGGCAAAGATAGGCCAACCACGAACTTGCTCGGTTGCCGACTGCCTGGACTAGGTATAGTCCCAAACAATTATGAAATCCACATCAGCAATCATGTGAGAGTATTGGAAATGTAATAAAACCATGTGAGCATGTTAACACATGTTATAACATACAACTTAAGTAAATCTTCAAGCACATGCATTTCACACATATAATGAAATCATGCATATAGCTAACATGTAGGAAATCATTTACATCAGCATATTAATTGAGAAATCAATCTCAAACTAATTCATAACACTATTTAATTCAATACATAGTAATACAAGCATTTATACAAACACTTACACTACACACTTAAGTCTACATATAGTATGTCGACTCAAAGTGCGCATTTAGGCGAATCTCTTCACCAAACTAATTATGCACGCATTCCTAGTATTCTAATGCGACAAGAATCCATGCTAATCACATCAGCAAATTATGGATGAAAACAGTATTTCCTACAAATGACTAAAATGCCCTAAATCTCATATTCTTCGTCTATTTACGAAACAGGAAACGGACATCATGTTGTACATGTCAAACGGCATTGCCGTCGATAATCTACTATTAAACGACATTAAAAACGTTGGAAACAGTCAATCAAAGCATCTAAAATCCGCACCTTTTCTCTTATAGGTGTGTGAATTCGAACGGAGCGTATACGCTTCGTCTATGGCGAATAGACAACCTGATCTACAAGATCCATAAGCTAACATGCTATGAGAATGGAAGAACACCAAATCAGCAACTATCTAGGGTATTTTCTTACCTAGAAAAGTGGAGAAATCAGCGGCAAAGTGATTGAGTTGCGTTGCTTAGGCACTTGCAACAGGTAGCACAAGCGGCAAGAAATTCTCTCCTACTCTCTCTCACAAACTCTCACCTTTTCTCTCTCCCTATCTAGGGTTTTTCTCAAATTCGGATGGGAGAGAGGAGTGAGGGTTTCAACCCCTTTTATAAGCCCAAATGTGCTCGAAATAGGCTCGGGAACAATGTTTACTTAAGTTATATCCAAATCAGGGCTGTTTCGGTCCAAAAAGGTATTTCTGCTGGTCGCTTGGCCGAACGCGATCGGACTTAAGTTCATGCATATAGGATCTACTACACATCAAGTTTTCAGTCCGGTAGGGTTCGCAGATCGCACGTGGTGGTCCAGTTTCAGTTCAGCGGTCACCGCACGTAGATCAGGTCTACAAGTCTCATGATATGAAATAGAAATTTTTCCTGATCCGAGGGTGTAATTTTGCTGAATTCTGACGGTCAGAATGCTTAATACTGACGCGTCAAGTCGTGTGCCAGATTTGAATTTTAAATTTCAAATCTAGCCCTATTCTCACTCTCTTCAGTCCAGGCTCAACGAAATAGCCTGTGAATGTCGGTTGGACTTGATTTTCGAAACGATTGTCAAGTCTAGCTAGGCGGTTCTAACGGTCTAAGATTATAGGTATCGGACTTTCGACGCGCGGTCTAGATCCAATACAAAGTTTCAAAGAGGTCTAGAGAACAAACCTGCTTAGAGTTTGATCCGAGGTTTTAGAGTATTATAGAGTCATTGGTTCTACTCGATTTGGGTCATGTAGAACGTATTTAAAGTGATCAGGGACTATTTCCCAGCTACTCTAGCGTTGCACTAGCTAACTTACACTTATTTTCTAAAGGAATTAATCCTACGCGATTTCTGGTCGAGTTGGTACTCGAGTCCAAGTACGGATTTTTCCAGGGCGTTACAATTCAGATTGAGGGAGATTGAAAAAATCTGGCCCTTTTTTTTTTTTTTTTGCTTTAATAGAAGAAATCTTCAACTTAATGTAATTTAGAAGGTGGTGAATGTATAGAAAAAGCATAGATTAGGTTTGTTATGTATTGAAAAAAAAATAAAATCTGACTTTTATTTATTTATTTATTTATATGCTTTCTCACCATTGATATTTTTTAGCAGGGATTCTTTTTTTTTTAAAAAATTATTTTTTTTTAATGCTTTCTCTTCATTGATATTTCTCACTACATCGAGCCTTTAAATTGATACAATACCTTTCTACATTTGCTGTACATAGTGACAATCTTTGCTTTCATACATTGCCCAAGATCACTACAACTCTATTAATGGTTTCGTTCCTATACCTTGATGTGCTATCGTGAATGAACATTGAAGCTTTAATCTGTGAACTACATTACCAAAAAAATTGAGCAAAGGCTATGGACTTTGAAAGTTTTTGGCTACGGATATAAACCATAGCTAAAATGCAACAAATTTAATCTGTAGCTAAAACCTACATCCCCACCAGGATCTTATTAAAGATTGATGGTGTTTAAGGGGCTCCGTGGGGCCCATTGGAATATATGTGTTTTATCTAAGCTGCCCATCAATTCTGATATATAATTTCAGTAGATGAGCCCAAAAATTAGGAAGATTGAAGGTCTAAGTGGACCACACCATAAGAAATAATTAAAAATAATTTTCTATTGTTAATATGTGTAAGTGCTATGGTTTTATGCTCCTTTGGTTGTCAAATTTTGTGGTGCCAAAACATCAATCTATGTCTTGTATAGCTTATTGGTATATATGATCAAGACATTGCATATGAGTTCAAGACAGTGCATCACCTCTCTAAACATGTTGCTTCAAGTTAAAGATTTACTTCAAACCATTTCAAGAAATGCAAGTACAAGCTACAATGAAAGAAGTGATCTTGTTCAAAACTCAAGTTTGTGTACAACTCGAAATGAAGTGCAATTCAAGCTATAGAAGATCTCAAGTTCAATGCTACATCAAGTATAAAGATCTCAAGCTTCACAATCTTCAAAGGTCAACTTTTATATGAAGTCTCGATGTTCATATCTCACTTTCAAGGTATGATTGACCTTAGATTGACCTTAGGGTAGGTCATTTTGTATACATGAGTCAAACTGAATCACTTTGTAAGTGTTTGAACTGTTCTAAGACTAGTCCTGGACCTTGTTCGACTAGTCCTAGAACTGACTTGACCAGTCTAAGAAATTCTAAGACTAGTCCTAAGTTGTTATAATTTTTTAAAATTTTTTGGTTGAGCTACGACCAGTCCTGGAGACTGCTCGACTAGTCGTGTGAACAGTACACAACTTGACCTACGACCAGTCCTAGTCCTACGACTCAAACTCCAGTAACCATTCTTGGTTTCTCATGACTAGTCGTGGGTATGTCACGACCAGTCGTAAAGGGCTCACAACCAGTCGTGAACACCCTATGACCAGTCGTAGAACGGTTTTATCTTATCACGTTTAAAAATTCAAAAATCCGTTTCTCCTATGACCAGTCGTAGTGTTCACAGGACCAGTTGTAGACGAGTTTCTGTAACTTTAAATAGACGACGAATTTCAGAGTTTTATAATCCAATTCAAGAAAAATTAAGGCATCACTCTGAGATAAGTTTGTATTTATTTTAAGCTACATTGTGTATATATAATATTCTCTTTTGTTAGCTTTATTGATTTGATTTTGTTTCTATATTCCAATTTGATTTGAAAAGAGGAATTGCCGTATTCCTTCTTCTTGGAATCAAAATCAGATATAGCTAGCTCAACTGATTTAATTTAAAATTAATCTAGAACCTATAACCATTTCTTAAGTGAGTATTGGACATTGAACTTCCATTTGAACTTCTACTCCGACTTGGTTCTTGCAGGCTGCAACAAAAGGAAAATTTCAGGTATTTTAAATTTGTGTAAATTTCCTTTATTTTGGTTTTATTTGAGATTAAGGCAGAAAAATCTCATTCTGTTAGTTATCTGAGGAGAGCCAAAAAAACTCAGAAGAGGAGTTTTTTGAATTGTGTAAGCCCATTTGAAAGGCACAATTATGAAGGTTTTGGGTGAACTTGAGAAAACCTATTTTGATAGTGAATGCTAATATCCCCTGTGTGAGGATATTAGGAGTAGAGTAGCAAGCTGTGTGGCTATTGTTTAACAGTTGGTGAACACACAGGCAAACCACTATAATTCTTTGTGTTTTATGAATGTGTGATTTATTTTTTCTAACTTTTATCATTCAAAGTTGTGGGATGTATATATGAATGTGAATGTTGTAATATTTACATTTCAAGCATTGTGGGGAATGTTGTAATAGTTTAGAATTCAATTCTTACTATTTCTTTTTATTTCCCTTAAGTTTTTACTTTTTATTCTCTAATTTTTCTAGTAAGGTTTTCTTGCCATAAACCCTTGATTTTTATGGAGAAAGGTTGTCCTTAGAACAACTAGAATTTGTGATTTCTTGACATTCCAGTATTGTGATTTATTTTTAGTGTTATATTTCCTTTATTCATTTTTATTCCGCTGTTAAAGTTTAGAATTTGCTATAGTCCTATTCTCTCCCCCTCTAGGACATATGGCTTGGCCTTTTCAAGTGGTATCAAAGTCTAATAGCTCACTTTAATTATTTTTATTTGGATTTATTTCTTGAGCTAATCAATCTAAGCTATATAAAAGATGTCAAATTTTGATTGCCTTTCAGTCACTAGGCCTCCACTTTTCGATGACACCAATTATGCCTATTAGAAAGACAGGATGAGGATTTTCCTTAAATCCATGGATGAAAGTGTGTGGCTAGCCACAGTGAATGAATGGACCCCTCCTACCAGTGAAGTAACTGGAATTGATGGATCCAAATCTATGAGAATTTCACCTTATTTCTCTTGGACCACACTTTAGAAAAGTGAGAGTAGTACAAATGCTAAAGCATTGAATACAATCACTTGTGCAGTATCACCGTATGAATTCAAAAGAATTATATCCTGTGATTCTGTAGAGCAAGCCTGAGATATTTTAGAAATGACACACGAGGGAATATCAATTGTTAAGAAATCTAAGATTCAAATCCTCACAACCAAATTTGAGAAAATATATATGGAAGAAAATGAAATGTTCATGGACTTCTATATAAGATTAAATGACATTTTAAACTCTATGTGGGTCTTGGTGATAAAATTTCAGAAAGTAAAATTTGTGCTAAAATACTACGCTCACTTTCTAAACGGTTCAATTCTAAGGTAACTGCGATCCTGAAACTTCGTGATACGGAAATATGAGGGTAGAGGAATTAGTTGGCTCTTTACAGACTTATGAGTTAACTTTTAAAGCTCCAAAAGGTAAATCTATTTCTCTTAAATATTCTAAAAATAGTTTTCAAGAAAATAATAATAATTCTGATTTAGAAAACTCTGAAGATGATATGGCCCTTTTAGCGAAAAAGTTTTACAAAATTTTCAAAAGTAAAAAGAGGGTTAATTTTTAAAAATTGAATGATAAGAAGAAATTTAAACCTAAAACTCGAAAATCATTAAAAGACAGTCAGTGCTATAACTGCCATGAATATGGGCATTTACCAAACAAGTGTCCTAAAAAGAACAAACTCAAAAAGAAGAGTATGTTGGCTACTTGGGATGAATCCTCTGATTCTGAAGCCTCTTCTGAATCAGAAGATCCTAAACCAAGTCGGGTAGTGAAGTTAAAACCCTTATGACTCTAGCTAAGTTCACTTTTTAAGATACTGATTTAACAAGTGAAGAAAATCTAAACAGTGATTGTGAAAATGAAGATGATCTTTAAGATGCGTATAATGCCCTATACAAGGAAAGTTGTAAAATTGCTCTCAAACTTAAACTTCAAAAAGAAAAATTTTCAAAGCTTTAAGAAAATTTTGAGTCTCTTGTTTTAAAAAAATCCCATATTTTAGCTTGTTTTGAAAAGACTAAATATGATTTATAATTCAAAACCTCCTTAATTGAAAATCTTAAATCTGAAAATAAAAAACTTAAATTTGAAGTCTCTTCACTTTAGAGTTTAAAGGATACATGGAAGTATGCCCAAGGAGATCCAAAATTAGAAAAACTTTTATCTGGATCAAGAAAATGTGGTGATCGATCTAGTTTGGGTTATGATAAAAATGTTCCTCCTAAATAGAAGAATACGCCTCCTAAGTTTGTAAATGGAGAAACCTTAAACTCAAAAGGGAAAAGTATAAATCAAAATTTTTCTAAAAATACTAAAACTTTTTTAAAACCTAAAAGCAACTATATCAACTATAAAAATCAGAACCAAAACCCTTTAGCTAAAAAAATAGTTGATTTGCTTAAAGAGCTTTTAAAATCTAACTCAGTAGGTCACTCTTACAACAACTACAAACAAAAGAAGACCAACTATACTCCTAAACCCAAAACATTTATGAAATGGGTTCCTATGGTTACCTACTTAGTTGCCCATACTGTTTTCAAAGCTACTAGTCATTCAAAGTGGTACCTAGACAGTGGATGCTCAAGGCATATGACTGGTAATAAAGGTCTATTCACCAATTTCAAAGACATGACTGATGGTTCAGTCACATTTGGCGATGGCAGCAACTGCAGGATTATTGGCAAAGGTATGGTTCAACTCTATAACCTCCCTTCGTTTAAAAGTGTTTTATGCGTTGAAGGGTTAAAACACAATCTGTTAAGCATATCTCAAATATGCGATAACAATCATAGCATAAAATTCTCTAACCAAGGTTATGAAATTCTAAATAATAAGGGTTCAATAATATTAACTGGTCGCAGAACTTCTTGAAACTATTATATTATTAGTGAATCCAGCTCGTTTAGTCAATCGTGTTACATGGTCCATACTGATGAGACTGATTTATAGCATAAACGTCTTGGACATGTACACTACCGTAATTTGTATAGACTGAGCAAAAGAGAACTAATAAGAGGTCTACCTAAATTATAAAAATTAGACAAAATATGTGGTGAATGCCAAATTGTCAAGCAATCAAGGAGCTCTCACAAGAAAGTGAACTCCAATGCCACATGAAGACCACTCGAGCTTCTCTATAAGGATCTTATAGGACCTACCAAGACGGAGCGTCGAGGTGGCAAAAAATATACTTTGGTAATCGTGGATGGTTTTACCAGATTCATTTGGGTAGATTTCTTAAGGGATAAATTAGAAACCCTTGATGAAGTGAAAAGAGTTCTTAAACAGATCCAAACAGAAAAAGGTTCTCAAGTCTTTAAGATTAGTAGTGATCATGGATCTGAATTTGAGAATAACAGTTTTGAAAAATTCTATAACGATCAGAGGATATTATATAAATTCTCTACACCTAAAGCTCCACAACAAAATGGAATTGTTGAAAGAAAAAATAGAGTGCTTCAAGAAATGGCTAATGTAATATTGAATAGTATGAAACTATCTAAAAATCTTTGGGCTGAACCCATAAATACTGCCTGTTATATAATTACTTGGGCTTATACAAGTAAATCTAATAATAAAACAGCTTATGAAATGTGGTTTGATAAGAAGCCTACTGTCAAAAACTTTCGAATTTTTGATTGCAAGTGCTATATTTTACGTGACCGTGAAAATCTGAGAAAGTTTGACACTAAAAGTGATGAGGGAATCTTTTTAGGATATTATTTAAACAGTCACGCATATCGTGTACTGAACAAAAGGACCGGTGTTATTCAAGAATCTATAAATGTGGTCATAGACGATCACTTGAATACACTTGCCCCAAGTTCAGATAATGATGAAGTTCTTTTAATTGACAAACTAGATACTACATCAAGTCAAAATAATTTCAAATTAAGGACTGTTAAAGATCATCCATCCACTCAAATTCTTGGAAACCCTCTCACTAGTGTGCACACTCATAAACAACTTGAAGACATGTAATTATGTATGTTTTACATCCCAGATAGAATCGGCTAACGTAAAAGAAGCTCTTATTGATGAAAACTGGATTGTTGCAATGCAAGAAGAGCTTAACCAATTGGTGAGAAGTCATGTTTGGTATCTTGTTCCTAGACCTAAAGATAAACATATTATCGAAAATAAGTGAATTTTTAAAAATAAGTCTGATGAACTTGGTAATATAATTTAAAATAAGGCTAGGCTGTTTGTACAAGGGTACACTCAAATTGAGGGTATTGATTATCATGAAACCTTTTCCCTAGTAGCTCGTTTTGAGTCAATCAGACTATTTATATCCATTGTTTGCTTTAGAAAATTTCAAATTTATCAAATGGATATGAAGAGTGCCTTTTTAAATGGTGATATGCATGAAGAAGTGTATGTTAAACAACTAATGAGTTTTGAAGATCATGTCTATCACCTTAAAAAGGCTCTCTATGGCTTAAAATAAGCTCTCAGGGCATGGTACGATAAACTGACTAAATTTTTACTAAGTCATAATTTTCAAATGGAAGGTGTTGATAAAACTATTTTCGTTAAGAAACATAATGATCATAACTTAATTGTGCAGATCTATGTTAATGTATTATTTATGGATCTACCTGTACTAATATGACTGTTAAGTTCACAGATTTAATGAAATCCAAGTTTGAAATGAGCATGGTTGGGGAATTGAACTATTTCATTGGGTTGTAAGTAAAACAACAACCTAATGGTATTTTCATTTCTTAGACAAAATATGCTCTGAACTTGATTAAAAAATTTAGATTTGAGAATAGTAAGAATTTTGATACTCCTATGAGAACAACCTTAAGACTCTCAAAAGACTCTACAGGTAAAAATGTGGATCTTAAATTATATCGTAGTATGATTGACAGTTTACTGTATTTAAGTGCTAGTAGACCTGATATTTCTTTTAGTGTTGAAATTTGTGCTAGATATCAGTCTGATCCTAAAGGGTCACATTTAACTATTGTTAAGTAGATTATGCGATATGTCGCAAGTACGTCAAATATGGATCTTTCGTATCCACTTGAAACTAGTGTTCAGTTGGCTGGGTACTTAAATGCTGATTGGGTTGTTAATATCAATTATAGAAAATCAACCAGTGGTGGTTGTTTCTATATTAAAAATTATTTAGTTTCTTGATTTAGCAAGAAGCAAAGTTCTATATCGCTCTCTACTGCTGAGGCTGAATACATCATAGCTGAATATTCATGTACTCAGCTTGTTTGGATGAAACGTATGTTAAGCGATTATGGAATTGTACAGGATTCAATGGTCTTATATTGGGATAATTCAAGTGCAATAAATATTTTAAAAAATTCAATCCAACATTCACGTACCAAGCACATTGACATTAGGTTTCATGAAGAAAAGCTGATATCTTTGGAGTATATTCCTACCGAGACTCAATTTGCTGACACTTTTACTAAACCGCTCGACAAAAGTAGGTTTAATAAATTATAATTTAATCTTTGTATGTGCATTTTAAATTGATTATTCATGCATATTTGTATCATAGTGTATATATATTTGATAATTTATTGATTTAAATTTCAAAATTGTATGAAAAATGCATGTTTATGTTTGTACATGATCAGTTGAGGACGTGCTCGACTAGTCGTGGTATGACTGATCGAGGACGGCCCAAGACCGGTTGTGTAGCACGCTGATCACTTTAATTTGGGGAAAACCATCATCTTTCTCATTTCTTCTTTTCTCTTCAACAAGCCGTGACATGACTAGTCGAACCCTACTATTTGATTCGTTAAGGTTAGTGCATTTTTTCAGTCTTTCTTGAAGATTCATAGTCTATTTTCTTCAATTTCTTTATTGAAGTGCTTAATTTCAAGCTTTGTTAAGATATTTGGGGTTTTCTTCTCCAATTTCTATTTTTGAGAAAACCCATTTCTCATCTTTTGCAACTCCTTAGTACATTAATTTTCTTGTTGCCAATGGATGTTAGAGGGAAAAAGAAAACTTTCCATGGTCTATCTTCTTCTAGATCTACTTCAATAACATGGCGCCACCTTTGGTCACCCGAAGATGATCCTTCATATGTATGAGATTTGTATTTGTGCAAGGTTATTGTTGAATGATCTGTTGATCTTGATCACATTGCTCCTTTTGGTATCATTTTACTCCTCCAAGCTGTAGGATGGGATAATATCTTACATTGGGGTGGGCTTGCATACCAGTCTATTGCTCAGTCCATGTTTGCATGTATCTCTGATTTTTCGACTGAGAATTTAACATTTAAAATTAATGCTAGAGAAGGTCCATTTGAAATTTACCGCTATCTGATTTCAGGGTTAATGGACATACCTATTAATGACAAGGGTATTCCTATTCATACTCTAGCTAAGAAATCCTCAGAATCAGAAAAGCGCATGCTCACTAGAGATTTATGTAATATAAATGTGCAATGGACTCATAAAGGGAATGTGCTCCCCTCAAAGTACTTATTACCCAGATACAGGGTTCTCCACAGAATCTTTATTTCAAATCTGTATCGATGTTCTGGTAATAAAACAGAACTGACTTCCTTTATGGTTTGAGTTTTTCATTCTGTCATCTCTGGTACTAAAATTTGTCTTCCTTCTTTGATATGTCATTCCATCATTCAGTTTCATCTCCATCTAGGTCATAGTGATATTCCATTTGCCTATCTTATGACTGTTTTAGCTTCTCACATGCTAGTTGTTATGCCTGTTGGAGAGGCTCCCATTCATCATCTTATTTTCAACAATTCAAATATTAACAAGATGAAATTGGAATTGGCTCCTGGCCAAGTGGATGTGGGTGGTGGTGGAGCTGAAGCAGGGAATGAAGAGGAAGCTAGTGATCTTCCTCCTGATGATATAAATATGGATGATATTTTTGATGAAATTGAATCAGACTCTGGAAATGATCCTGACTATGAACCATCTGATTTTGATGCTCCTCTTCGTGCTCTAGAGGAGAAGGTAGAAAATATGAATGTTGCCTATGATTTTCAGTTTAAATATATGCGCAAGTATCTTAGGTGCTTAAACAAGGGCCTTCATCAACTTGATCTTACCATACCTACTCCCTCTTCAGGATTTGATTAAGTGCTTTACTCTTTGATCTGTAATAACTTTAAGTCTACTTGTGTTGGTTTGTGAACTTTATTTGATTTATTGACTTTTGTTTAAACTAGTTAATGATATGTGGACTTTAATTTGCTTATATCTTGACTAGTTAATCCTTTATTACTCCTGTTTATTATTCTTTATATCCTTTTCCATTTTTTATTTTCTTCCTTTTTCATATTGTGACAAAAAGGGGGAGAAATATTTGGATTGATTGCTTATGAATTTATAGCATGGATTGATTGCTTATGAATTTTTGACATCGATATGGATTGTGGGGGTAGTAGCATAAATTTTGTTTTTGGATGTGTGTGCTACTCAGGAGGAGTATGTGAGGAGATATTTTGCCTATGTTGTGTCTAGTTCATAATGCTATATGCTAGTTGATGATAACTGGTGCATGATTCTTTAACTAGGTTGTAACTAGTTTTCTCGTATAACTAGTGCATACATGATTCTTTGTATGTATATTGGTGATATTATTGTTAAGTATATTTTGTCACAAATTTGACAAAGGGAGAGATTGTAAGCGCTATGGTTTTATGCTCTTTTGCTTGTCAAATTTTATGGTGCCAAAACATTAATTTATGTCTTATGTAGCTCATTGGTATATATGATCAAGACATTGCATATGAGTTCAAGATACTGCATCACCTCTCTAAACACGCTGCTTTAAGTTAAAGATTTACTCCAAATCATTTCAAGAAATGCAAGTACAAGCTACAACGAAAGAAGTGATCTTGTTCAAAACTCAAGTTCATGTACAACTTGAAATGAAGTATAATTCAAGCTATAGAAGATCTCAAGTTCAATGCTATATCAAGTATAAGATCTCAAGCTTCACAATCTTCAAAGGTCAACTTTCATATGAAGTCTCGATGTTCATATCTCACTTTCAAGGTATGATTAACCTTAGATTGACCTTAGGGTAGGTCATTTTGAAAACATAAGTCAAACTGAATCACTTTGTAAGTGTTTGGACTGTTCTAAGACAAGTCCTGGACCTTGTTCGACTAGTCGTAGAACTAGCTCGACCAGTCTAAGAAATTCCAAGACAAGTCCTAAGTTGTTGCAAAATTTTGAAATTTTTTAGTTGAGTAATGGCCATTCTTGGAGGCTGCTCAACCAGTCGTGTGAACAGTACACGACTCGACCTACGACTTGTCTTGGTTCTATGACTTAAACTCTAGCAACCATTCCTGGTTTCTCACGACCAGTTGTGGGTATGTCACGACCGGTCGTGGAGGGCTCACGACCAGTCGTGGACTCCCTATGACCAGTCGTAGAATAGTTTTATCCTATCATGCTTAAAAATTCAAAAATTCGTTTCTCCTACGACCAGTCTTAGTGTTCACAGGATCAGTCGTAGACGAGTTTCTACAACTTTAAATAGACGATGAATTTTAGAGTTTTATAATCCAATTCAAGAAAAATCAAGGCATCGCTCTGAGATAAGTTTGTGTTCATTTCAAGCTACATTGTGCACATTTAATATTCTCTTTTGTTAGCTTTATTTATTTGATTTTGTTTCTATATTCCAATCTGATTTGAAAAGAGGAATTATTGTATTCCTTCTTAAATCAAAATCAGATATAGCTAGCCCAACTGGTTTAATTTAAAATCAATCTAGAACCTAGAACCATTTCTTAAGTGAGTATGGACATTGAACTTCCATTCGAACTTCTACTCTGACTTGGTTCTTCTGGGCTATAACAAAAGGAGAATTCCAGGTATTTTACATTTATATAATTTTTCTTTGTTTTGGTTTTATTTGAGATTAAGCCAGAATAATCTAAACCTGTTGGTTATCTGAGGAGAGCCAGAAAAACTTAGAAGATGGGTTTTTTCAATTGTGTAAGCCCATTTGAAAGACCCAATTGTGAAGGTTTTGGGTGAACTTGAGAAAACCTATTTTAATAGTGAATGCTAATATCCCCTGTGTGAGGATATTAGGAGTGGAGTAGCAAGCCTTGTGGTTGTTGTTTAATAGTTGGTGAACACACAGGTGGACCACTATAATTCTCTGTGTTTTGTGGATGTGTGATTTATTTTTCCTAACTTTTATCATTCAAAGTTGTGGGATGTATATGTGAATGTAAATGTTGTAATATTTACATTTTAAGCACTGTGGGGAATGTTGTAATAGTTTAGAATTCAATTCTTGCTATTTCTTTTTATTGCCCTTAAGTTTTTACTTTTTATTCTCTAATTGTTCTAGTAAGGTTGTCCTACCATAAACCCTTAATTTTTATGGTGAAAGGTTGTCCTTAGAACAACTAGAATTTGTGATTACTTTACATTCGAGTATTATGATTTATTTTTAGTGTTATCTTTCCTTTATTCATTTTTATTCCGCTGTTAAAGTTTAGAATTTGGCAATCTCCTATTCACCCCCCCCCCCCTTTAGGACATATAGCTTGTCCTTTTCAATATGTCATGTGGACTTCTATCTGAATCCTTTTTTGAATCGACTGTTAAAATGATCTATTAAAATGAATGGACGGAGTGCATAAATAACATACATCACGGTGGGCCCCATGAGTGATGAAAGCAAGCACTGAAGGTGCCATTCGTCACCCCAAAACCCAAATGTCCACGCTAATCCTCCCGCGCGCGCCCATCTCCCAAAACCCAAACCCTCTCTCTCTATCTCTCTCTCTCTCTCTCTCTCTCTCTCTCTCGCACTTAGCCTCTCCCTTTCCCTCATCATCTCTCCATCTCTCACGCTCCCTCACCCTCTCTCTCACACTCTCAGCCTCTCCCTTTCCCTCTCCCTCTCTCGATCTCTCTATCTCTTGGCCCCATTCCCCTCTCTTTGTTTCCCAACCTCTCCCTCTCTCTATATCTCTCTCTCTAGGGTTTTCAAAACCCCCTTTCACTGCAAACCCACCATTGATTTGTGAGCAGACCCTGTGCCAGGGTTTTCAAAACCCCTTTCCCCAACCCTTGTCACCGTCTCGGCTTATCCACCAGCCGCAGCTTTCATCTGATTGCAATTTCTTCTTTGCTCAGGTGCGTTGATAGATCTGGACTTTATCCAAGTCCTTGAATCAACCCTTAAAGCCATGCAGGGCAAAATGGTCCGTATTTTTAAGGATTTTCCAATTTTTACGGTATTTTTAAGGATTGAAAGTTGTTTTGGAACCGAATTTAGGGGTTTTGGTGCCAAAATGGTATGATGAGGGGTTTAGGGACTTGGAGATTTGATTCTCATTCGTTGATTTAATTCCATTTCTTAGGTTTTTGGGAGAAAAAGGAAATGTCCCTTCTCTGAGGAATGAAAACTGATTTCATCACTGCTTTGGGCTTCCACAAACGAGGGGAACGATTACAAAAGAAAAAATCAATTTCTTTTTTTTTGGGTGAATCTTGTTCTCCACCAATCTGAACAGGCCCCGAAGTGATGCCTGTGGATCTATTATTTGAGAATCACTTTTAAGACTTGTTTGATTTTGTTTCAAAAAGATATTGTTGTTTATCTTTAGTGGCAACTCTTACTTTTGTCATCTTTGGTGGTAGTTTGTAGATTTCTCATTGTTTTATTTCTAAATAGCCCTTATAGACCTCAATTAGTATTTAATTTATATTAATAATACAAGGAGTTATTTGATACTCCAGCAATCTATGACTCTAGATGATTGGAATTTTAGAGTGTTTCCCGGATTGGAATAGAAAAAATTGTGGATCCCATTGTTTGTCTTTCAAATTCTAATTTTATCTTTGGAATTTCTATTTTTATGGTTGGTTAACCTGGTAAGCTCTTTATTCTGTAGCTCTATACCATGTCTCTCTTTTGGAAAAGCATTCGATGTAGAATCCTTGGCCCTCATTCGGCAGTGGAGTCTAGTGCTAATTTAGTTATAGTTTCAAATTGGTATTTACATAAAGAGTATAAATGCTAAATGCCATGACTTCCGATACATTTTTTTGCACAAAAATTCCCATGGGAAATGTGGCAATTTCTTTTATATGATCAGGACCATCCATTCTGCAATCCACACTATAATGGGCCATGACCAAAGATCAGTCCAATTGGACAGTCCTAGTTGCTTGATTTGAGGAAAAAAGGCAGGTCCTTAGGCCCTATTTGATTGAGCATTTAGGATAGTCTGATAGGCCTAGTTTTTTAAACCATGCTCATGTATGGTGATATTGTACAAGTCTGCCATACATTCTTATGGCAACTTATTTGTAAAAATGTGTACAGGTCTCACTATGCCAAAATAGCAAAAAAAGGACGGTCCAAAACTGTCTCAAATGACCAAAAAGGATGGTCATGGACCGTCGCATGGGCCTTCATAATTTGAGGCGTCGTATTACTTAAAGGACGGTTAAAAACTGTCATTCTTATTGATGAAAAAAGGACGGCCATGGACAGTCCTTAAAAAGGACTATCATGGACCGTCTCTTATGATCCTTCAAAGGACGACCACGGACTGTCCTTTAAAAGGACGGCCACAGACTATCCTTTAAAAGGACGGTCATGGACCGTTCTTAAAAAGGACAGTCATGGACCGTCTCTTATGAGCGTTCAAAGGATGGCCATAGACCATCCTTTAAAAGGACGGTTATGGACCATCCTTAAAAAGGACTGTTACGAACTCTCTTTTGAGCCTTCAAAGGACGGTTATGGACCGTCGCATAAAAAGGACTAATATGAACGGTCTCTTATGGGCTTTCAAAAGACGGTTATGGACCGTCCTTAAAAAAGACTGCTAAAGGACATTTTCAAATTTGACCTATTACAATATATTTCATCGTATTTTTCTTGATATACACCTGTTATACAATAGATTTCATCATATTCGCATTCACATCCTTCTAAACCCAAACTATGCAAATCCATCCAAGCATAAACTACATCCATCTAAACACAATCTTATCCACATTACATTCATCCACGCATAATACATATAAGTTTAACATCATACATAAAAAATGAAAAAATATCAACAACAATTTTCTTTTTGTGTCTTTCATCTAATAAAAAATATTCAACCAATAAAACATTGTAATTCAGAATCATGAAGAATTGTAGAAACTTCTTCCAAAAAAGTGGAGACTTTTTAAAAATAAAACTGATCATTAAAATAAAACTAATACAAGCAAATAATGTAAAAAAGTGTTCCAATTAATAGAAACAACAACAAAAATTAAGGCTTTGTGAAAAGGGGCATGTGTTAAAAGGGATACATTCTTGTTTGTTGCCATGTGATTGGGCTACAATATTACAACAACGGGTTCGGGATCGAGTTTAGGTTTGGGTTTTCAAGTTTAGGTTTAGGTTTAGGTTAGGGAGTTGAGATTATGATTAGTTGTAGGTCTAAGTTTAGGGATTTGAGAATACATTTAGATTTAGGTTTACGTTTAGGTTATAGGTTATAGGTTTAGGTTTAGGTTAAGGTTAGGTAATAGGTTTTAAGTTTAGGTTATAGGTTATAGGTTTTGGTTTAGGTTTAGTTTAGCTTATAGGTTTAAGTTAAGGTTTAGGTTTAAGTTATAGGTTATAGTATATAGGTTATAGCTTTAGGGAATTGAGAATAGGTTAAGGTTAAGGTTTAGGTTTAGGAAATCGGGTTCGGGTTGGAGATCGGGTTTAGGTTTGGGTTTTCAAGTTTAGGTTAGGTAGTTGAGATTAGGATTAGGTTTAGGTTTAAGAATTTGAGAATACATTTCGATTTTAGGTTTAGGTTCAAGTTTTAGGCTTAGATTTAGGTTTAGGTTAAGTTATAGGTTAAGGTTTAGGGAATTGAGAAGAGGTTAAGGTTTAGGTTTAGGAAATCGGGTTTGGGTTCGGGATCAGGTTTAGGTTTGGGTTTTCAAGTTTAGGTTTAAGTTTATGTTAGGGAGTTGAGATTAAGATTAGGTGTAGGTTTAGGTTTAGGGATTTGAGAATACATTTAGATTTTAGGTTTACGCTTAGGTTTTAGGTTTTAGGTTTATGTTAAGGTTAGGTTATAGTTTATAAGTTTAGGTTATAGGTTATAGGTTAAGGTTTAGGTTATAGGTTTTGGTTTATGTTTAGTTTAGGTTATAGGTTTAAGTTATAGGTTATAGTATATAGGTTATAGCTTTAGGGAATTGAGAATAGGTTAAGGTTAAGGTTTAGGTTTAGGAAATCGGGTTCAGGTTCGGGATCGGGTTTAGGTTTGGGTTTTCAAGTTTAGGTTAGGGAGTTGAGATTAGGATTAGGTTTAGGTTTAAGAATTTGAGAATACATTTCGGTTTTAGGTTTAGGTTCAAGTTTTAGGCTTAGGTTTAGGTTATAGGTTTAGGTTTAGGTTAGGTTATAGGTTAAGGTTTAGGGAATTGAGAAGAGGTTAAGGTTTAGGTTTAAGAAATCGGGTTTGGGTTTGGGATCGGGTTTAAGTTTGGGTTTTCAAGTTTAGGTTTAGGTTTAGGTTAGGGAGTTGAGATTAGGATTAGGTGTAGGTTTAGGTTAAGGTTTAGGTTTAGGTTATAAGCTATAGGTTTAGGGAATTGAGAATATGTTAAGGTTTAGGTTTAG
Organism: Magnolia kwangsiensis; assembly: GCA_037074715.1. NCBI lineage: Eukaryota > Viridiplantae > Streptophyta > Magnoliopsida > Magnoliales > Magnoliaceae > Magnolia > Magnolia kwangsiensis. The sequence continues at coordinate 158,161,397 of CM073572.1, forward strand.
GAAATCGGGTTCGGGTTCGGGATCGGGTTTAGGTTTGAGTTTTCAAGTTTAGGTTTAGGTTTAGGTTAGGGAGTTGAGATTAGGATTAGGTGTAGGTGTAGGTTTAGGTTTAGGGATTTGAGAATACATTTAGGTTTTAGGTTATAGGTTAAGGTTTAGGTTTTAGGTTTAGGTTAAGGCTAGGTTATAGGTTATAAGTTTAGGTTATAGGTTATAGTTTTTGCTCATAGGTTTTTGTTTAGGTTAAGGTTATAGGTTTGGGTTTAGATTTAGGTTAAGGTTTAGGTTTAGGTTTAGGTTATAAGCTTGAGGTTTGGGGAATTGAGAATAGGTTAAGGTTTAGGTTTAGGAAATCGGGTTCGGGTTCAGGATCGGGTTTCGCTTTAGGTTTAGGTTAGGAAGTTGATATTAGGATTAGGTGTAGGTTTAGGTTTAGGTTTAGGAATTTGAGAATACATTTAGGTTTTAGGTTATTGGTTAAGGTTTAGGTTAAGGTTAGGTTATAGGTTATAAGCTTAGGTTATAGGTTATAGGTTAAGGTTTTAGGTTATAGGTTTTGGTTTTAAGGTTATAGGTTTAGGTTTAGGTTATAAGCTATAGGTTTAGGGAATTGAGAATAGGTTAAGGTTTAGGTTTAGGAAATTGGGTTCGGGTTCGGGATCGGGTTTAGGTTTGAGTTTTCAAGTTTAGGTTTAAGTTTAGGTTAGGGAGTCAAGATTACGATTAGGTGTAAGTTTAGGTTTAGGGATTTGAGAATACATTTAGGTTTTATGTTATAGGTTAAGGTTTAGGTTTTAGGTTTAGATTAAGGTTAGGTTATAGGTTATAAGTTTTAGTTATAGGTTATAGGTTAAGGTTTTAGGACATAGGTTTTGGTTTTAAAGTTATAGGTTTAGGTTAAGGTTTAGGTTTAGGTTTAGGTTTAGGTTTAGGTTAAGGTTTAGGTTTAGGTTATAAACTATAGGTTTAGGGAATTGAGAATAGGTTGAGGTTTAGGTTTAGGAAATCAGGTTCGGGTTCGGGATCGGGTTTAGGTTTGGGTTTTCAAATTTAGGTTTAGGTTTAGGTTTGGGAGTTGAGATTAGGATTAGGTGTAGGTTTAGGTTTAGGGATTTGAGAATACATTTAGGTTTTAAGTTTATGTTTAGGTTATATGTTATAGGTTTAGGTTTAGGATTAGTTTAAGGTGTAGCTTAAGGTTATAAGCTATAGGATTAGGGAATTGAGAATTGGTTAAGGTTTAGGTTTAGGAAATCAGGTTCGGGTTCGGGATCAGGTTTAGTTTTGGGTTTTCAAGTTTAGGTTAGGGAGTTAAGATAAGGATTAGGTGTGGATTTAGGTTTGGGCATTTGAGAATACATTTAGGTTTTATATTTAGGTTTAGGTGATAGGTTATAGGTTAAGGTGTTAGGTTTAGGTTATGGTTAGGTTATAGGTTATAGGTTATAGGTTAAGGTTTTAGGTCACAGGTTTTGGTGTAGGTTAAGGTTATAGGTTTATGTTTAGGTTTAGGTTAAGGTTAGGTTTAGGTTATAAGCTATAGGTTTAGGGAATTGAGAATAGGTTAAGGTTTAGGTTTAGGAAATGGGGTTTGGTTCGGGATCGGGTTTAGGTTTGGGTTCTCGAGTTTAGGTTTAGGTTTAGGTTAGGGAGTTGAGATTAGGATTAGGTGTAGGTTTAGGTTTAGGGATTTAAGAATACATTTAGGTTTTAGGTTTAGGTTTAGGTTTTAGGTTATAGGTTAAGGTTTAAGTTTTAGGTTTAGGTTAAGGTTATGTTATACGTTATAAGTTTAAGTTATAGGTTAAAGGTTTAGTTTTTAGATCATAGGATTTGGTTTTAAGTTTATAGGTTTAGGTTATAAGCTATAGGTTTAGGGAATTGAGAATAGGTTAATGTTTAGGTTTAAAAAATCGAGTTCGGGTTCGGGATTGGGTTTAGGTTTGGGTTTTCAAGTTTAGGTTTAGGTGTAGGTTAGGGAGTTGAGATTAGGATTAGGTGTAGGTTTCGGTTTAGGGATTTGAGAATGCATTTAGGTTTTAGGTTTTGGTTTAGGTTTTGGGTAATAGGTTAAGGTTAGGTTATTGAAAGTGCACCTACTAGTGCCCTGGTTTGTCAATTGCGGTGTAAGTTGAATCAGTCGAACAACAGTGCCCAACAGGAAGATCAACTCAAGTGTCTGCCTCATCTATATGTGTGGAAGCTCACCATAGGTAAATCGTAGCCTCACATCCCATGTCCCAAAACACCAGGTGATTAAAACCCTTAAAAATAAGTAGAACATCTTAGGGTTTTTGTGTAAGAAAACTCTTTACCAAATAGGAAAATCTTCAAGTTTTTCTTACACTATCGATTATATCGATTCATATCTCAATATGATCAACCTGCTCTATCGATGTCCTCGGCATCTTAATCGATACAATCGAGTGAAGACAAAAAGCGTCCAGCAATCAAACATTCATCTGGACGATTTATTGATATATTGACGATTCAGTCGATATCATCGATATTCGAGTATCGATCTTTTCGAAAGTTGATCGATAATATCGACAGGGAGTTTACCGGCACCCCTGTTTTTCTAAAGAAAATTACTATGAGCTTTGATATATCGATGACCTTCCGATCCAATCTAAACTCAAATATCGATCATATCGATAGTGGGTGCAGGTTTTTCTCCTGCATGATTTTCAGGATATTTTTAAACATTGATCGGGGTGCCAGTCGAGAAATCGATATTCATATGTCGATCTTATCGAGACATGGTCGATTGATCGAGATGGGACAAAAACCGTCCAGCAAGCTTATAAGTAAATCTATACGATTTATCGATCCCATCGACACGGTCTCTGATATCATCGATATACAAATTCCGATGACATCGATTGTTCCCCGATCATATCGTTAGAACCTGAAAATCTTCAAGGCTTGTCTCTTTCACTTTCACCTGTCGATAGATCGATTCATCTATCGATGGAATCAGAGTTTAAAATTTGATAACATCGGTGTGTGTCTCGATCTCATCGACCAGTTGGCAAAAGGTTTCCAAAAGCCTAAATGACATTTGAGTTTATTTCATCGAGAGGATAATCGATATAATCGAGAGTATACGCTCGATCATATTGAAACCTTCTCGATCATATCGAACTCTGTCATAAATATGATCGTTTTATATCCGTTGGAACCTTTTGCCTATTTATAGAGAAGCTTGCCTTTATTGCTGGTAGAGAAAGAAGAGAGTGCTTTTGAGAGTTTTAACTTTCCTATCATTTACCTTAAGCCCTTTCTCTCAGGGAGTTCATCCTCCAATCCACCCTCATCATTAATATTCAATAGAGTGGATTGGGGAATAAACTTTTACATTCAAGGATCCTCCAGCTACTACCTTATTAGAAAATCATTAAGCTGGGATGCCTTGAATGCATAGATGATCGGAACCACTCTACCTTTCTAATAGGTAAATTTCATCACAACCCTGACCCAACCTAAAGCCTAGAATATGTATATCTTCGTGTTGCAGATCAAGGGAGCTGAATACTCTTCATCAACAAGAAGGAGATCTTCAACATTGCGTTGAATGGGACTCATCAACTTATTTGTAAGTACCTAGAGTCCAGAGGACACTTGTGATCATTCCTTTCTAGGTTTGGGTCTTAAGTGTTGCTCACCCTTTGAAGTTCTCAAAGGAGGCCTCCGATGGCAGTGTACGTGCAGGGTGCGTTGTGTGGACCCTTGCTCTGTGGAGAGCATAAACATCCGAGTGCGTTATGTGGACCCTTGCTCTGTGTGGGCATAAACATCTGGTTAGGAGTGCGCTAGCAAAACTCCAGGGTTAGAGGTGAACCGAGTAGAAACCTCCATGTAAAGGTTGAAGGTGAACCTGTTTTAAAACCTTAGATTTGAGGTGAACCATGGGAAACCTCCTTAGTGAAATTCGGTCACTCAAGGGTTGAGTGTGGAAGCTGGTAGTGGAGTAGACAAGTAGTCAAACCACTATAAAATGACTGTGTTTGAGATTAATTCTTGTGTTTGATTTTTTGTATGATTGTATTAACTGTATTTATATTTGCTCACACTTCACACACAATCACATCCATCATAGACCATAATTGCACCATGATTATCATTTATAAAGTTCTGTGATTGGATCCTCTACCAGGCTTGGAAGCCAGTAGAGTTAATTTTGAGTAATCCTAATCTATATTCTGTGATAGGATTGTTAATAATTCAAAAAAACTTTAAAAGTCCTATTCACCCCCCTCTAGGACATATTGGCGTATTCCAACTTCAACCCAAGCGGTCTTCAATGCTATTTTAGTTATAAGTTATAAGTTTAGGTTATAGGTTATAGTTTTAGGTCATAGGTTTGGGTTTAGGATAATGTTATAGGTTTAGGTTTAAGTTTAGGTTAAGGTTTAAGTTTAGGTTTAGGTTATAAGCTATAGGTTTGGGGAATTGTGAATAGTTTAAGGTTTGGTTTAGGAAATCGGGTTCGAGTTCGGCATCAGGTTTAGGTTTGGGTTTTCAAGTTTAGGATTAGGTGTAGGTTTAGGTTTAGGGATTTGAGAATACATTTAGGTTTTAAGTTTCGGTTTAGGTTTTAGGTTATAGGTTATGGTTTAGGTTTTAGGTTTAGGTTAAGGTTAGATTATAGGTTATAAGTTTAGGTTATATGTTATAGGTTAAGGTTTTTGGTTATAGGTTTTGGTTTTAAGGTTATAGGTTTAGGTTAAGGTTTAGGTTTAGGTTTAGGTTATAAGCTATAGGTTTGGGGAATTGTGATTAGGTTAAGGTTTGGTTTCGGAAATCGGGTTCGAGTTCGGCGTCAGGTTTAGTTTTGGGTTTTCAAGTTTAGGATTAGGTGTGGGTTAGGGAGTTGAGATTAGGATTAGGTGTAGGTTTAGGTTTAGGGATTTAAGAATACATTTCGGTTTTAGGTTATTGGTTAAGGTTTAGGTTTTAGGTTTAGGTTTTAAGTTTGGGTTAAGGTTAGGTTATAGGTTATAAGTTTAGGTTATAGGCTATAGGTTAAGGTTTTAGGTCATAGGTTTTGGTTTTAAGGTTATAGGTTTAGGTTAAGGTTTCAGTTTAGGTTTAGGTTAAGGTTTAGGTTTAGGTTATAAGCTATAGGTTTAGGGAATTGAGAATAGGTTAAGGTTTAGGTTTCAGAAATCGGGTCCAGGTTCAATAATGGGTTTAAGTTAGGGTTTTCAAGTTTAGGTTAAGGAGTTGAGATTAGGATTAGGTGTAGGTTTAGGTTGAGGGATTTGAGAATACATTTTGGTTTTAGGTTTAGGTTTAGGTTTTAGGTTATAGGTTAAGGTTTAGGTTTTAGGTTTAGGTTAAGGTTAGGTTATAGGTTATAAGTTTAGGTTATAGCTTGTAGGTTAAGGTTTTAGGTTATAGGTTTTGGTTTTAAGGTTATAGGTTAAGGTTTAGGTTTATGTTTTGGTTAAGGTTAGCTTATAGGTTAGAAGTCTAGGTTATAGGTTATAGGTTAAGGTTTTAGGTCATAGGTTTTGGTTACAAGGTTATAAGTTTAGGTTAAGGTTTAGGTTAAGGTTTAGGTTTAGATTATAAGCTATAGGTTTAGGGAATTCAGAACAGGTTAAGTTTTAGGTTTAAGGAATCGGGTTGGGGTTCGGGATCAGGTTTAGGTTTAGGTTAGGGAGTTGAGATTACGATTAGGTGAATATTTAGGTTTAGGGATTTGAGAATACATTCAGGTTTTAGGTTATAGGTTCTGGTTTAAGTTTTTTGTTTAGTTTGAGGTTAGGTTATAGGTTATAGGTTTAGGTTATAGGTTATATTTTTAGGTCATAGGTTTTGGTTTAGGTTTAGGTGATAGGTTTAGGTTTAGGTTTAGGTTTAGGGTATAAGCTATAGGTTTGGGGAATTGAGAATAGGTTAAGGTTTAGGTTTAGGAAATCGGGTTCGGGTTCGGGATCGTGTTTAGGTTTGGGTTTTCAATTTTAAGTTTAGGTTTAGGTTAGGGAGTTGAGATTAGGATTAGGTGTAGTTTTAAGTTTAGGGATTTGAGAATACATTTAGGTTTTAGGTTTAGGTTTAGGTTTAGGTTTTAGGTTATAGGTTATGGGTTATGGTTTAGGTTTTAGGTTTAGGTTAAGGTTAGGTTATAAGTTATAAGTTCAGTTTATAGGTTATAGGTTAAGGTTTTAGGTCATAGGTTTTGGTCTTAAGGTTATAGGTTTAGGTTAAGGTTTAGGTTTAGGTTATAAGCTATAGGTTTAGGGAATTGAGATTAGGTTAAGGTTTAGGTTTAGGAAATCTGTTTCGGGTTCAGGATCGGTTTTAGGTTTGGGTGTTGAAGTTTAGGTTTCGGTTTAGGTTAGGGAGTTGAGATTTGGATTAGGTGTAGGTTTCGGTTTAGGATTTGATAATACATTTAGGTTTTAGGTTTGGGTTTAGGTTTTACGTTATAGGTTAAGGTTTAAGTTTTAGGTTTATGTTAAGGTTAGGTTATAGGTTATAAGTTTAGGTTATAGGTTATAGTTTTAGGTCATAGGTTTTGGTTTAGGTTAATGTTATAGGTTTAGGTTTAGGTTTTGGTTTAAGTTTAGTTATAAGCTATAGGTTTAGGGAGTGGAGAATAGGTTAAGGTTTAGGTTTAGGAAATCGGGTTTGGGTTCGTGATTGGGTTTAGGTTTGGGTTTTCAAGTTTAGGTTTGGGTTTAGGTTAGGGAGTAGAGATTAGGATTAGGTGTAGGTTTAGGTTTAGGGATTTGAGAATACATTTAGGTTTTAGGTTATTGGTTAAGGTTTAGGTTTTAGGTTTAGGTTAAGGTTAGGTTATAGGTTATAAGTTTAGGTTATAGGTTATAGGTTGAGGTTTTAGGTCATAGGTTTTGGTTTTAAGGTTATAGGTTTAGGTGAAGGTTTATGTTTAGGTTTAGGTTCAGGTTTAGGTTTAGGTTTAGGTTATAAGCTATAGGTTTAGGGAATTGCGAATAGGTTAAGGTTTAGGTTTAGGAAATCGGGTTCGGGTTCGGGATCGGGTTTAGGTTTGGGTTTTTAAGTTTAGGTTTAGGTTTAGGTTTAGGAGTTGAGATTAGGATTAGGTGTATGTTTAGGTTTAGGGATTTGAGAAAACATTTAGGTTATAAGTTTAGGTTTACGTTTTAGGTTATAGGTTAAGGTTTTAGGTTTAGGTTAAGGTTAGGTTATAAGTTAAAAGTTTAGGTTATAGGTTATAGGTTAAGGTTTTAGGTCATAGGTTTTGGTTTAGGTTAAGGTTATAGGTTTATGTTAAGGTTTAGGTTTAGGTTGAGGTTTAGGTTATAAGCTATCGGTTTAGGGAATTGGGAATAGGTTAAGGTTTAGGTTTAGGAAATCAGGTTTGGGTTCGGGATCAGGTTTAGATTTGGGTTTTCAAGTTTAGGTTTAAGTTTATGTTAGGGAGTTGAGATTAGGATTAGGTGTAGGTTTAGGTTTAGGGATTTGAGAATACATTTAGGTTTTAGGTTTTAGGTTTAGGTTTAGGTTTTAAGTTATAGGTTAATGTTCACTCCCCAAGTGCAGGGTTGTGATGTAGTAATAAACTCGGTAAGACCGAGGTCGAATCCCAAGGGACTGATACCTGTACGTTATCTGAAACTAAGTAGAACTAGAACTAGACTAAGATGTAAACTAAATTGAATGGAATTTAGAGAATAATTGTGAAATATTTATCTAAAACTTAAGAAATTCAAAAGAGGGAAACTAGGGATTAAGAGGATCCACTTGTAGAGAGCAGGGAGATCTTATGCCTGTTCTAGGCATTCTACTGGACTTAGAGTTCCCTCTTCCTCCTGTTGAAGAGTGTAACCATGAACATCAAAACTGAACTTCCTTTGATATAATTTTAAAGAGATGAAAGGTATATAAATTAGAATGGATTCCATCACCAAACCATGCCCAGGAGACAAAGAAAACAACAGAATTAAACTAATTACCAACCAATCACATGTATGAAGGTTAGGAAGGGTATCGTCATCCAGGAGACTATGGTGAACTACAGGCTTCCTGACGTCATATCGATCCTGTTAGGCAAATGTTCTAAGCTAGTTCCTTACCTGCTTAGTGACTACCAAGGTAAATTAAACTGAAACCTTTATGTGAAAGCGAGATGTGATATGTGAAATCACGACTCAATCAATGTTTACAACTTCTAATTCTGGATGATCTAAGAGACATAAATTACCAACATCATGTATCTCGTAATTCTAAATCAACGATAGATGTCAAAATCACTTTGAATTCATAAGAATTTTCAGAAAATTTTAAAAATTTTCATAATTTTTGCTCAAGACTAAGAAAACACTGATTAGGTTACCTAATCTCCCACCGCAATCAAAAATCTACATTGTCCTCAATGTAAAAGATATATGAGCATGCAATACACATGAGACAATGAAAGTAAAGTGATGGGAAGATAGTACCTAGATAATGAATCGAGAGAGAGATTTTCCAAGAGATCACAGCATGAAAGCTGGTCAACATGAGAGAGAAAATAAAATAAAAATAATAAAAATAAAATCCTACCTATACCACTTTCTTAGGTGCTCTCGATTGCATTTAGTGTATGCAACAAGCCTTTAAATCCCTAGGTTACCCCTAGTGGACGAGTTGTATTCTCGTGAGGATTTGTAGCAATGTTACCCACAAACATTGAATCGATCATGCCGCAAGGTCCCTCTTCTAGCCAATATCTTGATAAGTTTCTCAGTAAGTTCCTCAACAGGATCATCCAAAAGCCTTTTTTGTAATAGGTTTGGGTGCCTTGGAGCATGACTTTCCAGAGAGACTTATGTACCTCATAAGAAATCTTCCATTGAATTACTTGAGGTATCCATAATATATAGGATTCACCTATGACAAAAGAAGTTTCAACGTTAGTATCGCATGGTGAATCAGAGACTACAAATAAATAAAGTTTAGAAAACTTCTTAAGACGTGATGTAGTCTCAACATATTCCAAAGCTCTAAACTTCAGTTCAATTTCTAGCTCGTCTTCCTTTACTGGTAGATGTTTAGGATCAGGGGAAGAGAGGGTTTCAGAATAAGGGTTCTCTCGGTTAGTAACAAATGCCGAGGTACTTCTTGTGAGGCATCCGCTATTTCATGTATCATGAGGTCATCAGAATCCACAAAGTGTGCCACGCATATAGTCAAAGGGTTGAGACAATCAGCTGAGAGTGACTCGTCTCCTGCATCGAAGTCTGTGATGATTTGTCCAAGGATTCCATCTTCTTTTGAAGTGGTTGGACACATGCTCGCTTGCTCTTGCCCTTCACAGACAGATGGACAATCAATAGGCGAAGAATTTATGTGAAGACTCTGGTCATTGAAGCTTCTCAGTGGAGGCATTGAATCGGCTAAATAGTATAGCTCAGATTGTGGCCTCAACTAGGTAGTTTCAAATTCTAGAGTCGTAGCGGGAAACTTCTTCTTCTCCCGAATCATATCATCATTCAATTCAGGGGAGTGGTCTAAACATGTCTCACAAGAGTTAGAAGAGTCGGTTGTAAGGGGCTCATCTTTCACCTTTAAATCAGACATATCAGGTGAGGAGAGTGACTCATTATGACTGACCACTTCATGGACGTCTTGATCATTGACCTGGACCATATTTGAGATTAATTCTAGGAGAATTTGGGCTGAACATTCATGATCATTATCCCAATACGCATCATCATCTAATTCCGTGCAGTGCATAGTTGGGATGGGATCGTCTTCCTCACATTCTATTCCTAAATTCGGTTAAGGTTTGAATAAACTAACCTCTACCTCATCATTGAAATCCTGTGTGTCATGTAAGGAAGGTGTGTCATCATCAATGTATTTAAAAGATACCCATGTATCTTCACCATTCTTTTGAACAATTATCAAGATCGACTCATCGAAAAATTGAATCGTATGCTCATTAATGGAATCCAACTCCTCATTCCAAATTTCATATTTCTTCAAAAGTGAGTGCAGATCACTTTTATCGCATTGTATTTCTGGATTGGGTTGTGGTTGGGATGAGCAAGCCTACTCTATCTTTTCAACGCGCGACATGAGTGTTTCCATTGCTTTTCGAATTTCCTCAAGACAGGCCATGTCACGATGATATGAATCCTCTTGGATCATTTCTGGTTGGATCTTAAAGGTAGAGGACCCAAAAGAATAATCATTATGACATGTTGTTGGTTCATTTCTCCCATTTTGATATTTTCACTGATTGTAGTCATACGGATCATAGGTGGGAGAATCTGATGGTTGGTAATACTTATTATCACTCATGATATAATGATGCATTATTTTCTTTTTATCAGATGGGTGATAATAATTCTCACAACCATGGTTATGATAACCTCAACACTCACGTACTGTTTTATTAATTCGTGGGGTGTAATTGTTCTCGTACATATAATCACGTAAGGACTTCTTGGCCGGTGGATCTTTATATTCTGATCGGTTCTCAATGATAGTTTCAGAAAGGTTTTGAGACATAGGTTGATTTATATCATCATCATCCCAAAATAGGTTATTCTTCTCAGCATACTGACGTTGCCACTCGTGCATATACATGATGAACCCCTTACTATGAATTTAATCCTAAGAAAAAGAAAAGATCCTACAGGAATGTGGAAAGTAAGAGGAGGAGAAGTTTGAAAGAAGTTACCCGATTAGCGATCCCTAAGTTAAAACCTGAAAAATAAAATAAAATAGGTTAGTTTCTAAAAGTAAAAAGTTTCTAAAAGAATGTTTTGAACCTATAATCAGAAAGTAAATTAGATTCTAAAAATAAGAGGAATCCTAGAATTAGAAAATTTTTAAAAATAGAAAAACAGAAAAACTAAGAAGAGATTACCAAATTAGAAAGTCTACCAACAACCCTACAAAACAGGAAAGTTAGTTTTAAAAATTAAATAAAAAGAAAAGTCTAAAACTAAAGTTAGTACAACCCTAATCTTAATCTAATTCAAAAACTAATTAATTTCAGAAAAATAAAACTGTCAGTCTCTTGCAACGGTGCCAAAAACTTGTTCATTCCCCAAGTGCAGGGTTGTGATGTAATAATAAACTCGGTAAGACCGAGGTCGAATCCCAAGGGATTGATACCTGTACGTTATCTGAAACTAAGTAGAACTAGAATTAGACTAAGATGTAAATTAAATCGAATGGAATTTGAGAAATAATTGTGAAATATTAATCTAAAACTCAAGAAATTTAATAGAGGGAAACTAGGGATTCAGAGGATCCACTTGTAGAGATTAGGGAGATCTTATGCATGTTCAAGGAACTCAATTGGACTTTGAGTCCCCTCTTCCTCTAGTTGAAAAGTGTAACCATGAACATCAAAACTGAACTTCCTTTGATATAATTTTAAAGAGATAAAAGGTATATGAATTATAATGGATTCCATCACCAAACCATGCCCAAGAGACAAAGAAAACAACAGAATTAAACTAATTACCAACCAATCACATGTATGAAGGTTATGAAGGGTATCGTCATCCGACATGCCCAGGAGACTGGTGAACAACAGGGCTTCCTGATGTCATAAACATAAAGGAAAAGAAGATGCTCGAAGCTATTGCAGACCCATTGTAATTTTAGTCACAATAGACCATTAAAAAATTAAAAACATTCCCTTAATCAAATTAATATCAAATTCAGTTCAGCTTAGATAAAAAAAACACAAGCCAAAGGTCTCCCGATCACGTTACAAGCTTCACCTCTTAGCCCTAGCTAAGAGGTTTATCCACACATGAGTGGGCTAGATCTTAGGAAATTGAAAGACCAAAAAAACAGCAAAATAAAATAGAAAAAAAAATACTTCTCAACCAGCTGCCTCTATGCTCCACGTCCAGAATTTGATTCCCCAAAAGATGCTCCTCACTTCTCTCTCTCTCTCTCTCTCTCTCTCTGTCTGTCTCTCTCTCTCTCTCTCTCATCTCTCTCCTTTTATAGCCACAAGGGTTGGTTTGGGAGGTTGGAGTCGGTTTACGCACATGTGCAGCAAAAATGCGAAAGAGCTGCGTTTGAAATGATTTTCAAGATGGTGAACTTCTTGATTTCTTGATTCAGACTTCATAGTGGGGGTCAAGGGCCCCTGCTCTAACATTTGAACGGTCCAGATCACACATCAGAACGTGATCTTGATCATGCTACGATCGGAGAAACCGGGCAGCGTCCGTACTCTATTTGGATGCTCGGCCTGCACAAGATGTGCGCTGGGATGATGGTGGGGCCCATGATCAATGTCGGCTGACAAATCCACACCATCCATTAATTTCCTCATGGAAAATCGGTAATACTTGACCATTTTTGGATCAAAACCATGGTGGACCACCTGCTGGATCTTTCGACCGTCTATCTGTGGTTTGGAAGTTAAAAACTAGTCATCGCTGTCCTTTGAAATTCCGCCACCTAGGCCTTTTCTAATGAGACTATGAGAGTCCATTGGACGGTCCAGATCGGACCTTCGATGCATGATAGTAGCCCACAAGATTTCTCTACAAACTCTGTTGCGAAACAGAGCATACGAAAGTGACTATGATGATCGGTGGGCCCCTTTATCGAATTCTACAAAGAAATCCACTCCATTCATTGTGATCCTCTCGAAAAAACCAGTAAGAAATGACTAATTTTTTTATTAGATTTTGTGTGGCCCACTGATGTTTTGCTTTCGCCGTCCATCCTTCTTTTAACGGTGATCTATGCATGTCCACGTACATTGAAGAAAAAAGTAAGCTTGCCAAAGGTTGTAGCACCCCCCTGAGTGAATGGATGGTTCAAATCATCCATTTAGATGATGTGTGGGGCTCACTACCCAAACAACGGTCGGACAACATTGGACGATGTCTCCATGAGGAAGAAGGTCGGGTCAGTCCACCTTGACCAAAAATTCTGGTCTGGTGCACGGCTTGAGCACCCCCACTGTACATGTGCAATGCACATGTGGGTCCCATGGTGATGTATATGAGAGATCAGCTCCGTCCAACCTGGTTGCCATATAATTTAAATGGTTGACACCAAAATTGAAGTATTTTGAGATATCAGGCGGGCCCCAGATTTGACAATTTATGGGCTAATCTGTCCGTTGATCTATTTTCACAAAGATCCAATCACTGATTTTCGACGTGTACGATTAATTTATGGTCCTCAGGCCATATATAAAGTTTCAAACTGAACGGATGGTGGGAACCCTGTGACCTGCATTCTTACTGACTTTCAGGCCCGCTTGAGTTTCAGTTTCTTGGTTTTCTTGGATTTCTGGCGTCGATCTTAGTCCCCTTGAGTCTTGTAACTTGCCTTGGTGAATCTTGAGCGTTAAAACCATGCTTTTAATATCCTTTTTCTGCCTAAGCTCCTAAAGTCACCTTGCAACACAAACACAATAAAACGGGCCATTAAACAGTATCATGCTCTTAAATCTAGATAATAACTAGGGCCTCATATGCAATATTTAACCCTCAATAGTTAACGTTAGGTTATAGGTTATAAGTTTAGGTTATAGGTTATAGGTTAAGGTTATAGGTCATAGGTTTTAGTTTTAAGGTTATAGGTTTAGGTTAAGGTTTAGGTTTAGGTTGTAAGCTATAGGTTTAGGGAATTGAGAATAGGTTAAGGTTTAGGTTTAGAAAATTAGGTTTGAGTTCGGGATCAGGTTTAGGTTTGGGTTTTCAATTTTAGGTTTAGGTTTAGCTTAGGGAGTTGAGATTAGGATTAGGTGTAGGTTTAGGTTTAGGGATTCGAGAATACATTTAGGTTTTAGGTATAGGTATAGGTATAGGTTTTAGGTTATAGGTTATAGTTTAGGTTTTAAGTTTAGTTTAAGCTTAGGTTATAGGTTACAGTATTAGGTCATAGGTTTTGGTTTAGGTTAAGGTGATAGGTTTATGTTAAGGTTAAGGTTTAGGTTTGGGTTATAAGCTATAGGTCTAGGGAATTGAGAATAGGTTAAGGTTTAGGTTTAGGAAATCGGGTTTGGGTTCGGGATCGTGTTTAGGTTTGGGTTTTCAAGTTTAGGTTTAGGTTTAGGTTAGGGAGTTAAGATTAGGATTAGGTGTAGGTTTAGGTTTAGGTTTAGGGATTTGAGAATACAGTTAGGTTTTAGGTTATTGGTTTAGGTTTAGGTTAAGGTTTTGTTATTGTTTATAAGTTTAGGTTATAAGTTATAGGTTAAGGTTTTAGGTCTTGGGTTTTGATTTTAAGGTTATAGGTTTAGGTTAAGTTTTAGGTTTAGGTTTAGGTTAAGGTTTAGGTTAAGGTTATAAGCTATTGGTTTAAGGATTTGAGTATACGTTAAGGTTTAGGTTTAGGAAATCGGGTTCAGGTTTGGGATTGGGTTTAGGTTTGGGTTTTCAAGTTTAGGTTTAGGTTTAGGTTAGGGAGTTGAGATTAGGATTAGGTGTAGGTTTAGGTTTAGAGATTTGAGAATACATTTAGGTTTTACGTTTAGGTTTTTGGTTATAGGTTTATGTTAAGGTTAGGTTATAGGTTAAAAGTTTAGGTTATAGGTTATAGGTTAAGTTTTTAGGTCATAGGTTTTGGTTCATGTAAAGGTTATAGGTTTAGGTTTAGGTTTTAAGTTATCGGTTAAGGTTAGGTTGTAGGTTATAAGTTTAAGTTATAAGTTTAGGTTATAAGTTATAGGTTAAGGTTTTAGGTGATAGGTTTTGGTTTTTAGGTTATAGGTTTAGGTTTAGGTTTAGGTTAAGGTTTAGGTTTAGGTGATAAGCTATAGGTTTAGGGATTTGAGAATAGGTTAAGATTTAGGTTTAGGAAATCAGGTTGGGGTTCGGGACCGGGTTTAGGTTTGGGTTTTCAATTTTAGGTTTTGGTTTAGGTTAGGGAGTTGAGATTAGGATTAGGTGTAGGTTTAGGTTTAGGGATTTGAGAATACATTTAGGTTTTAGGTTTAGGTTTAGGTTTTAGGTTATAGGTTCTGGTTTAGGTTTTAAGTTTAGTTTGAGGTTAAGTTATAGGTTATAGGTTTAGGTTATAGGTTATAGTTTTAGGTCATAGGTTTTTGTTTAGGCTAAGGTGATAGGTTTAGGTTTAGGTTTAGGTTAAGGTTTATGTTTAGGGTATAAGCTATAGGTTTGGGGAATTGAGAATAGGTTAAGCTTTAGGTTTAGAAAATCGGGTTCGGGTTCGGGATCGTGTTTAGGTTTAGGTTTTCAATTTTAGGTTTAGGTTTAGGTTAGGGAGTTGAGATTATGATTAGGCGTAGTTTTAGGTTTAGGGATTTGAGAATACATTTTGGTTTTAGGTTTAGGTTTAGGTTTTAGGTTATTGGTTAAGGTTTAGGTTAAGGTTAGGTTATAGTTTATAAGTTTAGGTTATAGGTTATAGGTTAAGGTTTCAGGTCATAGGTTTTAGTTTTAAGGATATAGGTTTAGGTTATGGTTTAGGTTTAGGTTTAGGTTAAGGTTTAGGTTTAGGTTTAGGTTATAATCTATTGGTTTAGGGAATTGAGAATAGGTTAAGGTTTAGGTTTAGGAAATCGGGTTCGGGTTTAGGTTTGGATTTTCAAGTTTAGGTTTTGGTTTAGTTTAGGGAGTTGAGATTAGGATTCGGTGTAGGTTTAGGTTTCAGGATTTGAGAATACATTTAGGTTTTACGTTTAGGTTTAGGTTATAGGTTATAGGTTAAGGTTTTGGGTTTAGGTTAAGGTTAGGTTATAGGTTAAAAGTTCAAGTTATAGGTTATAGGTTAAGGTTTTAGGTCATACGTTTTGGTTTAGGTAAAGGTTATAGGTTTAGGTTAAGGTTTAGTTTTTGGTTTAGGTTTAGGTTATAAGCTATCGGTTTAGGGAATTGAGAATAGGTTAAGGTTTAGGTTTAGGAAATTAGGTTCAGGTTTGGGATCGGGTTTAGCTTCGTGTTTTCAAGTTTAGGTTTAGGTTTAGGTTAGGGAGTTGAAATTAGGACTAGGTGTAGGTTTAGGTTTAGGGGTTTGAGAGTACATTTAGGTTTTAAGTTATAGGTTAACGTTAGGTTATAGGTTATAGGTTAAGGTTTTAGGTCATTGGTTTTGGTTTTAAGGTTATAGGTTTAGGTTAAGGTTTAGGTTTAGGTTATAAGCTATAGGTTTAGGGAATTGAGAATAGTTTAAGGTTTAGCTTTAGAAAATCGGGTTTGGGTTCGAGATCGAGTTTATGTTTGGGTTTTCAAGTTTAGGTTTAGGTTTAGGTTAGGGAGTTGAGATTAGGATTAGGTGTAGGTTTAGGTTTAGGGATTTGAGAATACATTTAGGTTTTAGGTTTAGGTTTAGGGTTTAGGTTATAGGTTATGGTTTAGGTTTTAGGTTTAGGTTAAGGTTAGTTTATAGGTTATAAGTTTAGGTTATAAGTTATAGTTTTTGGTCATAGGTTTTGATTTAGGTTAAGGTGATAGGTTTAGGTTAAGGTTTAGGTTTAGTTTTAGGTTATAAGCTATAGGTTTTGGGAATTGGGAATAGGTTAAGGTTTAGGTTTAGGAAATCAGGTTCGGGTTCGAGATCTGTTTAGGTTTGGGAATTCAAGTTTAGGTTTTGGTCTAGGTTAGGGAGTTGAGATTAGGATTAGGTGTAGGTTTAGGTTTAGGGATTTGAGAATACATTTAGGTTTTAGGTTTTAGGTTTAGGTTTAGGTTTTAGGTTTTAGGTTATTGGTTAATGTTTAGGTTTTAGGTTTAGGTTATGGTTAGGTTACAGTTTATAAGTTTATGTTATAGGTTATAGGTTAAAGTTTTAGGTCATAGGTTTTTATTTTTAGGTTATAGGTTTAGGTTAAGGTTTAGGTTTATGTTTATGTTAAGGTTTAGGTTTTGGTTAGGAAATCGAGTTCGGGTTCAGGATTGGGTTTAGGTTTGGGTTTTCAAGTTTAAGTTTAGGTTTAGGTTAGGGAGTTGAGATTAGGATTAGGTGTAGGTTTAGGTTTAGGGATTTGAGAAAACATTTAGGTTTTTGGTTGAGGTTTAGGTTTTAGGTTATAGGTTAAGGTTTTAGGTTTAGGTTATGGTTAGGTTATAGGTTATAAGTTTCGGTTATAGGTTATAGGTTAAGGTTTTAGGTCATTGGTTTTGGTTTAGGTTAAGGTTATAGGTTTATGTTAAGGTTTAGGTTTAGGTTGAGGTTTAGGTTATAAGCTATCGGTTTAGGGAATTGAGAATAGGTTAAGGTTTAGGTTTAGGAAATTGGGTTTGGGTTCAGGATCGGGTTTAGGTTTGGATTTTCAAGTTCAGGTTTTGGTTTAGGTTTGAGAGTTGAGATTAGGATTAGGTGTAGGTTTAGGTTTAGGGATTTGAGAATACATTTAGGTTTTAGGTTTAGGTTAAGGTTAAGTTATAGGTTATAGGTTATAGTTTTAGGTCATAGGTTTTGGTTAAGGTTAAGGTTATAGGTTTAGGTTTAGGTTTAGGTTTAGGTTAAGGTTTAGGTTATAAGCTATAGGTTTGGGGAATTGAGAATAGGTTAAGGTTTTGGTTTAGGAAATCGTGTTCGGGTTTGGGATCAGGTTTAGGTTTGAGTTTTCAATTTTAGGTTTTGGTTTAGGAAATCGTGTTTGGGTTCGGGATCAGGTTTTGGTTTGGGTTTTCAATTTTAGGTTTTGGTTTAGGTTAGGGAGTTGAGATTAGGATTAAGTGTAGGTTTAGGTTTAGGGATTTGAGAGTACATTTAGGTTTTAGGTTTAGTTTTAGGTTTTAGGTTATTGGTTAAGGTTTAGGTTTTAGGTTTAGGAAGGTTTGGTTATAGGTTATAAGTTTAGGTTATAGGTTAAGGTGTTAGGTCATAGGTTTTAGTTTTAAGGTTATAGGTTTAGGTTAAGGTTTAGGTTTAGGTTATAAGCTATAGGTTTAAGGAATTGAGAATAGGTTAAGGTTTAAGTTTAGGAAATCAGGTTCGGGTTCGGGACTGTGTTTAGGTTTGGGTTTTCAAGTTTAGGTTTTGGTTTAGGTTAGGGAGTTGAGATTAGGATTAGGTGTAGGTTTAGGTTTAGGGATTTGAGAATACATTTAGGTTTTTGGTTTAGGTTTAGGTTATATGTTATAGGTTTAGGTTTAAGTTTAGGTTAAGGTGTAGGTTATGGTTATAAGCTATAGGTTTAGGGAATTGAGAATAGGTTAAGGTTTAGGTTTAGGAAATCGGGTACGGGTGCGGGATCGGGTTTAGGTTTGGGTTTTCAAGTTTAGGTTTAGGTTTAGGTTAGGGAGTTAAGATTAGGATTAGGTGTAGATTTAGGTTTAGGGATTTGAGAATACATTTAAGTTTTAGCTTTAGGTTTAGGTTTTAGGTTTAGGTTATAGTTAGGTTATAGGTTATAGGTTATAGGTTAAGGTTTTTGGTCACAGGTTTTGGTTTAGTTCAAGGTTATAGGTTTATTTTTATGTTTAGGTTAAGGTTTTGGTTTAGTTTATAAGCTATAGGTTTAGGGAATTGAGAATAGGTTAAGGTTTAGGTTTACGAAATCGGGTTCGAGATCGGGTTTAGGTTTTGGTTTTCAAGTTAGGTTTGGGTTTTTAAGTTTAGGTTTAGGTTTAGGTTAGGGAGTTGAGATTAGGATTAGGTGTAGGTTTAGGTTTAGGGATTTGAGAATACATTTATGTTTTTGGATTAGGTTTAGGTTCGGGAGTTGAGATTAGGATTTGGTGTAGGTTTAAGTTTTATGATTTGAGAATATGTTTAGGTTATAGGTTAAGGGTGTGGTCCCTGCAATTACAGATATAAACACGTCCTGCTCCAATTGGCCAGGCCCTTCCAATGTTGTCCCTAATATATGAACAACTTCATCATTGTCATAACAGTGATTCTCACCTTCCAGGGACACCCGCTCAACATCCGGATAGCTCCGACGCACATCCCGGTCTGCTCTACTAATTACGAATAAATATATAAATACGGCCTGTCCATATGGCCAGGCCCTTCTAATATTGTCCATATGAAATGAATAGCTTCATCATGGTCCTAATAACGGTTCTTACCTTTCAGGGATTCCCGCTCAACATTCGGATAGATCCGACGCACATCCGGGTTTGCTCCATCAATTTTGAGTAAATACAAATATAAACATGACCTGTCCAAATGGTTAGGCCACTCCAATGCTGTCTATAGGAAATGGACAACTTCATCATGGTCATAACGGTGTTTCCTACCTTCCAGGGACTCCCGCTCAGCATCTAAATAGATCCGACGCACATCCGGATACATAAATGGGTACAGTTTCAAAGAACATTATTAGCAATATTTCAAATGCATACCTCCCTTAGAAAGTCCTTCAATTGATCCTCATGAAAGTCCTGATCTGTAAGAACCTTAACGGCAACATCCTACATTCCATGATTAGATAAATAAGAAGATGCATCACCTTTACTTTCAAGTCAAACAAAAATGGGACAGAGAACCATGTAAGAAACACGAAGAAAAATGTGAATTTCTTTGAATATAATAGAGATATTGGTCCAGGAACTGAACCACAAATTACTCTCATCAGGTTAGTTATCAAAATAACATTTTCAAAGAAGTTCCCTACATTAAACACTTGCCTATGTAATTCAATTATCTTCAGTAAAATTAAATTACTGTCTTAAAAGAAATGCATGCCACGCATGCGAAACGTCATTTTCAAACCAAACTACATTCGCTATATCAAATCTCACGCGGCCACTTCATTCCCCCACTATCTCCCTCGATTTCCCCACTCTCACCTCTTCGTCTCTCTCTCTCTTGAAGCAAAAAAGAAGAAGAAGAAAAAAATTATATCTTTTATATTTTTTCAATCCATCTTCCATTTTCTTCTTAACAAGAAAATCCATATTTACTAATATTCCCATCTTTCTATTTTTCAAAAGAATGATTTTGGACTCCGAAAGCGTCAGCTCCAACACTCATACTTTCAACCCAAACCCTAACCAAGGACTCCAAAATTACCAAGTACTCATAAACATTCATTGCAAGCATTTTTTGTCCATGGCGACCATACTGTTAAGATCAATCCTCTTATTTGTGCTCCCCTATGTGTGGATTGATGAGGATTACGTTCATATGCTACTTCATAGATCATATTTCGAGATAAAAGGTGTCAATTATATAAAAAAATATAATTCAAAAGCAGACAATAAAGAGCACAAATTCTTATTATAAAGGTGATATTTAGAATTAAGCTTACTGTCATTGTCATGTTGAAACCATTCCTTAAATACGGTGGCATCCCTTATTGATCTAAAACAGTTAAAGAAGAATTACAATTAAAAGAAAGAAATGATATTGTGTTGCCTAGTAATATATGAGGAAGCTAGATAGTAACAAGATTAGAATGTGTCATCGAGAGTCTAGATAGTAACAAGATTAGAATGTGTCATCGAGAGTCTAGATAGTAACAAGATTAGAATAACAAGATCACCAGACAAAGTTCAAATAACAAATGGTAAATAAAAGTCAGCATCAAATGCTAACTAAATGAGATGGGATCATGAAATACATAATCAAGACTGCTAAAATTTTCCCATGCGATTTGGATCTTACCATTTTCATTGAACCCATTTGTTT
This sequence comes from Magnolia kwangsiensis, assembly GCA_037074715.1. Taxonomy (NCBI): domain Eukaryota; kingdom Viridiplantae; phylum Streptophyta; class Magnoliopsida; order Magnoliales; family Magnoliaceae; genus Magnolia; species Magnolia kwangsiensis. The sequence goes on from CM073572.1 coordinate 158,181,914, forward strand.
AATAGCCACCAATCTGAGGGTAAGGCTCATCTGCTCAGAGTATTTCAGGCCAGTTTCCACATCTAGCATGATTTGGATGATCAAGATAGGCAGGTATTTATGCCACAGTAAGCAAGGACGAGTTGTTCTGATCTAGGAAAGTGATTACAATTTAATGGAATAGAACAAATACCATTGTCATCTGTCCCATTCATCACACCTACGCTATACATGTAAAGCAATGCAACCTGTCCAAATCATGGGCCCAATGTGAATAAAGCACAGACTGACGTTCATACCAAACAAATGATTTAACCATCTAATTGGATTGCTCTTGTAGAACTTCAACCACTGAGCATCCACTACCAAACAAATGATTTAACCATGCAATTGCTCCATAACCTCGGGCACCATCCTACTAAGAACAAATAGAAAGAAAGGCCTTACCGTAGATGAGTTTAGTTGGTGCATTAAAATATTAACAAAATAAGATTCACATATTAATACCAAGCTGTAGAGGCCATCAGACAGATAAACACATGATTTCAAAGAATAACTTTAAAGAACTTTTTTCATTGACAGGTGTAAAGCTAATAATATGCCCACAAAAAGTAATACACCATTCTCAATAAGTGTGTGTGTGTGTGAGAGAGAGAAAGAGAGAGAGAGGGAGAGAGAGAGAGAGAGAGAGAGAGAGAGAGAGAGAGAGAGAGAGAGAGAGCAATGCAAGATTTTTTACAAGAGAAACCATTGGAAATATTTCATTCTCACCAGAGATGTTAGTTCAAGGTTGCAAAGAAACACAAGGGCATTATCTGGATAACTAATGCGAAATTAATGTCTCTAAGATAAAAGCATCAGAAGACAAGACTAGGATTGTCTCAAGTTTTTTCATTTTTAAAAACTTTTTTACCTTTTTTCAGCATCAGCCTCTAGAGTGGGAATCATAAAGGAAACCTAAGGTTAAGCCATAAAGGATGATCCATTCATAGTCTTCTGGGGTGATTTAGAAAGGTAATGAAGGTCAGGCAAGCAAAAGTGCTTCTTACAATGGATAGATGCAACACATATGAAGGGCAAGTTCACTGATCGAAGAAATCACAGGGTCCAAAATTTTGATAAGACAGTTTGTGGGGTTCACTTAACTGATTATGTGGATGGTGGAGCCCACCACTGATTTGAAAAATGTGGTGGGCCCACTTTTAAGGTGTATCGAGCATTAATGAAAATTATCTCAGGTCATGTAAGAAATAATAACAAATGATGTGAGACTATTTAATTAGTAGCTGTGAGACCCGACCCGAGTTCGTATGTGTGCGTGTGTGTGTGAGTATGCATTCCATCCATCTTGGTCCTGCGGTCCTACCGGTCGAATTCCGGTGACCCGTGACTCTTGGATAGTGTTTGGGGTCATCCGTAAGTCCAGTCATGAAGGCCCGACTCGGATCGAGTTAAAACGTATGCCATTGCGACCGTATCGTCGCCACGGTTCCAACGCCACGTCTCATGCGTAAATCCGACGTGTCCATCAAAAGATGTAGGCTGAGTAATTTTTGACCCTTGATCATGGTCATGTGGTCCACCTAGGGATAATGTGCATGGATTTCTAGGTAAGTTCCATCTCTTAGCACTATTTCCAACACACACTACACACACACACACTACCTAAGCCCTATTCCTACACCACCTACCTATAAAAACTACCCACAAGCCTAGAAAACCTACCAACCTTATAACTTTGGTTGTATCTCCCTATAGCAATCATCATTCTTCTCTAACCAAGGCAAGCATGCCTCCATGTTTCTAGAAATTCATCATTTCTCTCATGCTACATCTCTCTCCCTTCCCTCCTTTTCTTTTCATTTTCTCTTCTCCCATTGTTAGAACCTCCAAAACATCCTACCTTGCTGAAAATTCCAGCCACATTTCTTCCCTCTCCTTCCACATCTAACCCTCAAAAACCCATCCCAACCATTGATCCATCTCCCTTGGAGCTATAGAACCCAAGTATGGAAGAAGAAGGACAAGCTTTGAGGTGGGTGTATTCTAGGATCTAGGATTTCTATTCTCATGTTCTCAGACCTCTTTTCTTTTTATATGGGATGTTTAGGACCCACCAATCAATGGTGGAGATCCTACATCATCCATTAGTTGTGGCCAAATGGCCTATTTGATGCATGCATGCCCATGCATGGGGTTTTCCCTCTATGGGCCCCCATTATGGAGGATTACTTGGTTCAATGGCATGATAGGTCATCTAGACCTTAGAATCATGAGTGGGATGACATCTAAACCATTGATCTTGAATCTAGGACATGCATGTGGTGGATCTTTGTTGTAGCATATGGATAGAAGGAATGTATGGTGTGATTGATGAAGGGAAGGGCCTCAATGTGATGGAGCCCCTCCTCTTGTGGCCGATTCTTTATTTTTATTTATGATAGAATTCTGATCTTACATATGTGGCCCACCTTGTAGGCCAACAAAAATCCAGACCAACCATGGAGCTTGGATGCCCATAGCGGTACATCCTTAGACATGTGGCCCCAAAATCTACCTAAATGGGGCACTTGCAAGGGGTATTTGATGACGGGGAAGGTCTGGACATCTGTGGGGCCCACTGATGTCCAGACCAACCATGGAGCTTGGATGCCCATAGCGGTACATCCTTAGACATGTGGCCCCAAAATCTACCTGAATGGGGCACTTGCAAGGGATATTTGATGACGGGGAAGGTTTGGACATCTGTGGGGCCCACTGGGGTGGTCCACCATACATATTCCTGGGGTTAAATCCCATAAAAAATAATGTTTATATTTTAATTCTTTCTATTACATGCTACTGTCCAAATTGCTGGAATTGTTTCTTTTATGCTGTAATGTATGGGTTGTAAGCATTATTTGTGGCTTCTTTTTTCCTGGTTTCTTAGACTTTTCTTTAAGGTGTGGATCCCACCTAAGAGTATGTTAAACCTCACCCTTATCCATTCCTGTTTGATCACCTAAAAGGGTGGGCCAAGGAGGGTGGACGGTCCAGATTTTCTAGACTGTCCAGCCACTCTGCTTGCTGAAAAAATATAAATGTCAGCAGGTTTTTGAAATGGTGGGCCACCTTTATGGACCCCACATTATTTTATACTTGTACAGGGATGTTGGCCTTATATTTCCTCAAATTTTTACAGACTTGGGCCCACTCTAATGGGGTACACAAGTCAGGGACAACAACATTGTTGCAGCAGGAAAATAAAATCTAGACCTTGCTATCCATAATTTGTATGAAATAAATAAAATATTTATACTACTTAAAAAATACTAAAATTTTGAGTGAGGTGGACCACCCATGGTATGACATACCTGAAAAATATTAGGGCTAATGGATCCCATTTGGGCATCCAAACGGGTGGGCCAACATAGTGGACTGTCAGAAAAATTCTGCAGTGCAGTCCAGCAGTATAGTTCCATAAAAATAAAGTTTTAAAAATATTTTTCTCAGAAGTTGGGCCATATTTATGGGTCCCATATTGATGTAGGCTTGATGAGGGACCTTAGGTCCAAATTTCATGAATTTAGGAGGCCCAGAACCCACCCATTGGATGGCCCAAATTTAGGACAGTTACATTCCAGCAATAGTTCACCCTTGATAGATTATATTCTTAAAATTTATTAAAATAATTTTGAGTAATTTATAGGGATGTAGTCATGTTAAGACCTACTTGCAAAATTTTTGAGCCATTGGATGCCTGTACACACCATGGTGGTGGATGGACCGACCCACTAAAATATGGTGTCTAGATCAGTCCGAGTTTCAGGACAGATTAATTTATTTGAATCAATTAAAATAATTTTAGATGTCTAAAAATTATAAAATTTTATGGGAGTCTGAACTACCCATGGAAGGACCACCCTATAAATTTTCAAAGCCATCGGGCCTCTGTACCGACCGTGGTGTGGCCTGCAATTTGTATCAGTTTTGGGCCAAATACCCAGGCACGTCCCTACTTTGGGTTGCTGGGCCTGCATTGTAATGGCATGACCCACTTGAAGTAAGTGTTGTATATCTCTCTTTTATCTGGTGGGGCCCACTATGATATATGTGGATCACCATGGGTCAATAACCCATCTAAATTAAATAAATTTCTGGACTCCAGCAGGCCCAGGAAATGGGTGGGCTGGAATTCCAGCAAGGGGCCCAAAATTTGCTACATGGTTGATTGTTTAGGAACTATTGTGGTACACCAGATTTGAGAGAGTATTTCACACACTCCTTGCTTTCCTTCCTCAGATATTTTGGGCTTAATGAGTGCCCCCTTGAGGCCCACCTTTGTGGTGGTTTTGTGGGCTAGCCTTAACCAGAATTTTTAATAGTTTTATAGGCTCAATGGGCAGGAAACTTCTTTCTTGAGCCCAAGATTGTTCAAGAGCTGACCTTATTGATTTACGAGCCCAATGGGCTATCTATAAGCTGATAATGTGTATTAATGGGCCTTGATGCCCTCATGAAGTGTTTAATTGTGGGCTGACTTGTAAAGCCCACATAAATGCATATTGTGGAGGGCCTTGTTAAGTCTTTATCTAATGAGGCAAGGCCCACCCTGTCGGTATAGGTCTCGCCCTTGTGTATTCTTGGACTTATGGGCTGCCTTAAGTCCATCATAATGTAGGAATTGGATGACTTTTATTTTGGGCCCATTATGTAATATCATATATGCATAGTCGCCCTTTTTGTGGTAGTGATTAGGCCTTGTGGACACAGTTCTTTTCGATAGGCCCATTGATCTTAGGGCTATACTCTTCCATCTATTATGATGGGCTTAAGGGCAATAATATAGAAGAAGTTGGGCTCTTAGCTGCCTACTAAATTGACCTTGTACTTGGGCCAAAAGTGAGGCCCAACTCACTTGTGTTAAATGTAAAATTTGCCCATGTAAATGAATTAATGGACTGCCCATGAAGCCCACCACAATATGTGGAATTATGCCCTTTGTGGTTGGGCCCAAACCTTACTTAAGGGTCCACTATTTGGCCTATAAGTTGGGCTTGGTGTATAGCCCAGTAGGCTATACATTGTGTGGTCTTTAGACCTTATATTATATGAGTAGTGGCGGGCTACCTCTTGAAAGCCAGTTGAGGTTGAACGTCCTCCTGGATGATCCTAAGGTAGGCCCATGGGTTTCTCTATGGATGGTTAAAGGCTCGCCATAGACCCTAGGCCATTTGTTTTGGGCTTAATGTTTATATATGTGGAACCTACCTTAACGCATGTTTGGTCCAGGCCATCCAAGCCTTGGATCGCTCGATTATGGATGCACTCTCTGTCTTGGGTTACTGTTAGACTTACAATCCAGTAACAGGCCCACTTGATCTTTTCATAATATATACGCACTCTCCATCTGGTGGGGTCCCCCAGCGAATATAGTTGGCTTTCATGAGATTATTTCCACACAGTTAACTAATTTCTGGACCTTAGCAGATCCAAGAAGTCAGATGGGCCAAAAGTTTATCAAGGGCCTTAAATGTACGATTTTATGGTTAAAACTTTATTTGGCTGTGGGGCCCACCACATTAAGAACTTGTGTACGTGTTACATGCTTATGTTTTCTTATAATCTTTGGGCTTAATCAGTGCATTCTTTGGGGTCACCTTTAGTGATCAGATGAGGACCCCATCTTAGATCAGATTTTTTTGGGGCATCCCATAGGCCCAGAGTGGGCAGGGTTATCCCAGCTTGGGCCAACCATATATTGGGCCAACTTCCACCATTTTGATGGACTTTTGGGCTAAGATAATGATAGTATTGGGCCCTTTGTTGCCCACTTAAATTGCTAAGTTATTGGGCTGATGTAGTTGGGCCCATTTCATCCAAACTTAAACTTATTTAGTCGAATATTATGTACACGGGCTGCCCACCAAGTCTAACTTAATGCATGGATTCTATAACCATTGGAAATTGAGCCTTGAGTCTTAATTCTCCTTTTGGGGCCCATGTTGTTAAAAGTGATATTTTATCTTTTTATGGCCTATTATGAGGAATATATATGTATATGGTTGGTTACATTTGTTTTTATCTTTAATGTAGGCCTCGGGCATTCTATCCACATCATTCATGGTTGATATGCCTTTTTAGGGAATGATGGTTAAATGTTCCCATTATGGACCCCTCTAGGCCTGGTTGTATTTAAGAGTGATTGGATGATCATCTTAAACTCTTGTTAGGCTCATTTCCATATCGCTTAGACCCATAGTTTATATACTTAGTCTCATGGGTAACCCTAGGTAAATGGGCCCCCACTAGAGGTGAGATTTCTTATGGATATTGTCTAAATACCTAGTCTTGGTCCCTTCTTGGATAGGAGGAGTGTACTGCTTTGTATATCATCGCATAATGCGTCTAGACCCATCTTCATGGCCCATGTACATCATTGTATGCTTGGTTGACACTATGTGTGTGCGGTCATATTGTGTCATTGGGCACTGCATGATACTTTTCCCGAGGGACGTAGTATCCCCTCTTGAGCACGTTGGATTCTTGGGATTGATGCATGGTTGATTGTGTGATTCATGCATCTGGCATTGCATAGCATATGAGCATTATCGCCCTTACTTCATCAGGGTTGTAGCCTCCACAGATACATTGTGGATGGCCATGTTTGGACACCGAAAATGTTACTTGAGCATACCGGGTGCATAGGATTCCCATGGATAAAATTTTTAAAACTTCCATGGTACCAAGGATCTGCTCCAGCGCAGTGACCGGGTGGTATATATGAGCGCACGAGGGCCTCTACCGTTAGGCCACGACTCCCACTGTCATGTATTCGGTTGGATAGGGGTGTGGCCTTACTCTCCTGATGTAAGAGGGCATTGCTAGGCTGAGTCTAACCAGCTCGTGAATGGTCCGCTACGTTCAGGCCTTGTTGGTGATTAGCTGTCTACAGGCAGGTAGTGATGTCTCTTATGCTCGTTTGACTGTGCCGGGTCTGTAGAGCGGCAGTCATCCAGTAGTATAATGGACCCTGGTGATTTTCTTATGATGAAAATGTACTTGATATGTGGATTGGATATGAGCACTGACATTACTTCGTATTTTATTTACATCGGCTGTGTAAGCCTCATATTGCATCGCCTTGGCATGGCGCCCAGTACTCATTGCATTACATTACGCATTGCACTATATAGCCTTGGTATGGCTTCCTGCATTATCGTACTGCCTTGGTATAGTTTCTTGTGCTCATGATAGCCTTGGTAAGGCTAGTGGTATTAGTATCGATCGTGACTCATTTCTGCATTCTCCATCTTCTTCTGAGCACCATTGTCACACACTTTCACCACCCTCTAAGCTTTCTATAAGCTTATGCACGATTGATGCGTGCAGGAGATCGTAAGTTGGTGTCTTAGCAGCGGAGCTTGGATAGGTTTGAGAGCCGAGGATCCAGTGTTACAGATTCTCTTCCTTCTTTCTTCTGTTATCTTATGTATGTCATTTTGGACCTGATGTAAGTTTGTAAAAGTTCAAATTCATAGTGAATTTTGTGATGTGTGCCTTTGTTATTCTCAGATTTTACTTGTTGTGATCTTGGGTATGCTTGTATTAGTAATGATTATACTGTTATGAAAATCCTCCTTGTAGGATCCCAGGATCGGAACTTGCCTCAGGAGCCGAGAATGAGATACTATGGAGGCTGTTATAGCCAGAACCGGCCATTGGGTTCCTTGTGATTTCGGTTACCGAGTCTAGGGCGTGACAGTAGCTAATATCAAAACAACCACGTAGAAACAAGAAACATGAACAAAAAACCAAATGCAGCTGCACCAATTAAACACCATTGGCCCAATTAACCACATATTCCACAACAGTTTTTGTAACTGATCCAATTGAGGAGTATTCCAAAGTTGGTCACTCAGTTTTCAAGTTCTTTTTGCTTTTTCTTTTCTTTTCTTATTCTTTTTGAAAGTTTTTGAGTTTACTCGATGAACTAATTAACAAGTCACTTATATTTTGAAGCTTTACTCTGACAACAATTGACAAAGCCTTTTTTAATGGACTCGCAGTTAGTTTCATTACTTACAAACTACGAACTAAGTCCTCCGGGCTCAGTTCTGAGCTAATCAATGAGATTTTTCAAAACTGATTTCATATTTAGCTTCAATCAAAATTCCAAACTTCTCTCCAAGTTGATTGATAAATCAATCTCTAAAGTGATCTTTAAGACTAACCTTTGATGTAAGACCCGTATCCTAATCCGTACTGTTCCGTTATTTCCCGCGATCCTTCTCGTCAAATTTCGGCAATCCGCGACCTGTAATTGACGTTGCGCACGACCGTAAGTCGTATCCTATTCATTTGAGCCGGCTTAATCCGAGACTTGTATCGTTGCGACCGCACCGTCGCCGCGGTTCCAACGCCGCAACTCACGCATCGATCCGATACCTAGACGATGAGATACGGACCCGCGTTCAGTTCGAGCAAAAACATCGCACGTTGTAAATCCCAAGGGAATCTCTACAATATGTCCCATCAATCCCATCAATCAATTCCATCAATCACCTCTCATGTCAAGTACACCCACCCATGCTTTCTTTCTCCACAAGTTAAGCAACCACTAAAAGTCAACCAAGCTCTCACCTCACTCATCACTCACATCACACATCACTCACCTCACCCTTTCACCCATCACCCATCCCTCTTTCCTTACAACTCTCTCTCTCTCCTTCTCATTTTCTCATTTCAAAATCTCAAGCAAAAGCCTCCCACGTCCAAGGCCTTCCATGAGAGAAAAATGTGCATTTTGGTGGCCCACTTCCCATCCCCAAATCCCATCATCCTAGCCATCCATTTCCCATCTCCGCCATCAAAGTGAAGCTCTAGGAGACCGGCTATCCAACGGACCAAGAAGATCAAGTGGTGGGTGTTTTCATAAGCTAGATTTTTATATTTCTATAATGGGCCAAGTGAGGCCCACCGATCAATGGTGTGGATCTCATTTGGGACTCTAAGATGTGGCCGATGGCCCATCTTGATCATCAAATCATTCCACGATGGGGCCATTCTCCATGGACCCCATCATGATGTTTACTTTCCTTGTATTAAAGAGGTCATCTAGACCGTCCATTTTTTGTGGAGTGGGATCTCCACCGTTGATCTTTTATTTGGACGGTCCCATTTGTAATGGGACCCATTGATGTATGTTTGGATGGTTGAAACGGAGGGCCCATAGTGCCGGGGTCCCTCCATGCACGTGTGTCATTCAATCTCTCTCTCTCTCTTCCTATCATTTATTTATTTATTTTCTGGAATGTTGATGAGGCCATGTGGCCCACTTGAATGAGTCTCACATGAACTATGTATTTTATCCAAACCCTCCATGAGTGGGGCCCATCTTACACGTATCATCCATCTTGTGGTGGTCCATGTAAACAAAAAAAAAGGGGGGGGGGGGGGGGGGGAAAGCAACGTCCAGCGTCTGGACGTTGCTGGACATTGAAGGAAAAATACAAATTTTGTTTGGATTCTTAAGCTCATGGGGTGGGCCACCCATATAGGCCCCACCTTGAGGTATGTATTCAATCCAAGCCGTTTATCTTTTTTCCCATCCCATTTTAGGCGTTGAGCCGAAAAATGAGGTTGATCGGGGTATCTAGTGGGCCATAGTGTTGAAAACAATATCAGTACCGTTGCCATCTACTTAGATTTTTGCTACGCACTGGAAGATGTCCATTATTGGTCTTGATAGGTCTGTTTTGGCGTTGGGAATGCGATGGACGGAGTGGATTTACTTGGGGTGGCCCGCACACCTGAAAATCTCAGGAAATAGGGATTTCAAAAAATAATAATAATAATAAAATAACAGAGAAAGAGAGCAGCGTCTGCTGCTGCAGACGGTGCAGGCAGCTGCCTGTGGCCTTACAGCGGGCGACCTCCAGGCAGCCCACGGCTCCTGCCGTGGGCCCCACATGATGTATATTTCGTATCCACGCCGTCCATAAGGTGGCGCATCCTCTGAGGTGGGCCCTCCCCAAAAATGAGACACATCTAAAGCTCAGGTGGCCCACACCATGAGAAACTGTGTGAATGGAATCCCACCATTGAAACTTTTTGGGGTCCACAGAAATTTTGGATTAAGCTGAAATTTATTTTTTTCCTTCTCACCTAGGTCTGAGTGACCTTATCAGCGGGTAGGATGGCATAAGATCATTGTCGTGGGCCCCACATGGGACCCACAATGATGTATGTGTCCTATTAGTACCGTCCACCACTGTGGACAGTGGTTTCCACCGTATATGTGTTTGGGTAAAGCCGTCCAGTCAGTTGCTGGACAGCCAGTAGGCCCACCCTCCAAACCGTTCATTCTATTGGTGGGCCAAGTGTGTGGACCCCACCATGATGCGTGTGTTGCATCCAACCATTCCAACCATTTGAAAGCTCATTACATGAGCTACAGAATGAGGCAGATCTGAAGTTCAAATGGACCCCACCATTTTGGTAATGGTCAATGACGCCCACCGTTCAAAAATATCTAAAGGTCATTGTAGCTCCCCATTAAGTGGAAATTTGTGTCCCACTTCATCTATCACTATGATAGTTTATGAATATGTTGGATGGGAAACATATGTCATAGTGGGCCTTAGGAATTTTAATTGCAGAAGTCTTTTCACCGCTCTTATTTGGTGTAGCCCATTTGGTATATTTAAAGCCCATGAGAGCAGCCCATTTTAATGTATTTTAAGGCTCATGGGTTGAAGCCCATTGGTTTATATAAGGCTCACGTGATGGTACCCATATGGGTGTATTTGTGGCCATCCGTGGAGGCCCACCTTGACGCATTTGTAGCCCTTATTTATGGCCCATTGTTATGGTTCATTTTTAGGTGTATAAGGCCGTTGTTGAGGCCCATACTTCTATGAATGTAAGGCCCATACTATGAGGCCCATTGTGATGTGTTTGGAGCCTATGGATTAGTCCCATTTTGATGTATTCTAAGGCTCATGGGTTATGGCCATTGTAATGTACATAAGGCTCATTGGTGAGGCCCATTAACGCAGCCCATTTGATGAATGTAAGGCCCATGTGATTCGGCCCATTTAATGTAGCTAAGGCCCATGGATCGAGGCCCAACGGTTGTCCTTAGGGTCTATTGCAATGTGTGATTTCCCATGGTTCATGTAATGATATTTATGGCGGGTTGTGCCTAAGGAACAATGTTGGTTTGACGTCCACATTGTATGTATAATATTGGTTAAATGTCCGCATTGTAACTCTCCTTAGGGTCCATTGATTGGCCCATACTCGTTAATATTCATCGCTTTATAACATGCTTAGTATAATCTCATGACTCATGTCCATACGCATCATATGTATGCTTGATATGAGTAATGACTGATCATAGCATACGCCATTGGGCAGACCATTTACAGGACTCATTATGTGACTGAGTGCCCCACATGATCGCGCAATACGCGCTGGATTGCTGCATGTTTTGACAGCGTGATTCATGCATCTCTCATACGTGTGACTTGATCACTGCACGCCCTAGTGACATCAGGGCCGTGGCTCCACAGGTACATCGTGGATGGCCGTATCGGATACCGAAAATACTTATTTCAGCACTGTGGGCACTTAGGATGTCCTTGGGTGAGAGTCCCAGAATCTTTTTGGTACCAGGAGATGCTCCAACGTCTAGACCGAGTGGATATATGAGCGCCCGAGTACCGAATACCAGTAGGCCGCATCTCCCACTGTGTCGTGGTCGGTTGGAAGGGGGTGTGGCCTTATCCGCCTGAGTGAGGGGGCTATAAGCTAGGCTGAGTTTGACCAGCTCGCAAATGAGTCCGCTATCGACGAGCCGGGTAGATATTGGTAGACTACTGGTCAGGAGGATAGTGAGGTTTATTCCACTTGCTTGACTGTGCAGCTAGGGAGGTGGCAGTCTCTGCGAAGTGTATTAGACCCCGGTGATATCCAGAAAGGAACTGTACTGATATGTGTACATGATGAGTACCGACTTGCTTGGGTTGCATTTCGCATATGACATTCGGCTATGTAAGCCTTGCATTGCATCGGTGTGGCCGATGGCATTCATATCTCGCATCATGCCTTGCATTACAAAGCCTTGGTATATTCATGGACTTACCGCATACTTCCGCATTACCTGATCTTGTACACTCGGCATTTGCCCTCCACACACACTTACACCACCCTCTAAGCTTTTGTAAGCTTATGCACGACCGTTGCGTGCAGGTAGCGTTGGACAGCAGCAGCGCTGAGACAAGAGTGCATATCAGGACCTTTTGGAGCTTTTTGATCACCTTGTATTTCCCTTTTTGCATTGTACTTAAAAATTTTGTTATAGTGGATATGTGGTGATGTTGTTTTGTGACTTGGTTATGCTTGTGGTTATGCTCCATTTCAAAAAAAAAATTCATTCTGAAAATCCTCCTTGTAGGATCCCAGGATCGGAATCTGGCATTTGATTGTAAGGAGCCGAGAATGGGGCACTACGGAGGCTGTCAGCACCGGATTCGGCAATCGGAATTCATGTGAATCCTATTTTTGGATTTGGGGCGTGACATTTGACTTGAAGGAACAATAGCTCTTAGATTTATCCACAAAAACAACCTAATTTTCTGAATTATCAACTTTCCCAATTGTTTGTGGGAAGTTTGGGAGAGACCCACTTCTGAAACAAGGAGAAAGAAGAATAAAATATATATAAAAAAAAAAACAGAGGAGAATATGAGAGTTGATAGGAACATCACTGTCAGACTTTCCATTTCTAGGTATCATCCACCAGATCTTGAATCTGAAAGACAGAACAATCTGTATCCCTTATTGTGACCACATAAAGACCAAAGAAAACCTTGAGATGAGAAGGAAATAAATCTTCCAAATGCTGACTATGTTTGTTGAAATGCACTACCAAAAGGACTTGTTTGAGTTGGATTTGATCAAAAGCCTAGCCTCCAAAGCCAGGCTTCTGCCCAAATACAGAAGATGTTGTTTCAAGGAAGAAAAGACTTTTAGTCAGACACCAATAGAATTACTGCATGTCACACAATAAACACTTGAAGCCAATTCACATGGAAAAAAAAAACCATTCGACTGAATACTTTCCCTCCACATCTCGTAAATAGGATTTTTCTAAAGAGATTGTTTCTGTCAGGCATTTCATCAAACATGCAACATGCCTCGTCAAGCTAGACCATTGGATGTATCTAGAGATCATGCAATTCCGTGCAACGGGATCAAACCCATCGATTTTCTTGAAGATGGAGACATATGAATCTAGTATCAAATTAAGAAAGAAAAAGATCTCCACTATTAAAATCATAGGAATTGCAAATGAAAACCGTAGGAAGAGAAATCATGAAAATTATACTTTTAAAAAAGAAAATTAATCTTCTAAACTGTAGGAATTGTACATGAAACAAAGAAAATCCATAAAAATCAACAGACTTTGAAGTATCCATCCGTATGAAAAGCTTTTCATACTCATGGAGAGATGCAGTCCACTCGCCACTTGCACCTGCCGCAATGAGTCCACAAACTGGAAGACGAGCGATGGCTTTCAGCTCGTCATCCAGAGAGGCATTCTCCAGTGAGTTCAACAACATTAGAGAAAAGAGGGAATTGGAAATGAGAAGAGGGAATTGAATTAAATCCCTCTTCCGAAATGAGATTTTAGTTTCAAATCCGTAAGTTGTGAATTTTCCATAATTTAGCACATTAACTACATTAATAGCCCTACATTTAAGGGACCATTTAATAGATGATTAAGATAGTTTTATATAATAAAAAGTTTAAATATTAACCATTAATAACTAGACCCATTATTTAGATGGTCTGGATAACTCTATATATCATTATCACTATTATTAAGAATGAGTCACCACTATTTTACATTAAACACAAAACTCACACATTGTTTCTATATACCAAATAACGTCACTTGCACTTTAGCTCTAGTATGGCTCTGTGGGCCCTACCATGATGCGTGTTAAACATCTACTCCATCAGTTAGATGTAACATTCCATGGTGGGCCTAAGGTTTAAAAATCAAATCAATACGTGACTTGTGTGGGCCACACCATATACAAAAGTTGAGAAGGGTTACCCTCCATTAAAACATTCATAATTATTTTTTGGGCCAACAGAGATGTGGTTCACAAATCCAGCCCATCCATTATGTGTGTGCCACTTGGATGAGGGGTCATACCAAGTTTCAGATGCATCCAAATTTTAGGTGGGGCCTCACCAAGTACTTTTATATGTTTTAGGCATGTCTTCACATGATTTTAGATGGTATGGCCCACTTGAGTTCCGTATACTGCTGATTTTTGGGATATCCCATAATTTAAAGGGGACCCATCAAATGCACAGTGTTAATTTTTGATACACGTCATGGTGTGGCCCACACAACTCGAACTCATGGGGGAGTTCCCATGAGCTTGACGTATAGAACCTTTTCCATATATATATAATATTTAAAAAAATATAAAAACCTATGATGTATTTGATATATCCACACAATCCATCCATTTTGAGATATCATTTTAAGTCATGAGCCAAAGAATGAGACAGATAAAAATCTGTAGTGCACCTTGCCACAAAAAACAACGGGGAGGGTGATTCCCATCGTAATGTTTATTTGAAATTCAACTGCTTCAAAAGTTTTTTTTTTTTTTTAAATGGTTGCCCTAAAATGATCGTTTGTGTTGGGGTCCATCATTTGTTCTGGGGTCGACTGGAGCTTTGGATTTAACTTGTTCTTTGGACATTGTGTCACACGCCCCACACTCGGAAATCAGATTCACAGGAATCCCGATCGTCGAATCCGGTGCCGACAACCTCCATAGTACCCCATTCTCGGATCCTAACGTCCATATGCCAGATTCCAATCCTTGGATCCTATGAGGAGGATTTTTCAACGTACATTTGTCTCATAATAAGCATAACCAAGAGATTACCCAATTCACAATTGCAATATCATCATCGCATATCCACTAATATAATCATTTAAGTACAATGCTGAAAGGAAAATACATCAATCGAAAATCAAGCTCCAGAAGACCATTGCACGCTCTAAGCTCAACATTGCCGCAACCTAACATCACCTGCATGCATCTATCGTGCATAAGCTTATAGAAAGCTTAGAGGGTGGTGCAAGTGTGTGCACAAGGTAAGTGCTAAGTATTCAACGCAATGCCATAAATCATACGATGGAATAAACGGAAATACTAACAAGATACGAGATCAGAGTAAGTGGAATTATACTGGTAAGTCCACAAGTCATACAATATTAGAGTACGCAATACAGACCAGTTATACAAATGAGGAGTCAAAGCGAGCCAAATATTAGATGTCAAGGATACAATGCTATAAATCATATAATATCGAAATAAGCAAAAAAATACTGATAAGTCTATGAGTGCCATCAGCCGTACCAAGGCTATGCGATGCAAGGCATGAGTGTCACGCCCCAAACTCGGAAACCGGACTCACAAAATTTTCGATCGCCGAATCTGACGCCGACAGCCTCCGTAGAACCCCATTCTCGGCTCCTAGCTCCCATTCGCTAGGTTCCGATCCTGGGATGCTACGAGGAGGATTTTCCAATATCAGTTTGATTCGTAATAAGTATAACCAAAGGCATAACCCACAAACAACAACTAAGAACTCCATTACATTTCCACTATGATCAAAAACTTTACAAGTACAATGAGCATAAAGGGAAATACAATGGTAAAGAATAAAAACTCCAAAATGTTCTGCAACGTGCTCCTGCCTTAGCGCTGCTGCGATCCAACGTCACCTGCACGCAATGGTCGTGCATAAGCTTACAGAAAGCTTAGAGGGTGGTGAAAGTGTGCGCAAGGTAGTAATATGAACATGCAATGACAGAGTAATGTGGAATATGCAGATAGAACCATAATACCATGAGCTATACCAAGGCTTATGCGATGCAAGACATGAATGGTATCGGCCATCCTAAGGCCATGCGATGTGCAATGCAACTCAAGCATACAGATCCTCATCAATGTCCATACATCAATACAGCTCAAAATAGGAGATATCACCGGGGTCTAGTACACTCTAAACCAGATTGCCGCCACATCGCGCGCAATAAGGTAAGTGGAAAAGACCTCACTATCCGTCTGCCAATATCGGGCGTGACTCATCGATAGCGGACCCATTCCTCGAGCTGGTCAAACTCAGCCTAGTATTGTCCCCTACTCTTGGACGGGTAAGGCCACACCTCCTTCCAACCGACCACGACACAGTGGAGAGCGTAACCATCTGGTAATCGACATTCAACGCTTATCTACCCACTCGGTCTAGACGTTGGAGTAACCTCTTGGTACCATAAGGGTTTAGGGACTTTCACCCAGGGATATCTATAGTACCCCATGTAGAATAAGATTTTCGGTATCCAATCCTGCCAACCACGATGCGTCTGTGGAGGCTACGGCCCTGATGTCGCTAGGGCATACAATAACCATGTCACACAAATACGAAATGCATGATTCACGCTATCCAGTCATGCAACAAATTCTGCGCATATCGTGCGCTCATGTAGGGTAACACCGCCTAACTGAGAGCTCATAAACAACTTGCCCGAAGGTAAATGCTATGATCAGACAATTCTCACGTCAAGCATACATATGATGTGTATGATCATGAGTCATGAACTGTACTAAACATGTTATAATGAAATGAACTATCTTACAATGCAGATGGACCTGGACGGCCTATACACGATAAGTACAGCTCAGTAATGGGCCCCAAGGAGAGTCGTAATGTGGACATCCAACCAGCATTACACTCGCAATGTGGACGTCAAACCAGCATTGCTTCCCAGGCATGATCTTTGTAAATAGCGCTAGATAGACTATATGGGAATTACACATTGCAATGGACCGTAGGCTCATCCCATTGGGCCTTACATATATATATATCAAATGGGCCATATCTTATGGGCCTTTTATTCATCAGATGGGCCATATAATGGGCCACACCAATGGGTCTGACATGCATTGCAATGGGTCAAAACCCGTGGGCCTAGGATTGCATCAAATGAGCTTAGTCTCATGAGTCTAATATGTGACCAATGGGTCACACCAATTGGGCCCCACATGTAGATCAAGTGGGCCTCAACCCATAGACCTAACATGAGTCAAATGGGCCTAAACCCCAAGGCCTTAATCAAATAAAATGGGCCTAACTCATGGGTCTCAAATAAATCCAATGGGCCTAATCCCATGGGCCCTTTTTATAATTAAATGGGTTTAGTCCCTTGAGCCTTACAATATATCAAATGGGTTCACTTTCATGGGCCTTGAGTACATCAAATGGCCTAGTCACATGGCCTTAGATCATATCCATTGGGCCTAAACCCATAGGCCTTAAATATCAAGTTAAGCCCATAGGCTTTACATATCAAGTGGGCCCAAGTTCTTAGGCCTTAAATGAAGCAAATGGGCCTAGCCCATAAGCATTTCATAAATTAAATGGGACTAGCCCATAGGCCTTTTGTAATACAAATGGACCTAGCCCATAGGCCTATTACAAACCAAATGGGCCTAACCCATATGATATAAAATGTAATATTATATTATATATTAATATAACAATATATACTATATTAATATAATTAAATTTAAAGAAAATGAAACGTCCAGGCCCTGGACGGCTTGGACATGCGCCTGCATCAAGGGAGGCCCCACACGTACACACACACCCACATGCATGCACACGTACACACACACCCAGCTGTACGCACACACACATGCACACTCACACGCACGCACGCCCCATGGGCTCCACCGTCACAACACCAAAGCTCCACCGTCCACTGGATGGTGGAGATAAAATGCATACATCATTGTGGGCTCCACGTGGGGCCCACCCCGTGACGTTTATTTGACATCCAACCCGTTGATAAGGTCAAACAAACCCGGTTGAAGGAAAAACACAAATTTCAGCTTGGTTTGAAACTACAGTGGGCCCTAAACAGATTTTTAATGGTAAATACTCAATCCCACTGTTTCGAATGGTGTGGGCCACCTGAGTCATGGATGGAGCTGATTTTTGGCAGGGACTCACTTAAAGGGGTGGCCCACGGTGTGAACCGGCTGGATGACAATGAACATCATGGTGGGGCCCACGGCAGCAGCCGTGGGTGGCTGCACGGCCGTCCGTACACAGTCACCCGCCTGCAGCAGCAGGCGTCAGAGGCTATGCCTCTTGCTTTTGTTTTTTTTTTAAATTTCTGAAAACCCGTTTTTTCAGGGTTTTTCATACGTGGGGCCCGTTAAAATGAAATCCGCTCCAGCCATTGCGTTCAGTGGCCCGTAACAGTTGAAATGAGTCTAAAGTTTGAATTTTTTTAGAATTAGAAAATGAAATAAAAACAGAAAATGATCCTTGAATGGTAGTGGTACATTCTTTGATGCTATGGCCCACCAGGTCTTCCAATAAGCCCCAAACTTCTACCTAACGGCTAAAATAGTGTGGGTGAGAGGATGGACGGCTTGGATCGAACATAAACATCAGGGTGGGGCCTATGCAAGGGAACCACCCAAGTCCCTTTCCTTTTTCTTTCTTCCTTTTCCTCCTTTCTGTTGAAATGTCCAGCGTCCCAGACGCTGGACGGTCTTATATATATATATATATATATATATATATATATATATATATATATATATATATATATATATATATTTGAGTGTGGGCCCTGATGGAGTGGGCCACCACTGATGGGTGTCATGGGCTCAATGTCCAAGGTGGGCCCCACTTGAATAAAAATTACATCAAGGTGAGATCCATTCAAGTGGGCCACACAATCCTAAGAAAATAAAATAAAATAAAATAAAATAAAATACAAGAAATAAAAGAGAGAGAGAGAGACATGGAGAGTGGGACACGGCTTCTGATGGAGGGACCCCGTCATTATGGGCCCTCCCTTACATGAAATCATACATCAAGTGGGTCATTTTACACATGTGACCATCAAAACTGAAGATCAACGGTGGGGATCCTTTCCCCACCAATATGGATGGTCTAGATGACCTTTCTAAAGATAATAAACATCATGATGGGGTCCATGTAGAATGGCCCCATCATGGAATGATCATGATGATCCAAGTGGTCCATCGGCCACATTTTAGGGTCCCAAGTGAGATCCACACCATTGATCGGTGGGGCCTCACTTGGCCCATCATAAAAATAAGAAAATAAGTATGATCTAGCACCCACCGTCCGATCTTCTCGCTCCTAGGGGTTTCTTGGCACCTTAGCTTCAACTTCAACGGTTAAGATGAGGAATGGAGGGTTGAGATGGGAGATGATGGGGTAGGAAGGTGGGCCACTTGGAGCTTGAAAATTTGGAGAAATTCCATACGTATGGACTCTTGTTGCTTGGAATTTTTAAAAATGAGAAAGAGAGAAAAAGAGAGAGTGATGTAAAGGGAGAGAGAGAGAGTGATGGATGGATGTGGTGAGTGATGTTTGTGTAAGAAATCTTTGACTTTTGAGGCTTTTGTGTAAGAGAGGTATGGGTGATGAAGACTTTTGTGGCTTTTTGTGTAAGAGAGGTATGGGTGGTGAAGACTTTTGTGGTTGCTTGGGAAAAGAGATGGAAGTGATGTGTACTTGACATGTGATGGATTGATGGGTGATTGATTAATGGAATTGATGTGATTGATGTGACACATCGTAAAGATTCCCTTAGTTTTCGCAACGCGTGGCATTTTCTCGCACCGAACGTTGGCCCATATCTCTTGACCAGGGTATCGCCTTGGCGCGCGAGTCGCGGTATCGGAACCGCAACGATGGCGCGGTCGCTATGGTATTGGTCTCGGGCTGAGTCGACTCGGGTTGTCGGCATATGAATCAGGGTTACGCGTCGATATCGGTTAAGGGTCACAAGTTGCCGGAATTCGACTGGTAAGACCGCGAAAGTCTAAGGAAAGGTACGGACCAAGATACGGGTCTTACAATGAGTACTAATGGCCATATCAATGCAGAAACATGGCAACCCAAAATGCTAAGTACTGTGGATGGAATGTAATATGCAGTGCTAATGAAATGACCAAGCTGGAGTGAAGTCGGGATGATAGTACGTAGTATCGCAAGCTATGGGGTCCATCACAAGGGACTTCTATCCAAACCAGTCCCATACTTAAATTTAGATAGTCAGACTCCATGTGGTAAACTCCTGATCTCAGGTTAGCCGCGCGCCTAACCGAAATCTTTGCCATAATGAAGGTACACAACAATTAGTTGCGCACCACCAGCCCAAGTGGATAGTAAATGAATGAATGAATGAGCATGCAACTCCTACTCAATAAGTCCACATATCAGTACGGTTCTTCTCTTGAAAATTACTGGGGTCTATTACACTCCAAATCACATTGCCGCCCCATCGTGTACAACAAGGTGAGTGGAAGAGACCTCACTATCCGCCTGCCAATATCGAGCTCGGCTCATCGATAGCAGACCCATTCCTCGAGTTGGTCAGACTCAGCCTAGCATTGCCCCCTCCTCTCGGGCAGGTAAGGTCGTAACCCCTTCGAACAGACCACGACACAGTGGGAGACGCGTCCTAATGGTATACGGCCCTCGTGCACTCATGCGTCCACTCGGTCTAGACGTTGGAGCAACCTCTGAAACCAAGATGGTTTAGGAACTTTCACCCAGGGATATCTATAGCACCCCATGTAGAATAGATTTTTGGTGTCCCATCTGGCCATCCATGAAATACCTGTGGAGGCTACAACCTTGATGTCGCCAGGACACACGGTGGTCATGTCACACAATGCAAGATGTATGAGTCACACAGTCCAATCATGCATCAATCCTGCGCGTGTTGTGCTCTCATGTGGGGCGACTCCACCTATCAGGGAGATCCATGAACAACCAGGCCTATGGCATATGCAATGGTCAATCACATCTCATAACAAATATGCAGATGATGCGTATAGGCATGTATTATGATGATATGCTGTCACATACTCATAATCGGTATCAATAACCGGCATTTACAATCGGCCTCGATAATGTGGACATTCAACCAACATTGCCCCTAAGGAATGGCCACATAGAGCCAAACATATAATGGGCCCAAGGCCTCACACAAAGGCCTAATATACAACACGATGAGCCTTACTTAAGGGTTACATGTACACAACAGGTGGACCCTGCTCATGGGCCTAACGTACATCACAATGGGCTCCTTCGCTTGGCCCTCAAATGCATCACAATGGGCCTCATCACCTAGGCCTCAATATACATCACATCGGGCCTTAGACATGGGCTGAATACACATCACGTCGGGCCACAAATACGGGTCGCATGTATACCACATTGGGCCCCTCGATCGATAATTAACAATCGACCATGACAAATCAAAATCGGCAATTGGTCATCAAAATCGGTAATCGACCTCGATCAATAATCGGTAATCGGCCACAACAAATTAGAATCGGTAATCGGCCTCAACCGATAATCTGCAATCGACCCCGATAAATCAAAATTGGTAATCGGCCATCAAAATTAGTAATCGACTTCTATCGATAATCGCCAATTGGTTATTAGAATCGGTAATCGGCCTTGATCGATAATCGACAATCGGCCATGACGAATCAGAATTGGTATTCGGCCATCAAAATCGGTAAGTGACCTCGATCGATAATCGATAATCAGCCACGATGAATCAGAATTAGTAATTGGCCTCGATCGATAATTGTCAATCGGCCACGACGAATCAGAATTGATAATTGGCCTCGATTGATAATCGGCAATCGGCCACGACAAATGAAAATCGATAATCGACCTCGATCGATAATCGATAACGGCCACGACAAATCAAAATCGGTAATCAGCCATCAAAATCGATAATCGACCTCAATCGATAATCATCAATCGGCCATGACGAATCAGAATTAGTCAATAATCAGAATAGACAATTCGGTCACTTAAATCAAAAATTAAAAATCGGTCATGATAAACGACATCGATCACTAATCGGCTATGATCGATGATCGGCGTAAGGCGGGGTCCATAGATGAACGACCGATGATGGTCCAAACAATATCAATAGGGCCCATTCGTTTGGATTAACCCATTAGAGAATGATGAGAATGGGCCTAACCAGGCTTAAAGGAAGGTCGCAATGTGGACAACCAACCGTCATTGTCCATCAATGTGGACATTCAACCAACATTGCTCCCAAGCAGTAGCCCATATAGAGTCAAACATAAGGTGGGCCCATGCCTCACACAAAGGTCTAATTTACATCGCATTGGGCCTCATACAGGGGATATATATATATATATATATACACACACACACACACACACACACACACACACAACAAATAGGCCCTGCACATGGGCCTCAGATACATCGCATGGCCATAACCCATGGGCGTAATGCACATCATAATGGGCCTCGTTAAATAGGTTACAAAACATCACAATGGCCATGTCATATAGGCCGGAAATACATAACAGGTGGGCCTCAAATATCCAACTAATGGGCCTTAAATAGTCAACAGGTGGGCCTCGAATATTCATCAGAGGCGGGCCTTGCACATGCACCAAGTGGGCCTACACCTCACAGCTAGACCTACCAGTGGTCCAGCCAAACAACGGCCTAGATAACATACACATCACGATGGATTGCGTCATTGGGCTGCACCAATGGGCCTCATATACAACAAGTGGGCAGCATCAATGGGCCGCACTAATGGGCCACAAATATATCAAAGTGGGCCTGATGGATGGGCCACAAACACATCAAATGTGGGCCTCATGGATAGGCTGCACTAATGGGCCTTACACATCAAGTGGGCCTTACACATTCCCACAAAATGAATCGTATCGAAAGATCATCTGGATCATACTACAACTAGCAATGGAGATAATGATTTCCACTGTTAAAGCCCTAAAGGGTCTATCACAGAAAACAGTGAGAGCAGCCACATCCACCGTTAAAGCATTTATAGGACCCGCCGTGTTGTATTTTGAGACTCAACCTATCTGTCAGTTAACCACAGAGATAGATGAAGTAAAAACAAAGTATCAGCTTGATCGGAAGTACCGTGGGCCTCAAAAAACTTTTGAACGGTGGATGTCGTTCTCCCCACTATTCTGAATGAAGGGTCCATGTAGATGGGCCACCCCACTCAAAAGATCAAGCGGGTATTGAGACCCCTATCAAACAGGCCTACTGGTGGGTGGTCTTCCTGGTCGTTGGGTCTGTTCAACAGGCGTCCCTACATGATCAGAAGATGGATGGTGAGGATGTACTACATACATCAAAGTGGACCCACGCCCATCAGCTGGATGGAGTGGATGAGATCCAAGCATCATGGTGCATCCCACATAGCACCTGTTGTAACATCCCGAAAATCGGGGGATCGAGTAAAAACTCCACTCCCGAGTTTCAAAATGTTATTTATGCAACATAAATGTGTATGATTGAATGTTGTCTGTGTTAATGCATTAAACATGAGTGGGATTAATCCAAAACATCATATCATACTCTAGAGACCATTAAATTAGCAAGCGGAAGACTGTGATAGTATGTATAACATATATAAACTTTTGTATGTCTCCAAAGTGTGAATATGTTACCAGGTTATATACATACATGTATACTCCAAAAGTAAACCAAAAGGATATACATGAGTGTTCTAAAAATATAAAATGACAAGTGTCAAGGTATCTAATCAACCTCCCTGTAATTCCATCAATCAGAACACGCATAAAGGAGGAATCCTCCTCATCATCATCAAGTCCAGCTCCATTTCTCAAGCAGCGCCATCATCTGCAATCACAAAAAGGGACTGGTGGGTGTCGAAAAACACCATCCCGTAACGTGGGAGTGAGTGATCAACTCAGTGGGATAAGAGAGCAGAAATTAGCATGTTATCAAATCAATCATGCGATAATAGTAAAGCAGTAAATCAAACAATCCTAATACTGTTGTTAATGCAATATGACATGACATGATGGATGCCCTCGCCGACGTTCTCCCTCATACGGCACCATCTAATGCCCGCGGTATGCGTGCATTCCGCTCAGTGCTCCACATCTTCCAGGCACATGCAATATAATGGTGATATGATTGCCAAGTTATTATTAGTCCATTCAAACAGTAAGATTGGGAAACTAAGGTGCTTTCCTTATATCAATTCCAACACAGATCCTGTCTAGGGTCATCACTCCTAGTAATCTCATACGAGGTATATTTTGTAGGTCACTGCAAGGGCTGCCAGGGCTGTTGCACACACTTGTTGCTCTGCTCCCCCATCACCTTATCAATACAGGCCTACTGTACTCTACTGCTACAAAAAGGTCGTCGCCTCCCGTAGACTCAGAATACGCTCGCGGTTACTACAAAGGACTCGTCGCCTGATCAGTGTAGGCCGACAGCAAGAATATAGTGTCCCATACCACCATAATCTGCTCACAAGACTAGGTGCTCACTGGTCACTACGGGGAGGTTTGTGGCCCCAGCGTAGGCCGACAGCTCGACCACGGTGTCCTATACCACCATGCCCGGCTCATGAGTCTTCGTGGATCAAGGTACCATGGTTAACAGGATTTACAATGGTAAGTTCAGTACCCCAGGTTCAAGCAGTTATGACTCATGCAGGGTGAACATACAACGGCCAGTCGAGTTACTTGATGGGCTCGACTAGCGTGATCGCATCTCAAGTCGAACGACATGAAGTGCGTAAAACACTTCACGTGGCATAACTACTGTCGCCAACTCCAAACACGACTCGCGTTCATCGACGCGTCCTTCGTGGCAAATACCAGCTAGCCACGAATTTTCTCTGTTACCAACTGCCTGGACTAAGTATAGTCCCAAACAATTATGAATCCACATCAGCAATCAGGTAAGAGTATTGAAAATGGAATACAAACATGTGAGCATGTTAACACATGCTATAACGTACAACTTAAGTAAATCATCTTGCACATGTCTTTCACACATATAATGAAATTATGCATATCACCAACATATAGGAAATCATCTCCATCAGCATATTAATTGAGAATTAAATCTCAAACTAAATCATAAGGAAATCATCAAGCACATGTTATAACATACCACTTAAGTGAAACATCAAGCATATGCATTTCATACATATAATGAAATCATGCATATAGCTAACATGTAGGAAATCATTTACATCAGCATATTAATTGAGAAATCAATCTCAAACTAATTCATAACACCATTTAATTCAATACATACTAATACAAGCATTTATACAAGCACTTACACTACACACTTAAGTCTACATATAGTATGTCGACCCGAAGTGCGCATTTAGGCGAATCTCTTCGCCAAACTAATTACGCACGCATTCTTAACATTCTAATGCGACAATAAACCATGTCAATCACATCAAAAAAATATGAATGAAAACAGTACTTCCTACAAATGACTAAAATGCCCTAAATCTCATATTCTTCGTCTGCTTGCGAAACAGGAAACGGATAGCATATTGTACATGTCAAACGGCGTTGCCTTCGATAATCTACTATTAAACGACATTGAAAGCGTTGAAAACAGTCAATCAAAGCGTCTAATATCCACACCTTATCTCTTATAAATGTATCGTTTCGAACGGAGCGTATACGCTTCGTCTACGGCGACTAGACAACCTGTTTTACAAGATGCATCAGCTATCTCGCAACGGAAATGAAGGAACACTAGATCAGTAACTTTTAGGGTATTTTCTTAACTGAAAATGTGGAGGAATCACCGGCCAGGTGATTGAAGTGTGTTGCTTAGGCACTTGCAATGGGTGGTGCAACGGCAGGAAAATTCTCCTCCAATCTCTCTCACAAACTCTCACCTTTTCTCTCTCCCAATCTAGTATTTTTCTCAAATTCGGATGGGAGAGAGGAGTGAGGGTTTCAACCCCTTTTATAAGCATAAAAATTCCCGAAATAGACTTGGGAACAAAGTTCACTTGAGGTTTATCCAAATCGGGGCTGTTTCGGTCCAAAAGAGTATTTCTGGAGGTCCTCTGGCCAAATGCGGTCGGACTTAAGCTCATGCATACTGGATCTAGCATACATCAAGTTTTCAGTCCGGCAGGGTTCACAGATCGCACGTGGCGGTCCAGTTTCAGTTCAGCGGTCACCGCACGTAGATCAGGTCTGCAAGTCTCATGATATGAAATAGAAATTTTTCCTGATCCGAGGGTGTAATTTGGCTGAATTCTCATGGTCAGAACGCTTAATACTGAAGAGTCAAGTCGTGTGCCAGATTTGAATTTCAAATTCCAAATCTAGCCCTATTCTCACTCTCTTCGGTCCACGCTCAACGAAATAGCCTGCGAATGTCGGTTGGACTTGATTTTCGAAATGATTGTCAAGTCCAGCTAGGCGGTCCTAACGGTCTAAGATAGTAGGTATCAGACTTTTGACGCGCGGTCGAGATCCAATACAAAGTTTCAAAGAGGTCCAGAGAATAAACCGGCTTAGAGTTTGATCCAAGGTTATAGAGTATTATAGAGTCATTGGTTCTACTCGATTTGGGTCTTGTAGAACGTATTTAAAGTGATCAGGGACTGTTTCCCAGCTACTCTAGCGTTGCGGCTAACTTATGCTTAGTTTCTAAATGAATTAATCCTAAGTGGTTTCTTTGGCTATGGAATTGGGTTCTGAGCGATTCTCTAGGTGTTTTAGTTGACCTATTGCCTAAGGACGTCTAATCCCAGGTTGGCCAAAATTCGGGGTGTTACACCTGTCCAGATTTGGACGGTATGAATACAACACTACATCATGGTGGGCCGGAACTTGTTGACATGATACAGCAGCAGTAAGATGCTGGCTGTTGGCCCACTAGTAAAAACAGATGGATAGTGGTGATGTAAAACTAATGAACGGCGTGGAGGTAAAATACATATATCACGCTAGGCCGCATGGGTGGCCGTGCGGTTTCAATCCACACAACAAGTGGGGTCCACGTCCAACTGGAGGGTTGTGATCTAACACATACATCTTGGTATGGCCCAAAAAATTTGCATGGCCTGGATTCCAGGCACGTGCACCATGTGTGGGACCATCTAAACGTCAGATCTGTCCCATTCTCCTACACTGCCTGAATAGATGGGTGGCATGGAGAATACATACATCACGGCGTGATCCCACAGGACCGTCCCACCTATCCAGCACCGTCCAGATTTGTCTGGACGGTCTGGATGAAACAAATACATCATAGGGTAGCCCCACAGTAGGTGGACGGCTGGGATATGAGCTCCATGTGGGACCCACCATCCTAACTGAACGGTTGGTGGAGTCACGTGAGGTGACCAAGGTGGGTCCACACAATCGGAACGGTCTAGATTATCAGATATATTAGGGTGGCCCACCAGCAGATGATGGTGTGGATAACATCAACAAGGAGGGTCCCATGTGCTACATTCAGGACGGATGGACGGAGTGGATATAAATCACATGCGTCATGGTGGTAGGGCCTGCGTAACTTGCTGGTGTCCAGGTCAGCATGCTACATGGGACCTATTGTCCAGATGGACGGCTGGTATGTAAGGTGGGTCCCGTGTGCATATAACACATTCATCAGAGGTGGGTCCACACGTGTGGACCCACAAAACTATGACAAGCTGATATTTGTAGTTATCTACGTCCAGCAGCAACTTCTTCTGGACGGTGCACGTTCTGCACCAGAAGACAGTGGGGCCCACCACATTGGAAGGTTGGGATTTGGGGTACCCCATATACATCATAGGTGGGTACCGCGTATGGCCCATCATCAGGTATTATATTATAATATATAAGTATATATTTGATATATTATTATTATATATCCTTTTTAAAAAAAACTGATTGTAACGTCCAGCTTCTAGAAGAATGGCTGGATGAACTATACACTCATCAGGTAGATGAAATCCACTTCAACGTGGGTCCCACAGAACTTGGTGACGTTAGCAGCTGGTGTGGGACGTACGCCAACCATTCCAATTCCCATGGTCGGTCTCACCTTCAGCGTGTTCAGCACACCGTCCAGCAAGCTGGACGATGCTGGATGACACTTATACATCACGGTGGTCCCACGTAGTGGGACCAGTTTGGATTAAGATAATAAGTATTTTTCCCTCATCCGGGCATGTGTTCGTCGGGTGGCATGGATAAGATACACATATCATAGGTGGGCCATTGATTAAGAGGAGAGAGAGAGAAGCACCTACCTATGATCTTCTCATCCTACTTTTGCCAAAGCATGTTAAAGCTCCAAAGGGACAAATTCAATGGTTGAGATGAAACTTGGATGGTGGAGATGGGAGATAGAAAGTGGGCCACATGAAGCTCCTCCCATGGAGAGCCATGGACGTGGTTTGCTTGGGAGGAAATGAGAGAGAGAGATATGAGAGAGAGGATGTAAGAGAGAGAGAGAGAGATATGAGAGAGAGGCTGTAAGAGAGAGAGAGAGAGAGAGAGAGAGAGAGAGAGAGAGAGAGATGGGTGAGTGATGGAAGAGTTGACTTTGGGGTTACTTGGGGATGAGATTGTACTTGACATGTTAGGTAATGAGTACTTGATTAATGGGATTGATGGGACTTGATGTGATGTTCTTTAGGGTTTTGCAATGCGCGATGTTTTTTCTTGACCTAAACGTAAGCCCACATCTCCTGGCCTGGGTATCGCCTTGGCGCACGAGACGCGGCGTTGAAACCGAGGCGATAGCACGGTCGCTAGGGTATAAGTCTCGGGTCGAGTCGACTCAGGTTGACAAGACTCGGCTTATGATCACGTGCAAAAGCCGGATAAAGGTCGAAGGTTTCCAGAATTCGACCGGGAAGATCGCAGAAGCCTTCGGAATAGTATGGTCTAAGATATGGGTCTTACAACTCTCCCCTCCAAATAAAAATTTCATCCTCGAAATTTAAAGTACACCACAACATAACAAATGCAGAGCTCATAAAGGGAGGAAAATCCTATCCGAACACAACGTGCCAATATAATCAAACACCTAAGAGATGGGGACAACGCTTGCAAATCTCAGCCTCCTGCTCCCAAAACACCTCATCAACACTAGATGATCCAACTAGACCTCGAATCTTGATCAGAAACGATCAAAACTGGAATACCATACTGCCTCACAATCTCAGCGGTAGGGAGCTAAATCAGAAAATCTCTAAGTTATTCGAATTTGGGGATCTAATCATTCTAAGTTCTAGGCAATCATAGAGTATAGGGTAGCTATTAGAAGATATGTGATGTTATCCTCAGGTATTCACAACTTATCCTCTGATACCAACTTCTATCATGCCCTACACTTGGAAATCGGATTCACAGGAATTTCGATCGCCGAATCCGGTGCCGACAACCTCCATAGCACCCCATTCTCGGATCCTAACGTCCATATGCCAGATTCTGATCCTTGGATCCTATGAGGAGGATTTTTTAACGTACATTTGTCTCATAATAAGCATAACCAAGAGATTACCCAATTCACAATTGCAATATCATCATCGCATATCCACTAATATAATCATATGAGTACAATGCAGAAAGAAAAATACATCAATCGAAAATCAAGCTCTAGAAGACCATTACACTCTCCAAGCTCAACATTGCTGCAACCTAACATCACCTACACGCATCTATCGTGCATAAGCTTATAAAAAGCTTAGAGGGTGGCGTAAGTGTGTGCACAAGGTAAGTGCTAAGTATTCAACGTAATGCCATAAATCATACAAAGGAATAAATAGAAATACTAACAAGATACGAGATCAGAGTAAGTGGAATTATACTGGTAAGTCCACAAGTCATACAATATTAGAGTATGCAATATAGACCAGCTATACAAATGAGGAGTCAAAGTGAGCCAAATATTAGATGTCGAGGATACAATGCTATAAATCATATAATATCAAAATAAGCAAAAATATACTGATAAGTCTGTGAGTTGCATCAGCCGTACCAAGGCTATGCCATGCAAGGCATGAGTACTAATGACCATATCAATGCAGAAACATGGCAACCCAAAATGCTAAGTATTGTGGATGGAATGTAATATGCGGTGCGAATGAAATGACCAAGCTAGAGTGAAGTCGGGATGATAGTACATAGTATCGTAAGCTATGGGGTCCATCACAAGGGACTTCTATCCAAACAGTCCTATACCTAAATTTGGATAGTCAGACTCAATGTGGTAAACTCCTAATCTCAGGTTAGTTGCGTGCCTAACCGAAATCTTTGTCATAATGAAGGTACACAACAATTAGTTACGCACCACCAGCCCAAGTGCATAGTGAATGAATGAATGAATGAGCATGCAACTCCTACTCAGTAAGTCCACATATCAGTATGGTTCCTCTCTTGGAAATCACCGGGGTCTATTACACTCCAAACCAGATTGCCGCCCCATCGTGCGCAACAAGGTGAGTGGAAGAGACCTCACTATCCGCCTTCCAATATCGAGCCCGGCTCGTCGATAGCGGACCCATTCCTCGAGTTGGTCAGACTCAGCCTAGCATTGCCCCCTCCTCTTGGGCAGGTAAGGCCGTACCCCCTTCCAACAGACCATGACACAGTGAGAGACGCGGTCTAATGGTATACAGCCTTTGTGCACTCATGCGTCCACTCGATCTAGACGTTGGAGCAACCTCTGGAACCAAGAGGGTTTAGGAACTTTCACCTAGGGATATCTATAACACTCCATGTAGAACAGATTTTTGGTGTCCCATCTAGCCATCCACGAAATACCTGTGGAGGCTACAACCCTGATGTCGCTAGGACGCACGATGGTCATGTCACACAATGCTAGATGTATGAGTCACACAGTCCAATCATGCATCAATCCTACGCGTGTCGTGCTCTCATGTGGGGCAACTCTAACTATCAGGGAGCCCCATGAACAACCTGCCCTATGGCATATGCAATGGTCAATCACAGCTCATAAAAAACATGCAGATGATGCGTATGAATATGTATTATGATGCTATGCTGTCACATACTCATAATCGGTATCAATAACCGGCATTTACAATCGGCCTCGATAATGTGGACATTCAACCAACATTGCCCCTAAGGAATGGCCACATAGAGCCAAACATATAATGGGCCTAAGGCCTCCCACAAAGGCCTAATATACAACCTGATGGGCCTTACTTAAGGGTTACATGTACACAACAGGTGGGCCCTGCTCATGGGCCTAACATACATCACAATGGGCTCCTTCGCCTGGCCCTCAAATGCATCACAATGAGCCTCATCACCTAGGCCTCAATATACATCACATTGGGCCTTAGACATGGGCTGAATACACATCACGTCGGGCCTCAAATACGGGTCGCATGTATACCACATTGGGCCCCTCGATCGATAATTGGAAATCGGTCACGACAAATCAAAATCGGTAATCGACCTCGATCAATGATCGGCAATCGGTCAAGACAAATCAGAATCGGTAATCGGCCTCGATCGATAATCTGCAATCGACCACGATAAATCAAAATCGCTAATTGGCCATCAAAATTGGTAATCGACCTCTATCAATAATTGCTAATTGTCCATTAGAATCGGTAATCGGCCTTGATCGATAATCGACAATCGGCCATGACGAATCAGAATCGGTATTCAGCCATCAAAATCGGTAAGCGACCTCGATCTATAATCGACAATTGGCCACGACAAATCAGAATTGGTAATCGGCCTCGATCGATAATCGTCAATCGGCTACGATGAATCAGAATTGATAATCGGCATCGATTGATAATCGGCAATTGACCACGATAAATGAAAATCGATAATCGACCTCGATTGATAATCAACAATCGGCCACGATAAATCAAAATCGGTAATCAGCCATTAAAATTGGTAATCGACCTCAATCGATAATCGTCAATCGACTATGACGAATCAGAATTGGTCAATAATCAGAATAGGTAATTGGGTCACGTAAATCAAAAATCAGCAATCAGTCATGATAAACGACATCGATCACTAATCGCTACGATCGATGATTGGCGTAAGTCGATGTCTATATATGGACGATCGATGATGGTCCAAATAATATCAATGGGGCCCATTCGTTTGGGTTAACCCATTAGGGAATGATGAGAATGGGCCTAACCAGGCTTAAAGGAAGGTCGCAATGTGGACAACCAACCGTCATTGTCCATCAATGTGGACATTCAACCAACATTGCTCCCAAGCAGTAGCCCATATAGAGTCAAACATAAGGTGGGCCCATGCCTCAGACAAAGGCCTAATTTACATCGCATTGGGCCTCATACAGGGGATATATATATATATATATATATATATATATATATATATATATATATATATATATATATATATACAACAAATGGGCCCTGCACATGGGCCTCAGATACATCGCATGACCATAACCCATGGGCGTAATGAACATCATAATGGGCCTCGTTAAATGGGTTACAAAACATCACAATGGTCATGTCATATGGGCCGAAAATACATAACAGGTGGGCCTCAAATATACAACTAATGGGCCTTAAATAGTCAACAGGTGGGCCTCAAATATTCATCAGAGGCGGGCCTTGCACATGCACCAAGTGGGCCTACACCTGACAGTTAGACCTACCAGTGGTCCAGCCAAACAACGGCCTAGATAACAAACACATCACGATAGATTGCGTCATTGGGCCGCACTAATGGGCCTCATATACAACAAGTGGGCCGCATCAATGGGTCGCACTAATGGGCCACAAATATATCAAAGTGGGCCTGATGGATAAGCCACAAACACATCAAATGTGGGCCTCATGGATGGGCTGCACTAATGGGCCTTACACATCAAGTGGGCCTTACACATTCCCACAAAATGAATCATATCGAAAGATCATCTGGATAATACTACAACTAGCAATGGAGATAATGATTTCCACTATTAAAGCCCTACAGGGTCTATCACAGAAAACAGTGAGAGTAGCCACACCCACCGTTAAAGCATTTATAGGACCCGTCGTGTTGTATTTTGAGACTCAACCTATCCGTCAGTTAACCACAGAGATAGATGAAGTAAAAACAAAGTATCAGCTTGATCGGAAGTACCGTGGGCCTCAAAAAACTTTTGAACGGTAGATGTCGCTGTCCCCACTATTCTGAATGAAGGGTCCATGTAGATGGGCCACCCCACTCAAAAGATCAAGCGGGTATTGAGACCCCTATCAAACAGGCCTACTGGTGGGTGGTCTTCCTGGCCGTTGGGTCTATTCAATAGGCGGCCCTACATGATCAGAAGATGGATGGTGAGGATATACTACATACATCAAAGTGGACCCATGCCCATCAGCTGGATGGAGTGGATGAGATCCAAGCATCACGGTGCATCCCACATAGCACCTGTCCAGATTTGGACGGTATGAATACAACACTACATCATGGTGGGCCCGGAACTTGCTGACATGATACAGCAGCATTAAGATGCTGGCTGTTGGCCCACTAGTAAAAACAGATGGATGGTGGTGATGTAAAACTAATGAACGGCGTGGAGGTAAAATACATATATCACGCTAGGCCGCATGGGTGGCCGTGCGGTTTCAATCCACACAACAAGTGGGGTCCACGTCCAACTGGAGGGTTGTGATCTAACACATACATCTTGGTATGGCCCAAATAATTTGCACGGCCTGGATTCCAGGCACGTGCACCACGTGTGGGACCATCTAAACGTCAGATCTGTCCCATTCTCCTACACTGCCAGAATAGATGGGTGGCATGGAGAATACATACATCATGACGTGATCCCACAGGACCGTCCCACCTATCCAGCATCGTCCAGATTTGTCTGGACGGTCTGGATGAAACAAATACATCATAGGGTAGCCCCACAGATGGCTGGGATATGAGCTCCATGTGGGACCCACCGTCCTAATTGAACGGTTGGTGGAGTCACGTGAGGTGACCAAGGTGGGTCCACACAATCTAAACGGTCCAGATTATCAGATATATTAGGGTGGGCCACCAGTAGATGACGGTGTGGATAACATCAACAAGGAGGGTCCGACGTGCTACACTCAGGACGAACGGAGTGGATACAAATCACATGCTTCATGGTGGTAGGGCCCGTTGTCCAGATGGACGGCTGGGATGTAAGGTGGGTCCCGTGTGCGTATAACACATTCATCATAGGTAGGTCCACAAGTGTGGACCCACAAAACTATGACAAGCTAATATTTGTGGTTATCTACGTCCAACAACAACTGCTGCTGTACAGTGCACGTTCTGCACCAAAAGACAGTGGGGCCCACCACATTGGACGGTTGGGATTTGGGGTACCCCATATACATCATAGGTGGGTACCGCGTATGGCCCATCATCAGGTATTATATTATAATATATAAGTATATATTTGATATATTATTATTATATATCCTTTTTTAAAAAAACTGATTGTAACGTCCAGCGTCCAGGTGGACTGTTGGACGAACTGCACACTCATCAGGTGGATGAAATCCACTTCAAAGTGGGTCCCACAAAACTTGGTGACACCAGCAGCTGGTGTGGGACGTACGCTAACCATTCAATTCCCATGGTCGGTCCCACCTTTAGCGTGTCCAGCACACCATCCAACAAGCTAGACGGTGCTGGATGGCACTTATACATCTCGGTGGTCCCACGTAGTGGGACCAGTTTGGATTAAGATAATAAGTATTTTTCCCTCATTCGGGCCTGCGTTCGTCGGGTGGCATGGATAAGATACACATATCATAGGTGGGCAATTGATTAAGAAGAAAGAGAGAGAGAAGAACCTACCTATGATCTTCTCATCCTACTTCCACCAAAGCATGCCAGAGCTCCAAAGGGACAAATCCAATGGTTGAGATGAAACTTGGATGGTGGAGATGGGATATAGAAAGTGGGCCACACAAAGCTCCTCCCATGGAGAGCCATGGACGTGGTTTTCTTGGGAGGAAATGAGAGAGAGAGATATGAGAGAGAGGTTGTAAGAGAGAGAGAGAGAGAGAGAGAGAGAGAGAGAGAGAGAGAGAGAGATGGGTGAGTGATGGAAGAGTTGACTTTGGGGTTACTTGGGGATGAGGTTGTACTTGACATGTTAGGTAACGAGTACTTGATTGATGGGACTTGATGTCATGTTCTTTAGGATTTTGCAACGCACGCTGTTTTTCCTTGACTTGAACGTGGGCCCACATCTCCTGGCCTGGGTATCGCCTTGGCATTCGAGACGCGGCATTGAAACTGCGGTGACAACGCAGTCGCTAGGGTATATGTCTCAGGTTGAGTCAACTCGGGTTGACAAGACTTGGCTTATGATCACGCGCAAATGTCGGATAAAGGTCAAAGGTTGCCAGAATTCAACCGGGAAGATCGCGGAAGCCTACGGAATAATATGGTCTAGGATACGGGTCTTATACATTGCCCTAAAATGATCTCTCCAAATAGATGGACAACATGGATTAAATATATACATCATGGTGGGGCCCATAGAGCACTAACCACCAACCATTGGATGGTGTCAAGGGGAGTAGCCAAATTATTTCCCTTATTTTTAGTGTGGTCCATTTAATTAATCTTTGTATATGAATCATTTTTTAGACAGTTCTTTAAAACGATCTCAAAAAATGGATGAACAATGTGGGTTGATCCGGAATTTTCGATAAATCCAAAACTCAAGTGGACCATGCCACACGAAACAGTGTGGAATAATGATTTCCACAGTTGATACCTTCCTTGGGCCCATAGTAATGTTTATTTGACATCTAATATGTTCATAATATTAAAAAGATATGAATGAAGAGAAAACAGAAAAAGATATGAATTATTGTGTGTCACGCCCCAAACTCGGAAACCTGGCTCACAAATTTCTCGATCGCCGAATCTGGCACCGACTACCTCCATAAAACCCCATTCTCGGTTCCCAGCGCCCATTCGCCAGGTTTCGATCCTGAGATACTACGAGGAGGATTTTCAACGTCAGTTTGATTCGTAATAAAGCATAACCAAAGGCATAATCCACAAACTACAACCAAAAACTCCATTACCTTTCTATTATGATAAAAAACTTTACAAGTACAATGAGCATAAAGGGAAATACAATGATAATGAACAAAAACTCCAAAATGATCTGCAAAGCACTCCTGCCTCAGTGCTGTTGCGCCCCAACATCACCTACACGCAACGGTCATGCATAAGCTTATAGAAAGCTTAGAGGGTGGTGAAAGTGTGTGCGCGAGGTAGTAATATGATCATGTAATATCAGAGTAATGCGGAATATACTGATGGATCCATGAATACCGTTAGCCGTACCAAGGCTATGCGATGCAAAGCATGAATGATGTCGGCCATACTAGGGCTATGTGATACAAGATGCAAGTCAAGCATACAATCCTCATCTAAGTCCACATATTAATACAGCTCAACTCTGGAATATCACCGGGGTCTAGTACACTCTAAACCAGATCGTGGCCCCATCGCGCGCAATAAGGTAAGTGGAAGAGACCTCACTATCCGTCTATCAATATCGGGCTCGACTCGTCGATAACAGACCCATTCCTCGAGCTAGTCAAACTTAGCCTAGCTTTGCCCCCTACTCGCGGGCGGGTAAGGCCACACCCCCTTCCAACCGACCACGACACAGTGAAAAGCGTGATCGTCTGGTAATCGGCACTCGGCGCTCCTATAGTCACTCGGTCTAAACGTTGGAGCAACCTCTTGATACTATAAGGGTTTAGGGACTTTCACCCAGTGATATCTATAGTACCCCATGTAGAATAAAATTTTTGGTGTCCAATCCTGCCAACTACGATATGCCTGTAGAGGCTACGACCCTGATGTCACTAGGGGGTACAGTAACCATATCACACAATGTGAAATACAAGAATCACACTATTCAATCATGCAGCAATCCTGCGCGTATTGTGCACTCATGTAGGGCAACACCGCCTAACCGGGAGCCCATAAACGATCTGCCCGAAGGCATATGCTATGATCAGTCACTTCTCATATCAAGCATACATATGATGCATATGGTCATGAGTCATGGAACTATACTAAACATGTAATAAAGTAATGAACTATCCTTGCAATGTAAATGGGCCTAGACGACCCACACACAACAACTACGAACCTATCAACGGGCCCTAGGGAGAGTCGTAATGCGGATATTTAACCGACATTACACTTGCAATGTGGACATCAAACCAACATTACTCCCAAGGCACAATCGTTTTGAAACATCCTTACACAAACCATAGAGGAATCATACATTGCAATGGACCTTAGGTCCATCCTATTGGGCCTTAAATACATCAAATGGGCCATATCATATGGGCCTTATGTTCATCAAGTGGGCCATATCAATGGGCCGCACCAATGGCCTTATGTACATTGCAATGGGTCATAACCCATGGACCTTAAAATACATCAAATGGGCCTAATCACATGGGCATTATGTGTAAAAAATGGGCCACACCAATTGGACCCCATATGGACATCAAATGGGCCTCAACCCATAGGCCCCAATACATCTCAATGGGCCCTAATCCATGGGCCCTTAATACAATAAATGGGTCTCAACCCATGGGCCTTACATATATATCAAAGTGGGCCTCAACCACGGAACACAAATACCTTAAGATGGGCCTCATGCACATCAAATGGGCCACATAGAAACATGAGTGGTGGTAACGATTGCCACTAAATTTCCTAAGGTCCACCATAACATATATTTTCCATCCACCTGATCATTAACATAGTGATGGATGCAGTGGATGCAAATATCAATTTAGTAGGAAGCTACTATGGTCCCTAAAAAGTTTTGAACGGTGGACATCAGTGACCACAACATTGAATGGTGGGGTCCACTTGAACTTCAGATCTGACTCTTTCTTTAGCTCAAACCATAAAATGAGCTTACAAAGTGGATGGACAGATTGGATGCATCACATACATCATGGAGGGCCCCACTGTCACTGAACAGTATAAATAAAAAACATACACCAGGGCTCCACCGTCCGCTGGATGGTGGGAATTTAACACATATATCATGTGGGTTCCACTGTCCGCCTGGACGGTGGGAATAAAACCCATATATCACTGTGGGTCCCAAGTGAGGCCCACCATAATGTTTATTTTCCATCCAATCTAATGGTAAGGTCGTACGGACCTGGATGAAGAGGAAAAACAAATTTCATATTAATCTAAAACTTCAGTGGGCCCCAAAAAGGTTCCAATGGTAGACACTCAATCAACACTGCTCCTTGTGATGAGGGTCGCCTGAGGTTTGGATGCGGCTAAAACTTGGAGGGAGCCCACTTCAGGGAGGGGCCCACCTCATGAATGGGTTAAATGACTATAAACATTAAGGTGGGGCCCACGGCTGGAGCCGTGGGTTCCCTGGCGTCCACCCGCCTACAAAGCGCAGGTGCTACCTGCGCTGGCAGCAGCAGCAGCTGCTGTTCCTATATATATATTTTTGAAAACCTTTGATTTTGAGGGTTTTCGAGTGTGGGGCCCGCTCCAAGTGAATCCACTCCAGCCATGGGATTCTACTGCTCATAACAGGAGAAATGAGTCCAAAGTTTGAGATTTTTGGATGATTAGAAACATCAGGCAATTTTTTTCAATGGTAACCACCAAAGTTTCCTATGTTATGGCCCACTAGATGTTCAGATCAGCCTCATTCTTCGGCTCAACGCCTCAAATGTTCTAGGGAATGAGGTGGACGGCGTGGATTGAAAACATACATCAAGGTGGGGCCCGTATGAGCGGCCCATCTAAAACCATTTTCTTTCTTTTTCTTCTACTGACGTGAGTACGCCCACGTCAGTACACATACTCCATGTTATCCACCCCTGCTACCTCACGTCCAGCGTCCAGAGACACTGGACGACATGGGAATACACAACATCATGGTGGGTCTCATATGTACATGGCCCACCTGATTTTTTTTGAATGAAGCTGATGCTTGTGCCTTTCCTTCCGTTCAGGCCCACTAATGGGATGGATGGTGTAGATCCAACACATTCTTCTGATGGGCCCCACATGAAGTATATGATTCATGGTGGGCCACACTCACCCCTTCATCATCATCACCATTTAAAGAGAGAGAGAGGGAGAGAGAGAGAGAGAGAGAGAGAGAGAGAGAGAGAGAGAGAGAGAGAGAGAGAGAGATCAGTAAGGGTGGTGGGGCCCCGCCACTATGGGCCCCTCTTGTATACAAACATACATCAAGGTGGGTCCCACATATATGGACCCTTAATCAAACAAAATGAATGAAAAATAAAGATCTAAGATCACCCACCGTTCCTTCTTGCTCCTTAGGCTTCTCTAGCTCCTTAGCTTCAATTCCAACGGAGGAGATGATGTTTGGATGGTTAAGATGGGAGATGAAAGGGTAGGAAAGGTGGGACACACTTGTGGCTCTCTTGGATAGATGGCAGAGGCTTGGACGTATGGAGTTTGGTTGCTTGAGAAAGTGTTTGAAAATGAAGGAGAGAGAGAGTTGTAAAGAGAGAGGAGTGATGGGTGATGATGTGGTGAATGATGGGTGTAAGAGACCTTTGACTTTTGTGGCAAATGTGTAAGAAAGGTATGGGCTTTTGTAAGACTTTTTGACTTTTGTGGCTTGTTTGGGAAAGGGTGAAAGGTGATGTGTACTTGACATGTTGAGATTGATGGATTGATGGATTGATGTGACAAGTCGTAGAGATTCTCTTGATTTTTGCAACCCATGACGTTTTCCTCGCACTGAACGCTGGCTCACATCTCCTGACCAGGATATCGCCTCGATGGGTGGGTCGGGACATTGGAACCGCGGCGACGACGCAGTCACTATGGTAAAGGTCTTGGGTTGAGTCGACTCACATTAACGACGTGTGACTCAAGGTCGTGCGCAAATATCGGTTAAGGGTCGAAGGTTGCCGAAATTCGACCGGTAAGACCGTGAAAGTTTATGGAACGGTACGGTGTAGGATACGGGGCTTACATTGTGGGCCAACTTTGTGGTTCATTTAATCTCCTTACTTGCCTCATGTTTAGAAAGTACAGGAGATCATGGTGAGAGAAGAATACTAGAAAATAGTAATAAAAGAAATCATATAAAAAATGTTCAAGGCTATTTTTGTTTCAAAATTTTGAAAAAAAAGAAGTGGTATAAAAAATGTTCAAGGTCATTTTCATCTCAAAATTTTGAAAAAATAGAAATCATATAAAAAAATGTTCAAGGCTATTTTCAGCTTGATTTATTTATTTATTAAAATCGTATAAAAAATGTTCAAGGCCATTTTCATCTCAATTTTTGTAAAAAAGAAATTGTATAAAAAATGTTCAAGGCCATTTTTGTCTCAAAAATTTGAAAAGGTGTTCCATTTGTATGGAAGAAAAAACTAAATACTTAGAGCCTTTACTTGGCAGCAGATGAATGAACACAAAAAAGACAAAATCTAGTAATGGATTCTGTTAAGGAAGAAAAAGGCTCAATTAATAAACATCTAAGATATTATAATCATATAAATTTTAGTTGACGGTCTATTAATGGTTGATTCCACAAGATTAAAATTTCTCACATTAGCTTGATCCAAAACTTCTGTGAATGTTATTTTTAATGTAGGATGTTCAATCCCCACTTTGTAATCCACTTGAGCCTTCGACCCATCCCATTTTTTAGTTAATATCTTAAAATGATCCAAGAAAAGCGTTGAACGATATGGAGAAAGTCAATTCATGACTTGGGTGGGCCAAGAGCTTAAAAATAAAGTCAATCCATGACTTGGGTGGGCCACACCACACAATATAGTGGAGAGGGGTTTCCTTAAAAAATTCATAATCATATATTAGCCTGCCTAAATGTGATTCACATATCCAACCCACTCATTATGTGTGTCCCACTTGGATGAGGGGTCAGACCAATTTTCGGCCGCATCAAAAACTCATATGGGCCCCACCAAGTGCTTTTATATTTTTTAGGATGTCTTCACATAGTTTTACATGGTATGGCCTACTTGAGTTTCGTATATAGATGATTTTTGAGATATCTCATAACCTAAAGGGGACACCTCAAATCCATGGTGTTGATGTTCGACACACATCATGATGGGGCCCACAAAACTTACTAACATCAATTCTTAGGTTCTCATGAGGTCACTAAGTTGGGTTGCAATTTTGACTAGAATATTTGGCCCATTTACATGTCTGGTCCATTCACTCTATTTTACTGATCAATACCCTCAATTTGAGTAGTTACTTGCCTCAATCACTTTACATATGAGATAGATATTAGGCATACAAGATTAATCACACAATTTCAGTGAAATTTGATTTAAACATCTGAAGTTATTTATTCTTCAATCTGAACTAATTAGATTGTCCAAAAATGATTAAAGGTTCAACTAGTGGATGTGCCTCATAATTTAGTAATTTTACTTTTCACAGATAAATTTCAATTTCCATTTAAAAATAACATTTTCTTTTCAAAATGTATATATTTTTACTCTTTTAACAAAATATCATTTTTTTTATAAAATATTTCACTTTTTTTTTATCTAACTTTTCAATTTTTCTTGTAAAAATACAAAATCTAATTTTCTTTTTTAAAAAAATATATTTTTTTTTGTTACAATTTGTCAATTTTTTCACAATTTTGTTTAATTTCTTAAATTTTCTTTTTCAAAATATCATTTTTTAATTTCACTTTTGTTATATAACTTTTCAATTTTTCTTGTCAAAATAAAAAATCTAGTTTTCTTTTTTTAAAAAATATATATTTTTTACAATTTGTCGATTTTATCACAAATTTATTTAATTTGTTTAATTTTCTTTTTCAAAATATCATTTTTTTTTATTGAAATCTTATTATATAACTTTTAAAGTTTTTTTGTCAAAATACGAAATTTAGTCTTCTTTTTTAAAAAATATATATTTTTTACAATTTGTCAATTTTTTCACAAATTTATTTAATTTTTTATATTTTCTTTTTCAAAATATCATTTTTTATCGAAATCTTTTTTTTTTCAAAGTTATCAACATTATGCAAAGTTTTTAATTTTTTTTTTTCAAAATCTAGAATTTTTTAAAATTAAGGTTTTTTTTTTTGTTTAAATCTAAATTTTTCTTAAACATTTGTTAATTATTTTTTCTAAGCTTCTTAACTATTCTTTTTCGAGTATCAAATTTTAACATTAGAGACGGTTTAGGGCCGTCTCTAATAAAGACGGTCTTTGACAGTCTCAGATTACAAGTAAAAGATGGCAAGGACCGTCTCTAATGCAGACGACCAATGACCGTCTCAGATGACCGCATATAAGACGATCGATGACCATCTCTATTAGAGATAGTCTTTGACCGTCTTAGATGGCCGCATATAGACGGTCAATGACCGTTTTAAATGATTTGTGGACGTTCAAATTTTTAAGACAATATTAGGGACGGTCAGGGGCTGTCTAAAATTTTAGAGACAGTTTATAGCCGTCTTTAAAGCGTCTTTAAACCAAGCAATTTTAGAGATGGTTAAGAACTGTCTCGAAATCCATCCTTTTTTTTCTTCCATTTTTCACGTAGTGTCTGATAGGCTTGATTTTTAATTCATCAATGTCTATTTTAGGTTTTCTTTTCATTTTCTATTGATTTGTATTTTGGGTTTCCTTTCAATTTCCATTTAATGGTTTTTTGGGTTTTGATTAATATCAATTTCTTGGGTCTTCATCAATACCTGCT
This sequence comes from Magnolia kwangsiensis, assembly GCA_037074715.1. Lineage (NCBI taxonomy): Eukaryota > Viridiplantae > Streptophyta > Magnoliopsida > Magnoliales > Magnoliaceae > Magnolia > Magnolia kwangsiensis. The sequence goes on from CM073572.1 coordinate 158,224,597, forward strand.
TTGGGTTTTCTTTTGATTCCCTCAATCATCAATAGAAATCAAGCAACAATAAGTTGTAATCTTATTTTCTCAATGCAGAAATCTAATAAGAATGCTGCTCAAATGAAGAGATCTAATGAGAAAAACATCACTGACATATGTGAACAGCTCATGATTAAACTTAGTTTTATAAGTTTATGATTTGTGATTTGAATTCTGCATTTGGATGTCTTTAAATGGGTGTTTCATGAAATGGAGAGCCACTAATGGTGTTTATGATAATTGCATATTGGGCTCTGTTATGGATCATATATGGTCATCTAAATTCTTTATTTTTCCTTTTTGATTAATTATTTTTTTGAATAGCATCCATTGGTGTCACAGCTTCCTTTCTATGATATGCAGGCACTTAGAAATTACATACATGGCATATAAGTATCCATTTTCAAAGGTCAGGATTATTCGAACAATCCGATTGTAGGATGTGACTTATTGAATGTCATTTTCACAATTTAGTTAATTTAATTTGACTTCATAATTAATATATGCCACAGACAAGGTGATGGGTGTGTTGCCTTTTAAAGGAGCATGTTGTAAGACCTGTATCCTAGTCCATACCGTTCCATAGGCTTCTGCGGTTCTTTTGGTGAAATTCTGGAAATCTTTGACCCATATCCGAAGTTTGCACACAATCCTAAGCCGAGACCTGCTTGTCGAAGTCGGCTCAACCCAAGACTTGTATCTTAGCGACCGCACCGTCACCGCGGTTCTAACGTCGTGACTCACGCACCGAACTGATACTCAGGTTAGAAGATGTGGCCTCACGTTCAATTCGAAGAAAACGCCACGTGTTGCGAATTTTGAGAGAATCTTTACGACTTGTCCCATCAATCAAGTACACATCACACATCAAGTCAAGTACAAGCAACCCATACCCTACCCCTGCCTCTCTCTTACACAAGCTACTCAAAGTCAACTCTTACATCACTTCACCCCATCACTCCACCCATCACCCATCACACCTCACCCATCATTTTCATCCATCACTCCATCACCTTTTCATCCCATCCCTTCTCTCTTCCTCATTTCTCAAAAATATCCCAAGTAACAAAAAACCCAACGTCCAAGTTGTCCCTCCCAAGCCAAGTGTGGCCCACTTTCCCCACCTTCTCATCTCTCATCCCCACCATTAAAACCCCATCAACCTCCATCAAAAGTAAAGATAAGGAGCTAAGGTGGATAAGGGATCAAGGAGGAGTGCAAGAGGTGGGTGATTCAGGGCCAACTTGTTGGTGGGACCCATTTTGATGTATGAGTTATATCAGGTGGGGCCCATAGTGGTGGGGCCCCTCCATCACTATTCTTCATATCTTTCTTTCTCTCTTTTTCTTTATTTTCTTTGATGATGTGGCCGTGTGGTCCACCTAGGTAGATCCCCATCATGGAGAATATGATCTATCCGCACCATCCACCCTCATGGGACCCATTTGATGGATATGCTGATCTACACCATCCAGCCCACTAGTGGGCCCGGACGGAAGGAAAAACACAAGCATCAAGTGATCCCACGTACATGTGGGACACACCATGATGCTGTGTTAACCCTTGCCGTCCAGTGTCCCTGGACGCTGGACGTAGGAGGTGACCAGCATGTAGCGTGTGTACTGACATGGGTGTGTACTGACATGCTAAAAAAATGTAATATAAAATAATATATTTAGCCTTTTGAGGTGGGCCACTTATGCAGGCCCCACCTTGATGTATGGAGCTGATTTATGCCGTTCATCCTATTCCTCAGCCCATTTTAGGCGTTGAGTTGAAGTATGAGGCCAATCAAATTTCTTTGGTGGGCCCTAGCATGGAAAACAATGATTTTCACCTTTAAAATCCATTAGGACCCAAAATATACTGCATATTGGACTCATTTAGTCGATTATGAGCCATAGAATCCAATGGGTGGAGTGAAAACACCTGATGCGGGCCCTATCTATGAAAAACCGTAAAAATTCTTATTTTCAAAAAAAATAATACACGTTAGGCAGTAGCGCCTGCTGCTGCTGCTGCCATCATAGGACGCGGCAGCGTCCTGCGGCTGCGCGTGGATGGGAGAACATGCAGGGACGGATCCTTCTGTGGGCCCCACCGTGATGTGTGTGAACAACAAGGCCATGCATTTGATGGGCCCCTATTTGTCGTGGTGCATCCTAAAAATCAGCCGTACTTGGGAGCTCAGGTGGCCCACATGGTAGGAAACAGTGATGAATTGAACGTATGCCATTGAAACCCTTTTTTCATCACAAGAGTGTTGGATCATTATAAAATTTATTTATTTTCCCTTCATCTAGCATCTGCGTGACCTTATCAATGGTTTGAATGGCAGATAAACATTACAGTGGGCCCCACGTGGGATTCACTGTTGTATGCAACCGTCCAGGCCGTCCAAGGCTTGGATGTGAAGACGTTATGTATATATTATAAACTATATATATATTATATTATATATATATATATATTATATAATATATTATATTATAATATATATATATACACTTGATGGTGGGCCTTACGTGGGACCCACCTCTACCCTATTAGCGTAGTAAGCTGCATGTGCAGCAATGATAGAGTTGCCCCGTTTGACGGCAGCATGCACGTAGGCCTCGCATTGATGTATGTATTCCACACCGTCCATTGTTTCGATGGTGGGGCCCACCATAATGCATACGTTGTATCCAAACTATCCAACCATTTTTAAAAAGATCATTTTTTAAGGCTTGAGACAAAAAAAAATAAGATAGATCTCAGATCAGGTGGACCACATTATAGAAAATAGTGGGTTTGAATGTCCACCATTAAACCCTTAGAAATTTTAATGGTGGAAATCCTTGTCACCACTTATATTTGGGTGTGGCCCATTTAATATATGCATGGCCCATTGTTGAGGACTGACTTGACTTGTATAAGGCCCTTTGTGATGCATGTAAAGCTCATGGGTTATGGCCTGTTGCAATGTACGTAAGGCCCATTGGTGCGACCCATTGATATGGCCCACTTGATGAATATAAGGCCCATGTGATACGGCCCATTTGATGTACTTAAGGCGCAGTGGGATGTATTTAGGTCCATTGAATTGTGTGATTTCTCCATGGTATATATAATGATTTTTATAGCGGGACGTGCCTTAGGAACAATGATGGCTAGATGCCCAAATTGTAAGGTTGATGTCAGTTAAATGTCCGCATTGTCACTCTCCCTAAGGCCCATTGGTAGGCCCATACTTGTAGTGTGTAAGCCGTCTAAGCCCATATTCATTATGAACAGAGCTCATTACTATATAACATGTTTAATATAGATGCATGATTCATAATCATATACATCATATGTATGCCTGATATGAGGACTGACTGATCATAGCATATGCTTACGGGTGGATTATTTATAAGCTCCCTAATAGGCAGAGTTGCCCTACATGTGCATGTGCACTCGGTACGCGCATGATTATTGCATGTTTGATAGGGTGATCATGCACTTGCATTTATGTTATTGTGATTATTGTGTGCCCTAGCAACATCAGGGCCATAGCCTCCATAGACAAATCATGGGTGACTAAATTGGATACCAAAAATATTGTTACTAAGCATTGGGGCGACATAGATGTCCCTGGGTGAAAATCTCTAAACCCGATGGTAGCAGAGGATGACTCCAACGTCGAGACCGAGTGGATATATGAGCGCACGAGGGTCGAAACTAGGAGGCTGCATCTCCCTCTGTGTCGTGGTCGGTTGGAAAGGGGTGTGACCTTACTCGCCCGAGGGTAGGGACAATACTAGGCTGAGTCGGATCAGCTCGTTAATGGGTCCGGTATCGACGTGCCGGATAGGTATTGGCAGACTATTGGCCAGGAGGATAGTGAGGTTTCTTACGCTCACTTGGATTGTGCAGCAGGGAGGGCGGTAGTGCCATTTAGAGTTTATTAAACCCCGGTGATTATCCAGAATGAGAACTGTACTAATATTGATGAGTTGTACTGATATGTGGATTCGAATTGGCATGCTTGAGTTACAACTTGCATTGCATGGTCCTGATATGACCGATAATATTTATTTCCTGCACTGCATAGCCTTGGTACGGTTGATTGTATTCATGTACTCATCAGCATATTTCCACATTACTCTGAGCTTACATTCTGAGCACGCTCATATTACGCACACACTTACACCATCCTCTAAGCTTTCTATAAGCTTATGCACAATTGATGCGTGCAGGTGATGTTAGGACGTAGCTGTAGCCTCGCCACAGTAGGAGCATGCACTCGAGCTTTAGGAGTTTCTGTTATTGCATTATCTTGTATTTCCCTTTAGACGCATTATACTCAAAAGTTTTCGAACATAGTGGATTTTGTGATGGTGTTCTTGTGGTTATTTTTCGTGGGTTATGATTATAGTTTTGCTCATTACGAATCAAGTTGATATTAAAAACCCTCCTTATAGGATCCCAAGATCGGAACCTAATAAATGAGTGTCGGGAGCTGCGAATGGGGTTCTACGGAGGCTATCGGCGCCGTATTCGGTGATCAGAAATTTTGTAAGCCCGATTTCCAAGTTTGGGGCGTGACAGAAGTTAGTATTAGAGTATAACTTGGGAATAACCAAGAACAACATCACATGTTTACTATGAGTTTAGGACGATTAGGTTCCGAGTGCATAACCTTCCGATTTAGTTCACTAACGTGTGATTCTTAAGGTTGATTGGCGTCATTATTCTTTCCTATAGGACATGCTGCCCAGGAGAGTGACCCGATTGACTCCCACTCCACCACCTAAGGCTCCAACTTTACCACCTATGCCTCCCATTCCACCTCCAAAGATCCCTATTCCCCTGCCTGAGGATGACGTTCCTCCACCTGAAGCTAGTGCGGATCCGATCGTACCTATGAGTGCCTCCTAGTTACAGTAGATGTTATAGGCTGTGATTGCTACACTTCAGGGACAGGACAGGCTCCCAATTGTTTCACCAGCTCAGGCAGAGTAGGAGTGCGCGATCGCCTTACTTCGAGAGTTCCGACAGTTTGACCCTGCGTGTTTTCAAGGCGTGCCAGATCCGACTACAGCTGAGAGATGACACTCTAATATGGAGAAGATTTTTGATACTATGTCATGCATGACCCAGCAGCTAGTCTGATTAGCTGTATTCCTTCTCTAGGGTGAGGCGGAGCATTGGTGGACCTCTGTCACCCATGTTGCAGGACCTGATTATGTCTAGACATGGGAGGACTTTATCGACCGATTCGAGGAGCAGTACTTCCCTTACCACATTCGATATCAGAGAGCACTGGAGTTCAAGACTTTGGTGTGGGGGGACATGACCGTGGCGTAGTACGCAGCTCATTTTGTGGCGCTATTGAGGTTCGCGCCGTATTTTGTTGATGACGAGGGGCGGAAGGCCCGCCTTTTCGAGAACGGCTTACGTTACGGTCTTTGAGGCCATGTTATTGGGCATGAGCTGTAAGACCCGTATCCTAGTTTGTACTGTTCTGCCAACTCCCGCGATCCTTCCTGTCGAATTCGGCAATTCTCGACCACTTTCTGATGTTTGCGCGTGATCCTAAGCTGAGAGCTGTATACCAAAGACGACTAAAAATTGAAACCTATACCTTAGCGACCGCACTGTCGCCGCGGTTCTAACACGGCGACTCGCGCACCGAACCGATACTTAGGCTGGAAGATGACGGTCTGCGTCCATTCTGAAGAAACACCGCGCGTTACGAATTACGAGGGAATCTCTACGAGATGTCCCATCAATCAATGTCAAAGTATAACCATACCTCAAGTACAAGCCCCATCTCTCCTTTTTTCCTCAAGTCAACTCTCTTTCCACCTCACCATCTCACTTTATAAAAATTTCAACCATAACCATCCCTCTTTTACCCATTTTTCAAACCAACCCATACTTCACTAATTACACCCATCACTCCAACTATATCTTTTATTATTCTCTCTCATTTCTCAAAATGTCCCAAGCAAAAAAATTTCCATACGTCCAAGCCTCCCAACTCTCTCCCAAATCACAAGTGTGGCCCACTCTCTTATCTCTCATCCTCACCATCAAAGGTCCATCATCCACCGTCTAAAGCAAAGTTAAGGAGCTAAGGAGGCTAGGGGAGCAAGAAGGAAGCCAAGAGGTGGGTGATCTACCGTTGAATTCTTTTTAGGAACCACAAGTTGGTGGGACCCATTTTTGATGTATGATTTGCATTATGTGGGGTCCATAGTGGCGGGGCCCCACCATCACCGTCTCTTATTCTCTCTTTCTCTCTCTCTCTCTCTCTCTCTCTCTCTCTCTCTCTCTCTCTCTCTCTCTCTCTCTCTCTCTCTCTCTCTCTCTCTCTCTTTTCTCTCCTTATCCTTCCCCTAAAATGAAGTGGGCCCCACCGATTCATGATAAATCTACTCCATCCATCAAATGGTGTGACCCACTACATATTAGACAAAATGATATTTATTTTATATTAATATATATGCATATATATATATATATATGTATATTTTTGGTGGGCCACAATCATGTGGGACCTACCTTGATGTGTGGGCCACGTGAATGTGGGACCCACATAGTGCATGTGTTCATCCATGACCGTCCAGCGTCTCTGGACGCTGGACGTGGGCATGGGTAACATGGGGCGTGTACTTACAAGGGTAAAAAAAAAAAAGAAAAAAAAAAGATTCCTTTTAGTGTTTTGGAATGGGCCACTCATGCAGGCCCCAACTTGATACATGTATTCAATCCAAGCCGTCCACCACCTTCCTCAGACTATTTTGGACGTTGAGCCGAAATTTGGGACCAATCTGATTCTCAGGTGGGCCATACCATCTAAAATCATGTAGAGACATGCCTGAACATATAAAAGTACTTGGTGAGGCCTACCTGAAATTTGGATGCATCTTAAACTTGGACTGAATGGTCCAACACATGGGACACACATATTAGACGATTTGGATCATCTTATTGTGGGCCCCATATTTTTTTAAAAAAAAAGGAGAAAAAAAAGGGAAAGGAAATGGTGGGCTGCTCCAACATGGCCCCACCTTGATGTATATATTTAATCCAAGCCATCCATTATATTCTCGGGATCATTTTAGTCATTGAGCCGAAAAATTAGACCGATTCAATTATCTGGCGGGTCGTGGCATTAAGAATACTAGTATTTGCCTTTAAAACTTGGAAAAATGATTGCTGGGGTCCACCAGAAGCTTGGATCCACCTGAAACTTATTTTTCACCCCTATTTTTGTGGGACACATGCAATGGATGGGGTAGATCTGGTTAATGTGGGTCCCACCTAGGATAAAAAAATAAAATAAAATATTTTGGCATGACTTTGTGCCATGACGTCCAGAGACGTCCACGTGAAAAGGAGGGCCCCCCATTAGCCCCACTTTTAGACTCCACCATGATGTATGTTTTACATATATACCGTTCATTTAATAGGTCCCCTTGAATGGTGCGTTGACTCCAAAAATCATCCATAAACAGAACTCAGGTGGGCCATACCATCCAAATCATGTGAAGACATGCCTAAATCATATAAAAACACTTGGTGGGGCCTACCTGAATCTTTAATGTGGCTGAAACTTGGTATGAACCCTCAAACAGGTGGGACACACGTAATGGACGGGCCGGATTTGTGAAACACATTCCAGTGGGCCCCACACCGACCCAGGTCCAAGTGACCTTATAAATAGGTTGGCTGATAAATAAACAACACGTCGGCCCTAGTCCTTGTGACCTTTGAACAGATTGGATGTAAAATAAACATTTTGATGGGCTCCTTGCCACGTGGCCTTATCAACAGGTGGGATGTAAAATAAACATTTTGGTGGGCCCCTTGCCACACGGCCTTAACAACAGGTTAGGTGGAAAAATAGCATTTCAGTAGGCCCAGGATTGGATGGAAAATAAATGTTATAGTGGGCCCACATGAGAGCCTACCATGATGCATGAGTTTCATCCAAACCGTCCAACCATTTTGAGATCATCTTAAGGCCATTGTAGAGGCCCATCTTAATGTATTTGTGGCCCGCCACTAGGCCCACTTTGTTATTTATGGGCCCATGTGTGTAGGCCCATTTGATGTATTTGTGGCCCATTGTTGAGGCCCACCTTGGTATATATAAGGCCTATGTGATTAGGCCCATTTGATGCACATAAAGCTCATGTGATTAGGGCTCATTTTTAATGCATACTGAGGCCCATGAGTTATGACTCATTGCAAAGGACCTAAGGCCCATTGGTGAGGCTCATTGAGGTGATCCATTTGATGAATGTAGAGCCCATATGATACTGCCCAAATTGATGTACTTTAGGCCCAATTGGGGGCAACTAGGTCCATTGCAATGCGTGATCCCCCATGGCATATGATGATGTTTATAGCAAGTAATGCCTTAGGAACAATGATGATTAGATGCCCACATTGTAAGGATGACGACGGTTAAATGTCCGCACCGTCACTCTCCCTAGGGCCCACTGATAAGCCCATATTGTAGTCTACAGGCTGTTTAGGCCCATCTTCATTTTGAGCAAAGCCCACCTATTACGTATATTAGGCCCATGTGCAGGGCCCGCCTATTTTGTATTTAAGGCCCGTGAAAGTAGCCCAATGAGATGCATTTACAGCCCTTGTGGCAAGGCCCATGGCGATGTATATGCAGCCCACGAGTGAGGCCCGATGTGATGTAATTATGACCTATGACGATGTATATTAGACCTTGTATGAGGCCTGTTGTGATGTGTATCCAGCTCGTGGTTAGGGCCAATATGATATTTTTATGGCCCATCTTGATATATTAGTGTGGCCCATTGATGCAGCCCACTTGATGTGAATGAGGCCCATGCGCAGGGCCGACCTATGAAATATATATTACGCCCATGTGAACGGCCCATAGTGATGTATTTACGGCCCAGTTGATAAGGCCCATAGTGATGTATTTGTAGCCTGTATAGTGAGGCCTGTCATAATGTATATGTAACCCTTATATGAGGCCCATGTGAGAGACCCATCGTAGTGTGTATTAAGCTCTTAAGTGGGACCCATGGTGTTGTATATTTGGCCCTTGTATGAGGCCATGGGTCCACTATATGTTAGGCTCTATGTGGGTCATTCCTTGGGGCAATATTGGTTAAATGTCCACATTGTCGAGGCCGATTGTTGATATTGATTATGAGTATGTGACAGCATAGCATCATGATACATGCCCATACGCATCATCTGCATGTTTGTTATGAGATATGGTTGGTCATTGCATATGTTATTGAATATGTTGATATGAGACTCCCTGATAGGCGGAGGTTACCTCACATGAGCGCACAACATGCGTAGGATTGATGCATGACTGGATTGTGTGACTCATGCATCTTGCATTGTGTGTTATACGCCCTAGTGACATCAGGGTCGTAGCCTCCATAGACATATCGTGGATGGCCAGATGAGACATCAAAAATGTTTGGTTCTACCATACGGGTGCCATAGATGTCCCTGGGTGAAAATTTCTAAACCTCCGTGGCCAGGAGATGATTCCAATGTCGAGACCGAGTGGATATATGAGTGCACGAGGGCCGAATACCAGGAGGCCGCGTCTCCCACTGTGTCGTGATCGGTTGGAAAGGGGTGTGACCTTACCCGCCTGAGTGAGGGGGCAATGTCTAGGTTGAGTTTGACCAGCTTGAGGAATGGGTCTGTTATCGACGAGCCGGGCCTGATATTGGCAGGCGGATAGTGAGGTCTCTTCTACTTACCCAGTTGTGCGCTTGGATAGGGGCGGCAAGCTGGCGTAGAGTGTAATAGACCCCGGTGATGATCCCCGAGATGAACTGTACTGATATGTGGATTTAGTGAGAAGGAGTTGCATACTCATTCATTCATTCATTCATTCACTATTCACTCGGGCTGGTGGTACGCAACTATTTGTCACGTGTGCCTTCGTAATGGCCATGATTTCGGTTGGGGCGCGCGACTAACCTGAGATCAGGAGTTTACCACATTGAGTCTGACTATCTAAATTTAGGTATGTGACTGGTTTGGATAGAAGTCTCTTATGGTGGATCCCGTAGCCTGCGATACTACGTACTATCATCCCAACTTCACACTCCAGTATGGTCATTCCATTAGCACCACATATTACATATTGCATTATGTCCTCGGTATATGGCATTTTGGGTTGTTATGTTTCTGTATTCCTGTGACTTAGATGAGAGTGATGATATTTGTTAGCTCTTCCGAATCGTATATTGCATTATATCCTTATCATCCGATATTTGATTATTTATGACTCATCATAGCTGTCCTATATTGCGTATTCTGATATTGATTGACTCATGGACATGTCCGTATTTCTGCTTACTCTGTTATCGTATGATTTATGATCTTGTCTGTATTTTGGTTTACTCTGATAATTTCTACTCTTGTCAGTATTTCTGCTTATTCCGACATTGTATGATTTATGGATTATCAGTGTTTCCGGTATTGTATGATTAAAGCACTATATTGAATACTTGACACTTACCTTATGCACACACTTACACCACCCTCTAAGCTTTCTATAAGCTTATGCAAGATAGATGCATGCAGGTAAAGTTAGGTTGCAGCAGCGTCGAGCTTAGAGCGTGCAGTGGTCTTTCGAAGCTTGATTTTGATATATGTATTTCCCGTTCAGTATTGTACTCAAATGATTATATTAGTGGATATGTGATGATGACGTTACCTTTGTGAATTGAGTAATCTTGTGGTTATGCTTATTACGAGTTAATTGTATAAAAAAAAATCCTCCTTGTAGGATCCCGGGATCGGAATCTAGCATATGAATGCTAGGAGTCGAGAATGGGGTACTACGGAGGCTGTCGGCACTGGATTCGATGATCGGGATTCCTGTGAATCTGATTTTTGGATTTGGGGCGTGACATGAGCTCCCAACCTTTTAGGCAGTAGTACAAAGGGCCCAGATTTACGACACTAAGTGGGCAGGCACTCAGGCCGATCGAGATCAGAGGGGTTGAAAGAAGCATGGCCCCTCTAGTAGATCCCAGCAACATCGACGACCACATAGATACAGGAGCCACCCACCTGCTAGAGCACCAGCAGCACCTCCAGTGCCACCCCAGCAACCATTCTCAGGGACCTATTTTGGATGTGGTGGGACAGGACACCTCATATCTAAGTGCCCCCGCCCTCATCTGTAGCAGCCGACAGCACCACAACAGCCTCCACAATAGCAGTCGAGAGCACTACAATAACCTCCACAACAGCAGCCTCCAGCACAGCAGTGACTGCATCAGAATCGACCCCATCAGTAGCATCCACGGCCACCTCAGCCACCGAGGCTCCAGCAGCAGCAAAGACAGTAGTACAGGCCGCTGTAGAGGCAATAGTAGCACCGGGGACCTTAGAGGGGACAGACACCTCCCCAGCCAGCTTAGGCTAGATTTTATGTGGCTCAGCAGGACCCGCAGACCTCTAGAGAGTATATTTCCAGTCAATTCATGCATTACACGTGTACTATTTGATTTCGGTGCTTCGCACTCATTCATGTCTAAGGATTTTTGCCGGTCGACTGGATTGCCAACATAGTCTGATAGTGATGGATTGACCGTATCGACACCCTTAGGGAAGACCATAGTACTGGGCCATTTCTGTTCGTCTTGCCCTGTGTTAGTGAGAGAGATTTTCTTGCCCGCCGACTTATACGTGCTGCTGATGTCAGATTTTGACGTTATCTTAGGCATGGATTGGCTTGCCGAGTACTATGCTATCTTGGACTGTTTCGCGAGGACAGTTACGTTTTGTATACTAGGCTTGCCGTAGTTTTAGTTCATTGTCGAGCCCTGAGGAGAGCCATTATCTTGCTTGATGTCAAGCGCCGTTGAGGAGCCTGTTGCTGCTTATATTGATCAGTTGCTGGTTGTCTGTGACTTCCCTGACGTGTTCTAGGAGATTTTGGGGTTGCTGTTGCACCGTCATATTGAGTTTCAGATAGATCTTGTGCCTGGGACCGCACCTATCTCGAAGGCCCTATACCGTATGACACCGATGGAGTTGCGTGAGATGTAGCAGCAGTTGGAAGAGTTACGTGAGTTGGGATTTATTCGTCTGAGCAGCTTGCCTTAGGGAGCGCTAGTACTCTTCGTCAGGAAGAAGGATGACTCGTTGAGGCTCTGCATAGATTACCGCGAACTCAACCGGGTCACAATCAAGAACAAGTACCCGCTCCTGAGGATAGATGACTTATTTGATCAACTGCAGGGTGCACATTTTTTTTCAAAGATTGACCTGCGCTCCGGTTATCATCAGATTAGGGTCAGAGAGGAGGATATCTTGAAGACAGCTTTTAGGACGCGTTATGGTCATTTTGAGTTTTAGGTCATGTCCTTCGGACTGATCAATGCACCTACGGTCTTCATGCAGTTGATGAACGAGGTCTTTCATCCATATCTCGATTAGTTTGTTGTGGTTTTCATCGACGATATTCTGATATATTCGAGGACCCGTGAGGACCATATGTAGCATCTGGAGATCGCTTTGCAGACTCTCCGTGCCCACAAGCTGTATGCAAAGCTGAAGAAGTGCAAGTTCTGGTAGAAGGAGGTGAGATTCCTCGGTCACGTGGTGACGAGGAAGGGTGTTGCAGTGGACCCCTCGAAGGTTGAGGAAGTGCATCTATGGGGCCAGCCTACGACTGCGTCCAAGATCCGCAGTTTTCTTGGTTTGGCGGGCTATTATCGGCATTTCATTGAGGGCTTCTCCCGTATTGTAACCCCGTTAACCAGGTTGACTCGGTAAGGGCGTAGATTTTATTTGGACTGATGCATGTGAGAAGGCATTTGTGGAGCTGAAGGACCGTCTGACATCCGCTCCTGTCCTCACTCTTTCCTCTGGGAGTGATGGATTTGTTGTGTTTGCTGATGCCTCACGTATTGGTTTAGGTGCTGTCCCAATGCAGCACGACAGACCTGTAGCCTTCGCGTCCTATCAGCTTAAGGTCCATGAGCTAAACTACCCTACACACGATTTGGAGCTGGTAGCAGTCGTCTTCGCACTGAAGGTGTGGAGACACTATCTCTATGGGGTTAGGTTCGAGCTCTTCTTCGACTACAAGAGCTTGAAGTATCTATTTTCTCAATCTGAGCTAAACATGAGGCAAAGACGCTAGATGGAGCTTCTGAAGGATTATGATTTTGACCTCCAGTACCACCCAGGTAAGGTGAACGTGGTGGAGGATTCCCTTAACTATCAGCTACGAGGCTTAGTGGGAGATATGATGATTCAGGAGTGGAGGATGCTTGAGGATATAATAGAGTACGACTTCGATTTTAGTCTGTAGTCTTCTATCATTCAGCTATCGAGCTTGTTGATTCAACCCTCTCTTGTCGCAAAGGGTGATCGAGGCTCAATAGACAGATGAGTCGTTATAGGATTACCGAGTAGAGGCAGCATCTGAGAGTCAAAAAGATTGACAGATTGGTTTTGATGGTGGACTTCGCTTCAAAGGCTGATTATGTGTCCAGGATATTCCTGAGTTGCACAAAGATCTTATGAACGAGGCACATCGATCGCGGTTTTCTATCCACCCTGGTTCAACGAAGATGTATCGTGATATGAAGAGACAGTATTTTTGGGCGGGGATGAAACGTCAGATCGCCAGTTTTGTGGCCGAGTATGACACATGTCAGCATGTCAAGGCATATCATCAGAGACCTCCTAGTCTGTTGCAGCCGCTGAGTGTCCCGATGTGGAAGTGAGAGCATGTATTTATCGATTTTATCATGGGTTTGACAAGGACTCAGTGCGGTCATGACGTTATCTGGGTTGTCGTGGACCGTCTGACGAATTCTGCACATTTTCTTGCGATTGGTGAGACTTGGCATACGGACCGACTCACCAGGCTATTTATTGAGGAGATAGTGAGACTGCACAGCATTCCAGTCTTAATCGTTTCTGACCGAGACCTGAGGTTCACGTCTTAGTTTTAGAGAAGATTTCAGAGAGCGATGGGTACTGATTTGCTGCTCAGCACCATATATCATCCGCAGACTGATGGCCAGATCTAGAGGGTCAACCAGATACTTGAGTATATGGTTTGGGCCTGCGCGATTGATTTCGGGGGTAGCTGGGATGAGTATCTACGATTAGCTGAGTTTTCATATAACAACAGCTATTAGGTGACTATTGACATGGCTTCTTTTGAGGCATTATATGGCAGACCGTATAAATCTTCGAGTTGTTGGACCGAGGTTGGAGAGCAGCATCTTCTAGGTCCTGAGCTTGTGTAGCAGACATTAGAGGCTATCGATATTATCAGGCAGAGGATACGCACAGCTCAGAGCAGGCAGAAGAGTTTTGCTGATCACCGGCATCGTCCCTTGGAGTTTGAAGTAGGAGACCATGTGTATCTCAAGGTCTCACCCATGAAGGTGTAGTTCGGTTTGGATCAAAGGGCAAGCTTGCCCCAAGATTCATAGGACCGTTTAAGATCACTGGGCGCGTTGGCACTGTATCCTATCTTCTTGCCTTACCATCTGAGTTGTCTGGCGTCCACAATATTTTCTACGTCTCTATGCTGAGGAAGTGTGGGTCAGACATCGTATTAGTTATTGATTGGCAGCCGCTAGAGGTTCATGAGGACACTTCTTATATTGAGCAGCCAGTTCGTATCCTTGATCGAAAGGAGAAGGTCCTCCGAACCAAGGTCATTCCCTTGATAAAAGTTCAGTGGGGTCATCATTCAGTTGATGAGACATCTTAGGAGCGTGAGACTGAGATTCGAGAGTGCTATCCACATCTCTTTGAGGATTGATTGTATATTGTATTTTGTAAACTATCTCTGATTTTATATGATGATGCGATGTTCCTTCTTCCTTATGAGTTATGTCTGGTTACGATGATTATATAAATTTTGAGGATGAAATTTTTATTTAGAGGGGAGAGTTGTAAGAACCATACCCTAGTCCGTACCGTTCCATAGGTTTTTGCGGTTCTTCCGGTCGAATTCCAGCAATCCTTGACCCGTATCGAACATTTGTAAGTGATCCTAAGCTAAGACCTGCATGCCGAAGTCAGCTCAACTCGAGACTTGTATCTTAGCGACCGCGCCGTCACCGCAATTCCAATGCCGTGACTCATGCACTGAACCTATACCCAAGCTAGAAGATGTGAGCTCACGTTCAATTCAAAGAAAACGTCATGCGTTGTGAATTTTGAGGGAATCTCTATGACATGTCCCATAAATCAAGTACACATCACACATCAAGTCATGTACAAGCAACTCATACCCTACCCCTACCTCTCTCTTACACAAGCTACCCAAAGTCAACTCTTACATCACTTCACCCCATCACTCCACCCATCACCCATCCTTTTCACCCATCACTCCATAACCTTTTCATCCCATCCCTTCTCTCTCTTCCTCATTTCTCAAAAATCTCCCAAGCAACAAAAAACACAATGTCCAAGCTCTCCCTCTCAAGCTAAGTGTGGCCCACTTTCCCCACCCTCTCATCGCTCATCCCCACCATCAAAACCCTATCAACCTCCATCAAAAGTGAAGACAAGGAGCTAAGGAGGCTAAGGGATCAAGGAGGAGTGCAAGAGGTGGGTGATCCACCGATTGTCACGCCCCAAACTCGAAAACTGGGCTCACAAAATTACCGATCGACGAATCCGGTGCCGACAGCCTCCGTAGAACCCCATTCTCGGCTCCTAACTCCCATTTGCCAGGTTCCGATCTTGGGATGCTATGTGGAGGATTTTCAATGTCAGTTTGATTCGTAATAAGCATAACCAAAAGCATAACCTACAAACAACAACCAAGAACTCCATTACATTTCCACTATGATCAAAAACTTTACAAGTACAATGAGCATAAAGGGAAATACAATGGCAAGAACAAAAACTCCAAAATGCTCCGCAACGTGCTCCTGCCTCAGCGCTGCTGCGAACCAACGTCACCTGCACGCAATGGTCATGCATAAGCTTATAGAAAGCTTAGAGGGTGGTGAAAGTGTGTGCGCAAGGTAGTAATATGAACATGCAATGTCAGAGTAAAGCGGAATATGCAGATGGATCTATAATATCATGAGCCGTACCAAGGCTTATGCGATGCAAGACATGAATGGTATCGGCCATCCCAAGGCCATGCGATGTGCAATGCAGCTCAAGCATACAGATCCTCATCTATGTCCACACATCAATACAGCTCAAAATATGGAATATCACAGGGGTCTAGTACACTCTAAACCAGATTGCCGCCACATCGCGCACAATAAGGTAAGTGGAAGAGACCATACTATCCGTCTGCCAATATCGGGTGCGACTCGTCGATAGCGGACCCATTCCTCGAGCTGGTCAAACTCAGCCTAGCATTGCCCCCTACTCTCGGGCGGGTAAGGCCGTACCCCCTTCCAACCGACCACGACACAGTGGAGAGCGTAACCGTTTGGTAATCGACACTCAACGCTCATCTACCCACTCGGTCTAGACATTGGAGCAACCTCTTGGTACCATAAGGGTTTAGGGACTTTCACCTAGGGATATCTATAGTACCTCATGTAGAATAAGATTTTAGATATCCAATCCTGCCAACCACGATGCGTCTGTGGAGGCTACGGCCCTGATGCCGCTAGGGCATACAATAACTATGTCACACAAATGCGGAATGTATGAATCACGCTATCCAGTCATGCAACCAATCCTGCGCATACCGTGCGCTCAAGTAGGGCAACACCGCATAACCGGGAGCCCATAAACAACCTATCCGAAGGCAAATGCTATGATCAGACAATTCTCACGTCAAGTATATGCGTATGATCATGAGTCATGAAACTGTACTAAACATGATATAATAAAATGAACTATCTCACAATGCAGATGGACCTGGACAGCCTATACACGATAAGTACGGCCCAGTAATGAGCCCTAAGGAGAGTCGTAATATGGACATCCAACCAGCATTACACTCGCAATGTGGACGTCAAACCAACATTGCTTCCCAGGCACGATCTTTGTAAATAGCGCTAGATAGACTGTATGGGAATTACACATTGCAATGGACCATAGGCTCATCTCATTGGGCCTTACATATATATCAAATGGGCCATATCTTATGGGCCTTTTATTCATCAGATGGGCCATATAAATGGGCCACACCAATGGGTCTGACGTGCATTGCAATGGGTCAAAACCCGTGGGCCTAGGATTGCATCAAATGAGCTTAGTCTCATGAGTCTAATATGTGACCAATGGGTCACACCAATTGGGTCCCACATGTAGATCAAGTGGGCCTCAACCCATAGACCTAACCTGAGTTCAATGGGCCTAAACCCCTAGTGTCACGCCCCAAACTCGGAAACCGGGCTCACAAAATTCCCGATCGCCGAATCCGGCACCGACAGCCTCCGTAGAACCCCATTCTCGGCTCCTAGCTCCCATTCGCCAGGTTCCGATCCTGGGATGCTACGAGGAGGATTTTTAACATCAGTCTGATACGTAATAAGCATAACCAAAGGCATAACCCACAAACAACAACCAAGCACTCCATTACATTTCCACTATGATCAAAAATTTTTTACAAGTACAATGAGCATAAAGGGAAATACAATGGCAAATAACAGAAAACTCCAAAATGATCAGCAACGCGCTCCTGCCTCAACGCTGCTGCAGTCCAACGTCACCTGCACGCAATGGTCGTGCATAAGCTTACAGAAAGCTTAGAGGGTGGTGAAAGTGTGTGCGCAAGGTAGTAATATGAACATGCAATGACAGAGTAATGCGGAATATGCAGATAGAACCATAATACCATGAGCTATACCAAGGCTTAAGCGATGCAAGACATGAATGGTATCGGCCATCCTAAGGCCATGCGATGTGCAATGCAACTCAAGCATACAGATCCTCATCAATGTCCACATATCAGTACAGCTCAAAGTATGGAATATCACCGGG
The DNA here is from genome assembly GCA_037074715.1 of Magnolia kwangsiensis. NCBI lineage: Eukaryota > Viridiplantae > Streptophyta > Magnoliopsida > Magnoliales > Magnoliaceae > Magnolia > Magnolia kwangsiensis. The sequence goes on from CM073572.1 coordinate 158,242,558, forward strand.
GTCTAGTACACTCTAAACCAGATTGCCGCCACATCGCGCACAATAAGGTAAGTGGAAGAGACCACACTATCCGTCTGCCAATATCGGGCGCGACTCGTCGATAGCGGACCCATTCCTCGAGCTGGTCAAACTCAGCCTAGCATTGCCCCCTACACTCGGACGGGTAAGGCCGTACCCCCTTCCAACCGACCACGACACAGTGGAGAGCACAGCCAACTGGTATTCGGCACTCAGTACTCATCTACCCACTCGGTCTAGACGTTGGAGCAACCTCTTGGTACCATAAGGGTTTAGGGACTTTCACCCAGGGATATCTATAGTACCCCATGTAGAACAAGTATTTCCGGTATCCAATCCTGCCAACCACGATGCGTCTGTGGAGGCTACGGCCCTGATGTCACTAGGGCGTACAATAACCATGTCACACAAATGCGGAATGCATGAATCACACTATCCAGTCATGCAACCAATCCCGCGCATACCGTGCGCTCATGTAGGGCAGCACCGCCTAACCGGGAGCCCATAAACAACCTGCCCGAAGGCAAATGCTATGATCAGTCAATCCTCATATCAAGCACACCTATGATGCGTATGACCATGGGTCATGAAACTATACTAAACATGTTATAATAAAATGAATCATCTTACAATGCAGATGGGCCTGGACGGCCTATACACGGCAAGTACGGCCGGGTGATGGGCCCTAAGGAGAGTCGTAATGTGGACATCCAACCAGCATTACGCTCGCAATGTGGACGTCAAACCAACATTGCTCCCAAGGCACGATCGTTGTGAACATCGAACTTAGTCTATAATGGATTTACACATTGCAATGGACCGTAGGTTGTCCCCATTGGACCTTACATATGTATCAAATGGGTCATATTCCATGGGCTTTTATTCATCAGATGGGCCACATAAATGGGCCACACCAATGGGTCTTATGTGCATTGCAATGGGTCAAACCCGTGGGCCTTAGATTACATCAAATGAGCTTAGTCACATGGGTCTTATATCCGACCAATGGGCCACACCAATTGGACCCTATAAGTAGATCAAGTGGCCTCAACCCATAGACCTAAACATGGTTTCAAATGGGCCTAACCCCTAGGCCTTATGGTTCATTAAATGGCCTAAATCTGTAGGCCTTGTATACATATCAAAGTGGGCCTAACCCCTAGGCCTTACATATATCAAATGTCCTCCTTCCATGGGTTTTAAGAATGCAACAATGAGTCCAATTTCATGGGCCTTGAAGTACATCAAATGGGCCTAGTCCCATGGATTTGGAACATATCAAATGGGCCTAAGTTCTTAGGCCTAGACTGAAACCAATGGGCCTAGACACATGGCCTTGGGACATATCAAGTGGGCCCAAGTTCTTGGGCCTTAAACGAATCAAATGGGCCTAGCCCATAAGTATTTCATAATTTAAATGGGATTAGCCCATAGGCCTTTTATAATACAAATGGACCTAGCCCATAGGCCTATTGCAAACCAAAGGGCCTAACCCATATGATATAACAGGTAATATTATATTATACACTAATATAACAAGATATATTAATTAATTTTTATTATTATTATTTTTAAAAAAAATATATATAAAACGTCCAGGCCCTGGACGGCCTGGACGTGCGCCTGCATCAAAGGAGGGCCCCAAAAAAAAATCTAATGGTAGGTGCTCCATCTCACTGTTTCGTGTGATGTGGCCCACCTGAGGTTTGGATCAATCTGAAATTTGGAGGGGGCCCACCTGAGAAGGGGGCCCACCTGATGGACGGTTTTGATAGCATATAAACATCAAGGTGGGGCCCACGGCTGGTGCCGTGGGTCCACGGTCGTCCGCCCGCCCGTCGCCTGGCAGCCGTGAAGACGCTGCCAGCGCCTGACGCAGCTGCTGCTGCCTCACCCCATCTCTCTCTCTCCCTTGGATTTTGATTTTGACAAAAAGCATGTGTGGGGCCCACTTTCTGACAATCCACTCCAGCTATAGTGATCAGTGGCCCGAGGCCGTCCAAACGAGTCCAAAGTTCCATTTTTTTTTATGCTTATAGGTGAAATAAAATAAGGAACTAGTGTTTGGATGGTAAGGGCGCAATATTAGGCGTTATGGCCCACCAGGTGATTGGATTTGTTCAAAACCTTTTACCCAACGGCTAGAATACCGTGGGTGAGAGGATGGACGGCTTGGATAGGACATAGACCTCAGGGTGGGGCCTGTGCAAAGGGAACACCCCATTCCCTTCCTTTTCTTCCTTTTTCCTTTCCTTTTTCTTCCTGTTCTCATTCTCTCAAAAACGTCCAGCGTCCCAGGACGCTGGACGGCTGACGTTTATACACCATCATTGTGGGCCACCACATGATGGGGGCATGAAAATAACATCTAAGGTGGGCCTCACTTAAATAAAATAAATACATCAAGTTGGGATCCATTCAAGCGGGCCACACCATCCTATTACAATAAAATAAAATAAAATAAAATAAAATACAATAAAATAAAAGAGAGAGGGAGAGAGACATGGAGAGTGGGACACGGCTTGTGATGGAGGGACCCCGACATTATGGGCCCTCCCTTGCAATGAAACATACAATAAATGGACCCCTTTGATCATGGGACCATCAAAATTATAAATCAACGGTGGAGATCCATTCTCTACCGTTATGGACGGTCTAGATGACCTTTTGCAATGAAAATAACCATCATGATGGGGTCCATGGAGAATGGCCCCATCATGGAATGATCATGACGATCCAAGTGGTCCATCGGCCACAAATAAGGGTCCCAAGTGAGATCCACACCATGGATCGGTGGGCCTCACTTGGTACACCATAAAAACAAGAAAATCTATCCTATAGAAGCACCCACCGTCCGATCTTCTCGCTCCTAGGGGTTCCTTGGCACCTTGGCTTCAACTTCAACGGTTAGGATGAAGAATGGAGGGTTGAGATGGGGGATTTTGGGGGTAGGAAGGTGGGCCACTTGAAGCTTAGAGGGACATGGGAAATTCCATACGTGGGAGCCCTTTGGAATTGTTGTTGCTTGGAAATTTTGAAATGAGAAAGAGAGAGAGAGAGAGAGAGAGAGAGAGTGATGTAAAGGGAGAGAGAGAGAGTGATGGATGGATGGGTGAGTGATGGTGGTGTAAGAGAAATTTGACTTTTGTGGCTTTTTGTGTAAGAAAGGTATGGGTTGAGAAGACTTTGTTGGCTTTTGTGTAAGAGAGGTATGGGTTTGGGAGACTTTTGTGGTTGCTTGGGAAAAAGGGATGGAAGTGATGTGTACTTGACATGTGATGGCTTGATGGGTGATTGATTGATGGGATTGATGTGATTGATGTGACACATCGTTGAGATTCCCTTGGTTTTCGCAACGCGCGGCGTTTTCTCGCACCGAACGTTGGCTCATATCTCTTGATCAGGGTATCGCCTTGGCGCGTGAGTCGCGGTATCGGAACCGCAACGACGGCGCGGTCGCTATGGTATTGGTTTCGGGTTGAGTCGACTCGGGTTATCGGTACATGAATCCAGGTCGCGCGTCGATACTAGTTAAGGGTCGAAAGTTGCCGGAATTCGACCGGTAAGACCGCGGAAGTGTACGGAAAGGTACGGACCAAGATACGGGTCTTACAGCTAGGCCTTACGGTACATTAAATGGGCCTAAATCCGTAGGCCTTGTATGCATATCAAAGTGGGCCTAACCCCTAGGCCTTACATATATATCAAATGGCCTACTTCTATGGGCTTTAAATTTCAACAAAAGGGTTCAATTACATGGGCCTTGAAGTACATTAAATGGGCCTAGTCCCATGGATTTGCAACACATCAAATGGACCTAAGTTCTTAGGCCTTAAGTGGATCCAATGGGCCTAGCCCATAAGCATTTCATAAACCAAATGGGCCTAGCCCATAGGCCCTTTTGAAATTCAAATGGGCCTAGCCCATAGGCCTGTTACAAACCAAATGGGCCTAACCCATAGGAGTGGCCCACCCATTAAAAAATCATGCTTTAAAATGATCTCACTAAGTGAATGGACGTTTTGAATGAATCAAGTGCATCATGGTGGGTCCCACTGTCCAGTGGACAGTGCAGGTAAGGCACATACATCACCCAGGGCCCCACCGTCCGTGGACGGTGGAGGCAGCACGTGCACAAGGAGGGTGAGTGCCACCGTCTGCCTGGACGGTGGACTACCACATATACAACAACGTGGGTCCCATGTGGGGCCCACCCAGTAATGTTTAAAACCCATCCGACCCGTTCATAAGGTCATTCGGACCTGGATGAAGGGGAAACATAAATTTCAGCTTGGTTCGAAACTACAGTGGGTCCCAAACAGATTTTTAATGGTAAATACTCAATCTCACTGTTTCATGTGGTGTGGGCCACCTGAGTTTTTGATCGTCCTGAAATTTGGAGCGGGCCCACCTGAGAATGGGACCCACCTCATGGACGGTTTAGATGGCATATAAAATTCAAGGTGGGGCCCACGGCTGGTGGCCGTGGGTCCACGGTGTCCGCCCGTCCGCTCTCCTGGCAGCCACGCAAGCGCTGCCAGTGCCTGACGTAACAGCAACCTGCTGTCTCACTCCATCTCTCTCTCTCCTTGAATTTTAATTTTTGACAAAAATCACGTGTGGGGCCCGCTTTCTGGAAATCCACTCCAGCCATAGCGATCAGTGGCCCGAGGCCATCCAAATGAGTCCAGAGTTCGAATTTTTTTGATGCATGGAAGTGAAATAAAATAAGAAATTAGTTTTTGAATGGTGGGAATGCATTACTTGGCGCTATGGCCCACCAGGTGATTAGATCAGCTCCAATATTCTACCCAACGGTTAAAATACCGTGGGTAAGAGGATGGACGGCTTGGATCGAACATAAACATCAGGATGGGGCCTATGCAAGGGGACCACCCAAAAGCTTCCCTTTCTTTCTTCCTTTTTCTTTTTCCCTTTACAACGTCCAGCGTCCCAAACACTGGACGGTTCATTATATATTATTTTTTTTAAATGGTGGGCCCTGATGGAGTGGGCCACTACATGATGGCTGACATGGGTTTAACATTTAAGGTGGGCCCCACTTGAATAAAATAAATACATCAAGGTGGGATCCATTCAAGTGGGCCACACAATCCTATTGCATAAACACAAAATAAAATAAAATAAAATAAAATAAAATAAAATAAAAAGAAATAAAAGAGAGAGAGAGAGAGAGAGAGAGAGAGAGAGAGAGAGAGACATGGAGAGTGGGACACGCCTTGTGATGGAGGGACCCCGACATTATGGGCCCTCCCTTGCAATGATTCATACAATAAACAGATCCCTTTGAACATGGGACCGTTAAAAATGTAAATGAACGGTGGAGATCCATTCCCCACCGATATGGACGGTCTAGATGACCTATCTAAATGAAATAAACATCATGATGGGGTCCATGGAGAATGGCCCCATCATGGAACGATCATGATGATCCAAATGGGCCATCGGCCACATTTTAGGGTCCCAAGTGAGATCCACACCATTGATCGGTGGGCCTCACTTGGTCCACCATAAAAATAATAAAAACTACCCTATAGAGGCACCCACCGTCTGATCTTCTCGCTCCTAGGGGTTCCTTGGCACCTTAGCTTCAACTTCAATGGTTAAGATGAAGAATGGAGGGTTGAGATGGGAGATTTTGGGGTAGGAAGGTAGGCCACTTGGAGCTTGAAAATTTGGAGAAATTCCATATGTATGGACTCTTGTTGCTTGGAATTTTTGAAAATGAGAAAGAGAGAAAGAGAGAGAGTGATGTAAAGGGAGAGAGAGAGAGAGAGAGTGATGGATGGATGTGGTGAGTGATGTTTGTGTAAGAAATCTTTGACTTTTGAGGCTTTTGTGTAAGAGAGGTATGGGTGATGAAGACTTTTGTGGCTTTTTATGTAAGAGAGGTATGGGTGGTGAAGACCTTTGTGGTTGCTTGGGAAAAGGGATGGAAGTGATGTGTACTTGACATGTGATGGATTGATGGGATTGATGTGATTGATGTGACACATCGTAGAGATTCTCTTGGATTTCGCAACGCGTGGCATTTTCTCGCACCGAACGTTGGCCCATATCTCTTGACCAGGGTATCGCCTCGGCGCGCAAGTCGCGGTATCGAAACCGCAACGACGACGCGGTCGCTATGGTATTGGTCTCGGTTTGAGTCGACTCGGGTTGTCGGTACATGAATCAGGGTCGCGCGTCGATATCGATTAAGGGTCGAAGGTTGCCAAAATTCGACCGGTAAGACCGCGGAAGTCTACGAAACGGTACGGACCAAGATACGGGTCTTACACCGATAAATTTTAATTTTAGGGCCCACTTGTTGGTGGGACCCATTTTGATGTATGAGTTGTATTAGGTGGGGCCCATAGTGGTGGGGCCTCTCCATCACCGTTCTTCTTATCTTTCTTTCTCTCTTTTTCTATATTTTCTTTGATGATGTGGCCATGTGGTCCACCTAGGTAGACCCCCATCATGAAGAATATGATCTATTCGCACCATCCACCCTCGTGGGACCCATTTGATGGATGTGCTGATCTACACCATCCTGCCCATTAGTGGGCCCGGACAAAACGAAAAGAACAAGCATCAAGTGATCCATACAGGTGGGCCACGTACATGTGGGACCCACTATGATGTTGTGTTAACCCATGTTGTCTAGCGTCCCTGGACGTTGGACGTAGGAGGTGTTCAACATGGAGTGCATGTACTGACATGGGTGTGTACTGACAAGCTAAAAAAAATGTAATATAAAATAATATATTTGGCCTTTTAAGGTGGGCCACTCATGCAGGCCCCACCTTGATATATGGGGCTGATCTATGCCATTCATCCTATTCCTCAGTCCATTTTAGGCATTGATCTGAAGTATGAGGCTAATGAGATTTCTTTGGCGGGCCCTAGCATGGAAAACATTGATTTTCACCTTTAAAATCCATTAGGACCTAAAATATACTGCATATTGGACTCATTTAGTCGATTATGAGTTGTATAATCTAATGGGTGGAGTAAATACACCTGATGTGGGCCCTATCTATGAAAAATTGCAAAAATTCTTATTTTCAAAAAAAAAAATACACGTTAGGCAACAGCGACTGCCGCTACCGCTGATATCATAGGACGCAGCAACGTCTTACGGCTGCGCGTGGATGGGAGAACGGGCAGGGACGGGTCCCAACTGTGGGTCCCATCGTGATGTGTGTGAACATCAAGGCCATGCATTCGATGGGCCCCTTTTTGCCGTGGAGCATCCGAAAAATCAGTCGTACTTGGGAGCTCAGGTAGCTCACACGGTAGGAAACAGTGATGAATTGAATGTATGCCATTGAAACCCTTTTATGTGTCACAAGAGTGTTGGATCATTATAATTTTTTTTTCCCTTCATCCAGCGTCTGCATGACCTTATCAGTGGTTTGAATGGCAGATAAACATTACGGTGGGCCCCACGTGGGATTTGCTGTTATATCAACCGTCCAGGCCGTCTAGGGCCTGGACGTGAAGACGTTATGTATATTATATATATATATATATATATATATATATATATACTTGATGGTGGGCCCTACGTTGGACCCACCTCTACCCTGTTAGCGCAGTAAGCTGCATGTGCAGCAATGATAGAGCTGCCTCTTTTGACAACAGCACGCCCATAGGCCCCACATTGATGTATGTATTGCACAGCGTCCATTGTTTCGACGGTGGGGCCCACCATAGTGCATACGTTGTATCCAAACTATCCAACCATTTTTTAAGGTTTGAGACAAAAAAATAAGACAGATTTCGGATCAGGTGGACCACATTATAAAAAATAGTGAGTTTGAACGTCCACCATTAAACCCTTAGAAATTTTAATGGTGAAAATCCTTGTCACCACTTATATTTGGGTGTGGCCCATTTGATATACGCGTGGCCCATTGTTGAGGCCTACCTTGACTTGTATAAGTGTCACGCCCCAAACCTGAAAATCGGATTCATAGGAATCCCGATCACCGAATCCGGTGCCGACAGCCTTCGTAGCACCCCATTCTTGGCTCCTAGCATTCATATGCCAGATTCTGATCTTGGGATCCTATAAGGAGGATTTTTTTTTTGAAATGTACATTTAACTAGTAATAAGCATAACCACAAGATTACCCAATTCACAATGGCAACATCATCATCACATATCCACTAATATAATCATTTGAATACAATACTGAATGGAAAATACATAAATAGAGAATCAAGCTCCAGAAGACCATCGTACGCTCCAAGCTCATCACTGTTGTAGCCTATCATCACCTGCACGCATCTATCGTGTATAAGCTTATAGAAAGCTTAGAGGGTGGTGTAAGTGTGCGCACAAGGTAAGTGTCAAGTATTCAATACAATGTCATAATCATACAATACCGAAAATACTGGTAATTTATAATTCGTACATCATCGGAATAAGCAGAAATACTGACAAGTCCATAAGTCAGTAAATATCAGGATACGCAATATAGAACAGTTATGCAATAAAGAATCATAAAGAGCTAAATATCAGATGCCGAGGATGCAATGTAATATACAAATTCTGCTAAGTCTATCTAGGCTATATAAGTGTAGAAACATAACAACCCAATATGTCATATGCCTGCGGATGTAATGCAATATGCGATGCGAATGAAATGACCATGCTTGGAGTGTGAAGTTAGGATGATAGTACGTAATATAGTAGGCTACGAGGTCCGCCACAATGGACTTCTATCCAAACCAGTCCCATACCTAAATTTGGATAGTCAGATTCAACGTGGTAAACTCCTGATCTCAGGTTGGTCGTGCGCCCAACCAAAATCCTTGCCATAACGAAGGTACACAAAAATTTATTACGCACCACCAGCCCGAGTGGATAGTGAATGAATGAATGAATAAGCATACAACTCCTACTCGATAAGTCCACATATCAATATGGTTCCTCTCTGGGAAATCACCGGGGTTTATTACACTCCAAGCCAGATTGCCGCCCCATCGCGCGCAACAAGGTGAGTGGAAGAGACCTCACTATCCTCCTGCCAATATCGGGCCTAGCTCGTCAATAGTAGACCCATTCCTCGAGCTGGTCAGACTCAGCCTAATATTGCCCCCTCCTCTCAGGCAGGTAAGGCCGTACCCCCTTCCAACCGACCACGACACAGTGGAGAGCACAGCCATCTGGTAATCGGCACTCGACGCTCATCTACCCACTCGGTCTAGACGTTGGAGCAACCTCTGGAACTAAGAGGGTTCTGAAACTTTCACCCAAGGATATCTATAGCACCCCATGTAGAACAGATTTTTCGATGTCCCATCTGGCCATCCACGAAATACCTATGGAGGCTACGACCCTGATGTCGCTAGGGCGTATAGTAATCACAACATACAATGCAAGTTGCATGAGTCATACAATACAATCATGCATCAATCCTGCGCATATTGTACGCTCATGTGAGATAATCTCCACCTATCAGAGAGTCTCATAACAACCAGCACTATGACGTATGCAATGGTCAATCATATCTCATAACAGACATGCAGATGATGCGTATGGGCATGTATCATGATGCTATGCAGTCACATACTCATAATCGGTATCAATAGCAAGCATTGACAATCGACATCGACAACGTGGACATTTAACCAACATTGTCCCCCAAGGAACGACCCACATAAAGCCTAACATATAGTGGACTCATAGCCGCACACAAGGGCCAAATATACAACACCATGAGCCTCACTCAAGAGTTTAATATACATCATAATGGGCCCTTCACATGTGCCTAACATACATTATAATGGGTTCCATCGCCTAGCCCTCAAATGCATCACAGTGGGCCTCATCACATAAGCCTCATATACATCACGTTGAGCCTTAAACACGGGATGGATACACATCACAACGGGCCTCAAATACAGCTCGCATATACATCACATTGGGCCTTGTTAATCAGAATCGATGATTAGCCACGACAATCGGTCACGATAATTGGCCTCGATCGATAATCGACCTCGATATTCAGAATCGGTCAATCGGCCATGACAAGAAGAATCGACAATCGGCCACGTCAATTGACAATCTGCCACGATCGATAATCGGTCACGATAATCGGCCTTGATCGATGATCGGTCAATCGGCCATGACAAACAAAGTCGGTAATCGGCCATGATCGGTAATCAGTCACGATAATCGGTCTTGATTGGTAATCAATCAATCGGTCACTATAAATAGAATTGACAATCAGTCACGTCAATCGAAAATCAGCCACGATAAGCAGAGTCGATAATCAGCCTCGATCGGTAATCGGTCAATCGGTCACGATAAGCAGAATCGATAATCGGCCATGGCAATCATAATCGGTAATCGGCCACGATAATCGACCTCGATCGATAATCGGTCAATTGACCACAACCATCATAATCGGTAATCCGTCTATGACAATTGGGATCGACAATCGGCCTAATGGAAGTTCACAATGTGAACATCTAACCATCATTGTCCATTAATGTGAACATTTAACCAACGTTGCTTCCAAGAAGTAGCCCACACAGGGCTAAACATATGGTGGGTTCATGGCCTCTTATAAGGATTTAATATACATCATAATGGGCCGAATACATGGGCCTCAGATTCAAGTAGGTGGGCCCCATCATATGGGCCTTAAATATACATCATGATGAGCCTTATCATATGAGCTTCAAACACAAATAGATGAGCCCCATTACATAGGCTATAAGTACAAATAGGTGGGCCTCGCACATGGGCCAAAATACATCATGATGGGCCTTATAGATAGGCCGCACTAATGGGCCTCAAGTGGGCTTGGATTACACAAAAAAAAATTCATTTCAATAGTTGTAGGTGTATTATGTGTATCACTGTGCATTATTATAGGGTACATGGTTCACTAATGTGATGAGTACTGTCCAAACATTTTCCAAGTAAATCAGCACCTCACAAACATTGTCTATGTAAATTTGCACCATCCAAACATGTCTAGCATCGTCCAACACTTTCTGGACGGTGTGGGTGAAACAAATACATCATGGTGTGATCCAAACGATAGATAAATGGATGGCATGGATATACAACACATGCATTAAGGCGGCCCACGTCCATGTAATGGACAGTGTGACTAAAACACATACATTAGTGAATGGAATTCACTTCATTGTGGGTCCCACATGGGAGTAGCTCACTATAAGATATATTTATATAATATAACATATATCATTTAATATATACATATGTGGGTGTGTGAGAGAGTGAGGAGTCCAACATCCAGTCACGGTCCAGGCACCATCCAGCCATGGTCCAGCCATCGTCCAAATGTTGTAGACGGTATGAATGAAATATGTACATTACGTGGGCCTCAGTTGCCATCTCAAAATGGTTGTACGATGTGAGTGGAGCACGTACCCTGGTGGGCCTCATTTATGAAATGGATGGATGTTTGAATATTACACGTACCTTGGATCAGACCCACTGACTGATGTCAGTATAGCAGCTACGTTGCTGGGACCCACTGTCCCACATGGTAAAGAAAATGGACGGCTAGATATGCATCATGGCAGGCCACACATGGCAGCCACAAGGTGGGCCCCACATAGCTGTGCATGGACGAGGTGGATCAAGAATATACTCATCGGTGTGGGTCCACGAGAGTGGACGGTCTGGATTATAACACTTATATCAGGCCCTCAAGGCTACTGATGTTAAATCAGCAGCTATATAGCTGATACGGTGCACCAGCCAATGGGCTTCTAGGCAGGTGGGTCCTACATAGGCCCTCCATAATATAATATTATAATATATTTTTATACTATGTTATAATGTATATAAAAAAATTAAGAGATGCTCCAACGTCTAACGTCCAGAGATGGACGGACTGCCTGGATTAGAGCCATTACATCAGGGGGCCCACCGTCCTTAGCAGATGGACGGTGTGGATGTAGAATACGTAAATCAAGGTGGTTACTCAAAGCTCCTGCCCGTCCCAGCTAAGTGGATGGACGGTGTAGATAAGACCATACATCACAGGTGTGGCCACCGTCCAGAAGATTTGGACGGTGCAGACACAACAATTACATCAATGTGGATCCCACCCACACGTACCAGCAGGTGTATCTAGCACATGAGGTGGGTCCCACCCTCTGGACGAAAAGGGTAGATAAAACATTGCATCACGGTAGGCCCCACAGATATGTGGATGGACAGGGATGGGTGCAACACACATATCATGTGGGGCTAGGACCTGGACGGTCTGGAAAAGAAAACTCATACATCATGGTGTGGATTCCACCGTTTGGATGGTGAGAATGAAAATACATGAATCATGTGGGGTCCACCATTCATCAGGGCAGGCCCCACACACGTGGCAGGTAGGATTCCACCATCTAGAGTACTGGACGATGTAGATATAGCACATACTTCATGTGTGGGCCACAGGACCTATTGACGTCCATGCAGGTGGATGGTTTGGATCATACGTCACAGGATGGTGGGCCACGTGGACGGGATCCAGAGATGGACGAGACACATACATTGAACTTGGGACCCATGGAACTCGCTGATGTCACTACTACAGCAGCTTTGCAGCCGCTGGGACCCACCATCCCCATCAATGGACGGTGTGGGTCTACCCCACCTACAGCAACAACGTAGCTGGTGCAGCATGTCAGCCAATCTGCTTCACAGCCAAGGTCCCACGTGGTTAGATCGTTAGAACTTGCTGACGCCACTGCAGTAGCAGCTGTTGGCCATTGGTTGCTGGCCCACCAAAAAATGGATGGACGGTTTAGATGAAACACATACGTCACGGTGGCCCTACACCACCCATCTAGATGGACGGGTGTTGATTTAGAACATATATATCAGGGTGAGCTCCACCGTACCAGTTAGACGGCTAGATGGAACACATAAATCAGGTGGGCTCCATTGGGATGGATGACATGCATGCATCAGGGGCCACACCTACCATCAACGCCACACACACAAAAAAATGAGAAAAAGGGAGAGAGAGAAAAGAAGTGAGAGAGATCGGTTGTGGGAGGGGCCCCGCCACGATGGGCCCCTCAATACAATGCCTACATCAAGATGGGCCCCACATATGTGGGCCCTCAAATCATAAATTAACAAATAAAAGCACCCACAAAATAAAAGACAAAGAGAGAAATAAAGAAAGAAAGAAGCACCCACCTAAAGATCTCCTCTTCCTTCTTCCGCCAATGCAATCTAGAGTTCAAATGGATGGACTTCAACGATTGAGATCGGACTTAGACGGTGAAAATGGAAGGTAGGAAGGTGGGCCACACTAATTTCTCTCCCATGGAAGACATGGATGGTTGCTTGGAGAGAATGAGGGAGAGGGAGTGAGAGAGAGAGAGATTGAAAGAGAGAGATGGGTGAGTGATGTGGTGGGTGTACTTTGTATAAAGGAGAGTTTGACTTTAGGCTTGCTTGGGGATGGGGTTGTACTTTGGCATATGAGGTGATGTGTACTTGACATATGACATGATTGATGGGATTGATTTGAAAGGTTGTAGAGATTCTCTTAAGATTTTACAAATGTGCTGTGTTTTCTCGAACTGAATGCGGGCCCACATCTCCTGGCCTGGGTATCACCTCGGCACGTGAGACGCGGCATCGGAACCGCGACGATGACGCGGTCGCTAGGGTACAAGCTTCGGGTTAAGCCGACTCTGAAATATGGGAGATGATTCAGGATCACGCGCAAATGTCAGATAAAGGTTGAAGATTGTTGAAATTTGACCAGGAGGACCACGGAGGTATATGGAACAGTACGGGCTAAGATACGGGTCCTACAATAAGGCCCATCGTGATGCATGTAAAGCCCATGGGTTATGACCCATTGCAATGTATGTAAGGCCCATTGGTTTGACCCATTAATATGGCCCACTTGATGAATATAAGGCCCATGTGATACGGCCCATTTAATGTACTTAAGGCCCAGTGGGATGTATTTAGGTCCATTGCAATGTGTGATTTCTTCGTGGTATATATAATGATGTTTATAGCGGGACGTGCCTTGGGAACAATGATGGTTTGATGCCCACATTGTAAGGATGATGTCAGTTAAATGTCCGCATTGTCACTCTCCCTAAGGCCCATTGGTAGGCCCATACTTGTAGTGTGTAGGCTGTCTAGGCCCATCTTCATTATGAACAGAGCCCATTACTATATAACATGTTTAATATAGATCTATGATTCATGATCATATGCATCATATGTATGCCTGATATGAGGAGTGACTGATCATAGCATATGCCTATGGGTGGATTATTTATGGTCTCCCTAATAGGCAGAGTTGCCCTACATGCGCGCTGTACGCACATGATTGTTACATGTTTGGTAGGGTGATCATGCACTTGCATTTACGTGATTATGATTATTGTGTGCCCCAGCGACATCAGGGCCATAGCCTTCATAGACACATCGTGGGTGACTAAATTGAATACCGAAAATATTTTTACTAAGCATCGGGGCGTCATAGATGTCCCTGGGTGAAAATCTCTAAACCCGATGGTAGCAGAGGATGACTCCAACATCGAGACCGAGTGGATATATGAGCTCACGAGGGTCGAATACTAGGAGGCCACGTCTTCCACTGTGTCGTGGTCGGTTGAAAAGGGGTGTGGCCTTACTCGCCTGAGGGTAGGGGCAATACTAGGCTGAGTCTGACCAGCTCATGAATGGGTCTGCTATCGATGTGCCAGATAGGTATTGGCAGACTATTGGTCCGGCGGATAGTGATGTTTCTTATGCTCACTTGGACTGTACGGCTGGGAGGGCGATAGTGCCATTTGGAGTGTACTAAACCCCCCTAATTATCCAGAATGAGAACTGTAATGATATTGATGAGTTGTACTGATATGTGGATTCGAATTGGCATGCTTGAGTTGCATCTCGCATCGCATGGTCCTGATATGACCGATCACATTCATATCCTACACTGCATAACCTTGGTATGACTGATTGTATTCATGTACTCATCAGCATATTTTTGCATTGCTCTGAGCTTACATTCTGAGCATGCTCATATTGCGCACACACTTACACCGTCCTCTAAGCTTTCTATAAGCTTATGCACGATTGATGTTTGCAGGTGACGCCAAGGCGCAGCCATAGCCTTGCTGCAGTAGGAGCGTGCACTCGAGCTTCAGGAGTTTTTGTTATTGCATTATCTTGTATTTCCCTTCAGACGTATTGTACTCAAAAGTTTTTGATTATAGTGAATTTTGTGATGGTGTTCTTGTGGTTATTGTTCGTGGGTTATGCTTATAGTTATGCTCATTACGAATCAAATTGATATTGAAAACCCTCCTTGTAGGATCTCAGGATCGGAACTTGGTAAATGAGTGCCGAGAGCAGAGAATGGGGTTCTACGGTGGCTGTCGGCTCCGGATTCAGCGATCGAGAATTTTGTGAGCCCGGTTTCTGAGTTTGGGGTGTGACACATGTTTTCTTGTAATGTTAGTTGCTTCTCCTATTAAACGAGAGTCTAAGATGTTGGGGGGATCCATAAAAAATTATATTTTTGGAAACTGAGTTCCTGACTTTTGTTTTTTGCTAGAAATCCAGACATTTTAGCCTACCTGGTGGAAAAATCTGATTAAGCACACAATTGGGGCTGAGTATGGACGGACAAGGACAACACTCTCCACGTGTGGAATTAGCAAACCTCCTGAATGCATATTGTTGCATTTATAGTTCTGTAAAATTTTTAATTAATTTTTATATATAAATCTACATGTTAATTGTTTGAAGAAATTCTTTAATTCCTTCCATGAGAGGTGATCTTCAACTTTGCATGCTAGAATAGTGTATTGAGCTGATATGTCTGTTCCATCTAAGCAAGAGTAATGCCTTGGTGATCCAAACTGTTGATCTGATGGGCTCTAGATAGTAGGAAACTATGGAGATTAAGGGCTTACCATTGATCTGTAATGTGGTCCACTTGAGCCTTCAATGTGTCTCCTTTTTGGGATCAAACACTAAAACTAAATGCCAAAACAAATGAACATAGTGGATGAACCACACACATCACAATGGGCCCTACAGAGCCCTTGAAAAGACGGCCTATCTCTAGCTCATGGGCTTAGTAACAAATCCATGCCCAAAAAAATGAGCTTGCAAGTTTCTTTTTATTCTTGGAGGCTCAGGGTTTCTTTATCCCTCCCTTTCAAAAGTTTCTGATTCCCTCTATCTGTCTCTCTCCTTCTTCAATCTCTTCTCCTTCAAATGTGGAAATTCTAAGACATCAATCTCCAAATCAAGATTTCTCGCATTTACACAGGAAGAAGTTCTAGGGTAATCTCTCTCTCTCTCTCTCTCTCTCTCTCTCTCTCTCTCTCTCTCTTTCTCTCTCTCTCTCTCTCTCTCTCTCCCCTTCTCCTTCGTATTTAGATAGGAAAAATTTCTAAGGTAATCTCTCAAAAGTTTCCAACTGGTTAGATGTTTGTTGCCTTTGTTTGGTTAGTGTGCTTGTTGGACTTTTCCTTGCATGTTTTTGTTGTCCAGGGAACAAGTTGACTTTGTATCATTTATGGTTAGCTCTTACCTAAAGTGAATTTTGTACATAGTTCAACAAGAAAGTTGAACTGATTAGTAGCACAATCTCTTGGCCTTTTAAAGTTTTCATTGGTTTCAAATGCTCTGATCTATTTATTTATTTTTATTTATTTTTTTTATTTATTTTTATTTTTGCAGAACTGTTTTGTCTTTACCCCTGATGATTAATGGTGTGCATTCAACAATTACTTTAAAGACAAAGAATGTGTTCATTGAATGCATAACCACTGATTTGACAAAGGCTACAATTGTTTTAAATACAATGGTAAGCAAGAAAGTTCATTTGCAAGTTTTTTTCTAGGATTTCCTAAAAATATTGAGCTTTCTTACTAGGTTTCTTCCTAAATCTTCCAAGGATAGTTAATATGTTAAAGAGATACATATCCCTATCCTTTTCATTTCTTCTCCTACTTGAAACAAAATGGATAGGGCTGCCCTACCTATAATTGATTTGGCATCAAACAATTCAGGTGTGATTTATGTAAAATAAAAATAAAAATGGATGTAATCATCTAAAGATTTTTTTTATTTTTTTTTAGGTCACTTTTCCTATTTATGCATTTATAAGGTTGTGGGGAAATTTTCAGAATTATTTTCAAACACTATTATGGCCCCCTTCTACTTTCATTTCCACTGATTGAGAATCATTGAATGATTCTTCTTTTATGTTTCTTTTAAAAATTTGTTTTATCGTTATTTTCAAGCCATTTATATGAAACTAATGCAATGTTTGCCATGTTCGAGAGGACTATCATGCTAGCATTCATGATGCAACATCAATGGAATCGACTTATAGGCCTATCATCTTTACCATTTCTCTATTGTTTCAATTGCATTATATTCCATTTAAATGTGTGTAGAAATATGGAGAATACATAATAGCTCTAGGAACTTAGGCTTCTCTTATTAGTGAGTAGAGGTGACTTTGACCTATGGGCAACCCATAGTGGGCTCACATGGATGGACGATCTAAATAATGATGAAATAGCAAATGCATCCAATATGTTGAGAATGAATTGCACTGAACCATTCCTAAACCACAAATCATTTTCAATTTGTAAATGCAAATGCACACAAGATAGGTTTTGTCATGTGTTCATGTATGTGCCCGCTCCCTTTTCAACATGAATTAATTTCTTGCTATTATTAACAGGGAGCTCATAGGCCCTACCATGTACTTTAGGCTAATGGGTGATGGACAACCCCTTAGCCAGTATGATGACATGTGGGTAGAATGATGTTCTAAGGTAACTTATCTAAGTTTCTCTGTTTCCCCATCATTTTTTCTTGTAGTGACTTGTTTCCTAAGACGAATTTGTTTTTCCCTCTAAAGCAACAAATTCGGGTGTAAATGAAAAACTAAAACTTGCAGGGTTCAACATGAAAGTAGTCAAAACATCTGCTGGTCATGTAAGAAGCCTCGCTTCTAATGTTGACATCAACACATGGCCTAATTGGTAGTTCTTTTTCATGCTTCTGAGTATATGGTTCTTCTTTTTCTGTTTTTTCTTTTTGCTAGTGCATACCTTATTTTTGTTTTCTTCCAAATTCCTACTGCAAAGAAACAACTGCTTGTTTTATGATGGAGAAGGGAAAAAATAGAGAAAAAAAATCTGATCATTTCATATTAGTGTGTGCATCTCTACTCTTAGTGCTGGTCCGGTCCTTTTCTTGTATCTAGGGGTGGTGATGGCATGTGTTGTTTTCTTCTTTATACAGACAAATAGTTCTTGGAAGCCAAATTTTGGAGTGTGCTATACTACTCACATCGATTGATGTGTAGATCCCCATAATTTCTCTCCTATGTTATTTTATTTACACCCCATCAATGTATTAATTTTTATATAGTCAAGCCAAAGTCTTTTGATCTCTTTATTCTATGGGAAGATGCTTCCAACAAAATTTCTTATATAGACTAGAGACAATAAAAACTTAGTAGCCCGAGAAGAAATTAAATTGGTTTATCATATCCATCTCACATCAATCTTTTTTTTTTTTTTGGCCTTTGCGGCTTTTATTTTGATTTTAGTCCAATGTTTATCTACCCACACATTGTCAACTGCTCTGTTCTTCTCAGGACAATTATATCATGGGGTTTTCTTTAGCTGTTCATCAATAAATGCGCTGGTGATTGGTACCCGGATAATCTTGGTAGCAATGACTTCAAAGGTCTCACATATTATAATGCATGCTGTAAAATTTTCTTGCTAACAGAAATTGTCTCTGCTGTAGATATGTCGTCGACTGCTTTCATCTAGCCACATCGCAGGCTACTAAAGAGATAACATATGGATCTTTTTGTCTTAATTTTTTTTAACCATTAGTCTTTGTTTATCAATATATCCTATCTTATGTGGTGTTTGTTTAAGTTTTCTTTATGTCTACGTTGCTGACAGGGTTCATGAATTGTCTTGTTTGTGGAAAATTGGAAACATCAATAGTTTCTTTGTTGATGAGAGAGGCACAATGAAGTCAGTTGTCGAATACTTCCAAGAGACCTATGGATTTGTTATCCAACATACCACGTGGCCCTGTCTGTAAGTTGGAAATCAGAATTGACCAAACTATCAACCTATGAAGGTCAGCATGCTCAAAGACTCTTCCCTTGTTTGCAACCTTGAATGTTGAAAACTGCACCATTTGACATGAACCTATTACTTGAAGGCACTGAATCATTCTCGGTGATAATGTGTGGAACTAAATGATATTTTGGGCTCGCCATCTCCTCATATTACAATCATTCTATTAACACCCTTTTTTTGGGGGCCTCTTTATCATTTTGTCACTTATTCATTGGTCACATGCCCATGATTTTGTGTTGAGTCATTTATTTCATTTCTATCAAATTGATTATTTCAGGATTTATCTGGGAGACCTCTCTATAAAATTGTTGGTTACCTCTCTATGAATCACAGAAGTCAACATTGTTTTGCCTATCTAAATTTTGGTAAGGGTGTCTTATTGGCTTGCATATACTGTTCAGTTTGTGTATAAACATATAATGCTTGAATTACTTCTAGAAATTGATGGTACCGTTTATGTAAACTAAGGACATAATCATGATGCTTCACAAAATTGACACCATATATATTGCTGAAGAGGATTAACACCTGATTTTGGCAAGCGATCATCCTAAATGGCAAATCAACTCCTTTACCCTACCTTTCTCTTTCTGGCATGCATTTATACCTTATTTGTTTGGACAACTCATGCATCCTTTCACAAAATAATTGTGCAACATTAAATAAGGATTTTCCTTTTCTCAGGGGTAGTGGGTACATCTCACTTGAGAATCTTTTTTTTTTTGGCCAGGACTTATTCGGTAAGCCAGACCAGATTTGTTCCTTCGTCTTTGTAATTGATTTCTCACTAGCATGTTACTTTTGTCAAATTTCTAATGTCAAGAAGAAGAGTGATACAATGAAGAACTAAGCATACAGAATTGAGCCCCAACCATTCACGAATAAACATTACAATGATCTATAGAAAGTTTTTAAGTGGCATTCAATTACCATTGTTTTCTATTGTGTGGTCCACTTGGGATTTGGATCTACCTCTTATGCCCTAAAATGAGGGGTAAAAATGGATGGACATGTCATCCATCTTTAGTAAATGTGTAGATGTAAAAACAGAAGGCCAAACGAAGATGTATTGGATCATTTAATTAGTGAGATTTTTGCATGGTGGACCATGAAATGTGTTTCATACTTAATGGATAGTTCAAATCAGTCAATCAGACTATCCAAATGGACTGATGTAAGGAGTATTGGAGCTTTGAGTGCTCTAGGAGTACTGATGCAATGAGATGGATTGGATTATCTTTGGTATTATTTGAAGAGTGATATTTATTTATTTATTATGAACCACATTGAATATATATTTTTTTAAAGATCTTTATGTGCGTTACCGTGGGTTCCATTTTTTTTTACCATATTTGTCTAAAAGTAAATTTGGAACTAATGCCCATAAAAGAAGGAAAATCTGAAATCAATATGCCAACTAAAGATGCCATGTTTGACTCTTGGGACAGTTTCCCCTTTTGTAATATGTTGATTTCTCTGTTTCTCCTATGATTATGTTAACAGAGCTATTGTTACCAAACGGAAATAGTGTTGTGGCTCTATGGTAAAGTATTATCTGTACTCCATGAAACTAGAAAGTAGTTGGCTGATCTGCTTTGTAACTTAAGAAAATGGTCTTGGATTCTTTTAGCATGGACTTGAAACAATGTTCAAGGAGGTTGTGTGTGTCCAAAAGATTCAAGTGTCAGCAGATTCATGTTCAATGAAAACTTTGGAAACGTGTTATGATATTTTTAGAAATTTTCTGAAATGATGATTTGTTTTCTGTTTCACATGAAGACTGATTATGTTCTTGGAGAGTGACTTAGATTTATCCTTACCAAAAGAGGCGAGTGGAAAACTAAAGAGCCCTGCACCACCAAAACCCAAATTATATGAACTGCCTCCTGGAACACTCACTGGAAAAATCCAGTGTAGTTGCATTATTGGTGATTGAGGAGTTCGTCTCTCCTGGTTAGACTTGACAACTGTTCGGTTACACACATGTGGGAAAAGAATTCCGCACTAACAGTTTTTTACTTTGATAAAAATTGTAGCTTGAGCTCTTTGTTCATGAAACTGATTGACATTTTGTTGGCATTTTCTCGTTGGCAAACTCTATCGAGGTTTGCTTGAATACATCCTGACGTATTATACTAAGATAGGTCAAGACTCTAGCTGGTAGATTGGGTCTTTTTTCGTGATTCAAATTGTTTGTTATGCATGCAATGGTAGTGAAGTATGGTAGAAGTTTGTTGATTCTTTCCTAAAAGGTAGATTTATTGTGTCTATCTTGGTTCATATTCTATCTGAAAATGTTTTATGTGCTGACTATTGATATTTTCTCCAGCTTTTGTCTTCCTTCAAACCCAATTTCATGCACACAATGACATCATACACAATGAAATAGGTGGGCCTTATCACTGACTTTTATGCTTGATGTGTGGTTTGGCTTTATTTCTGTGCAACTACTCATGCCATGCATGTCTACCTTGTTGCATGTGAAGTTCACATGCAAGCCTGTTCATATGCCAAATTGTCATGTGTAGGACATTTGAGCGGTGCATAAGGTGGGACTCCCTATGAAAATCACCTACTGCAAAATACAGGTAAGCCCGCTCATCAGGAAGCCACCCTATATGAAAACAATGAGCTTTTTTAATTGGAACTGTCAACTGTCTGATTCAATGTGCATGTTGTCCTGCCTGATTAGTGGTTTTTTCTAATTTCTATGCCAGGTGGCCTTCATCTTATGCATAACCCGATGTGTCATACACATGATGTGAAGGGGGTTTCATATGAAGTTCACATGCAACTGGTTGTAGGTGATCATTCCTACTAGTATTGAATTGACTGTAATGATCATTATGTCTTTGAATAATCCGAGAAAGTTCGGTGTAAGAACTCGCTTAGATGTTTATCCAAGAGTTGGCTTTGAAGGTAACATTTGTTTAGCCTTTATCAACAAATCTTTAGCTGAAAGTTGTATCATCTCATCTTTTGACATCTGTGAGTCATCTTTCCATGCTCACAACTGTCCTTTGTTTATCTACATATTTTGGTTGTAAGCATGGGGTCTTGTTCATTTGCATATGTACTAGAGGATTAATGCTTCTATTTTTTTTTGTTCATTTCTTAAAAAAAAAACTTTTCAATGTAGCGAATAACAGAAAAAAATGCTTTGAACCATGAGTGGTTTAGTAAAGTCTCTCTGCCCAAATCAAAAGATTTTCTGCCGACAGTTCCTGTTCAACATGCCCAAAATAGGTATTTGGATGTACAACATGGATTTTGAACATAAACTGCTTGAAATGATTGATTTCATGTGCCTCCTTTCTCAATACAAATATAAAAAATTCTAATTTCAATGGAGAATCAAGTAATCCCAGGGGATGAAGATATGGCTTTGGAAGTTGGGTCAACGCCTCTAAGTCTTCTCTAGGTCAATTGCTTAAGTTTACTAATAGGTTTAGGGGAAAATTGTGTATCAATGAAGGTCTTTTTTTATTTGATGAATTTTGATGTGTTTCGCAAGAAAATTTTAGTTATGTCAATGACTTAAGTTGCTTGCTGAAATTTGTATTAGTACCGGATGTGATGCACTAGAATGAATGATTGTAATTAAATGAATGAATGATTATGCAAGTGGTAATTGAATGAATGAATGATTATATATTTTTTTTAAATGTAGGAAATAGCTACGGATATTAACCATAGCTATTATTGAATTCAACATATTTCTACAAATCCAGCACTACTTTTAGCTACCAATACTATCAGTAGCTGTAGGCACTTTTAGATACAAAATAGTTGCTACAAATTAGATCTATAGCTATTGCAATCTATGGCTATGGATTAAATCTGTAGCCATAGGTTGTAGACCTATTGTTACGGCACTTACGACTATGGTCGTGCTACGAAATAAAACCGTAGCCATAGACCTATGGCTACGGTTTTAGTCCATAGCCTTTGCCCCATTTTTTGGTAGTTCTAGTTCTTTTGTATCTTGATCTCTATTGCAAATGAGAATGGAGTGATTGCTATTATTTGAGAGGGATTGTTACCAAGACTTGAAAAATAGAGAACTCTGAAAGAGAGTCCTTCCATTAGGGCTTGTTTAGCAATGTGAAACTAGGGTTATTTATGGGGATTTGCTATTTTTTAGTCATTTGGTAACAAGGAATTGGAGGGATTTGTGATGCAGGGATGAACGTGTTGAGGTCGATCACCGTCTTCCTCAAGGATAACTACTCCAAATCCATGAGGCTTCTCTGGACTCCTCACAGACACTTCTCGAATCCACGAGGAAAGAAAGCAAGAGAATAGAAATAAATTCTAATAAAATTTGAAATTGATTAATGAATGAATAAAAATGAGTTTACATCCATTTAAATAAAGGAACCAAGCAATAGGAAAGAAATCAGACTCAAACTACAACTAAAACTACTAGAATCCACGACTTACTATAAATAGTAAACTTACTATCTATAGACAGTCATGATGTCTACTAGTGCGCAAGGTTTTTGGCCAAAAATAGTAAGTGTCCTATTTGGCTTCACCAAATAGTTCTCCTAATTATTCTAAGCACTTTTCATGTTGGACACAACTCCTAAAGCCCAACGGATGAAGAGTTATAATAAAACTAAAACTTACTATTTATAGTAAAAACGAAAATAACACAGGAAAACCACCATAGATCAGGGGGTTTCTCGCAAATCCGGGCTATACAACCCAGCTTAGAGGGGTTTTTTGGCTAAAGTAGCTTGTTCTACACCAAAATCATATATTTTACGTCAGATAACTCATTCTGAATTGCGAGATACGCCCGATCTAAGGTCTGAAGGTCCGGATCACTTCTGTCATCAACTGGACCTTTTCTGATCCATCTTGGCCATGAAACTATCCGTGACCCGCTCTACATCAATTTGGACTTGAGAGGAATCCAAAACTCTAAAAGATTTTTTTTGGAACTCCCACAACAAAGCTATGATTTCAAATCTACTCAATTTTGCATGGACTAAAATCTACCAAATTCCACAGGATTTCGTATCCATGCTTGCAGATATTTCCTTGGTCACTTCTATGTTCTTTATTATCCAATTCCAAGGACTTTTCAACATTCACTTAGTTTTTTCTTTTTCATGTGGTTGATATGTTCTTGAAAATGTTAACTCATTTTTAGAATCATGTGAGTTATGGTACAATTGTCAGAGCTTGTGAATGTCAAAGGCTATGGTGACTGGATACGCCTAGTAGGAGAGTTCAGATCAAAGTCTCTGCAGACATGGTTGGATACACCAGCGATAGTGTCTACTACCTTTTAGGGCTTTGGTCCAGATTGGTGAGGTCCATACCTTATTTGATACACCAAGTCTATTGGATGAATTTTTGCTGAAAATAACTGAAGGTTTTATCACGTCAAGGTTGGACTCTATGCAGATACGATTTCTTATATGGTGGGTACTTTCTGTCCACCTATTGGGAATCAATATATTTTGAGACCTCATTTACTAAGAGAAATTGACACTTCCAAAGTTCTCTTTCCTTACTGGGTATTTGTTGCAAGCTAGATTTCCAGACGACCTATCAAAAAATCCACTGGATAATGTTGAACTTCTTCAGGATCAGCTAGCTAGAATGCTTTCCATACCTCTATAAATTCCAAGTTCAAATCTTTAGGATTAGTTTGGGGTACCTTTTGATATTGCTTCTTTTATAATTTGTGTTTTTCCATTTTGATACTATTTTGAAGTAACTTTTTTATATTGAAGCTTGTTTTAAAATTTATAATGCTTCTTTAAAATGTTGTATACTGATTTTTTATTGGCTTCTATTGTGTTTGGTAATTACAGTTAATTGCTTGAGATATAAGTGGAACTGTAGGCATTGGTATACCATCAATGCCTGAGTTTTCATTAACTTCTCTATTATATACTCAGTTTTCAGTGCTCGAGTGAGTTGCTTGTTTTCTCCTATTGGATTCTTGAGTTCCTTATGATAATGGTGTAATTGTCTCTAGTATGTTATTATCTTGTTTTCTCCTTCCATAGTTTTTCTTTTACTACAACATCATGGTGTAGAAGTTAGAACTTAGAAGTCAATCATATGATAAGAATGATAGTAATTTGAATCGATTACATTTTGGAAGTTTTTGGTTGTTCTTTTTTATATTTTTTGACTTATTAATTCTCTAAAAAGTAATTTAAAAAATCATTATTTTCTTTTTGAACTTTCTTGATGGGATGCTTTTCTACAAGTCATAAGATCACTACCAGAAAAATGGGCAAAGGCTACAGATAAAAACGGTAGCTAAAGATCTATGACTACGGTTATTGTCCGTAGCACGACCGTAGTCGTAGGTGTCATAACAATAGGCCTAAAAGCTATGGCTACGGATTTAATCCGTAGCCACAGATATCAATAGCTACAGATATAATCTGTAGCAATACTTTTTGTAGCAAATAACACATACAGCCACGGATAATATTTGTAGCTAAAAGTATAACTAGATGCGTAGCTATATGCCGATGTTAGCAATGGCTATGGTTTTTAAATCTAGGGCTACGACTAATAGCCATAGCATTTTTTATTTTTATTTTTATTTTTTAAAAGGAAACAATAATAGCGTCTCTTACCATTACGAGTACATACCTTGATAGATCAATTCATAAAAAAAATCTAGATTCAACAATAAAAGAAACCAGCGCATGCACAAAAAATATGATTTGGTTTTTCTTTCCTCTTCTCATTAACCATTGTTTGGATGATTAGATCTTACAATCTTGGGGATCTTTGAAGCATCCTCAGTCAAACTTTAAGCATGCAACATACCGATGGCTTGGATGACTAACCAGAATTACACACATATAAAGAATGTTGCACCTCAGTCAGCGTAGCATGTGCCAAAACTCATGCTGGTGCATTCATACATCAAGTAAATAATAATATTTTTTTTCCTATGCCTAAATTCCAACTCTTGATTCCCATTGCCATTCCTCATCACAAAATTTTTAAAGGCACATGAAGAGAATAAAGTACAATGTAATTAAAAAAAAGTCCCTGTACTTTGCATTTCATGAAACAAAACAAAACAATAGTAGTACAAAGAAAGAAACACCCAAAACAACAATCTATGAATCTAAGAACCCTATCATAGTTTAACAGAAAGGAACCATAGAAATCTCAAATTGAGGAAATGTGATCCCGATGGGAGTGTTTTCACTTACCGATCAACGATGAAAGAGAGGACGACATCATTGGGATGAACAAAACTACAGCTTCTGTTGACAAGCATCTAAAGCATTTGATCCAGTTGTTCTGGCTTACGCTGGAGGCTTCATTCCTTAATGTTTATATCTTGTCAGCAGTAAGGCCCTGAAACTACTATAGCCCAAGACTTACAGACCGTTGGAACAACGGTTAAGATCTCTTAAAGAGAGAAGTGGTTGAAGATTAGCCCAAGAGCATCTGGTATCAAGTCTTCCTAGCAACGGAATTCACCAACACCTGCCATATTATCCAAAACCAAATCCCTGGTAATAAAATTCCAAAAACTCAATAAAAAGGAGAAAAACAAGAATCTCACCACCAATTATTCTTATCTCATCTCTTACTGATCATAAATTGGAAAGAAAAAACAGAAAATCTCATCTCTTATTCATCATACATTGAAAAGAAAAAAACAAAAAGACCGACAGAGAAACAAATTTGAAGGCAGTCGGTATCATTCTCATTAAATATGCCATCATTGCAACAAGTTCACTCATTAACTATCCTAATTTCCAAATGTTCTTCATCCTCAACATTCCATCCTTGTGTTCAGTTCTAGTCTGATTGCAAGAGATTTTTGAGAGAAACAACCCACATGCTACAATTCTTACTTCTTAGTTTGGTTGTAACTACTTGAGAAATTCACCCACAACAATTCATCTCTAGCTATGAGATTGCATCTGTAAAAGGTATAGAATTCCAACTTAGCTAATAAGATCATGGATGCATGTAAATGATATATTTATTACTATTTGGGGAGAAAAAACATCATCAGATATTGGATGATCCTGATTACTAAATGATATTCTTGAAATAATCAGCAGATTCAGACACATGCCATGCGTCATTCATTCATACATACATGGAGGGAAAGATTGTCATTCCACAAAATACTATATGCATATAACCTTATTTGTGCTTCCTCTGAATGGATGTTGCTTCCCAGTGTTGGATGAAGTGGTAACCAGCTGTTGGCATTCAAGTTCAGAGAGGACATGCAGAAGATAGTGGATTATGTGTTTGGGTTGTTGAATGAAGTGATAACTAACTGTTGGCATTTAAGGGCTTAGATTGGTGCATTGTGTGTTTGGGTTGTTGAATGTGTTTACTTGTAGAAATGGCAACTTGGACTAAAGTGAAAGCTGGCGTAAGGTGGAAAAGGCTAGCCGCACAAGCATGCACATACAAACCGTGTTACAGCCTAAGGATGCAATGTTGAATAAACTATTGATAGATCCTAACTATTTTTCTGTCAGTAGAAGAGAATGTCTGAGGGTCCCATTTTTGATGATTCACCTTCATATTCTTGCTTCCCAACAATCATTGTACTGCCTCCATAATTTATGAATAAGGAATAATCTGCAGATATGATAGCACGAATATATGAATGTTATCCATACAAATGATTTTTTAAGATCAACTGGTGGTTCCATGGACTAAAAATTATGATATTGGAGTTCCCATATGAGAAATGTGGCATATGCCGTTGCAGCACGTGTGCATGTCTGGCCCACCAGATGACCATATAGCCTAATTTTCGGATCATGGCACATAAACATCCAAAGGTCACATTCATCCCCAAAAGACACTACAATGTGGAAATGTATAAACATGTCAATTAGAGCAATACTTCAAATAGTTTCATTAAGATAAAACAAAGAATGGTAAAGCAAAATAGAAAGTAAGATCTTAAGACTAAAAAATTCTCTGTTTTCCCCTTTGAAGGTTAAGGAAAAATCTATTACAGCTCAAATTCAACAGACCTAGAAACCCAGTCCTCGACACCATTAAACCTAGAAAGAGCTCTGATGCAGATGAGTAGGGTAGCTTGACATGCATACAAGCATTCATCCTCAGCATTCAAACATGAGCTTCACATGTGATCTACATGACCTGTGTTAGGACATCTCAGTTGTATATAATGTTAGACTTATTATATAGATAATCAGGTCCAAAACAACAGGCTGATCAACCCCTGATAACACCACACTTGATTAGAATGAGCATGTTGTTTAAAATAACAATTATTGCCACAAATGCATCAAGAACCTGATTGTTAACAGTCCAATCTTAGGTCCAGGTCATCTACATGGTAGATCCAAACTGATGCACAACTCTGATGGTTTTTTTTTAAAAACCTTTTTCACCTTCCATCTAGCAGGACGCAAACAACATCAAAACTAATACATGTAGGAGGATTCGAGCCGGGACACAGCTCAAATATCCTATAGCTACATTTAAGAGTGCATGTAGAGAGAGCAATGGTTGGTCTAACAAACAATTACACACACACATATAATTTACCAAATGTTGAGTGTCAGATGGTATCATTCTACAACACCAACCAAATGCAGAACTATGGAAATATAATCTAGAAATGGGCCTAAAAAAAAAAAAAACTTTTCCAAAAATAATAAGAACATACCAGAAAATGATTATCTAGTCAGGCTTCTTTTTCCCTGAACTTATATAGAAATCTAGTAAAAGTTCCCTAGATACCAACATTTCATTGAAATGTGTTCACACAAAAATTAGTGGAAAAGGAAATGGAGTGTTTTTTTTTTTTTTTTTTTTTTTGTTCCATGTACATGGTTGACACTTTCAGGTTCTCAATTGAATTTTAAGAAATGAAATTACAACTTCAACACTCGACCGGGGTTTTTTTTTTTTTTTTTTTTTGTTCCATGTACTTAGTTGGCACTTTCAAGTCCTCCATTCAACCACAGTTTCCCTAGAGCCAAGACAAGTTCACTTTCTTTATTATTTAAAAAAAAAAAAAAAAAAAACTGATAGAGCCAAGCTGACCCTGAAGTGTTCTTGACTGCTAATCCACATTTTGTACAGTTTTTTTTTTTTTTAAATAAAATAAAATTGTATTATCATTTTAAAAAAAAATGTTTTGTCAAAATAAAAGGGTGATCAACAGATCTCCTAAGAAACATATCTAAATTAAACCTACGACTTGTCATGTTCCAACCATGACAACCTGAATGTGAGTGACTATTGTGATGATGATTGGGTTTAAAATAGAGTTTTGCTACTGCCTTTTTTGAGTAAATCCTTGGAAATAAAAATCAAATTCATAGCTATTTTTTTTTAACTAACCAGTGTTTAACTCAATTTCCATGTAGTCAAAATTCATTTCCTAAGTATTCTCTTGATCCAAACTATAAAGGCTATTTTGGCAATGTGGATTTGAAATCAGGTGGATTTAAGTCTCTATGCAATAAAGTGGATTTGAAATCATAACTTTGATACAAGAGTTAAGAAATAGCTACAATTAGGTGATTCGATCATCGATGAGAACTAAAATGGTGTTACACCCGATTTAATTCAATCGAGCATCCAAACACACCTGTAACTGTTGAGACATGTTTGGATGCGCAATTGAAATGAACTGCAATAATTCATTCGCTTCAAGTCTGACCTACAACTCATATAATTGCAATTAGGACATTTAGTCATTATTACGAATTAAATGGCACTACACCCATTTTGGAGATTCCTCTACATTGAACCGACCATATCGCAGTTCAATTAAATTGAGAATCCAAATGCGCCTGAAGCTACAAATTTGACAATACCGTTTTCAGATATAATAACAAGTGGGTCTCCATAGTTATACTTCATGTACCCTACCAACTCGCGAATACCCCACGGGACGATAGATCACAGAGAGATGGACAAATGCATGTAAAAGATGCATGTTTTAGTAGAAGAAAACTGAATTGTAATGCGATTCTTTTTTCTTTACAAGTACCTGAATACCCATCAATTCATGAGCTAGGTTTTCTGACAAGGATACACCATTTAATACAGAAAATGAAGACGAGCCATCAGGTCTAATCATCTCAGCTAGAATAGAAGGGCTGAATAAAGGCTGCATGTCATGAAGAATTTTATTGTCATATTAAAATGAAAAAAATTAGTAAAATAACAGCCTGGAAAGTAAGGACTAGATGACCAAAAGAAAAACACTTCTAGAACCATGAAATTAAGAAAATGCATTGGTGTAAACTTTTGAAGAGAGTTATGAGGTAGAAAGAAAAATATTATTCAAGCAAGTTAAAAGACTTCAAAATACACAAGGAAGGATCAAAGTCTAAATTTAATCAATCTAAAGTGGGGGAAATGCAATAATAAAAGGTTAGTATGAGAAACCTGGGTATAAAAAAGAAATAACCTTTCAGCAGAAATCCTAAGTTCTATTCCCGTTGTACAATGCCTAGCCAATGCTCGTGTTTCTTCTGACTGCAATGTAAAAGGTGGGAGCATTCCTGCAAGCCAAAATAGATCAAACTTATCTCTAATCAAACCTAAGAACTCAAATCTCTATTCGCTAGTATAAAATAACATCAACATAGCCCTAACCATCAATTGGTCCAAAACAAAGGAATTGCATTTGAGTAGAAAACAAAGAAGTTTTCAGAGGATTTACTAGGTGAGCTCTCATTAAATCCGTAAAGCTCATTTAGTATCGTCGATTTTCTAACATTAGTAGGACCAATGATGTTGATGACCGTGAAATCAGTATTTTTGGTCAAGAATTGCAAAATTGAAATGGAAGAGACAGAAATAGGAGATTCAGGTGTTTTATTTTTTAGGGTTTTTGGGGGTTCTAGGGTTTGGCGGAAGGAAGCTTATAGGGAGGATCCGATCAGTGTGGAAATCCCAAGAATCAGAGAGGAGATTGAGGGATTCGATGGCCGGGAGATGGGACTGAAGAACTACTGTTCGTCTTCCTCGCCGCCACTTCGAGTGAATTTGGAGATATGGCCACGGAGAGAGAGAGAGAGAGAGAGAGAGAGAGAGAGAGAGAGAGAGAGAGAGAGAGAGAGAGAGAGAGAGAGAGAGAGAGAGAGAGAGAGAAATGGGGGGAGTTTTAGGTGCAGCTATGTTTTGAGCGCACGCCCATTTTTGGGCTTTGGGACCCATGGACAGTCCTGGAAGGGGCTTCGTGGGGCCCACCATGATGTATTTTCTTTATCCATTCCATCTATTAATTTTAGTAAATAATTTTAAACAATAATGCCAAAAATAAAGTAGATAGAAGGCCCAAGTGGACCACACGATAGGATGTATGTGTGATTTAATCTCCACCTTTCCTACCATGTGGTCCACTTTAGCCTTCGATCTAACTAAATTTTGGTTTCATGCCCTATAATAAAATTTCAAAATAGATGGATGGCTTAGATAGAACACATATATTCTTTTAGACCCTTTAGAGCCCCTTACACCACCGTTAATTATTAATGGTGTGGCAGCTTTTTAGCTACGGATTAAAACCATAGCTAACATAGCTACAGTTTAAATCCGTAGCATAAAACTAACGTGGTTTGTAGCCATTACCCCTTTTTTTGGTAGTGAGAAAAAGGTGTTAATTTTTATGGTACAACTCCTCAGTTTGATTCTACTGGCTATCTCTAGTGAGAAACCTGCACGTATTGTTTTCATTTATCGTTTGCCTTTATAACTCTTTAGTACTATATCATTCTCTATGATAAAATTTATAGATGAAAAGTTAGTGAAGAGCAACATCGGTAGCTTGTTTTAGTACTTGATTGGCATCCTTGCTTGTTATAAGACGGTACTTCAAAACAATGTTTCCATTTCACTAATTCTACATGCCCATAGCTTGACAACTTATCTATGTGTGGGCAATCTTGGGACATTGATGGCATGAATGTTGGAATTTTGAAGAGGAACAATGAATGTCCAGTGAAAGTGCATCTGAGAGCAAGAAAAATGAGAATGCATCACAATGGCAGCCCACCTCTATGCTTGGCAACAAATATACTTTTATTATAACTACATTTACTTGGAGGAGTTGACTATATCTTCTTTCTCTAGGCTCCAACTAAATTTTAAAGATATTTGATAGTATTGATACGTCTAAATGGTTTTTGTGATCTTGGACATTAAGGTGGGACTGCTTACCTCAAAGACATCTGAAAATAAAGAATAAGGATAACACCGCTCTAAGTTTAAAAATATGATAAAAGTCCAGTCAACCTATGACGAGGCTACAATCATAAGAAAGGCATAATGGGGCCTAAACAGTTTACCAACCAAATTGTTAGGGATTTTGGACCTGCGGAATCGCACAGATCTAGATCTAGGATAGCAATCCAATGGCACCAAGCACACAAGAGAACACAGATTTAACGTGAAAAACCCTTTCGGAAAAAAACCACGGCATAAAGCGACAG
Source organism: Magnolia kwangsiensis (assembly GCA_037074715.1). Classification (NCBI taxonomy): domain Eukaryota; kingdom Viridiplantae; phylum Streptophyta; class Magnoliopsida; order Magnoliales; family Magnoliaceae; genus Magnolia; species Magnolia kwangsiensis. The sequence goes on from CM073572.1 coordinate 158,275,209, forward strand.
ATCTCCACTATGAAAGCATCAATTACAAAGAGAAATGACTTACCCGATTCGAACAACCTCGAATCTCACCCTTGCTACACCCTTTAGAAACCCTAGAACCCCTTTAGAAAGATTTTGTCATACCTAGAAAAGTCATAGGAACACCTATTTATAGTTTAGGCAACTTCCCTTTCGCATCCCGGTTGTGAAAGGACTCAAATCCGCAGTTTCGCGTAAAATCGCAGAATAAACTGCGTAACCTATGACCGGTCCTAGGAGAGCTACGATCGGTCGTACTACGACCAGTCGTACTACGACCGGTCTTACAGTCCCTACGACCAGTCCTAGGCCCTGGAAAAAAAACAGCACAACTCGCTGGACTTCGAGTCGTGCCAGGGCTCGAACTTACGACCGGTTGAGCACCTCCCACGTTCGGTCAAGCAACATTAAAACTTGAAGATTGAAGGCTTCTTCTCAACAATCTCCACCAAGTCTTCATTCTTCAACCGTGTAGCTCCTTGACCTCTTCTCTTATTTCTGCATCTCATCATAGCTCAAGATCACATTGGCCAATCAGCGCCAATCAAGGATCTAATAGATACCTGCTATACTATCGGTGCGAATATCTCTGAGAAGTCGATCCCTTCTCTCTGAGCATAACCCATCGCCACCAACCTCTCTCTGTATCTATGGTGTATCCTCCTGAAGATCCACCTGCATCCAACTGCTTTCTGGTCCACTGAAAGCTCCACCCGCTCCCAAATGTCGGTCTAGTACAACGAATCCAACACATCACCCACAGTCACCTTTCACTTTTCAGCAACAGGCTCACCTAGAGCCATCTGAATAGAAGATGAATATCCTGTAATATTGGAGTCGTCCATGTACCTCGCCGATGTCCTGCGGGCGATCATGCCGTGTGATTCTTCACACAAGTGGCTGCTCCACCTGCTCTGTATCTCTATCCGTGCGTCTTAGCCTTCCTACCCTGCTCGCTCATGTGAGCATGTCCAACATCCCACACACGTGCAGAGGTGGAATCCGCTACATCCACCGTAGCTCCACCTTTTGAAGTGCTCCCGATCAACTTGTACAAGTTACAGAGTCGTTGCGCCTTCATGACTACCCGTGCCCCCTTAGATACATTAAGAGCACCATGAATACCTGTGTACTTGCATCCTTTTACCTCAAGCACACCAAGAGAAATCAGATTCTACTTCAAATCAGGAACGTGCCTCACATCTGTCAAGGTACGCTCCACCCCATCAAACATCCTGATGCGCATAGAACCAACCGCCACAACATTATAGGAAATGTCATTGTCCATAAATACCTGTCCACCATCGCACTCCCTGTAGCTGGTGAACCAACTCCGATGAGGAGTCATGTGAAAATATGCCCCTATGTCTAGCATCCACTCATCCTTACGATCATCGTATGACCGTTTGAGCGAAAACACAGATAAAACATCATCATCACATCCACTCGATCCATCTGACGTGGCAACATTAGCCTCCCTGCATGAAACCTCAGAATCTTCCCTCTTCGATTTAGAATTTTTACAATCCCTCTTCACATGTCCTTCCTTCCCACAATTTCATCACTTTACCTTTCCTTTGCCCTTATCCCTGGATTTGGATCTAGAATCAGAAGAACCTGTACCTTGTCCAGAATTCCTACCCACTGTAAACAGTGCATTAGAGGCCATCCTCATGTCATTATTCAGTTGTCTCATAGCCTTCCCTTGAAGGGCCGAGATAACAGTATCGACACTCAGGGTTTTATTCATGCTGCACATAGTGTCCTTGAATGCCTCATAGGATGTCGGGAGAGAATTCAGCAACATACATGCTTGTTCTTCATCTTTCATCACTTCCTCCATATCTAGCAATTTGCAAACCAATTTATTAAAGTTGCTGATGTGAGCCTCCAGATCTCCGCCCTCTGCCATCTTGAAGTTATACCACTGTCGCTTCAGGTGTAGGTGATTTTCTGAGGATTTCTTCGCATAGACATCCTCTAACTTCGCTCACAAACCAGCCACAGTTTTTTTCCTCATGACGTTGTAGAGAACCTCATCCGTGAGACATAAACGGATCGATGATAAAGCCTTTTTATCAAGAGTATTCCATTCATCATCTTTCATAGTAGACTTCCGCTCCTCAAGAGCACCATCCTCGCCTTGCTTGGTTAATAGGCTAATCATCTTAACCTTGCATAACTCAAAATTATTTTTTCCTGAATACTTCTCAAACTCATACCTGACAGTCTCCATTATTACTAATCCCTCAGATTCAAATCTGTGCCCCAACTTTAGCTCTGATACCAGTTGTTGGGATTTTGGACCTACGGAATCACACAGATCTAGATCTAGGATAGCAATCTAATGGCACAAAGCACACAAGAGAACACAGATTTAACGTGGAAAACCCTTTCGGGAAAAAACCACGGCACAAAGCGACAGATCTTCACTATGAAAGCATCAATTACAAAGAGAAAGGACTTACCCGACTTGAACAACCTCGAATCTCACCCTTGCTACACCCTTTAGAAACCCTAGAACCCCATTAGAAAGATTTTTTCATACCTAGAAAAGCCCTAGGAATACCTATTTATAGTTTAGGCAACTTCCCTTTCGCATCCCGGTTGCGAAAGGACTCAAATCCGCAATTTCGCACAAAATCACGGAACAAACTGCGTAACCTATGACCGGTCTTAGGAGAGCTACGACCGGTCGTACTACGACCGGTCTTACATCCCTACGACCAGTCCTAGGTCCTGAAAAAAAATAGCACAACTCGCTGGATTTTGAGTCGTGCCAGGGCTCGAACTTACGACCGGTCGAGCACCTCCCACGACCGGTCGAGCAACATGAAAACTTAAAGATTGAAGGCTTCTCCTCAACACAAATAAGTTTATGCCTTAGTTTACAATGAGTACTTGTGCCATGGTGAGATCGGGTTTGTCAATAGTGGAAATAGTCTGTTTCTATACCTACCCTCTACACATTCGATAAAATGCCTGAAAAGGATGTTTCTTATTAATGGTTGTTTCTAATTGAAGTCATGCATCAGTCTAACTGAGGATCCTAACTAGCCTTGAGCAAATATGAATAAATAAATAGTTTTATATTGGTTGGAAATGAATTTTCATTATACCCATAAGGCTATTGAAGTGGTTTGCTCACTTACACAAAACCATTTACAACTTAAACCATTTACCACCATCCAAACAACCATTTAGGTATTGATTTGTTTCAAATTTTTAGATATTTGGCATGGAAACCTACCCGTCTTGTTAGCTTTTGTAGACATCAATTTGTTAGAATGCAATCCTTTATCTAGATCCCTATTGGTTCCAAAGCCTATTTTTAATTGTAGGTTTCAATATGAATCTTCATTTTTGGCTTTTGGTTATGGAAATTGTTAATACCTGTCGTTAAAACCTCAGTTTTAGAAGTCTTAGATTTTCATGTCTGCATTTTGTTTGCTGATTCTCACTATATTTTAGCTTCTCTCTTCTTCTTCTTCTTCTTCTTCTTCTTCTTTTTTCCCTTTCGTGAGGAAGATTTCCAGATCTTACTGACCTTGAACATGTTAGCTTACTTGAATTTCTCTATTTCGTTCTTTACAAAGTTTCTAGTATCAATTGTGCAAAGGAGCTGCTCATTGTCATAGCCATGGAGTGCTACACAGGTTACCTTTTTGTTGGTTATTCACTAGTGGGTACAACGTACAAGTATTTGCTAATCTATAATGCATGTTTATATATGCAGATGCATTTTATAAATACTTTTTATGCATTCTCTGAAGACAGCAATTATTTTGTTTCTTTTTTCCTTGAATTTTCATGTATTTATTTATTTTGTTAATTTCTTCTTCCTCGTCTTCTTATGTCTACTACTGATAATGCAATCATATTGGTCCATGTCATAATCTCAACGAAGGGCTTCTTCTGTGCCAGAAACAATGTTTATACCCATCCTGTATGTAGATGATTATGCTTGAAGGTGCAAATGCAACAACAGAAACTGTAGATGTTCTGAGGATAGGAGCATCAACAATGAAGTCTATCCAAATCTCTTTATAAGTTAAATCCTCACCATTAAAATTCTCAACACCCATATCACAAATAGTAACTGGCTATGGCATCTGATCTAAATTCTCTCTATTATTTGTTCTTATCACACCAAATTCACGAAAAGAAGGACCAATCTTTTCACCTCAATATCTCGAAATATTCATGTATGCACCTTAGTTTTGTTGTTACATATTGTTAAATATAGTTAGAGCAGTCTATATCCAGAAGAGCCATATGAGCTTGCCTTCAACATTACTTTCTCGGAAGGTGGTGCTAAAAAGTTTTCTGAATCTGTAGAAAACATCAAATATGGCCTGATTTCAACTGTTAGAAGGCAGAGCGTCTTCTTTTATCAGGTAACTCATGCATTTTGAGTCTTCCCTTTATTATGCTGACAACTCGTGCTGTGTTTATTTATTTATTTATTTATTGTCATAGTTATGATTGTTACAGACAAACCCTCTTGTGTGCCTTCAAGTCTTGTATCCTCTATCTCATGTTTTAGAACTTTTAAAATCAATATCTTCTTAGCTTATAGATGTTAGTAAAATATTCTTAGCATGCATTACTATGGTAAACAGTGAAACAATGAAAGAGATGAAACCCAAGCACTTGAAGATCCTCCTGCCTATGTGCACTAAAAAAATGTTCTCCAGTAGTGTGCTGGAACTGGAAACAGCGTGAACCATGTTGCATCAATCAAATCTTGTAATAGTCACCCTGAACCCAATTTAAATATTAAAAAATTAATATTTTTGAAGAACTGTCTATCGCAAGGATGAAATAACATGGAACTATGCAAATATGGGGTAAAATGATTTCTCTGCTCATGTAATTGTCTATGGGCTCAACTTGTAGCCTGATAGTTTTGTTATTTTGTCAAAACATTGCAATAAAACCTTTAAGTTTCTTCTCTTAATACTTTAACTTGAATGTCAGCTTAGGAAATACCCATGAGCCTTTTGCAGCCTTTGTCTTTACCTCTTGCATGCTCCATGATTTTCCTTGTTCATCTTTCCTATTTATTTATAAAGGAATGCTTCACTCTAAAATAGATGAGCTAGGACTCAAATCATTCACTTCTTCTTCTTATCCTACTTATTTTATCTTTGGACAGGTATCAAGACTGAGTATGCATGAGATGATTATTTTCTTGAAGGAGCTATGGCCAGATATAAAGGACTCAAATTTATTTCAGGTTTGCTGCATTCCCTCTACAAATGTAGGCTTGCTTTACTTTTCATATAGAATATATTTCCATCTTGTCTTTAGAATTTCATCAGTATGCTTTTACTTATGCCTTTGCAAGGGACCAAGTTGGCACATCATTAGCTTTTTGATTCCATGTTCTTCACTGTCTTCGTCTTCTAGAAACAAATTCATTTCCAACAGCTGATAAGCTATTCCGAAATAAAATTTGGTTTGGAACAGTCGAAGGTCAGTGATAGTTCCTCATTAATTATTATCTTCCATTTGCAAATGATGTTATGATTCATGTTGATTAGAATTGTTAACAGGTCTTCCTGTCTATTTCATTGAGCCTCATCACTAGTTCCTTTTCATAAATAATTTCTGATGTTTTTTCCCCTCTCTAATAAGTAAACTTGGCTTCTTAGACACCAATCTATTGGGATTTGTATGCTCCTAGAGGTTTGAATACGACTAGAATTTACTTTACATGCCACAATTTTGAGTATCAGGGGATAACACCTACTTCAGAGTTGGCATCCTGTGGCGTTGATGTTCACCAGCTGAGTAGACATGATAAGATCCAGGACAATGCATCACATGATAGAGTCAATCCAATTACAGTAATTAATTTCAATGGTTCATTTGAATTAAGAAAAAGGCATCAAGGTGTGACGTGTTTTACATGTTCCCATTCTGTAGGGTGCGATTGTGTTCTCCAACATTGTAACAACAATATCTCCATCTCTCTCCCTGCCCCGACTCTCTATCTCTCCGCCCTGATTTCGCTCAAAAATATGATAACATGGGGCCTGAAATGGATGACCTTGTTCAGGTGATACCTCTTACTACTAACTCCATCTCCAATGCATTTTGAACTTGCTCCTCTTTCTAGACTGTTAACATGCCACATAGATTTTTGTACCTGGGTCCATCTCACAGCTAACTTCCTTTCTAAATGTTAGGAGGTTTGATTGGATTACTGCGTGGGATAGAGAAATTTGATTCTTCAAAAGGGTACAAAATATCAACTTACGTATATTGGTGGATTCATCAGGTGAGGCTATGGTTTCCTTTGTCATAACAAACCAAATAAATACCACAGATGCCATTTTTAAAATTTTTTTTAAAAATTATGTGATACCAAAAAGATTCACATACACGTTAGACAATGTTGTGATATGCCTATTTTAAAATTGTCGGATATAAATGTTGAATTTCTCTTACAAGAAGTTATGATGATGCCAATATTAGGGTAAGTGAATTGAGAATGTCAACCAGACTCTAATTTAATTAAATGTGTCACCTGATTTATATGCTAGGAATGTAGTCGCAATGTTTTGAGTTAGCAATTTTAGCTAATCTTTCTAGAAGATTCTTACAATATATGTTTGATAATTTGCATTTCAAACACAGTTTTGTTTATCATAAATCTAAACCAGTAACATTCAGGTTTCCATCTCCTTTTATTGTCAAATGATCCAACAACTGAAGTATAGAAGCCTCAGAAGAAACATCTCCTACTACCAACATCACCCAACCAACTAGTATAGAAGATAGACTCTGTTGCAAGTTCTATTATCAATTTTATTTCCACCTTTTAAGTTCTGAACACGAAGAATATCATTGTTGTTATTTGCTGCAAATTTATTTATTATATATTTGTGAATATATTTTTTTTGACTGGATTAAGTGGGCCTGGGTTGTATTATTAGAGTGGTTTTTTCACCTGCAACATTATAAATAAAGTGGTGTAGAGAGATCTTTCTACACTTTTTCTTCCGCTTTAACACACTAGGTTCTAGCAGTTCATATGATGAAAACTAAGGATTGCTTACATTTGTTATATACCAAAAAAAAAAAAAGATTTCGAATTAAGTTCTTATGTGCTTTATACATTTATATTTGTACACATTACTGATTTACCTGCAATTATTTTATTTTCTTCCCCCCAATGGTGAAAGTGGGTAGGAAAAATTGAAACGACAAAAATTGCAATGGCTACGGATTGTCGGTAGGTTCTATGCCTACGGACCTTATCCGGAGCCCTTTCTCGTTTTCGGTAAAAAATTGACAATTTAGGGGAATCCCGTAAAACCGCCGGTAAAACCTTTACTGACCGAGCTTTTACCGGCAGTTTCCTAACAGCCAAGAGAACCTTTAACGGTGGTTTTTGGACCTTTGCCGGCAGTTTTGACCGTCGGGAAAGGCCAACTTTTCTGTAGTGCTGCAAGAAGAGCAGGATTTCAAATGTTACTCTTCTTGGTCACATGTCAATGTGTCGAGTGTGTGTGAGATCTAGGAACTGCTGATATTAAATGGCAAAACATCCTGGCTCTAATACACTCATGCCATAGTGGCACATGTCAGAAGAGTAAGATTCAAAATCCTACTCTTGAGTGAACATAGCTTTTCACAAGTTAAAAAATGTGTGCTTACAGTGAACTCAAAATTAAGCATGCTCCTTTCCCTTGTATATGCAGGTTATCTACACACAGTTGCTGTGTTAGTCAAACGGAAGCAAAAAAAAAAGGAAAAAAGAAACTGAGAAGTGGATAAAAAAATTCAGTTATCTTACACCCATGGTTCTAATTATCTAGTATCATATTTGTACCAGTGACACCAATACAATTGACTTATCAAATGTGTTGGTGAGAAATGTAAAAAAATATTGAAAAAATGTTGTTTATCTTATCCTTGTATATATGTGTGTGTGTGTGTGTGGTCCATCCATTTCACCATCTCTTTTTAGAGCATGGTCCAAAAATTGAGGCAGATACAAATCTTAGGCGGACCACACGACAGAAAAGCAGTGGTGATTGAACACCCACCATTAAAAACTCCCTAGATCCACAGTAATGTTTATTTTCCGTCTAACTTGTTGATAAGTTCACACAGAGCAGGAACACCCATGGTTCTATGTACATTATTCTTATTATGGGTATTTCAGGTTTGAGCTGGTAGACCAATGTATGGTGCTTCTCACTTCAACTTTGAGGTCTCAGGTTCAAGCCCAGCTTACCATGCCAAAGTTGTGCTCATTAAAAGGGGAAATCGGTGAACTTTCCCATTTATTTATCATTAGCCTATTCAATACAATGGTATTCTCACCCTTTCTTGAACATTCAAGCCATTGGAGCCACTGCTCAGGATATTTAAGTTTTCATGCACCCTGAAATCTAAAACCATTACCATTATGTAAGAAAATTCTATCTTTTATGAGAGTAACAAATCAAGATCTATTTATTGGGCAGCAAAAAATAAAATGTAAGGTCAAGTAATTGCTTCCAGTGTAGACCAAATCCCTTGGCTAGGATACCATTCTGATTTACATCAAGTTGCATGAACCTTCCACCTAAGCAATACTCTCACTTCAAATCACACTTCAGACTCATGCTCCTGCTTCCTATCTGCTTATACTTATATGCATCCAGGCCACACATAAAGTGTGTTAACAATAAGAGGTCCAAGGGTGGACCTCACAATTCATCTAATTAATATATTTGGTCTAGAATGGCATTTTTATTGCACTCCTGGGCACGTAAGTCCAATCACCTAAATAGCAAACTAGTTGTACTGCACAATCCACCAGTCCAACCAGGCCCTTACACAAACCGTAGACCTCATCTTGGGGTATTCCTGTAGTCCATAAAACACCACAACCAGATGGTTGTGTCTAAGTGATGTACTCTAGTAAGTTTCAACTTCTATGGTTTACCTATTTAGATTGCAATTCCTTTTCCTTTATTGCCAGTGAAGTAGTTGCTACTTGATTATTCTTGGAAACAATATATTCGAAATAAATGGTTTGTAAACAATTCCCACTGTGTTAATTATTGGTCCTTGTTAGAAGGTCGTTGGTGCAGCTTCCATCCACTACAAGAAAACTGGCCTTTATTGGTGGCCAAAACCGCTGCAAAGGCCTATAAAACCGCCGGAAAAAGGCTTTGTCTGCAGTTGTATAACAGCCGGTAAAGGCTTTACCGGCAGTCACATTCCTTTACTGGCGGTTGTGCTAGCCGCCGCTTCATGTGGGATTTACCGACAGTTTGTACTCTGGATGGGTGCTCAAAGATATTTGTTGACTGTGTCTAGATTCACACCATTAATAATCTAATTAGGAAAATACAGTCCACAGGACTACTATTAAGAGAAAAATGTTAATACTCTAGCAGTGTGATGATTGATACACAAATAATTAAGAAATTGCTTATGACAGATACAGAAATTGCTTACGTCAAGTAGTGTATCATTAATCAAAATTCACACTTATTTGATTATTTGGAGCTATTAAATTGGTGGATATTTATTTAACTATTTAAAATGAAAATACAAGTTTTCACAAATCAAAGGTTGGGATTTCTTGACGCATCTGATTTCGGGACCATTAATCTGCTACCGTGTGTTCCACTGTAGTCATTTTAGAGTGCATGCTTATCAAGCGTCGTATGATGCTAGAGTACATCGAACAACTCCTGGGAGTCTACCACTAGATCAAGAGTAAGGATCCAACAACTCCCTAGTGACCTGTTAATCTGGATAGTCTAGATGGGTGCTCGAAGATCTTTGAGCACCCCACCCCGTGATTGTTTTCATATAAAAAAAATACATGCCTATGTGGCCCTTTCACATGCATCGAGCTGCCACGAATAATATTTACAATAATAAATTAAATAGTTTCAAAAAAAATAAAAAATCCATCAATCTAACTCCCATTCATCCATGCTTAAAACCCGCAAAACAAAATAGCAAAATAGAAATTAATTGGTATCAAAGTTAGAGATTGGAATTCAACTCAATATTGCATCAAAATACAAATTAAAGCTACAAGTTCAGTACAAATGAGTCAGATGAACATAAACATTAAGAAGTTTATATCCTTTTTGGATGGCAGTGTATTAGACAATGTTATTCCCATCCCAACTAGAGTAATTCCATCACAGCAGGATATAAGATTCAAAGTTCAAAAGAAAGTCATAAAAGAGACAGAAATGTCAAAAGATGACTAACAAAGAGAACTATGCAGAGAAGGATGAAGACTACCTCATTTTCATTAATTGCTGAAATGTTCAAAGAATTTGGAGAGGATGACCTGTTTGTTGTGGATAACGAACTTCTAGAGGTTGTTTGCTTTGGGATAATCTTGCAATGCTGTAAGGCTTGCTTGTATGTATTTTGTCAGCAAACAGAGAATATTAATCAATATTAAATAGACTGTAGACAATTCTAACATTGTTAAATTGAAGGACCAGTAAAACACAAAATCAAACCAAACTACTAAAGGGGATAACAGGTAAATTTATTATAAACACGACTGTGGATTCTGAGTTTGTTGAATATAATTCATAGAACATCAACTGCTTAGTACAACAACATCCTACACTAACTATGATGTTTAAATTTCTCCCTAGACTTAAGTTGCTTGGATGCATAAATAGAAGAATACCTCCTTGTGCCAACAACCCAACAATTTTGGGTGATCAATAAAGTAGATAGAACAAGCTAACATGCTTATGCATACACTCCCATGTTATACAGTCAGACCTATGACATTGATACTATAATTTGGAACTTTGGATTTAGAATCTACCTTAATCTTTTGCGATATCCATAGTCCAACATCAAGCAGTAGCTTGTTTCCTGAAGCATCTTCTTGGTCCATTGAATGGATGCTTTCGACAACAAGCTCCTGTGCCGCACCTTCGGCTACAACAATAAACATGAGTCCATTCTCTTTGAGTTTTTTTTCCACGTACTCGAAAAGCCCACCTGGTCCTTCCAGATAAAAGGGTGACTCTGGAATCAAGCAACAGTCCTACGAAAAATGGCAATGACAATTTTCCTTAGCATGTTAAAATACAAATAATGAAGATCTAAACCACGAGTTGAAAACTTTCAGTTGTGCAATTTAAAATGAAATGGCACCATGCAGAAAAAGAAGATATGATAATGCAAGATGACCAATGATAATACATACCACATCTCGATTGGCAAGAGTAGCATACATTGCAATGAACCTGCAAGCAACAAAATGAAATTGAAAATTACAATGGACATACATTTTACTTTACCAATCCATAGAAATAAAGAGGTAATCTGAAATTTGAAAGTTCTCGAGACATACATCTGAAATTCAAAATTGCAACTAAGACCACAAGCTTGGCAATCTCGTTTAATATAGTCAAACCTGTAAATTTATGATTTCCTTAAAACTAATATCATAAGTTTCAGGATAAGGAACCAATTATAAAATGACATATCATGAGAAGACGTAAATGACTTACATTGCCCATAGAGATATCATGGCTGGCTAGTTCCATTTCCTTGTCAAAACATAATATGTTATGGCCACAAATTGAATGAGTAGACAACAGCAAAATCTGAGTTCCTTATATAAGATGGTGTTTAGATGTGTAGACAACTCACTTAACATAGCTCATGTATTACATGATGGTTAAAGAAATTAAGCATGCAGTCGTAGCTACTCAACACGTCAAGGAAATTCAAAAGAAAGTCATATTCCAGCAAAACCACGATAGGAAGAAATCTGCATCACAAGCATTGATTAAAATATTAATACACACTAACAAAATACAAAGAACTACGAAATTAGCAGAGGAAATGATGCACTTCCGCAAGAAAGAAAAAGAAAAAAAATCCATCATAAAAGAATAAGTACAACAACTTGACAAAACAAGACATCTTATCAACAGGCATAATCCTCCACAAACATCCACTCCCATCCAAGCACAAAAAAATTTAAAATGCAATTAAACTTCAGCTAGAGTACTCAATATTTTGAAACATCGCATTCCCTGCAAAAATTTCTAGCATAAAAATGAAACACATCCCTTAGAAAGAACACACACAAGACAGAGAGAGAGAGAGAGAGAGAGAGAGAGAGAGAGAGTAAAGAAATAGATTCCACCAACACTAGGAGAAAAAAATCACAACCATTATAAGAAAACTGATCATATCACATAAATACATCCTCATATTATCATTGAAGCAAGCAAAAAAAAAATTAAAGCTAAAAAGATAAACACATGGAAAAAGTTGCATCATGTGGTAAATGGCTGAAAGACAAGGCAAAATCAGTTACCTTCACAACAAGCAGGGGATAAGTCATAACAGTCGCCAAGTTTAGCAATAGCTCCAAGAAGAAATACCTGACCAAAGAAGCGCCATAGAACATGAAAACAACAAAATTAATGTAAAAGCATTGCAATGGCAACAACAAGAGATGCAAAACACGAGGTCATTGGTCTACCTCCAATGCAGTCACTCCTTTTGTGGCTTTATTACTCAAGGTGCGTCTTTCCTTCAACTACTTCAGCATGGTCTCATACAACATGAATTGTATGGAAGGGTTGCTTACCTGCGAACAACTAAAAATCCTCCGCTTGAGCATCAGTATAACATTTTACAAAACATGAGAATGGCCATAGTTTAAAAACCAGAAAAGTCAAACTGGAGTTGAGTCAAAGAGTAGGTTAAGTTCTATTGAGTCTTGAAGACCATGAATTTTTTGAGTTATCAAACTATGATGTACCAGAACTCCTAATATTCAGATGATAGGGCATGAAACCTATAAATTGAGTTTTCACAACAAACATACAATAAATTCATTATATTTGACTAACTAAATCATACAAACATTCAGCTTAAAAAATGTCCATCAAAGTAAATAGATTACATAACCAAAAAAAAAAAAAGTTTTTATTTAAAAAATGCACTACAGAACTATTCCAATCACATAAGATCTTAATAGGCTATGAGCAATACATTTCCATGGTTCTTTCTAAGATCTAGGAACTCAAAGACTACTCCATTGATATAAACTAACATTCTCCCAGTTGACTCAACACTTCTTAAAAAAAAACTGCCAAGACTCGGCAGAGTCACAACAAAATAGCAACACTCTATCAGTCAATACATGAGAAGCATCCCGATTGCATATCAACTGGGTTTCAATAAACTACTAGCTTAGAAAAGAAATTGTCCTCTTTTAAGAAAGAGTGGGATAATAGGCTCATGCATTAAGGAAACCTTGAAGAAGACGAGGACCACATTGAATAGAAGTGCATAAATAGTTGCAGAAATTACAGCTAATAGATCAAGATACTAGAATTCAACAATCAAGAAATTATCAATTCTAGGATTGTGTGATTAAACTACCTTGTGACAGAACTCATAAATCATCCCCAAAGACCTATGCATGAAAATTTTGGGTTACTTTGTAGATAGGACATCATAGTTCTAAGATCATCTTTCTAACATATTAACGCAGGGATGAACATGATGAGGTCGATCACCGTCTTCCTCAAGGATAACTACTCCGAATCCATGGAGTTTCTTTGGACTCCTCATAGAGACTTCTCGAATCCACGAGGAAAGAAAGCAAGAGAATAGAAATAAATTCTAATAAAATTTGAAATTGATTAACGAATGAATAAAAATGAGTTCACAAGCCTTTAAACAAGGGAACCAAGCAATACGAAAGAAATCAAAATCAAACTATAACTAAAACTCCTAGAATCTGCGACTTATTATAAAAAGTAAACTTACTATTTATAGACGGTCGTGATGTCTACTAGTGCACAAGGTTTTCGGCCAAAAATAGTAAGTGTCCTATTTGGCTTCACTAAACCGTTCTCCTAATTATCCTAAGAACTTTTCATGTTGGACACAACTCCTAAAGCCCAACGGATGAAAAGCTATAGTTAAACTAAATTACTATTTATAGTAAAAATGAAAATAAAATGAGGAAACGACCGTCGATCAGGGGGTTTCTCGCAAATCCAGGCTTCGCAACCCGGCGTAGAGGGGTTGGTTGGCTAAAGTAACTCATTCTACCCCAAAATCATATATTTACGTCAGATAACTCATTCAGTATTGCGAGATACGCTCGATCTAAGGTCCAACAGTCTGGATCACTTCTATCGTCGACCGGGCCTTTTATGATCCATGTTGGCCATGAAACTGTCCGCGTCCCGCTCTACATCACATATAGATAAAAAAAAACATGTCAAAAACTTGAGCACATGAAAATAGCACGAGATTAGGTGAAATTGAGGCTGAAGAAATTGATTTTTTTATATGAAACAATGAGATGTTGATAAAGTGTCTATAGCTAGAAATAGAGGTGACAAAAGGGAAATAGAAGCGAATTCCAAAAATGGGAAAATAAGCCATGGGGTACATCAAAACAGAGGATTCAAATTAGCAAGATCCTCAATTTCCAACTCCTGCATTGATTGATTTTCAAAAAACACAAGTCATTTCATCTCCTGAATCATCAATTTAAGCCATAAGAATAAAAACTAAAAAAAAATAACTATTTCAACTAAAAGAAATTAAAAGAGAGAGAATCAGCTAATTATGGATACAAATCCTATCAAATTATCAAGCCAATTCCAGAAAAAGGCCAGTTCTTGAATTCTTGGCCTAAGGGAAGCTTCCAAATCCCTAGGGAAATGTGAATATTTCTTTAATATGTCATATAAGTAGACAATCCAAGGTAATGAATTTCAAGTTTCCAAGCACATTTCTAGAATATACTGAATTTTATTCCCAGTTTCTTGACATAACCAACAGATTTAATTTCTCAAAGAATTTGTTTCCTGGAAATAAATTCTTTAGTAATTTCTAAATTCTAGGTTGCCAAATGACCCCTAAAAGATAGCTATCACATTTTGTGATGTAGATGAAAAAAAAATAAAGACTATATATAGAAGTTAGTACTTTATCTGTGTTCATAGGTGGTCCCCACCATGCAATCTCTTTACCAAAATCAAGATGATGTGTGTTGTGGCAACATTTGATTGAAAAATCAGAGCTCAGTGTTCGATCTAGTTGTAGTTAGAGCAGATTGCTACAAGTCAATCTGCATCAACATCAAAAGGATTTTACTTGGACTATCATTAGAGACATGGGTGAGAGAGGGGCAGAAGAAGAAGAAAAAAGAAAGAAAGAAAATTCATATTAGAAGAAAAAAGGAGCTTCGCTGAGGCTACACACATCTGAATGGTCGCAGAAAGGTATAGGATCGGACCATCCATCACAAGGGTCCCATTATGCTAACGTCCACAGTAAAAGAATCAAGTCAATCCAATAATGAAGTGAGCCACAGATTATGAAACAGATATATGGCTTTAAAAAATCAATTGACAATATAAATAATCTAGAACATTCTATATTAGTAAAGACGATGGGGCAACTTACATCTCGCAAGACAAAAAACCAGCATAAGAAATCATGTCCTAAACAACATGCCTTACCGTTTATGTTAAACAACATGAAAGCAACAACAAATCCCCAAAGTGGTGCACTGCAATGCAGTCAACATAACAAGCATGTTGGCTGGGAACAGTATCAAGAAAACCTCATTGCATAATAAATACAGACAAGGAATGCGAAGTGTAATCTCTCACATGCGGTGGATGCCACATTCTTGAGAGAGACACTTAAAATATTGATGATGTTTTCTGAAGTTAAACAAAGGAAGACATTTAAGTGAAAAATCCAAGACAGCAAAAACTTGAAAAGAAATCCTAGTAGGTGATCCAACAAAGACAAAGAAGCAAGTTGAGAAGAATGCAGCAATGGCTTCATGGTCTTCTTTGAAACAATTGCCAAACTTGGGTTCTTTGTCTCAATCAAACAGAGACTAAGAGCAAGGATTTTCATACATACATAAGCAATGGAAATTACACAAATTTTATGAAAGTAGTGGACAATACTCGCAAAAATTAACATGGCCACAAGCTCGGCAATCTCATTTGCAAAAAAAAAAAAACATGACCCCACCATCTTTAAGAATGAGATCTAAGCATATTAAATATTTTGTGCCAATTTTTGTTGGATGAATTGAAAATGTTTTCAGTTTTGGAAAAATGGTATTTTTAGGATAGTTATCGTCTATAAATTATCACCTCGTATTGACAAAATTCACTGAACAAGAAGCGATGAAAAAAGAATGCAGAGGTTTAGAGCATAATACCTATGGCAATGATCTTCTTCCTATCCATGCCACCATTTCTACCTATAAAATCATATTATAGAGAAGATCAATCAAACATAAAATCATTTTAATGTAATAATACCACCAACGTCCATTTTCTTACATTGAAATATTTGGTTTCTTGCCAGTAAAAGAAAAATGAATCAATCAGCTATTACAACAGCAATTTTTACAAGAGATATGCTGAAGGAGACACTACAAGAAGTACAAATGTATCAAGCTTAACAAATATCAAGGCAAATGTAAACTCAAAAAAGTAAAGAAAAGAAGAAATAATATCCTAGATATGAAGATTGTAAGAAATGATGAGTACATAACTACCACAACAAATCACACTGACAAATAGCCATAAAGCAACATTGCTTAAAACCCATAAAAATTCATACCCTTTCTGGAATTCAATCCAGTTCCCATAGCAGTACCACCCTGCACAAGCTGCTCAAAAGAAACATTCAATGGGTTGACAAAGGCACACATCTTCTACTAGCCAATCAATAGGCAAAACCACTTGACAAAATTGCACAACAAAAAGCAAGAAAGCCCATCTCAAGCAAAATTAGAGAAATAAAATGAATATGACCTTCTTATACATAATGGAACATTTTTTCTGTAACGGCTGTTTTGGCATGTGTTTTACAAGTGTTTTTAACAAGGCTTGCTGCCTTAGAATATCCAGTCCCCATGTCCAAAAGCTTTTCCAAAATAAATTACAGGAATTTGATTTTCCTTGTACTAGTCCAAATATATGATAGGATTTCATCAGAAATCAAACAATTTCTTAGTACCCTGCAGAACACAACCAAGATAGACACTTCATGAACAAAAGAATCAACAAAAAATAATATATTTACACCATCAGGGTTATATCCATTCAACTCATAATGTCTCCATGTTGGCCATATTCTCCAATGAAGGGAAAGACATACTCAATCCTTTCAAATCAGATATCCACCTAAAATTCGAAACATATTTGATTCAAAAAGGTAATTCATATCATACTACTTCCATGGCTAGATATAAATTCAAGGAAATTCCAAGTAATAAAGAAACAACAAAAGAAGAACATATTAGATTCATCAAGAGAGCGATGTTAGAAGGAATACGTCCCATCATAAACATGCCTTGCATAAGCCTGCAGTAGTTCAAAATGATAGTTCATATAGATCTTCTCATATAGAAGCATTTTATGCTGAAAACAAATCAAATAAAGTTCTTATAATCTGTTAACTTGTATCCAGTTCCTGGTGAAATGAGGAATCTTACCAGAGCTAGGATTCCCATCAAGGATTAGGAAGGTCAAGGTTGAATTTAGACTATAAAATAAACATTGGTTGTTCTCGACACTTATTATTCCTATAAGATATGAGAATTGCAGCTATACATCTATTGTGTATTTTCTATTAATTGCTAAGGGAATTTGTTCAGACAAGTCTAACTCCATGCTTTTTCTTTCTTTCTTTCTTTCTTTATTTTTTATTTTTGGAGTATTTTGTTTAAGCTGATTTGCAGATTGAGAATTATCAGCCTGTTGGTTTTGACTTTTTATAAGATGGGTTACATGTTTCTCTTTCATTTTCTCTTTGGTTTAACAAAAAACCTATATCAAGTTGGCTGTAAAACTTGCTCAACAGCTAAAACTTTCCTAAAACCAGCTATTCCCAATTGGGAATGAACTAAAACACTATTTGGCTAATGATACTAACTAATTAGGTACTCTTAACTAGGATAACTTGCTAACTAAACTGACTTAGGAACTGACTTAAAAGTAATCTTGAAACTTCTAGATTAGGACAGTTCTTCAACTCCAAGCTATAACTCAACATGGAAAACTTTCCCAAACCATATAACTAAAGTTGGCTCTTGAGGGGTCCACATGACGACTACTTGAAAGAAAGTATTTAAAAAAGGGAAAAATAATATCAACCACCATTCGATTACACCTATATGCATAATTGCAAATGCATTAAACATTAATCATTTAATTGAAAATTTTTAACATATACATTAGGTTGGGCCCCGCCGTGATGATCACCTAGTTGAAAAATAAGGCCTGCCTATTACTCATCAGGGGGCCGCGTATCAAAACAATCAAGCCACTTGGCAGTCAGAGCCATGGCATTTTTTAGCCAGGGAAGACAGTACATTCTCCTAGTAGAGCTAGCCAATATATATCCATACCATTTATCACAAGGAAAATCTTGGAAATTTGAAATTTTCATATCCTCCCATTCTTCTCATCAGTGGCCCCTAAAATGAAACAGTTCAAATTCAATCAATGGATTTTGGTTGCGCCATTCATGGCCTTACATTTATTATCAATAGCTTCCCAATTTGTGGTTCAAAAAAAAGAATGGAATTCCATAACCAAGTGAATAGTACTGACTTGGTTCAAAGAAAAGTACATTTCTAATTTGGAGAGCATTGGTGTTTGGAGGTTAAAACCCTAAATGGTGACTTTCAACAAATTGAATGCTGCCACATGTAACCTTTCAAATTTCAATTAAGCAAAAGAATAATTTAGCCATACTAATATTTTAAGCTCTACCAAGGTAACAATCATCAGTGACCTACTATGCTTACATGTATGGATTTGAATTGTCCTGATTAAGAGTGGAATTCATAGCAATGGCTTGTATTGGATTCTGTTCTTCCTATTTGTGAAAAAAATACTATGTTCATAAATAAATTGCACCTTAAACGAGATAATAAGATCATGGCATGAAACCATAATAGAAGGGATTCAACCATAAATACTATTTTAAGCTCTACCAAGGTTAGCAAGAAAGCCCTAAAGCTGTGAATTTGGGGAAAACAACATAAAAAATCCCGTTGGATCTAGGAAATATTCAACATGTAGCCATTCAGATCTCTAGCCCTTTTCCATTAAATCTGAACCATTTATGGCATTCTCAGGACATAATCCAATGGTTAGGATTGCCTTTACCCACCAAGTCTATCCAAAAAAAAAAAAAAAAAAACTATAAAGTTTAGGAAACTGTCCATTGAAGAAGACCATGAATGGAGAAACCAGCAGCAATCAAGACTACCCCATCAAATAAATGTAAGAGATCTAGCCATCAAAGATAAAAAAGAGAGCCATCAGACACCAGTGTTCATCCCCGTAGAGAAAACATAGTTGTTGTACGGTCCGCATCATGGTTAGCCATTTTCAGCAGAAAACAGCTACATCATTTGGCAATCTTTTATTTCATAAAATAAAAAGAAAAAGGACATAAATAACAACCAAAAAAGTCCTAAAAAATTACACAACCAAAACAGAAAGGGAATTAGAAATCCAAAAACCATAACTCTCAGAACATATGAGAGAGAGATGAAGAATGGCTCAAATAGAAATGGGTTTGTCGTATATCAGCACTGAAAACATCAGAGTGGTGCATGACTTTCATTTCCTCATCACATGCTTCCTTCACCTGCATTTCCTTTAACTGAAAAATCTATGCGTATTAATGAAAACGAGAGAGATGATGAAAACCCTAACCTTCTTAAGAATCGGAGGGAGAGATTGAGGGAGAGCGAGCAGAGAGGGAGAGGGAGAGGCAGAGAGAGGGGGGAAGGGAGAGCAAGCAGAGAGGGAGAGGCAGAGGGAGAGGGGGAGAGACAGGCGGAGAGAGGGAGGGAGAGGGAGAGGGAGAGGCAAAGAGAGGGGGGAAGGGAGTGCAAACAGAGAGGGAGAGGTAGAGGGAGAGGGGGAGGGACAGGTGGAGAGAGGGAGGGAGAGGGAGAGGGAGAGCGCCTGAGAGGGAGAGGGAGAGGGAGAGGGTGAAATAGCGGTGAAGACCGCTTGAGTTGAAGTAGGAATATGCCAATATGTCCTAGAGGGGGTGAATAAGACATTTTAAAGTTTTTATGAATTATTAAAAATCCTATCACACTAATCCTATCTCAGGGTACAGATAAGGATTACTCAAAATTAACTCTACTGGCTTCCAAGCCTGGTAGAGGATCCAATCACAGAACTATTTAGATGATAAGCATGAAGCAGTTATAGTCTATGATAGATGTGTCTGTGTGTGAAGTGTGAGCGGATATGAACATAATCACACAAATGATCAAGTACAAGAATCAAACACAAACACAGTCATTTTTATAGTGGTTCGACTACTTGTCTACTCCACTCTCGACTTCCACACTCAACCCTTGAGTGATTAGATTTCACTAAGGAGGTTTCCCATGGTTCACCTCAAACATAAGGTTTTAAATCAAGTTCACCTTCAACCTTTACAGAGGTTTCTACTCGGTTCACCTCAAACCCTGGAGTTTTGCTGGCGTACTCCTAACCAGATGTTTATGCCCACATAGTGCAAGGGTCCACACAATACACCCAGAGGTTTCTACTCGGTTCACCTCTAATCCTGGAGTTTTGCTAGCGTACTCCTAACCAGATGTTTATGCTCTCCACAGAGTAAGGGTCCACACAACGCACCCCGAACGTACACTCCCGTCAGAGGCCTCCTTTGAGGACTTCAAAGGATGAGCAACACTTAAGACCCAATCCTAGAAAGGAATGATCACAAGTGTCCACTGGACTCTAGATACTTATAAATAAGTTGATGAGTCTCATTCAGCGCAATGTTGAAGATCTTCTCCTTGATGTTGAAGGGACTTCAGCTCCCTTGATCCGCAACATAAAAGATATACCTATACTAGGCTTTAGGTTGGGTTAAGGTTATGATGGAATACCACTCTCTAAATATTTTTCTATTAGGAAGATAGAGAAGTTCCAATCATCTATACATTCAAGGCATCCCAGCTTAATGATTTTCTATTAAGGTAGTAGCTGGAGGATCCTTGAATGCGGAAGTTCATTTCCCAACCTACTCTATTGAATATCAATGATGAGGGTGGATTGGAGGATTGACTCCTTGAGAGAAAGGGCTTAAGGTAAATGATAGGAAGGTTAAAACTCTCAAAAGCACTCTCTGCTTTCTCTACCAGCAATAAAGGTAAGCTTCTCTATAAATAGGCAAAATGTTCCAATGGATATAAAACAGTCATATTTATGACAGAGTTCGATATCATCGAGAAGGTTTCGATATGATCGAGCGTATACTCTCGATTGTATCGATTTTCCTCTCGATGATACAAACTCAAATGTCATTTTTGCTTTTGGAAACCTTTTGCCAGCTGGTTGATGGGATCGAGACACACATCGATGTTATCGGATTTTAAACTCTGATTCCATCGAGAGATGAATCGATCAATCGACAGGTGAAGCAAGCCTTGAAGATTTTCAAGTTCTAAAGATATGATCGGGGAACAGTCGATGTCATAGGAATTTGTATATCGATGATATCGGAGACCGTGTCAATAGGATCGATAAATCGTATATATTTACCTATAAGCTTGCTGGACGGTTTGTGTCCCATTTCAATCTAATCGATCAGGTCTCCATAAGATCGACATATGAATATCGATTTCTCGACTGCACCCCGATCAATGTTTAAAAACATCCTGAAAATCATGCTGGATAAAATATGCGCCCAGTATCGATATGATCGACTGACTTCCGATATGATCGATATTTGAGTTCGGATTGAATCGGACAGTCATCGATATATCAAAGCTCATTGTAGTTTTCTTTAGAAAAATAGGGGTGCCAAAAAACTGTCTATCGATTATATCGATCTACTTTCGATAGGATCGATATTCAAATGTCGATGATATCGACTGAACCGTCGATATATCGATAAATCTTCCAGATGAATGTTTGATTGCTGGACGCTTTTTGTCCTCACTCGATTATATCGATTGATATGCCGAGGACATCGAGAGAGCAGATCGATCATATCGAAAGGTGAATCGATATAATCAATAGTGTAAAAAAAAAATTGAAGATTTTCCTATTTGGTAAAAAAATTTCTTACACAAAAACCCTAAGATGTTCTACATATTTTTAAGGGTTTTAATCACCTGGTGTTTTGGGACTTGGGATGTGAGGCTATGATTTACCTAGGTGAGCTTCCACACATCCAGTTGAGGCAGGTACTTGAGTTGATCTTCCTGTTAGGCGTTGTTGTCCGACTGACTCAACTTACACTATAATTGACAAGCTAAGGCACTAGTAGGTGTGCTTTTAATCTCCCCCTTTGTCAATTACGTGACAAAATACCCAAAACACCACAGGAAAATATCTAGACAGATACATCCTAAATTGTGTGTATATGTATAAAAACAATTTTAAAAATTCTAATCACCCATGTACACACCCAGTAAATTCTCCCCCTTACTTCAAAAACTCCCCCTTTCTTGTTGCAGCTGCTCCCCCTAACACCTGCAACATATAGAGCACAAATATCCAATTTTTCACAGGGGTGTTTGTAATTTTTCTCCCCCTTTTTGTCAGTCATTGACAAAGATAACAAGCGATATTGACTGAATACGTGAAAGCATATGGGAGAAACATAGTCAGATAGATGTAAATAACTAAACCAGTGTAAAGCGTACATCATGAGCATGAAGCAAAATGGATGAAGAAATTGGCATAGTCATAGAAATGACAGTAAAATAAGAATTGTATGCAGCCATATCGATCAAAAATTTCATCATCCAAAAATAATTATCCCAAAAAAAACTATACTGCCCCAGACAGCAGTATCATCAGACGGAAAGATCAGCCCCATGTAGGGATACCCAAAATACGTAAACAGAGATGGATGCAAAGTTAGGTATTATGATTAGACATACAACTCCATCAGAACTGTCTCCTCTTTAGTACATAGAAGACCTGACAGTCGTTAGTAACTCAAGAATCTGCTGCACAGAGTGTTGGAGCGCTTCCATCCTGTTTTCTATTCCTGATAGTCGTTGTTCGCAGTGTTGAAGGCGCTCATCAATTCTAGTGAGATTGTTTAAAAATTGACGCTCAAGCACATGACGCTGACGATTTGTGACAGAAGCTGGACTATATTCGGGAGTTCTATTGGATCCCCAGAGAGTTTCTTCATTGGGCAAGGGAATACTATCTTCAATAGGTGGAGGGATCTTAGCATGCGATGAGACAGAGACATACACTTGTTGTGCTGCATCATGGTTGAACCATACTTCAGGATATATCTTATCAGTTGTTTCCGGCAGACCTGCCCAGTGTGCAAGCTTGCAGATAAGAGATGGAAAAGGAAGAAATTCAAGATGGTCACTCCTGATTACGTTTATTAGCTGGTCTAGTATGAAAGTTGGTAGGCATACAGGAACCTTTTGATAGACATCATATAGAAGATTGAGTGCAACGGGACTCAGGTATGTGTCATTTGCATCACATGGGTATACATTCGTGTTGAAAATACTATGAAGGAGTCAAAACAAGATTCCTAGATACTTTACTGCAAGGATATTGTCATCATTTCTAAGAACTGCTATACCCTGGCACAATGCTTGTGTAATTTCCATGCATTTTCCTAGCTCGTCTAGATTTCTGTTAGTGACAGGGATTTGTGTTACTCTAATATTTAGAACATGACCAAGGACCGATGGAGTAATGTACTTGGTGTATTGCATGAATTTCAGACATATGCAAGGTGGGTAATCTTGGACAACATGACAATAGTTGAAGAATTATTGGATCATTTCATATTGATATGGGCCGCCCATATTAATCATATTCTTTCATCCTATAGTCTCCATCATGAGATCCACCTCATAAGGTTTGACAGTACTAATGAGAATAGTACGATCGACTATCGTGACTTGTTCCCAATCTGATTGGTTTTGAGGTGGTCTAGAATATTTCTCTTTCTTACTCTTGGAAAAATTTACAGATGAGAGAGCCTTACCTTTTCCTTTAATCATCTTTCTTGTTTCATTTGGACGCTGAGATTTCATTAGGACTCCGAGCAGATCAACTAAGGAAACTGATCAGGGCAGAGAGATGGGACTAGCAGATGAAAAAAATGAAAAGAAAATTCTTAATCAGATTTTTATTTAGGCGCCCTCTGACGATCATATCGATCATTGTTTCGATTTCATCGGGAAGTTACCGATCGATTCCATCGATTCTGTCTAAGATGCCATCAACTATCATACGACTCTTCAAACTCTGAAAGGTCGTCGATTGTATCGATACTTGTTTGATGTAATCGAAAAGTTATATTAGAGGTGAAGGATTTTTTGGTTTCAAAATTTAGATGATTCTTCAAGCATATTCCTAGAATTTTTAAGAAACAATGATATCCTTAATAATATATAATATATATATGCACAAAATTAAAAAGACATTTGAAGGTTTGTATACAAAAGGAGGTCTAGAATCTCAGGTATTTGATTTGAAGCTTAGCAAAACTGCATCATTCCGAATGTTTCGATGCATAATCTGGACATGTTTTTTCACTCTCAGTGTTTCTCACTATCACTCCCTTTTCTTACAATAATGTAGCAGTGGTTATTTGTGCGAAGACCCTTCATAATTGATTTTCCTGATTGATTTAGAATCTCGCATTCTTCTTTGTTGAATCTGACCACATGCCCATTATCACAGATTTGAGAGATTCTTAGTAGGTTATGTGCCAAGCCTTTTATGCAAAAAACATTCTCATTTTTAAAAAAATTGATTCCTTCTATGATTCCCTGTCCAATTACTTCAACAGTGGTTCCATCTCCGTAGGTGACTACCCCTTTATGAAGATCCTTATAGTTTGAAAGGAGGGACTTGTCACCCGTGACATGTCTTGAGCAACCACTGTCTAGATACCATTTAGCT
Organism: Magnolia kwangsiensis; assembly: GCA_037074715.1. Lineage (NCBI taxonomy): Eukaryota > Viridiplantae > Streptophyta > Magnoliopsida > Magnoliales > Magnoliaceae > Magnolia > Magnolia kwangsiensis. The sequence continues at coordinate 158,300,192 of CM073572.1, forward strand.
ACATTACCTGATAAATGATCTAAATGAGTAACAAGGCAATTTGTCTTTTCCTTAATCACCCACTTTGTGACAGGAGTTTTTCTTATGGTAGATTTTTTCTTCTTATCTGATTCAACCACCTGATTCCCTGGGTCTTTCTTCCTGTCAACTAGCTCAAGTGAAGATGGTTGTATACTTCTTTTATCTAGCTCATAAACTGACTCCTCTTTTTTGTAGTGAACTGGGATAGATTTGGTGTTACTACTGGATGCAACAGATTTTCTAAATGGTTGTGCATCATATTCAGTTTTTATTCTAGCCTTTCCATAACCTAATCCCTTTTTATCTTTTCCATATTTTCTCATACCTAATAGTTTTTCTAATTTCGCACCGCTCGAGGAAAATTTACAGTAGTCTATCATTATCTAAGTGACATTGCTGCAAATCATTAATCGGATGAGTATTAATATTTGAAGCTTTATCCAGATCTATTTATAGCAATTCTTTTTTATTTTCGACTATTCCAAGTCTCTTGACAATATTGACGCTATGGATGTAAAGTTGGTTGTAAGCGTCTTGTAATTTATTTTGCTCTTTATCTTCTTCTTCTTTAATTTCCTCATTGTCAGATGAAAATGATTCAGTGGCTCGTTGTTCTTTCTCAGATTCAGTTGGAATGATCGAAGTAGTGGAGACCATAAGTATTTTCAAGGATTTTTGATCTCCATCACTTTCTGAGTCACTATTTTCTGATTTTGACTCTTCTGTATCATCCCATGTGGCATCCATCACCTTACCCTTGGTTTTTCTGTTTGGGCATTCAGTAGATAGGTGTCCGTACTCATGACAGGCATAACATTATGGTTCTTTGGTCTGTTTACCAAATTTGCCTGCAGAAGGTTTGTAGTTCACCTTTCTTCCTCTAGAAGCATGGCCGCGATTCTTCTGAATCTTTGTGCCAGCAAAGCCACTTCCTCATCTTCATCTTCTTTTTCGCTCTGACTGTCCTCATGTTTTGATTTCTTAGAAGTTTTTAGGACAGTGTTTTTGGATTTTTGGGGTTGTGTGAAGTGTAGTTCAAAAGTTTGTAGGGAACTTACTAGTTCTTCTACTTTCATCTCATCAATATTCCTACACTCCTCAATTTTTGTTACTTTGGGATTAAACCATTCTGGTAGGGATCTTAAGATTTTCCTACATATTTTAGGTGTCGAAACCTTCTCTCCCAATCCACCCATGGAGTTACAGATGATATTCAATTTGGTGAAAAACTCCATAAATGTTTCATGCTCTTCCATCCTAAGATTTTTGAACTGTGAAGTTAAAAGTTGTAGTTTAGATCTCTTCATAGTGCTTGTGCCTTCATGGGTTGTTTTCAATAAGTCCCATGCTTCTTTAGAGGTCTCACACATACTTATCTGATTGAAAATATCTTGGGACACTGCACAGTAGATGGCGTTCATTGCTTTTGCTTCAACATTTCGCTGTTCTTTGTCAAACGCCGTCCACTTTTCATTAGGTTTGGGTTTAGTGATTGTGGTTTCATTTTCAAGTACAATTTTTTCAGATGGTACCACATATCATTTTTCAACTACATCCCAAACTTCATGATCCAAGGATCTCAGGAAATAATGCATTCTAGCCTTTCAGTAAGCATAATTTGAACCATCAAATACTGGAGGTCTAGTGATGGAAGAGCCCTCTCCTTTGGCCATATTTCAACTTCAGTAAAGAGAGACCTGCTCTGATACCAAATTGAAATAGCAGTGAAGACCGCTTGAGTTGAAGTAGGAATATGCCAATATGTCCTAGAGGGGGGTGAATAGGACTTTTTAAAGTTTTTATGAATTATTAAAAATCCTATCACACTAATCCAATCTCAGGGTACAGATAAGGATTACTCAAAATTAACTCTACTGGCTTCCAAGCCTGGTAGAGGATCCAATCACAGAACTATTTAGATGATAAGCATGAAGGAGTTATAGTCTATGATAGATGTGACTGTGTGTGAAGTGTGAGCAGATATGAATGCAATTAATATAATTAGACAAATGATCAAGCACAAGAATCAAACACAAACACAATCATTTTTATAGTGGTTCGACTACTTGTATACTCCACTCCCGGCTTCCACACTCAACCCTTGAGTGACCGGATTTCACTAAGGAGGTTTCTCATGGTTCACCTCAAACCTAAGGTTTTAAATCAGGTTCACCTTCAACCTTTATAGAGGTTTCTACTCGGTTCACCTCAATTCCTGGAGTTTTGCTGGCGTACTCCTAACCATATGTTTATGCCCACATAGAGCAAGAGTCCACACAATGCACCCAGAGGTTTCTTCTTGGTTCACCTCTAACCCTGGAGTTTTGCTAGCGTACTCCTAACCAGATATTTATGCTCTTTACAGATCAAGGGTCCACACAATGCACCCCGCACGTACACTCCCATCGGAGGCATCCTTTGAGGACTTCAAAGGGTGAGCAACACTTAAGACCCAATCCTATAAAGGAATGATCACAAGTGTGCTTTGGACTCTAGATACTTATAAATAAGTTGATGAGTCTCATTCATCGCAATGTTGAAGATCTCCTCCTTGATGTTGAAGGGTCTTCAGCTCTCTTGATTTGCAACACAAAAGATATACCTATACTAGGCTTTAGGTTGGGTCAAGGTTATGATGAAATACCACTCTCTAAAGATTTTCCTGTTAGGAAGATAGAGTGGTTCCAATCATCTATGCATTCAAGGCATCCCAGCTTAATGATTTTTCATTAAGGTAGTAGCTGGAGGATCCTTGAATGCAGAAGTTCATTCCCCAATCCACTCTATTGATTATCAATGATGAGGGTGGATTGGAGGATGAACTCCCTGAGAGAAAAGGCTTAAGGTAAATGATAGGAAGGATAAAACTCTCAAAAGTACTCTCTACTTTCTCTACCAGCAATAAAGGCAAGCTTCTCTATAAATAGGCAAAAGGTTCCAACGGATATAAAACGGTCATATTTATGATAGAGTTCGATATCATCGAGAAGGTTTCGATATGATCGAGCGTATACTCTCGATTGTATCGATTGTCCTCTCGATGATACAAACACAAATGTCATTTTCGCTTTTGGAAACCTTTTGCCAACTGCTCGATGGGATTGAGACACACATCGATGTTATCGAATTTCGAACTCCGATTCCATCGAGAGATTAATCGATCAATTGACAGGTGAAAGAAAGAGAGATAAGCCTTGATGATTTTCAAGTTCTAATTATATGATCGGGGAATATTCAATGTCATTGGAATTTGTATATCGATGATATCGAAGACCGTGTCAATGGGATCGATAAATCGTATATATTTACCTATAAGCTTGCTAGACGGTTTGTGTCCCATTTCGATCTAATCGACCAGGTCTCAATAAGATCGACATATGAATATCGATTTCTTGACTAGAACCCCTATCAATGTTTAAAAACATCTTGAAAATCATGCTGGAGAAAATATGCGCCCACTATCGATATGATCGAATGACTTCCGATATGATCGATATTTGAGTTCGGACTGAATCGGACAGTCATCGATATATCGAAGCTCATTGTAGTTTTCTTTAGAAAAACAGGGTCGCCGGAAAACTGCCTGTCGATTATATCGATCTACTTTCGATAGGATCGATATTCTAATATCGATGATATTAACTGAACCGTCGATATATCGATAAATCTTCCAGATGAATGTTTGATTGCTGGACGCTTTTTGTCCTCACTCGATTGTATCGATTGATATGTCGTGGACATCGACAGAGCAGGTCGATCATATCGAAAGGTGAATCGATATAATCAACAGTGTAAGAAAAACTTGAAAATTTTCCTATTTGGTAAAAAGTTTTCTTACACAAAAATCCTAAGATGTTCTACATATTTTTAAGGGTTTTATTCACCTGGTGTTTTGAGACATGGGATGTGAGGCTATGATTTACCTATGGCGAGCTTCCACACATCTAGTTGAGGAAGACACTTGAGTTGATCTTCTTGTTAGGCGCTATTGTCCGACTGACTCAACTTACACCGTAATTGACAAACCATGGCACTAGTAGGTGCACTTTCAGAGGGAGCGGTAGAGAAGGAGGGAGGGAGAGGCCGATTGGGAGCGAGAGGGGAGAGTGAGAGGTCAGAGCCTTTTAAGATAGAATTAGGGATTTTTTCTTTTGTGTTTTTTTTTTTTTGTAAATATATATATATATATATATATATATATATATATATATATATATAGATCCTTTTAAAACTGACTGCAGGCAAAGGCTAGCCCTATCGGTTGGCTAAAGCTCGTTTTCTTGTAGTGATCTTTGAGGAATATAGGAAGGTGACAGACAGTCATGTCAACAAATAAAGACAACTAGGCGTACGACTAGCCCCTTTGGTCATTTAAACAAAGGGAGAATGGACAAAGATGGTCATGCCATCAAGAAATGGATCTCATTACTATGATTTCCACAGTAATGAGAAATCACTCTCAATGTTTGACTCTCAACCTTTTAACATTTCCATTATAAACAACAATCATAACCATCAGGTTACCTACGACTAGCCCCTTTGGTCAGATGTGGGGTCTTTGCAATGAGTTTTGAGTTATCTTTGAAGTTTGTAAGTTGCTTGGAATTTCCATAGAGTTTTCTAATTTAGGTTAGTTAGCCCAATGAGCAAGTTAGCCTGGATGAAAGAGTCAAGGAAACTAGAGTTAGCATGCGTTGTTTAGGAAGTTAGACCTTAAACACCACAATTAGATACAATCAATGGCTTCCATTTTACAATGAGCTTTAGAGTTAGTCTTAGGACTTTTTCTAAATTCTTTTATAAAGAGTCTTGAAATATGCTTGGAGATGCCATATTGTAAGGAGAAACTTACGTAGATATGTTGCATGGGTGGTGGAAGGAGAAACTTACGCTTGGAGATGCCCATATGGCAGGAGGAACAGAGTTCATAGATTTATTAATGGAGGTTTGAAATTAAAAGCAAGAAATCAAATTGCGAACCATACATATTGTTGGATCATAAGTGCAATAAATCATCTAAAGAAATTTGGGGTTGCCTCTAGATGATATAAATTGCCTTCATTCAAGCTATGTAGAAGAAATCTCCTGTATCTCCAGTTCTTCACAAAGAAAATAGTTGGATTAAAATTCAAAGTGAGGCAAACCCCAATTTATTACTATTGTACCAAACATGTGCAATACTTGTGATGCTCGCCCAATAATTAAGATTAAGTGAATAACATGTGACAGATGATTGAAAAAAGAAAAGAAAAAAGCGTACCTTTCTCTTCTTCTTAATACCATGGACAACCTTGATGGCTACCATCTCTTTTTTCCCTGTCCTAGCATTCCAAAACCTGACCAAATGTCGTTGAAATAAATTATACAAAATAAGAGGCAGAATGAGGAAGATGACATTAGCATTTCTCAATCAGAAGGAAATAAAAAATAAAGAAGTGAAACATCTGTAGAAACTTTAAGCCATCCATGACACATATTTTTCTCCCTTAACATAGATTATTTCTATTGAAGGGTAACTTCTCTAATAGTACAAGTCCTCTTTCTCCTGATAACCATTTAAAGCTTGTATTGCAACCTACAGAGTATCAAGATTGATTATGAGCCCAACTCAACAGGGATCCACCCTTTGAAATTGTTCGATGAGAAGTTTCTGCAGTTGAAAAAAAAAATGCAGATTGGTAAAAATATAAATATACTAATGAAAACATGTGCACTTAATAACTGCAAGCCTTTGTACAGAGATAAAATTTCAGCACTCTTTGCACGTGCTAGCCATCGCACTCTCTGCTATGAGAAAAATGTCTTGAAATGAAAATTGTGATTAAAAAATGAAAGTTATATATGCTAGAATTTGCTTGCTCAAAATTTATAAGAGAATTCAAAGCATATACTTATTAAGTTCCTAGGGCATTCGGTCCAAGTGTCTTGATGATGCTTGTTACAAGTGGGGCCAATATTTCTAAAATCCGTACTTTGATTTGATAGGCACTGCCATAGATGGAGATGCTCTAAAATTCTTACCATTTGAATTTCCTAATCTGTCAATCAATGTCCTACAAAAGACGGTTAAGAAAAAATAATAAAAAAAATTCTTGAAATTTTTTATTATTTTTTTTAAATGGCCAAAGATTATATGGCAAGAATGACTACAAACAAATCCATACACTGGAATCTCAATGAGTTCTCCATGCACAAACAAAAACTAAGCTACTATAATTAAAAATTATACAAGCTATGATGCCAACGATCATATGTGACTAAATAAGTCTGAAAACATTTGAAGTAAACATAAAATAGAGGTTAAGCCCACATGTATGTGGAATTGTGTCCATTCACATGCAGTTGCACATGCCAATATGGAACATGTGTGAGATCTTAGCTTTTCATAAGATGAGCCATATGCAAGAATCAGTCATTTCAATCCTAAAGTGTGGCACAATATGCAAAAGAAATGAGTGGCTTCTTTTTTTACTTTTTGCACACCCTCACACCCAGTGGTTTTTTTTTTTTTCTTCATTAAATGTTTCTAGCCATTGTTTTGATGGCCTTCTCATCATTGAATGTAGAATGCTGTCATATTTCTTTCTTAATTGACCATCTGCTAGCAACTAATTGAGTCATTGTGCAAATTGAAGAACTGGCCTATGCCATAGAACTCAATTGAAGCATTGAACATTATATACTACCAGTTTGTTTTTGGGGTATTATATATGATGCTTAATGGAAAGAAATGGAGCTTTTGCGATTAGCCCAATAATGCTACAGGTAGGGCCCTCTGGTTGGAAGTTAAGATCATCTGACCAGTGTGATCTTTAAGTTAAGATAGCAGAGTTGCTAATGAGCATCCAGGCTTACAACAGTGGGTGGAAATAATGATATTCTAATTATAGTTTCACAGAGTGTGAAGTGAAGCAGCAAGATATTTGGGTTACACAAGTGGGGAAATGTTTTTTTAAATGTTAGCAAGTATAAATAGCTAGGAAGCACAAGCGGGGGCATGAGTCAGTAGCACAGTTGCAAGCCACAATGGCACTTTATTAGAAGGATCATGCAACCAAGGATTCGATTATATAATAGAAGTGGAATCTGTTTTGGATAACCATGTCAATATTGTTAAAACCTTTAAACATAGGAAGACACACAACAACTTCTTAAACAAAAATTCTTTCTTTTTCCAGAACATAAACAAGTCCATGTCATTATGTATGCCAAAGTTCATTGTAACAAACAGATCCAATGGTTGGTGCATAGTAGTGGTCATCCAAAGTGGGCAAATCATATCAAAGCTTTAATCACTGAAATAAGGGGACCGCTTCCTTTTTTTTTAGGTACAAAATATGATAATATAATGATCAATCAAAAGAAATGATGAACTTTACAATGTTTAAGGTGGGGCTCTCTGGATGGACTTTTTTTTTCTTGACTTCTTGTTGCTTCTAGCATTACTTCCAAAATAGTGCCAATCTTGACATCCACCATTGATCTCACATTAGCAACACAGGCCTAAAATACAATGAAGTTTGTACAGACACATTAGCAAATGGTTAAATGCAGGAAATGAATAGAGAGTAATTAAATTCGAATAGCTATTAGTTTTTTCAGTTGAATAGAGAGAAACAACAAACAAGGTGAAGCCTCGAGTCCACAATGAAAACTAGGACATGAACTGCCTGTTTGGATGTACCCCAGACTGTTATTGGGATCCAAAATGGTGCCCTACCTGTGTTTGTTTTGTAGAAGTAGAGAATTTTGGAGCTCGACCTTTCTAATAACTTGATAATTAGTTAATATCCCCTCATTTCTATGCCAATTGGAATAGACTCATTTCCCTTCAACTCTATACCAATCAACTGACCGGCCAGCCGAGAAATCTCCGCTACTTGGACCTCTCCCGAAATCAGATGGTTGGTTCGATACCTTCAGAAATAGGAACGCTTAAAGACCTCTCCCTAATATTGAATATAAAAAATCTCATGGGTGCCATCCCTCATTCTCTGGGTAATTTGAGCTAGCTGACGCATCTTGGGCTTCTCTCTCCTGGAAGCCTAACTGATTAACGATAACTTTTTTTTTAGGTCTCTTTATTGGCAATCAACTATAACTTTGTTCTGGGACTATTGGTTAATAAGGATATGCAACATTTAGTTTAGCATTTGCTCAGCCCATCAAATTATGCATGTTAGTCATGCCACCTTTCTGCAATCTAAATCATACATGCAGTGGGTAACATGGTGGATTGGAGATAACCCCAAAATCTACACCACAGAATGATCCTAATCTTTTGATTGGGCCCTTATTAAATTGAAAATAGTACATAGATTCATAAGAAATATACAATTCCAGAAGCACAGTGCTCATTATAAATGCAAGTAGCTAGAAAATACAGAGATAATAAGAAAAATTAGTACGCATCAAAATATTATTAACTGCCAGCAGCATACTAGTGACATTGCAGCAAAGAAAAAGATATGATTATGAATCTCTAAAAACCATTATTAGCATGACCGAACCTAATCTGGATTACCCACTGGGAGCACTAACATGATTAAACTAATGCATAAATGCAAAAAAGAAAGAAAGAAAGAAAATCTAAAACAAAAAATGAAAGTAGAATAAAAAATCATCAAATGGCCAATAGTATAAATCCAGATTTAAGATTAGCTAATACAAAATGACTTATATAAATCCATTTTCTTTGATTCAAAACCTAATTCATCAATATGAATGCTGGGGAAGTTGCAATTCGATTCGATGATGCATCCAAACGCAACAGATTTCAGAAATAGAGAGGGAGAGAGAGAGAGAGAGAGAGAGAGAGAGAGAGAGACTAATCGTTCTTCTTCTTCTTCTTCTCCTACTCCTTATTCTTCTCCTTCTTGCAGCGAAAGGAGGTTTTGAAAATGCTAGCGAGAGAGAGAAAGAGAGATTAGGAAACAGAGAGAGGGGAATGCGGCCAAGAGACAGGGAGAGGATGAGGGAGAGCGGGAGATCAAGAGAGGGTGAGGGAAAGGGAGAGGCTGAGTGTGAGAGAGAGATTGAGAGAGGGAAATAGAAATGAGGGTTTGGGGAGGTCTGTTGCGTGCGGGAGAAAAGGACGGATGGATCATGTGATGTCACACCCCAAACTCAAAAATTAGATTCACAGGAATCCTGATCGCCGAATCCAGTGCCGACAGCTCCGTAGTACCCCATTCTCGGCTCCTAGCATCCATACGCCAGATTCCAATTCTGGGATCCTACAAGGAAGATTTTTTTTTTGTACATTTAACTCGTAATAAGCATAACCACAAGTATACCTAAATCATAAAGGCAACATCATCATCATATATCCACTAATATAATCATTTTAGTACAATGCTGAAAGGAAAATACATAAATCGAAAATCAAGCTCCAGAAGACTGTTGCACGCTCCAAGCTCAACACTGCTGCAACCTAACATCACCTGCACGTATTTATCGTGTATAAGCTTATAGAAAGCTTAGAGGGTGGTGTAAGTGTGTATACCAAGTAAGTGTGAAGTATTCAATATAATGCCATCATCATACAATACCGAAATTACTAGTAATCCATAAATCGTACATTGTCAGAATAAGCAGAAATACTGACCAGATCATGAATTATCAGAGTAAGAAAAAGTATGGACAAGTTCATAAGTCAATCAATATCAAAATACGCAATATAGAATATCTATGCACTAAAGAATCATAAAGAGTCAAATATCAGATGCCGAGGATGTAATGCAATACACAAATCCTATTAAGTCTGTCTTGGCCATATATGTACAGAAACATAGCAACCCAAAATTTCATATGCCTGTGGATGTAATGCAATATGCGATGCGAATGAAATGACCATATTGGAGTGTGAAGTCGGGATGATAGTACGTAGTATCACAAGCTACGGGGTCCACCACAAGGGACTTCTATCCAAACCAGTCCCATACCTAAATTTAGATAGTTAGACTCAACGTGGTAAACTCCTGATCTCAGGTTAGTCGCGCACCCAACCGAAATCCTTACCATAACGAAGGTACATAAAAATTAGTTTTGCACCACCGGCACGAGTGGATAGTGAATGAATGAATGAATGAGCATGCACCTCCTACTCAATAAGTCCACATATTAGTACGGTTCCTCTCTGAAAAATCACCGGGGTCTATTACACTCCAAACCAAATTGTCGCCCCATCGCGCACAACAAGGTGAGTGGAAGAGACCTCACTATCCGCCTACCAATATCGGGCCCAGCTCGTAGATAGCGGACCCATTCCTCGAGCTGGTCAGACTCAGCCTAACATTGCCCCCGCCTCTCGAGCAGGTAAGGCCGCACCCCCTTCCAACCGACCATGACACAGTAGGAGACGCGGCCTGATGGTATACGGCCCTCATGCGCTCATGCATCTACTTGGTCTAGACGTTGGAGAAACCTCTAGAACCAAGAGAGTTTAGGAACTTTCACCCAGGGATATCTATAGCACCCTATGTAAAACAGATTTTTGATGTCCCATCTGGCCATCTACGTCATGCCTGTGGAGGCTACGGCCCTGATGTCGCTAGGGCATATAGTAATCACAACACACAATGCAAGATGCGTGAGTCATACAATCCAGTCATGTATCAATCCTGCGCATACGGTGCGCTCATGTGAGATAATATCTGCCTATCAGGGAGTCTCATAACAACCGTCACTATGACATATGCAATGGTCAATCATATCTCATAATAGACATGTAGATGATGCTATGGGCATGTATCATGATGCTGTGTGGTTATATACTCACAATAAAAAATCAGCAATCGGTCACGTTAATCGAAATCGATCGGTAATCAGAGTCAGCAAATCGACCACGTCGATCGAAACGGTAATCAACAAATAAAAAAAATGGGGTCCATAGATGATCAGCCCATGAATTATAGTCTAAAGATCAACACTCGGCCGTGGTCATATCAAATCCGATAACACGGAGGCAACCGTCTACGATGAATGAGGCCTACTTATTTGGGTTAACCCACTGAGGGAATGATGAGAATAGGCCTAACCAGGCCTAAGGGAAGGTCACAATGTGGACATCCAACCATCATTGCCCATCAATGTGGACATCTAACCAACATTGCTCCCAAGGAGTGGCCGACATAGGGCCAAACATATAATGGGCCCATGGTCTCGAGTACAATCACGATGGGCCTTATTTACGTTACATAAGCCTCGTCATATTAGGTCAAAATACATCTCATCAGGCCTCGAATACGCAACAGGTGGGCCTTGCACCTGGGCATCGAATACATCTCAATGGGCCTCTTATGTCAAGCGGGCCACATCACAGGGGTCGCATCGTATGAGTCGCGCAACGGGCTTTATATACATCAAATAAGCTGCACTGATGGGCCTCATGTATACCAAGTCGAACTTCATTACATGGGCTTCAAATACATCATATTGGGTATCAACACATGGGCTGTAATTACATCATATTGGGCCTCAACATATGGGTTATATATGCATCACACTGGGCCTCAACAATGGGCCTTGAATACTTAATAATGGACCTTACCAAATGGGTCAGAAATACATCATAATGGGCCATGTCATATGGGCTGAAAATACATCTCAATGAGTCATAACCCATGGGCCTCAGTACAAAACATGTGGGTCCTACACATGGGTCTCATATGCATCAAATGGCTACGTGTCATGGGCCTAATACATATCATAATGGGTCTTGCCTATAGGCCATGAATATATCACAACGAGCTTTGCCCATAGGCCTCAAATACATCATAATGGGCTACGATTCGTGGGCCTCAATTTACATTAAGTGGATCGCATTAATGGATCTCATATACACGATAGGTGGGCCCTGCACATGGGCCTTAAACACACAGCATGTTGGCCCAACACATGGGTCTCATATGCATTAAATGGGATACGTGTCATAGGCCTAATACATATCACAATGAGCCTTGCCTATAGGCCACGAATATATCGCAATGGGCTTTGTCCATAGGCCTCAAATACATCATAATGGGCTATGATCCATGGACGTCAATTTACATTAAGTGGGTCGCATTAATGGGTCTCATATACACGATAGGTGGACCCTGCACTTGGGCCTTAAACACACAGCATGTGGGCCCAACACATGGGTCTCATATACATCAAATGGACCATGTACATGGGCCTCTCCATCTGGGCCTTACATACATCACGTTGAGCCGCACGACAGGTGGGCCTTATACAACCAGTAGGTGGGCCTGCTCCTCCCAAATGGGCCCACCAGACGAACAGCATGGATGTACAACGCATATATCAAGGTAGATCTCACGTAACATTTATTTCCCATCCAATCTGTTCACAAGGTCACAAAGACTTGCATAAAGAGAAAAATAAATATCATATTGATTCAAACTTCGGTAACCCCAAAAAGGGTGTTTAATGGCAGGGGTTCAATCTCCACGATTTTATGTAGTGGTCCTCTTAATAGACAGCGTGGATATAGAATAAATACATCAATGGTGGGTTCCACCGTCCAAGCTACTGGACGGTGTGGCTGGACGGTGTATATTTAAAACACATACATCATACATCACGTGGACCACGCCTACAGAAATTGCTGATGTTGCTACAGTGGGCCCACCGTCCTGAAATCTGATGGACGGCTAGGATGAAATGCATATATCAAGGTGGATTGCCACCGTCCACCTGGCGGGATTGTGGACGGTCCATGCATCCAGTAAGATGATGGATGGAGTGGATGAAACACATGCGTCATGGGTTCCACATGCTGCACTCAACAGGTCACAAAGGTGGGCCCCACGTCCCCTACATGGATGGGGTGGATATAAATATATCAAGGTGGTGTCCAGTACATGGACGAACGATGTAGGTTAAAACCCATACATCATTGGAGGTGGCCTCACCTATTCATTGATGTCGGCAACAGCAACTGCTGCTTCTGCAAAGGGATGCACGACGTGGATGAAGCAAGCCCACATCACAGTGGGCCACGCCCATTTAGACGGATAGTTGGATAAAACCCTTACCTCACATGGGTCCCACAGCAAGGATTAAGCACATATATTACAGGTGGGTCCCACCGTCCAACCTACTAGACGGCTGAGATCAACGGATACTCATGGTGGCCCTTAAGTGCTGCACAAGCAACTGCTGCTGCCCATTATCAAACAGATGGACGATGGGGATTCAGGACTCATCCATCAAAGTGGGTCCCGCAGGACCTGGTGACGCTAATACCGATGGGACCCACAGAACTTCTGACGTCATGACAGCAGCAGTATAACTACTGTCAACGCCCACCAGCCGATCCATTCTAAACAAGGTGGGTCCCACGTAGGGCCCACCGTATATAATTTATAATACTATTATTATTATTACACAAACGCTGGACATTGGATGGACGGTATAAATATAACACAAGCATCGTGATGGGGTCCACACACGTGGCCACCTCACATGCGTCACATAAATCATGGTGGGTCTGTATAAATGGATGGTAGGGATATAATACATACGGCATGATAGGGCCCAAGGTATGTCCCACCCAGATGGATGGACGGATGAACCCGTGCATCAATGGTGGCCCATGACCACATCCAGGAGGCTGGACGGTCAGGATAAGACCCATATATTCTTGAGTCCCTCACTGCAAGTGTTGTTATAGGTTAAGCTTGTCTTCACCTGATTCATGATGGTGTGGGCCATCTAAGTGCTGTGAAAGGTTGATTTTCGAGGTAACCAACTAATTAAAGGGGGCCCATCAAATGCACGGTGTTGATGTTCAACTCACACCATGGTGGGGCCTGAGGTGGGGTCCACCATTCCACCTTTAAACTAGCAGCAAGGACGCTGACAGCAACAGGGACGTCCCATGCATGTGTTTTGTTATTTTTACTTTTATTTTTATTTTCTACGAATTCCTATATGTGGGGCCCGCGTTAGAAAAATCCACACCTACTAATGGTCTCCCCGACTCGTAACAGAACTAACGAGTCCAATATGTAATATTTTTGGCGTACAGAAACATCACAGCGAGCCTCAACCGTTTAAATCACCTAAAACCATTGTTTCCTGCATTATGGCCTGCCAGAGGTTTAGATCGGATTCACATTTCGGTTCAACGACTAAAATGAGATGGGAAAAAGGGTGGACAGTGTGGATTAAATCCATACATCAAGGTAGGGCCTACATGGGCAGCCCGTCCAAAAGCATAAACCAAGCACTTCTTTTCTTCTTCTTTTTTTAGTACACCCACTGTCTACCCATGCTCACAAAGTCCAGCGTCCAGTGACGCTGGACAGGGACATATTTATCAAAGTGGGTCCCATGTGGACATGGCTCACTTGATCAAGTGATACTTGTAATTTTCCATCACCCTTAAGTAGGGCCCACATGGCTTGGATGGCCGTAAGGTCCATTTAATGGATGATTTGAACATCACATTCATCAAGGTGGGGTACATCCGAGTGGGCCACATGGCCACATCATCACACCAACATATTGAAAGAGAGAGTGAGAGAGAGAGAGAAAGAAGCACCCACCTTTGATCGCCTATTCCTTCTTTCGCCAACGTGATCTAGAGCTCCAAAGGACAAACTTCAACAGTTATGATTGGTTTTGGAGGGTGGGGATGGGAGATAGGAAGGTGGGCCACACATGGCTTTTCCATGGAAACCATGGACAATTTTCTCTTTGGGGTTGCTTGGGAGAATGAGAGAGAATGAGAGAGAGAGAGAGAGATGATGAGAGAGGACTGATGGGAGAGAGGGATGGTGAGTGATGGGTAGGTGTACTTGGTTGTAAGAGAGTGTTGACTTTAGGAGAGGGGTGGATGTACTTGGGGATGGGGTGTGAGGTGATGGGAGTACTTGACATTTGACATGATTGATGGGATTGATTTGAAAGGTTGTAGAGATTCTCTTGGGATTTTATAAATGCGCGGCGTTTTCTCGAACTGAACGCGGGCCCACTTCTTCTGGCCTGGGTATCGCCTCGGTGCGTGAGACGCGGCATCGGAACCCCGGGGACGGCGCAATCGCTAGGGTACAAGTCTCAGGTTGAGTCGACACTGGAATACGGGATACGACTCAGGGTTACGTGCAAATGCCGGTTAAGGGTCGAAGATTGTCGAAATTCAACTGGAAAGACCGCGGTAGTCTACGGAACGGTACGGTCTAGGATACAGGGCTTACAGATCTCCCCTCCTAATAAAAATTTCATCATCGAAATTTAAAGGACAGACAAGGGAAGAGGAAACATTATCTAGTATATATGTGAAGGCACAATCACTCTATAAAGGGCTAAAGATAGCGGTCTCTAATCTCTACCTCACACCCCTAAGACGTATCATCAACCCTATGGTGACCCCTACTGAACCTCGGACTATACAGTCTCGCAATCTCAATGGTAGGGGACTATATCAGAAAATTACTAAGTTATTCGAACTCGGGGACCTAACCATTCTAGGTTCTCAACAATCATACAGTGCGAGGTAACTATCAGCAGATATGTGATGTTATCTTCAGGTATTCCCAAGTTATGCTCTGATACCAACTTCTGTCACGCTCAAAACCCAGAAATCAGATTCACAGGAATCCTGATCACCGAATCCAGTGCCAACAACCTCCGTAGTACCCCATTCTCAGCACCTAGCATCCATACGCCAGATTTCGATTTTGGGATCCTATAAGGAGGAATTTTTTTTTGTACATTTTATTCGTAATAAGCATAATCACAAGTATACCTAAATCATAAAGGCAACATCATCATCATATATCCACTAATATAATCATTTTAGTACAATGCTGAAAGGGAAATGCATAATTCGAAAATCAAGCTCCAAAAGACTACTGCAACCTAACATCACCTGCACGTATCTATCATGCATAAGCTTATAGAAAGCTTAGAGGGTGGTGTAAGTGTGTATACCAAGTAAGTGTGAAGTATTCAATATAATGCCATCATCATACAATATCGAAATTACTGGTAATCCATAAATCGTACATTGTCGGATTAAGCAGAAATACTAACAAGATCATGAATTATCAGAGTAAGCAGAAGTATGGACAAGTTCATAAGTCAATCAATATCAAAATACACAATATAGAACATGCACTAAGGAATTATAAAGAGTCAAATATCAGATGCCGAGGATGTAATGCAATATACAAATCCTATTAAGTCTGTCTAGGCCATATATGTGCAGAAACATAGCAACCCAAAATTCCATATGCCTGTAGATGTAATGCAATATGCGATGCAAATGAAATGACCATACTGGAGTGTGAAGTCAGGATGATAGTATGTAGTATCACAGACTACGGGGTCCACCACAAGGGACTTCTATCCAAACCAGTGCCATACCTAAATTTGGATAGTTAGACTCAGCGTGGTAAACTCCGGATCTCAAGTTAGTCACACGCCCAATAAAAATCCTTTCTATAACGAAGGTACACAACAATTAGTTGTGCACCACCGGCCCGAGTGGATAGTGAATGAATGAATGAATGAGCATGTACCTCCTACTCAATAAGTCCACATATTAGTACGGTTCCTCTCTGAAAAATCATCGGGGTCTATTACACTCTAAACCAGATTGTCGCCCCATCGCGCACAACAAGGTGAGTGGAAGAGACCTCACTATCCGCCTGTCAATATCGGGCCCAGCTCATTGATAGCGGACCCATTCCTCGAACTGGTCAGACTCAGCCTAGCATTGCCCTCGCCTCTCGGGCAGGTAAGGCCACACTCCCTTCCAACCGACCACGACATAGTGGGAGACACGGCCTGATGGTATGCGACCCTCATGCGCTCATACATCCACTCGGTCTAGACGTTAGAGCAACCTCTGGAACCAAGAGGGTTTAGGGACTTTCACACAGGGATATCTATAACACCCCATGTAGAACTGATTTCCAGTGTCCCATCTGACCATCCACGATATGCCTGTGGAGGCTGCGGCCCTGATGTCGCTAGGGCATACAGTAATCACAACACACAATGCAAGATGCATGAGTCATACAATCCAGTCATGTATCAATCCTGCACATACCGTGCGCTCATGTGAGATAATCTCCGCCTATCAGGGAGTCTCATAACAACCGTCACTATGACATATGCAATGGTCAATCATATCTCATAACAGACATTCAGATGATGCTATGGGCATGTATCATGATGCTATGTAGTTATATACTCACAATCGGAAATCAGCAATCGGTTACGTTAATCGAAATCGATCGGTAATCAGAGTCGGCAAATCTACCACGTCAATCGAAACGGTAATCAACAGATAAATAAAATGGGGTCCATAGATGATCATCCGATCAACTATAGTCTAAAGATCAACACTCGACCGTGGTTATATCAAATCCGATAACACAGAGCCATCCGTCTACGGCGAATGAGGCCTACTTATTTGGGTTAACCCACTGAGGGAATGATGAGAATAGGCCTAACAAGGCCTAAGGGAAGGTCATCATTGCCCATCAATGTGGACATCTAACCAATATTGTTCCCAAGGAGTGGCCTACATAAGTCCAAACATATAATGGGCCCATGGTCTCGAGTACAATCACGATGGGCCTTATTTACGTCACATAAGCCTCGTCATATTGGGTCAAAATACATCTCATCAGGCCTTGAATACACAACAGGTGGGCCTCACACCTGGGCATCGAATACATCTCAATGGGCCTCTTATGTCAAGCGGGTCACATCACAGGGGTCGCATCGTATGAGTCGTTCAACAGGCTTTATATATATCAAATAGGCTGCACTGATGGGCCTCATGTATACCAAGTCGGGCTACATTACATGAGCTTCAAATACATCATATTGGGTATCAACACATAGGCTGTAATTACATCATATTGGGCCTCAACATATGGGTCATATATGCATGACACTGGGCCTCAACAATGGGCCTTGAATACTTTATAATGGACCTTGCCAAATAGGTCAAAAATACATCACAATGGGCCATGTCATATGGGCTGAAAATACATCTCAATGGGTCATGACCCATGGGCCTCAGTACAAAACATGCGGGTCCTACACATGGGTCTTTTATGCATCAAATGGGCTGCATGTCATGGGCCTAATACATATCACAATGGGTCTTGCCTATAGGCTACGAATATATCACAATGGGCTTTACCCTTAGGCCTCAAATACATCATAATGGGCTATGATTCGTAGGCCTCAATTTACATTAAGTGGATCACAATAATGGGTCTCATATACACGATAGGTGGGCCCTGCACATGGGCCTTAAACACACAGCATGTGGGCCCAACACATGGGTCTCATATACATCAAATGGGCCATGTACATGGGCCTCTCCATATGGGCCTTACATACATCATGCTGAGCCGCACGACATGTGGGCCTTGTACAACCAGTAGGTGGGCCTGCACCTCCCAAATGGGCCCACCAGACGAACAACATGGATGTATAACACATACATCAAGGTGGATCTCACATAACATTTATTTCCCATCCAATCTGTTCACAAGGTCAAAAAGACTTGTATAAAGAGAAAAATAAATATCATATTGATCCAAACTTCGGCAACCCCAAAAAGGGTGTTTAATGGCAGGCGTTTAATCTCCACGATTTTATGCAGTGGTCCTCCTAATAGATAGCGTGGATATAGAATAAATACATCAATGGTGGGTTGTCACGCCCTAAACTCAAAAATCGGATTCACAGGAATCCCGATCGCCGAATCCGGTGCCCACAGCCTCCGTAGTACACCATTCTCGGCTCCTAACATTCATATGCCAGACTTCTGATCCTGGGATCTTATAAGGAGGATTTTTTTTTTGTACATTTAACTAGTAATAAGCATAACCACAAGTTTACCCAAATCATAAAGGCAACATCATCATCACATATCCACTAATATAATTATTTGAATACAATGCTGAAAGGGAAATATATATGTCAAAATCAAAGCTCCAGAAAACAGCTGCACGCTCCAAGCTCAATGCTGCTGTAACCTAACATCACTGCACGCATCTATCGTGTATAAGCTTATAGAAAGCTTAGAGGGTGGTGTAAGTGTGTGCACGAGAAAAGTGCCAAGTATTCAATATAATATCATAATCATACAATACCGGAAAGCTATTAATCCATAAACCATACAATGACTGAATAATCAGAAAAACTGATAAGAGCAGGAATTATCAACGTAAACAGAAATACTGACAAGATTATAATTATGTGATAACAGAATAAGCAGAAGTATGAACAAATCCATAAGTTAATCAATATCAGAATACGTAATATAGGACAGCTATGCAAATGATGAGTCATAGATAATCAAATGTCGAATGACAAGGATATAATATAATACATAATTCGAAAGAGCTAACAAATATCATCACTCTCATCTAAGTCACAGGAATACAGAAACATAACAACCCACAATGCCACATGCCGAAGATGTAATGGAATATGCAATATACGGTGCTAATGGAATGACCATACTGGAGTGTGATGTCGGAATGATAGTACATAGTATCGCAGGCTACGGGATCCACCACAAGGAACCTCTATCCAAACCAGTCCCATACCTAAATTTGGATAGTCTGACTCAACGCAGTAAACTCCTGATCTCAGGTTAGTCGCGCGCCCAACCGAAATCCTTGCCATAACGAAGATACACAACAATTAGTTATGCACCACCAACCCGAGTGGATAGTGAATGGATGAATGAATGAGTATACAACTACTACTCAGTAGCCTGTCAGCACATTAGCCTGCCAACCGCTGGTAGCTCGCCCAGGCCTCAGCCCCACCCACATCACACCCGCCCACATCAGCGTCCGCCCATGTGCGTCCGCCCACATGCACAACAGTGATAGGGTGTCATAATATCATGTCAGTCCTCATATCAGTACAGTTCCTCTCTGAAGAAATCACTGGGGTCTATTACACTTTACACCACCTGCCTGCCCCAATTAAGCGCACAACTAGGTAAGTGGAAAAGACCTCACTATCCGCCTATCAGTAGTCTGTCAATACTTATCTGGCTCGCCAATAGCGGACCCATTCCTCGAGCTGGTCAAACTCAGCCTAGCCATGCCTACTCCCTCGGGCGGGTAAGGTCGCACCCCCTTCCAACCGACCACGACACAGTGGAGAGCGCAACCATCTGGTAATCGGCACTTAACGCTCATCTACCCACTCGGTTTAGACGTTGGAGCATCCTTTGGAACCAAGAAGGTGTTTAGAGATTTTCACCCAGGGCTATCTATGGCGGCTCGATGCTCGAACAGATTTTCGGTGTCCCATCTGGCCATTCACGATATGCTTGTGGAGGCTACGGCCCTGATGTCACTAGGGCGTATAGTAATTACAACACAATGCAAGATGCATGAGTCATACAATCCAATCATGCATCTATCCTGCGCATGTCATGCGCTCATGTGAGATAATCTCCACCTATCAGGGAGTCTCACATCATCCTGCCCAATGACATATGTAATGGTCAATCACATCTCATAACAAACATGCAGATGATACGAATGGGCATGTATCATGATGTTATGATGTCACATACTCATAAACGGTATCAATAACCGGCATCGAAAATGTGGACTGTTAACCAACATTGCCCCTAAGAAATGGCCTACATAGAAT
Source organism: Magnolia kwangsiensis (assembly GCA_037074715.1). NCBI lineage: Eukaryota > Viridiplantae > Streptophyta > Magnoliopsida > Magnoliales > Magnoliaceae > Magnolia > Magnolia kwangsiensis. The sequence goes on from CM073572.1 coordinate 158,320,874, forward strand.
CAAATATATAATGGGCACATGGCCTCACACAAGGGCCAAATATATGAAACAGGTGGGCCCTGGTCATGGGCCTAACACATATCACAATGGGCCTTGCCCATAGGTCTCAAATACATCTGGATGGGTCACACCCATGGGCCTCGGATATATCACAATGGGCCTCAAATATACTTCGTAGGTGAGTCACATACATGGATGTAATACACATCAGTATGGGCTACATCACATAATATACATCACTATGGCCACAACCCATGGGCTTTAAATACACAATAGGTGGGCCCTACACATGGGCCTCAAATATATACCACGGGTGAGCCTCAATGGACGAGTCACCAATACAACAGGATGGGCCTAATGACATGTACCCCATAAATATATCGAATAGGCCACACCAATTGGGTCTTACATACATTGCAATGGGGCATGACCCATGGGGCTTGCATACATCACAATGAGCCTTGCAACATGGGCCTTGCATACATCACAATGAGCCTTGCAACATGGGCCTCATATATATTTAAGGTGGGCCTCAACAACGGGCCTCATACACATCAAGGTGGGCCTCAACAACGGGCCTCATACACATCAAGGTGGGCCTCAACAACGGGCCTCATACACATCAAGGTGGGCCTCAATAACGGGCCTCATACACATCAAGGTGGGCCTCAACAACAGGCCTCATATATGGCCTTAGCAACAGGTCACAAATATATCAAGATGGGCCTAATCAATCATATGGGATAAATCAATCAAATGGCTGATACGAGCAGGCCGATCAAATGGACCGATACAAATGGGCTGTGCATTTTGGAGTTATACTAAGCATGTTATAAAGTAATGCCCTATCCTTACAACGCAGCTGGCCTAGACGGCTTGCATACAACAAGTACGGGCCTACCAATGGGCCCTAGGGAGAGTCGCAATGTGGACATTTAACCAACATTATACTCGCAATGTGGATGTCAAACCAACATTGCTCCCAAGGTGTAGCCCGTAGTGAATAACATTACGTAAACCAGGTTGGGATCACACATTGCAATGGACCTTAGGTACACCCCATTGGGCCTTAAATACATCAAATGGGCCATGTCATATGGGCCTTTTACTCATCAAATGGGCCACATCAATGGGCCGCACCAATGGGCCTTATGTGCATTACAATGGGTCATAACCCGTAGGCCTTAGATTGCATTAAATGGTTCTCGACCCATGGGCCTTATACATATCAAATGGGCCTAATCCCATGGGCTTTAAAATACATCAAATGGGTTCAATCCCATGGACCTTGGAACACATCAAATGGGTCCACTCTATGGGCCTTAAATTACATCAAATGGGCCTAATCCCATGGGCCTTGGAACACATCAAATGGGTCCACTCTATGGGCCTTAAATAGCTCAACAACTAGCTACATTCATGGACCTAATTAAATTCAACTGTAGTGGGCCTCAAAAGTGCATTCATTAAGCCCAACATTTAAGGAACTAAAGGTATAAATCATTTCCTCTAAGATCTTTATAATATGGTGGGCCCCACTCCTCAAAATTTCAGCCCAAGGCCAGTATAATTATAACATGTTGCTGTCCTAAATTTGGGCACTCCATTGGAGTGGGTCCAAGGCCTCTAAAACTCTGAAAATTGACGGCCAAGGTCCCTCATCATGCATACAATGAGAGGAAACCCAAAAAGGTGGCCTACCATCAGAAGAAATATTTTTGAATTATGGTTTTTTATCAAGGCATATTGCTGGACTGCACAGCAGAAAAAAATCTGGGAGTCCAACCATCTTGGCCCATTCTTTTGGATGCCTAAACGGGGTCACTTGAGGCTGAAATTTTACAGAGTTATACTTCCATAGGTGGACCACACCCCAAAAATATTTCATAATTTTTAGATATCTCTAAGTATTTTAATTAATTTAAACAAAACAGACTGTTCAGAAAAATCAGACAGACCTGGACGTCCCAACGTGGTGGGCCAGTCTGGCCCTCACCATGGTGTGTACAGGGGTACATTGGCCCTGAAATTTGGTAGGTGGGTTATAAAATAAGTGGACCACACTCCTAAAAACTTTCAAAATTTTTGGATATTTTTAAATATTTTAATTCATTTACATAAATCAATCTGTCCTGAAAATCGGACTGATCTAGACACCATATTATAATGGACCGGTCCCGCCATCACCATGGTGTGTACAGGCATCCATTGGCCCCAAAATTTTGTAGGTGGGTCCTACCATAAGTAGGCCACCCCGATAAAATTTTTTATAATTTTTAAACACCCATAGGTATTTTAATAAATTTCAAAAATCCAACTGTCCATGGTGGAATGTTGCTGAAATAGTGCAGAAAATCCAGACTGTCCACCTCACTTGGACTACACCTTTGGGACCCCAATGAAGGTTAGTTGGGGCTAAAATTTGGGGGACATCAATATGAGATCCCCACCTTTCATAAAAGTATATTTAATAAGTATGAATAATCCCCCAAACAGTCCCAAAATCTGGTCCAAAAACAACCAGAAACTGTCCAGAAAATTCTGGACAGCAACATGTACTTAGATAAAATTTATTAAATAAGTTAAATAAAAAGGGAAATACATTAATGGGCCACACACATCAGGAAATAAAATGAGGAAAAAGAGAGATAGAAGGACAATCTGGCTATAGGGAAAGGGACTCCGCTATTATTGAGCCCTCCCAAGATCAATCACACCCGCACATCATACCTAGATTTACATTTACAACATGGATCTTGCACATGAATGACCTATAATAAAAATGCATGGTGAGGATGTCATCCCCACCATGGTTATAAGGTCTAGATGACCCAAACATAATATGATATGAAATAAAACTACCATGATGGGGCCCATAGAGAAAGGCCCCATGCATGGATCATGCATGCATAAGGTAGGCCATTAGGCCACAACCATGGGATTGTGTGGGATCTCCACCATTGATTGGTGGGTCCTACACTTCCCTTATGAAAGAAAAAAAAATATCTAGGCTATAAAAATCAGATTTTTTACATCTAGAGGAGCACCCACCGTCCGATCTTCTTGCTCCTATGGGCTCCTTAGCACCTTAGCTTTGATTTCAATAGAGGAGATGAGGAATGGATGGCTAGGATTGAAGATCTTAGGATGGGGAGGTGGGCCACACTTGGAGTTTTTTTTTAAAGGGAGGGAGAGGCTTGGAGAGCTTCATATGTATGGATTTCTCTTTGCTTGAGAAAATGAGATGAGAAATGAGAAAGAGAGAGAGTGTTGTAAAGAGAGAGATGGGTGATGGATGGATGCATGAATAATGGGTGTGTAAGAAAACCTTGACTTTGGTGGCCTTTTGTGTAAGAAAGGCATGTGAGGTGTAAGAGATTCTTGACTTTTGAGGCATTTTGTGTAAGAGAGGTATGGGCTTTATAAGGAAATCTTGACTTTTGTGGTTGCTTGGGAATAGGTGAAAGGTGATGTGTACTTGACATGTACTTGACATGTTGATGGATTGATGGATTGATTGATTGATAGGATGATGTGACACATCGTAGAGATTCTCTTGGGTTTCGCAAAGCGCGACATTTTCCTCACACCGAACGCTGGCCTACATCTCCTGACCAAGGTATAGCCTCGGCGCGCAAGTCGCGTAGCATCGGAACTGCAGCGACGACGCGGTCACTATGGTAAAGGTCTTGGGTTGATTTGATATGGGTTGACGGCATACGAATCAGGGTCGCATGCAAATATTGGTTAAGGGTCGAAGGTTTCCAGAATTCAACCAGTAAGACCGCGGAAGTCTATGGAATGGTACGGTCTAGGATACGGGGCTTACATGGGTTCCACCGTCCAAGCTACTGGATGGTGTGGCTGGACGGTGTAGATTTAAAACACATACATCATACATCACGTGGACCACATCTACAGAAATTGATAATGTTGCTGCAGTGGGCCCACCGTCCTGAAATCTGATGGACGGTTGGGATGAAATGCATATATCAAGGTGGATTGCCACCGTCCACCTAGAGGGATTATGGATGGTCCATGCATCCAGTAAGATGATGGATGGAGTGGATGAAACACATGCGTCATGGGGTCCACATGTTGCACTCAGCAGGTCACAAAGGTGGGTCCCACGTCCCCTACATGGATGGGGTGGATATAAATATATCAAGGTGGTGTCCAGCACATGGACGAACGGTGTAGGTTAAAACCCATACATCATTGGAGGTGGCCCCACATGTTCACTGACGTCGGCAGCAGTAACTGCTACTGTTGCAAAGGGATACACGACGTGGATGAAGCAAGCACACATCACAGTGGGCCACGCCCATCTAGACAAACAGCTAGATAAAACCCTTACCTCACATGGGTCCCACAGCAAGGATTAAGCACATATATTATAGGTGGGTCCCACAGTCATCCATCAAAGTGGGTCCCGCAGGACCTGGTGACGCTAATACCGGTGGGACCCACAGAACTTCTGACGTCATGACAGCAGCAGTATAGCTGTTGTCAACGCCCACCAGCCGATCCATTCTAAACAAGGTGGGTCCCACGTGGGTCCCACAGCAAGGATTAAGAACATATATTACAGGTGGGTCCCACAGTCATCCATCAAAGTGGGTCCCGCAGACCTGGTGACGCTAATACCGATGGGACCCACAGAACTTCTGACGTCATGACGGCAGCAGTATAGCTGTTGTCAACGCCCACCAGTCGATCCATTCTAAACAAGGTGGGTCCCACGTAGGGCCCACCGTATATAATTTATATTATTATTATTATTATTATTACACAACCAGTCCACGTCTAGACGCTGGACATTGGATGGAGGGTATAGATATAACACAAGCATCGTGATGGGGTCCACACACGTGGCCACCTCACATGCGTCACATAAATCATGGTGGGTCTGTATAAATGGATGGTAGGGATATAATACATACGGCATGACAGGACCCAAGGTATGTCCCACCCAGATGGATGGACGGATGAACCTGTGCATCAATGGTGGCCCATGACCACGTCTAGGAAGCTGGACGGTCAGGATAAGACCCATATATTCTTGAGTCCCTCAGTGCAAGTGCTGTTATAGGTTAAGCATGTCTTCACCTGATTCATGATGGTGTGGGCCATCTAAGTGCTGTGAACGGCTGATTTTCGAGGTAACCCCCTAATTAAAGGGGACCCATCAAATGCACGGTATGATGTTCTTCTCACACCATGGTGGGGCCTGAGGTGGGGTCCACCATTCCACCTTTAAACCAGCATCAAGGACGCTGCGTACTACAGCATCCAAAGGACACTGACAGCAACAGGGACGTCCCATGCATGTATTTTGTTATTTTTACTTTTATTTTTATTTTCTACGGATTCTTATATGTGGGGCCCGCATTAGAAAAAATCCACACCGACTACTGGTCTCCCCGACTCGTAACAGAACTAACGAGTCCAATATGCAATATTTTTGGCTTATAGAAACATCACAGCGAGCCTCAACCGTTTAAATCACCTAAAACCATTGTTTCCTGCATTATGGCCTGCCGGAGGTTTAGATCGGCTTCACATTTCGGTTCAACGGCTAAAATGAGATGGGAAAAAGCGTGGACGGTGTGGATTAAATCCATACATCAAGGTAGGCCCTACATGGGCAGCCCGTCCAAAAGCATAAACCAAGAACTTCTTTTCTTCTTTTTTTTAGTACACCCACTATCTGCCCATGCTCACAACGTCCAGCGTCCAGGGACGCTGGACAGGGATGTATTTATCAAAGTGGGTCCCATGTGGACATGGCTCACTTGATCAAGTGATACTTGTATTTTTCCATCACCCTTAAGTAGGGTCCACATGGCTTGGACGGCCGTAGGGTCCATTTAATGGATGATTTGAACATCACATTCATCAAGGTGGGGTACATCTGGGTGGGCCACACGGCCACATCATGACACCAACATATTGAAAGAGAGAGTGAGAGAGAGAGAGAAAGAAGCACCCACCTTTGATCGCCTATTCCTTCTTTTTCCAACGTGATATAGAGCTCCAAAGGACAAACTTCAATGGTTGTGATTAGTTTTGGAGGGTGGGGATAGGAGATAGGAAGGTGGGCCACACATAGCTTCTCCATGGAAACCATGGACGATTTTCTCTTTGGGGTTGCTTCGGAGAATGAGAGAGAATGTGAGAGAGAGAGAGAGATGATGAGAGGAGTGATGGGAGAGAGGGATGTTGAGTGATGGGTAGGTGTACTTAGTTATAAGAGAGTGTTGACTTTAGGAGAGGGGTGGTTGTACTTGGGGATGGGGTGTGAGGTGATGGGAGTACTTGACATTTGACATGATTGATGGGATTGATTTAAAAGGTTGTAGAGATTCTCTTGGGATTTTACAAATGCGCGGCTTTTTCTCAAACTGAACGCGGGCCCACTTCTTCTAGCCTGGGTATCGCCTCGGCATGTGAGACGTGACATCGGAACCGCGGCGACGGCGCGGTCGCTAGGGTACAAGTCTCGGGTCGAGTTGACACTGGAATACGGGATACGACTTAGGGTTACGTGCAAATACCGGTTAAGGGTCGAAGACTGGTAGAATTCAACCAAAAGACCGCGGAAGTCTACGGAATGGTACGGTTTAGGATACAGGGCTTACATGTGACAGTCGGCCCTTTAAGACTTGGGTTTTAGGACCGTGGGGCCCACCCTGATGTATTTTATTTTTCCACTCCGTCCATTAATTTAAAGTATTATTTTAAGGGTGATGCAAAAATTAAAAGATTGAAGCTGTAAGAAGACCACACAACATATTAACAATAGAAATTTAATTTTTATTATTTCTTATGGTGTGGTCCACTTAGACCTTTGATCTACATAATTTTTAGGCTCATCCACTGAAATTATATATCAAAATTGATGGGCGGCTTAAATCAAACACATATATTCCAATGGGCCCCATGGAGCCCCTTAAGCACCATCAATATCTAATAAGGTTCTGGTGAGGCGATAGGTTCTAGCTACAGATTAATTAGGTTTTAGGTATGGATTAAATCTGAAGCATAATTTCTACAATTTTAATCCGTAGCCAAAAACTTTCAAAGTCCGTGCCCTTTGCTCAATTTTTTGGTAGTGGTCGCAATTGTCCTATTATATGGGTTGCCTTTGTCTTGTTATATGGGTCGTAGTTATCATGTTATATGGGTTACAGTTGTCCTATATATAAGTCGCAGTTGTATGGATCACAGTTGTCATGTTATATGGGTAGCAGTATTGTCCTGTTATATGGGTCGCAATTATCCTGTTATATGGGTTGTGGTTTTCATGGGTCGTGGTTATCATGTTATATTGGTCGTGGTTATCATGTTATATGGGTCATGATTGTAATGTCACGTGTGCAATTCATAGGGGTCGATCTTGCCATGTGATGCGGACCCCACCTTGGGAAACAAAGTCCCACTGTTAGAACTTTCTAAGGCCACACATCGAGGCCACATTGATGTATGTGTATAAATCACGATCCATTGTGCATATGAACCACAACCCTTTGAATGGATCATGATTGTCATGTAGCAAGGGTCGTGGTTGTCACATTATATGGGTCATGGTTGTCACCTGGGTCATGGTCGTCATGGTTCATAGTTGTCAAGTGATATGGGTTATGGTTGTTATGTTATATGGGTCATGGTTGTAATGTTATATGGGTCGTAGTTATCATATTATAAGGGTTGAGGTGGTTACATGTAACGTGTGTAGTTTGTGGTTGTAACGTAGCAAGGGTCGATGTTGTCATGTTATAAGGATCATGGGTCCTGTCATGATTTATGTGAAAAATCTAATCCGTCCATTGGATTTAGAATTTAATTTAACGTCATGGGCCAAAAAATGAGTTACATCCAAAAATTTATTCCCCAAAAGGTTTTCGAACGTTGGTTTTCAATTTCACTGCTTTCTATGGTGTGGTCCTCATGAACCTTTGATATGCCACATTTTTTTGGCTCATTCATTAGAATGATCTTTCAAAATGAATGGACGGCATGGATAAAATACATACATCACAATGGGCCCAATAAGACCATTCATCTCTACATATATTGGGATGTGTAAGTCGACTAACGTGACTTACTAAAATAACTTTCTCGAGGTCTTGGGAATTTGGACTCCTCCAACTACACGTGAGAATTTCATGGTCGCAACTTTGATGAATACTTGACCGTGGGGTAACGTGACCGTATTGGACTGGATGCGGATTAGCTACTGACAGGATGATTAGCGAGAATCACTACTGAAGTGATGTCACCAAGTTATGTGGGGCTCACCATGATGCATGTGTTGTATCCACACTGTCCATCCATTTGGTGATATAAATTTAGGGTATGAACCAAATAACGAGTTAGATCCAAAGCTCAAGCAGACCCCACAACAGAAAATAGTGGAGAGAGTATCGTCCACCATTAAAAATTTCTAAGGGCCACAAAAGTTTTCGATCAATTTGAAATTTTTGTTTTACCTTCTTTCATGTCTGTCTTAACTTATGAACATGTTGGATCTCAGATAAACATCATAGTAGACCTTAGGAAGGTTTCAAGGGTGGACATCACTCTTCCCATTGTTTTCTGTGGTGGGGTCCACTACAGATTTGGATCTGATTCATTCTTTGTCTTGTGCCCTAAAATGATATCTCCAAATGGATGGATGGTGTGGATATAACACATACATCATGGTGGGTCCCACAGAACTTGGTGACGTTACTTTAGTAGAGAGTCTCGCTGCTCAACCTTTCAGTATTTAATCCGCCTCCATCTGGAATCCTCTAGCTACACGTAAGTTGAGTAACGTGACCTTTCAGTATCCCATGGATTGACGTCAGCAAATTCTGTGGGTCCCATCATGAGGTATGTGTTATATCCAAACCATCCATCCATTTTACAAGCTCGTTTTAAGGATTAAGACGAAAAATAAGACAGATCTAAAGATAAGTGGACCACACTACAAAAGCAGTAGGGGATTTAACGTCTACCATTGAAACCCTTTTGGGGGTTACAGAAGTTTTAGATCAACATGAAATTTGTTTTTCCTCTTCATATAGGTATTTATGACCTTATGAACAGATTGGATTGAAAATACACGTTATGGTGGGCCCTACAATTTTTTTAGTAGTGAAAATGATTATCCCACTGCTTTTTTTAGCATGGTTCATTTGAACTTTGGATATGATTCATTTTTGGCTAATGCTCTAAAATAATCTCTAAAAATTGATGAATGGTTTGGATATAATAAATACATCATTGTGGAACTCATGTAATTTTGACTCACGAAATTTATAACATGATAACATCGACCCTTAATACGTTATAACCACGAACTACACACGTCACGTAACAACCTCGACCCATATAACATGATAACTATGACCCATATAATATGACAACCACGACCCATATAACATGACAACTGCGACCCATGACAACCACAACCTAGGTCAACCACGACCCATATAACATTGCAACCACGACCCATATAATATGACAACCATGACCCATGACAACCACGACTCATATAACATGACAACCACGACCCATGAAAACCATGACCCATATAATATAACAATATCGACCCTTGCTACATGACAACCACGATCTATTCGAAGGGTTGTGGTTTACATGCACAATGGATCGTGGTTTTCATCCACAAAAGGTCGTGGTTGACAACAACGATCCATAGTGCATGTGAACCACGACCCATATAGCATGACAACCACGACCCAATGGTAAGGGTAGTGGTTGTAATGTGGTAAGGATTGTGGTTGTAATATAGTAAGGGTTATGGTTTTTCATATTGATGTAATTAATAGCTTGTTTATTTTTAAATAATAGGAGTCGACCCATTTTTTATATATTATTTTTTTGTTCATTCGGCATCCATATTAAGAACCATCATGGTAACGTCCTAGATTTTCTGTAACGCCCTGAAAATCGGAAGTCGAGTATAAACTCCACTCCCGAGTTCCAGAACATCACTTATGCAACATTTTCAATGATGGATGAATGTCGGCTGGAATAGTGCATAAAACATGAAGTGGATTAAGCCAAAATAGCATATCATACTATAGAGACAGTTAAATTATCAAGCGGAAGAATGTGATAGATATATAAAATGTATAATTAATTGTAAGTCTCTAGAGTGTGAACATGTTACCAGGTTAACTAAATACATGTATACTCCAAAATAGAAAGAAATGAATATACATGGGTGTGGAAATAAAAGGCAAAATACCAAATGTATTGGCATCTAATCAATAAACCTGTAAACCCATCGATCAGAACCTATATATAGGAGGGATCCTCCTCATCATCATCAAGTTCGGCTCTGCTTCGTAAGCATCGTCATCATCTGAAACTAAAATAGGGACTGGTTGGTGTGCGCAACATCGTCCCATAACGTGGGAATGAGTAGGTAACTTAGTGGAATCATAGAGCAAAGATTAACATGTTATCAAATCAATCAAACGATAATGATAAAAAAAGTAATTCAAACACTCCTAAATACTGTGATTAATGCAAGAATGAAATGACATGATGGATGCCCTCACCGACATACTTCCTCATGCAACACCATCTTACGTCCACGGCATGCTTTCTTCCCTCAGTGCTCCACATCTTCCAGGCACATGCAGTGCGATATGAATATGATTATCGAGTTGTTATTAGTCTTTTTCATACAGTAGGATTGGAAAACTAGGGTACTTCCCTTATATCATTCCCAACAAGAATCCTGTCTAGGGTCATCACTCCTAGTAGTCTGATATGATGATATAATTCTAGGTCGCTGCAAGGGCTGTCAGGGCTTTTGCACGCACTCGTTGCACTGCTCCCCCATCACCTAATCAATACAGGCCTAGTTATACTCTTATTGCTATGGAAGGGTCATCACCTCACGTAGACTCAGAGTACGCTCGAGGTCACTACAAAGGGCTGTTAGGGCTGTTGCTCGCACTCGTTGCACTGCTCCCCCATCACCTTATCAGTGTAGGCCGACAGCTCGAATATAGTGTCCCATACCACCATAATTGGTTCACGAGTCTAAGGTGCTCACTGGTCACTACAGGGAGGTTTGTGGCCCTAGCGTAGGCAGACAGCTCGACCACAGTGTCTCATACTACCATGCCCGGCTCATGAGTCTTAGTGGATCAAGGTACCACGGTTCTCAGGGTTATCACTGGTAAGTTCAGTACCCTAGGTTCAAGCAGTTATGACGAATACAAGGTGAACATACAATGGTCAGTCGGGTTACTTGATGAGTCCGACTAGCAAGAGCACACGTTGAATCGACTGACATGAAGTGCACAAGCACTTCGTGTGGCCTAACTACTGCCGACAACTCTCGTACGACTCGGGTTCGTCATACACATCCTTCATGGTAAATAGAATCCAACCACGAATTCTAAACTGTTACCGACTTCCTGGACTAGAGTATAATCCCAAGCACATGTAATGTGAATCAGTAATCATATGAGAGAGACAGAATTGAAATACAAGTAATTCCAGCATGTTATCAGCATGTTATAACATACATCATAAGCAGTTAACCATACACGAGTATTTCACACTTAAGGTAATCAATTCAAATACAACAAGCATGGAGGAAATCATGTGCATCATCAAAGTAGTTGAGAATCCAGTCTCAACGCTAACCTACAACACCATTTACTCAATACTTACTAATACATACATTTATACAAACACTTAGACTACTCAACTCCAACGTACTTGACGTATGTTGATTTTAACATATAATGACAGATCCTTATATCAAGGAGTTTTCTAATACACAACAATCATGTTCTTACATTCAAAACATATGGCAAGCATAAATCATATTAATTTAGGCATTTCAACAAACACTTAGTCTACACACATTAGTCTACATAGCATATGTCGGCCAATATGTGCATTAGGGCGAACCTCTTCGCCAAATAGATCATACACGTATAACTAGTATAGGTACACGGTAAATACTCATGGCAATCATATCAGCAAAATACGTACGTATACAGTATTTCCTACAAATACCTAAAATACCCTAAATCTCATATTCTTCGTATGCATTCGAAACAGAAATCGGTCGGCATGTTCTACATGTGAAACAACATTCTTGACAACAATCTACCATTAAACGACATTGAAAGCTTTGATAAATGGTAAACCAAGCGTCTAAAATCCATACCTTACGCCGTAGGACTGTAATGAATTGAACAGGAACTCTACATCGTCGTCAACGACTGATTGGCAACCTAATACACAAGGTAAGTCAGTTAATTCGCTAATTGGATCGATAGAATCCCTAAACAGGTTAAGGTTAGGGTTTACTTATCTAGAATGAAATTGGAATCACCAGAATAGCGATGTAGGTGGATGGATTTGGCACGTGGAGCAGCAAGGAAGAATTCGAGGAGAAAATCCCAACTTCTCCCTCACTTTCTCTCTCTTTTCTCTCTTCTCTTTCCTAGGTTTTTTTGTAAATTCATATGGGATTTGTGAGAGAGAGGTTAAGGCCTTTTTATAAGCCCAAACATAACCAAAACAGACTTTTAAGTCAAGGTATACTTGGGTTATAGCCAAATCGGGTCTTTTCTGATCCAAAAGAATATTTCTGGAGGTCCCCTGACTGAATGCGGTCAGACTTAAGCTCATTGATGTTGGATCCTAATCACATTAAGTTTTTAGTTCGATAGGGTTCCCAGATCGCACGTGGTAGACTAGTTTCAGTTCAGCGGTCACTGAGACTCGATCAGAGCCACAAGTGCTATGACATGTAAGGGCCACCTATCTTGATCCGAGGGTGAAATTTGGTCGAATTCCAACGGCCAGAACGCTTAAAAAATGTCGCGCAAGTGACATGTGCCATATTTATTTAAATTGAATTAATTTTCTAAATATTTTTCTTTTCCCACTCTCTTCACTCCAGACTCAGTAAAATGGTCTCAGGATATTGGTTGGGCTTAATTTTTGAAATGATTATCAAGTGCAACTAGGCAGTAATAATTGTCTAAGATTATCGTTATCGGACTTTCGACGCGCGGTTTAGATCCAATACAAAGTTTCAAAGGGTTCCTGAGGATAAACAGGTTTAGATTTTGATCCTGGATTTCAGGGTAAGGTAGAGTCAATGATTCTATAGGTTTTGAGTCTTACAGATCGTATTTAAAGCGATTTGTGCTAATTTTGCAGGAAATCTAGTGTAGCGCTGGCTAATTCACGTTAAATTTCTAAAGAATTAGGTTCTAAATAATTTCTTTGGCTTTAGAATTGAATTTTGAAAAGATACCAAGGTGCTATGGTTGACCCATTGCCTAAGGACGTCTAACCCCAGGTTGGCAAAAATCTGAGGTGTTACAATCTACTCCCCTTAAAATAAAATTTTATCCCCAAAATTGGCTAAGGGTAATGAGTCCCTAGAGAGACTCTAGTATTGACATTCTAAGGAAGGTTCGAATCCTATTTAATGACCTAACCTGACATATAACCTAAATCAACTTCTTCGATCCCGAGCTAGTGGGGAAGAGGCCAACCATGCTTCCGTTGACCTACTTTGATCCAACGGTTGTATTAGATAATCCTAAGTAGATTGAGCTCAATACGTTCTACCCCCCTTAAAACTTAGTCCTACTTAAGGCTCAAGAATCTATGTCTCGATCCATGTATCGGAACGAGGTGTAACTTAGGGCCTATCCTTGACATGAAATGGGAAACAACCTCTCGCTACATTAGTCTTCCTTTGTTAATGATGCGTTCTATGACATTGGTACCTATGATTATAGAAAGGAGCTGAAATGATGGGTGTTGTAGTTGATTTTAAGGATGGATGTGAGTTGTGGGAAGAGGCCTAATCTCTATTGGCTGTATGTCCTTAACATTTTCTAAAGGCAAAGTAATAACTTTTGGTTGTGGGTGGTCAGGCCAACACGGAAGAAAAGTTATGTAGTGGGTCTGAGCCGGATACATAGACTTTCTATCTAGCTAGGACAGAAAATTTGTCGTATCGGATCTTAATCTGAGTCAATGTCGATCTTCTGCTTGATCAGAGCATTGGATTCATTGGTAACCACTAGGATTGAGAATTCGATTCAAACCGCGAATACTTCGCTTATATATATATAGTTCCTTTACTCCGTGTTCCCGAATGGAATAAGCCCTTGGGCAGGTAATTCTAAGGGGTGTGCTGGTTTATTCTAAGTTCAATATGAGGGATTTATAAGTTTTCCCTAAGAGTGAATGGTTCTAAGTTAAAACAACTTTCCTAAGGGTTATAACAGAAGTCTAAAGTATTAAAGGGATCTATCGAATGAATGAGGTTAGACTCCAACCAAATCTAACCTACTATTTCTTAGCATATACAGGCTTTACACTACTTAATATAACTTAGTAAACTAGTCTGTAACTCACTAGTTATAATCCAAAGCCTAAGCTTATACGCTAAATGGTTTCATACCATTTCTACTATAGGGGATTGTTTTATCGCTTAGAGTCAAAATTATCTAACTGAAATTGGATTTTCTATATCGTCGGATCTTTCAAAATCTAGGAGTACCACTCTAAGTCCAAAACTCCAAGGGCATATGTGGCCAGTGGTCTCAAGTTGCGTTAAATGGGGCTGCTTTCCTACTCCCACCTAAGAATTAGGAGTGACATGTTTAGTAGGTGGGTGGGTTGGGATTCAAATCAATTTCATGGGCTTTGAAAAATGGATCTTTTGTTAGAAAGTGTGAAATGGGATTTTCAAATCCTATGATGATGAATTCCTAAGTATAAGTTGAAAGAAAGGAAAATGTGAAAATAAAAAATATGGCCGTAATGAACTCAAATAGAGCCATAGGAAGTGGAAGAAAGGGATAAAAGGAATGGAGTTTGATGGGTTGTTGAGTTGTGAGGTAATGAGCCACAAAGAGGGATTTGTGAACTCAAGACAAGTGAAAAGAAGGAGACGGGAGATGTATGCAACAATGGAGGCCAGTTGGAAGCATAAAATGATTAAGGAAATCTATTTCCTAGGAAGGAGAAAATGGGATTTGAGGTTTGCACGATTTTGAGACCAAAAGAGAGTGTAAAGGGTCTGATGAAAGGGAAAGAAGAGGAGGAGCACCCTTTCTCTTTCCCATGAGAGAGAGGACAGTGGAAAGGGAGAAAAAAAAAGAAGCTAAAATAGCCTCTATAAAGGCCATGAAAGATGAAGGAAAGGGGGAGAAAGGGCTGACCTAATGGGTTGTCACGAATCTAGGTCTGATAGAGGAGGGAAATAGGTCCCAAAAGGATGGGATTGCAAAGGAAAAAGGATGAAATGGGTTGGGTTAGAAGCTCACACGAGTTGAGCTTCAAATGGAGGATGTAAGGCCTCAAAATGTGAGAGAATGGAGAGAGAGGGGAGTGTATATCACTGCAACCGATGAAGGGACGTGGATTGAGGTAGAAAACAGCGATGGGAATGATTGAAAATGGGATTTGCAAGGGAAAACAGCAAATGGGAGAGGAAATGAGAGCTTGAGGGTGTGTTTTTTGAAGGAGGTAGGGGTTTGGGGTGGTTTTAACGAACGGCCAACATACCAGGGGTCTACCCTAACCTCCAAAGTTGATCGGTCCCTTCATTTGGGCACCTCATCTCTCCATACGAATTTACATTTTCTAAAGGAGAGAGAGAGAAAGAAAGAGAGAAAGAAGAAGAAGAAAAGTGAGAGTAGGAGTTGGAGGTTTTAAAGCTTCCTTTCATCGGTCTCCTCTAACCAAGGCCCTGACCTCGATCATTTTCCTCCATTAAATCTACTCTACTTGCGATTGGGATGTAAGAAACAGATCTTACTTCATAACCTAGGTTTTTCTAAAATGAATATTATATAAATCTCATATAGGTCTTAATGCTTGTATATGAATTTATGATTTTCCTCAAATCCCTAACCCTAGGAGCTCAAAATCGGATATTCCTTCTTAAGGTGCAGACCATTATCTCTAATTCATCATTTATCGACCCTTAAGGGTTTCAGTTAATGATTAAATTCTTGTAGATGAATTTGTGCATGCTAATATGTTGACATTTTAATTTCTTTTATAATATATGTCATTGGTTGCATATGGGTGCTTATGTGTTTGATTAAAGGTCCAGGTGATTGAATGTATTGTTTTATAAATGCTCATATGCTTAATTGAATGCCCAACTGAATGTCTTATTTTGTTGATGCCCATATATTTGATAAAATTCCTAAGTTAGTATGTCGCTTCTATTGATGCTCACATATTTGATGAAATGCTTGAGTGATTGTATAGTAGAACCTATGCTATAATTGTGTGATGTATTGTTTAACACATAGTGATACTTAGGATTTCTATGATGTTGGGTCAGTTGACTAACTGCCCGAACTAAAGGAGTAGCCTATGTTAAGGTGGCCACCCTAGGCTTATTTGATCGACCTAGGTTGAACACAGACTACCGACATCAGTTGAACTACATGGGCTGCTTGCACCCAATGTCGATTGTGTCGTGGTTCTCCTAGGTCAATCAAATTAGCCCACTAACTGACTGATCATATATGTTCATAATGTATGATATGACTAAATGGAATCTAGAATACTCCGTTCCTAATGGATGTGTCCATTCATAACCGTTAGTGTGATACGATCCTACTAAGACTCATGAGCCGGGCATGGTGGTATGGGACATCGTGTCTGAGCTATCGACCTATGATGGGATGACGAGCCTCTCCATAGTGACCACTGAGCGTTGATGAAGGTGATAAATCATTATTCGAACGGCCCCCGTAAAATTACCCGGCCAATGGATTTGTGCTAGAGTACCGTTCGAATGACCCGGGTGTGAATGGAGTTGAGTGACGAGCCCTTTCCTTTATGTGTTTCTTTTTAAAATTTTATGTGACAAGTCCGCACCTCAGAAATGAGTGATCATATTCGGTTTGGGAGACGATCTATACCAGGTTGATCCTCATATATTTGGATATCATACGGTACCTTTGGAATTATTGATTTGTGAGATAAATGGGTGACACTTAAATTTGGATCAAGGGACACTGGTAAAGAGTCGCTACATACAACAATGAGTCACGTGATCCGATTAAGGACTCGTGATATAACGCTAGTATCCTAGCTTCACCAATATGCTGGATGAATGGAACTTAATAATTACTCAGCTAACATGATCATTCATCGCATCACATTAGTTTAGAATGTGGCGAAACAGGCATTGAAGTCACATGTTGAGGGAGCGTTGTTATTTACAAACCACGTGGTCGGAGTTACATGTGAGGGAGCGTTGTTATTTACAAACCACGTGGTCAGAGTTACATGTGAGGGAGCGTTGTTTGGAAAGGGCATACATTATGTCATATCTTCATATCCACATTTAACAAGAGTATTTAGAAATTGTTTGATTTCTAGTTTATCATTAACTGCGCTGATTGTGTTGATAGCATGTGTAAGTTAGAACTAATGGAACCACTGAGTTACTTACTCACTCCCACCTGGGAAGGGAAGGTACTACTGAGACCTCAGACGAGTAAGCTCATATCGGGTTGTGCCAACACCATTATGTTTTGGAGAATTGGGCGTAAACCGAAAGCTTTACACTTTAACCTTCTTGGGTATGTATATTGTAGATTATAGCTTGTATAATCCTCATTTTGGGCGATCACTACTATTGAAATTGTATTTTTGACTGTTAGCCCTATAATTCTGAATCTTTCGTTATCTCTACCTTGCTTTGGATTTGCTAAGTGAATTACGTTACTCTGATTATCGGTGTGAAGAATGAATATAAATCTAAATGAGGTCACATGTACATTCTCATTAGGTTAACACTCGGGAACTCGAAATCAGGGTCTTTGTACTCGGGTGTCGATTTTTAGGGCATTACAATCATAGCTGGAGAGGTTATGACTTGAAAAACAAGGTTCTTATCACGCGTGAGTTGTTTATATATGCCTCTTTTTAGGAGAGGTTATGTGCATCCGTATGCCAAAGTGATAGACCTCGACCACCCTGGCATGGTCATATCGAATCTATTCCGACTAAAAGTGTCATTGTTAATGGATTATTCTCATGATTGGTATTTTCGTTGGGAGTATTTGCGAATGTGATTATTTATGGGATAATCACCCTTGAACTTAGTAGCATTATAGGGCTTTAACTACTGCACGTATATCAAGAAAGGTTCTCCCTTGTTATGTGGTCTACCTATGATTGCTTGTAAGTTTGATCATCGAAATGAGCAGTTTGTCCTATGCTTTATGCCCTTATGGGGAGCTAATATGTCTTAGTTACCTTTTGTCATCTAACATTTTGCCATAGGTAAGCTAAAATCACGATTTTGCGATGGACTTTGTACATCACAAAAAAGGGTTGGTTGAACAACGAACTTAGTCTGTCACTAAAGGAATTCTGGCATCTGGTTGCGCAATTTAGTTACAGGCCAAAATCTATGGCTAAATTGAGATTTACGACGGATGTGATCTGTCGAAAATTAAGATTTTGTGACAGATTTTAGTATGTCGCAAAGTACTGCCCAAAAAACCAACTCAAAACATTTGGTATCGGATTTCATTTTCTTTTGTGACAGATCATGGTCAGTCATAAATAGACTCTTACACTTTTCTTTTTTTTTTTCTTTTCTTTTTTTTTTTTTTTTTTTTGTAAAATATGATGGAAAATTATGTTTTATTGTAGTCTAAAGTTCTTTTTAATAGAATTCCAGTGATTTAATTGTATTATTTGAATCTAAGATTATTTTTGTATCAATTGATTGAATGATTTGATTTTTATTTTTTTTTGGTTTTTTTTTTTTTTATCGAGTCGAAGTTATTACTATTGTTATTTTTTGCTCTAAAATTGGCATTTAAATGCTTTACAATATCACATGAAAAATCCTTCGTATTTTATTAAAAATCCAGATTTTAGGAAATGAAGTTAAAAAAAAATAATAATTGAGATTTTTATATATAATTGACATTTTGAGAAAGAAAACTGAGAAGTTTTAAAAAAATATGATTTGAAAAAATATAATTGAGAAGTTTAGAAAGACAATTATGAATGTTTGAGAAAAATTGGGATTTTAATAATTAAAAAAAAAAACTGTTATTTAAAAAAAAATCTAGGTTTTTTTTTTGTTTAAAAATTAAGAACTTTGAATAAAGTTGATAATTTTGGAAAAAAAAATTAAACTTAGAAAAGAAATGATATTTTGAAAAAGAAAATTGAAAAGGTTAATTTTTTTTTTTTGTCAAATTTGAAAAAAAATATATATTTTTGAAAAATAAATTGAGATTTTGTATTTTGAAAAAAAATGAAAAATTCAAAACCAAAAGTTAGAATTTTTTAAATTTTAAAATTTGATTTTTTAAAAAGAATTTGAACAAAGAATTGACAAGTTTGAAAATAAATATTTTGAAAAAGAAAATGGAGAAGTTCGAAAGAATAAAAATTTTGAAAAAAATGATTAGATTAAAAAATTGAGATTTTGAGAAAACATCGAATGAAAATGGTCGAGAAAATTTGAGATTTTGAAAAAAAAAAAAAAAAAAAAAACATTAATGATTTTTTAAAAAAAAACTGAGATTTTGAAAAAATAAATAAAACAAATTGTCATTTTGAAAAAGAAAATCGAAAAGTTGAAAAAAAAAAAAAACAATTCATCTGACAAAAACATTTTGGCATCTTCAAAATTTTGAATATTTTGAATAAATTGTTAAGTTTGAAAAAAAAAGATGTTGGAAAAAAAATTTAGATTAAAAAAAAAACAAAACAGAATTTGAATTTTGAAAAAGAAAATTGAGAAGTTTAAAAAAATTATGATTTAAAAAAAAAATAGTTGGGAAATTTTTAAAAACAATTACAATTGTTTGAGAAAAAAAATGAGATTTTGAAAGAAAAATACTATCATTTAATAAAAATCTAGATTTTTTTGATTAAAAATTAAGAACTTTGAATAAAGTAGATAATTTTGGAAAAAAAAAATAGATTTAAAAAAAATGATATTTTGAAAAAGAAAATTGAAAAGATTAAAATAAAATCATGAAAAATTTTACAATTGAAAAAAAATAATATTTTTTGAAAACGAAATTGAGATTTTGTATTTAAAAAAAAAAATTGAAAAAAGAAAATTGAAATGTTTGATAGTAAAAGTCAGATTTTGATAATAAAATAAAATAAAAATAAAATAAAATAAAAAAGAGAAGGAATTTAAATAAAGAATTAACAAGTTCAAAAAAAAAAAAAAATTTGTTTTGAAAAAGAAAATTGAGAAGTTTGGAAGAATAGAGTTTTATTTTTTACTTTTTATTTTTTTTAAAAAAAAAACTTGATTAAAAATCAAGATTTTGATTTTAAAAAAAAATTGAAATTTTGAAAAGGAAAATTGAGAAGTTAAAACAATATTGTGATTTAGAAAAAATAAAATTGAAAATGTTTGAAAAAAATAAAGATTTTGAAAAAATTAAAAAAAAATTTAAAAAGCTGAGCTTTTGAAAAAAGATCATCATTTTGAAAAAGAAAATTGAATAGTTGAAAAAAAAAACAGATTATCTAACAAATTAGATTTTGAAAACAAAATTGAGAAAAAATAAACTTAAAGTAAACCGCATAGGGAACGCTCACTGGCTTTGTCTGGTCAATCGTATATCTACTAAAGGTATTCTACCTGTGATTACTAGAACATGCTCTTCTTCCAGTCTCTATGAATATCACCATCGAGAACCTTCTTTGTAACTCCTCGATCCTTCATCCCGAATGTCTCATTTGACTGAGTCTGTAGTACGTTGATTTCAGAAATGACATGATTAACGATCTACATGTTACCAACATACATTTTCTAACTCACCATAAAGGAATCAAATTTTATACCATTGCCTAGGTGACTGGTCGTACTATGATCTCCTGCAAATTCCTTTTCTTATCCCCTTTAACTTTGAATTGCTTTGGTTACTTTATGAAGAATCGTTCTTCCCATGCAGAAACGCAGTCTCCTCATTCATCCTTTCAGCTCGAGATCATATTGGGTAACTAGTGTCAACACGAATCTTGTAGACATTTGCTATATTGTCGGCGTGAATATCTTTGAGAAGTCAATATCTTCTATCTGATCATAACCCTTTGCTATCAGCCTCGCTTTGTATCTATATTTTATCCCCTTGAAGATCCATCTACATCCAACCACTCTTTGGCTCAATGGAAGCTCCACCAGCTCCCAGCTCTCATGTGTTGGTTTGGTACAATGAGTCCATCACATTGTCCATAGTCACCTTCCATTTCTGAGCACCAGGCTCACCTAGAGCCATCTGAATAGTAGACGGATCCCCCTCGCCTTTAATGAGAGCATATGTGATATTGGAGTTGTCCATGTACCTCACCGATATCCTGTGATTATACCTTGTGGCTCTTCTCATAGGCGGATGCTCCACCCGCTCTGTATCTCTGTCCGCTCATCTCAGCCTTCATGCCTTTCCTACTCATGTGGTCATGCCCAGCATGCCACACACATGCAAAGGTGGAATTAATCCACTACAGCCACTGCAGCTCCACCTGTTGAAGTGCTCCCTATCAACCTGCAAAGATTATCAAGTCGTTGCACTTTTACGATAACACATGCCCCCTTAAATACTTTAAGAGTACCATCAATACCCATGAACTTGATTCCTTTTTCCTCAAGTACACCAAGAGAAAATAGATTCTTCTTCAAATCAGGAATGTGCCTGACATCATTCAAAGTAGATCCACCCCATCAAACATCTTGATGAGCACCGTACCAATAACCACAACATTACAGGCACTGTCATTGCCCATAAACACCTGTCCACCATCACACCCCCTGTAGCTGGCGAACTAACTCCGATGAGGAGTCATGTAAAAGGATGCCCCTTTGTCTAGAATCCACTCGCCCCTATAATCATTGCATGGGCGACTGATTGTAGACACAGTCAAGACATCACCATCACATTCACTTGTTCCATTTGATGTGGCAGCGTTGGCCTCCCTTTATGAAGCCTCAGATTCTTCTCTCTTAGATTTAAGATTTGCACAATATTTCTTAATGAGTCCTTTCATCTCATAATCTCAGCACTTTATTTTACCTTTGTCCTTGCCCTTGGATTTAGATCTAGGACTTGAAGATCCCATATCTTGTTTAGAATTCCTACCCCTCGTAAATAGTGCATTAGAAGATGTCCCCATGTCGTCATTTAGCTTTCTCATGACCGTCCCTTGAAGGGCTTGTTTCGACAAAGAAACAAATGTATTTTGATTTGGGAGATTGTCTTGTTTAAACATAACAGAGAAAGAGTACTAGGAACATTCATCATATTTCATTAATACTGAGTTCATTTACATCCTCTTTACATCCCTTGATTCGAAGATAGATCATTTAGAAATAAAGGACTTATGCTTTAAACATCAAAAGTTCATATCAACAGCCTTTCGGCGCATGATTCGATCATCTCCTAAGACTTAGGAGGAATGTGGATCCGATCGACGAGTCTTTAATGAAATAGAGATTTCATTAGCATAACAGCGCCTGTTTCAACCCTCTGGGACTTAGGAGGAATGTCGATTCGATCGAATGAACTTTCTCCTTTGAACCCATGAATAGGAGAAAACCTGAAGAAAGGAAGCCTGGCATATGAATTTCGGCAGCATGATGGCCTTTGGACTTCATAGACTGCAGGGCAGCCTAGTTGTGCGGTCCTGCGCAACTGTCAGGAGATTCTCTCCTACCTTCTGTCTTCTGCTCTGCTCTGCTCCTCTTGAAAATCTTCAATTCCTCTTAAAGAAGGAGGGGAAGGGGTATTTATAGACCCTCGCACGTGTGAAAATCCTGATCTTAGCGATGTGGGACTATTTTTTAGTGCTTTAGTCCATTCTGAACGATGCCCTTTGTGCAGTACATTTCGAGGTCCTGCGCAACTGATATTTCCTTTGCGCGGACCTGCGCAACTGGGATTGATTGCGCGGACCCGCGCAACTTATAGTGGTTGCGTGGACCTGCATACTCTCTTGAAAGTTATCTCTATATTTTTCTTTCTGAAAGTTCTTCTTATCTCTTTTCCTCTCCTTGTTCGATTCTTTCATCATTTTTATGCCTCGACAGATGCCCCCTTGATCCTTCTTTATTTCCTCAAGAAACAAGAAAGGATCAAAAGTTTTACTTTTCATCTAGCTTCCGCTGACCCGCGCAACCTTCCGTGTACACACTCGACCGCGGTGGCTTATAAATACCGCACCCCTCTCTCACATCTTAGATTTCCCATTCTGTGCGACACTTTTCTTCTCTAGCGATTTTCCACGCAATCGACATCATCTACGTTGACTCGGGCAACGGATCTTCCATCCGCGCTGATTTATTAAGTATAGCGACACTCCGGGAAATTTCTTTCTACTGCGTGGATCCGCTCAACCTGGACTTAGTCTCTTTTTTCAGTCTTCAAACTTTTCCTTGCAATCTCCTTTAGGTTTTTTGAACCTTCTTTCTTTCATGGCCCGCATCAAGAGGACCCTTCGTCCCGTAGACCCTCCAACTGACCATCCTTCTCATCTCGACGTACCCGATATATCTTCACATTGCCCGTCTCCTTCTGTTGATCAACTACCAACCAAGCATACCAAAACCACCACTCAAACTCCCGTGTATTTCAAAGAGCCAGTACTCCCAACTTTTGACTTTACCGACCGCATTGAATCGCTTTCCTCTCCCATTCACCGCTCTATAATCATGGGGAACATAGAACTCCCTCCAAAGCACGGTCGTGAATATGATTGGGAAGAATTGTTAGAAACAACCGCTCATATCCGCACAGATAGTGACAGACCCCCTACCAGAGAAGATACCTCTCCTGCTTCTCGCTCCAAGAAAACTCGTCGAAATAAAGTGGAGTTTGAAGAAAAGATAAAAGAGCATAATAAGAAGGGGCTTCAAAACTCTTGGGAATCCGTTCGAGTAATCGAGGGAGTCATGAAATTCGACAAACCTCATTCAGAAGGCATGATAATAATTCCCATCAATGTTCATCATCACCAGTCCATCCTTGAATGTGAGCTCGCCGATTATGTGGACGGAGAGAAATTGATGTATACTGAATCGTGGGCAACGCGAGAACCTCGGATTCTCGAAGGAAAAATGCAGGCGCAGAAATCGTGACAAATCATCGGAGAAGTTCATCCCATGATTTTCCTTACCCCTTTTCACAGTCTGCATAATCTCTTTCCAACATACTTCTACGAGACCGTCAGACAGCTGTACAAGGACTGCGATCCTCTCTGGGGATCGAAAGATTTTCGGACAAGGGGCCTGGTGACTTCCCACCGCTATTATTCAGACTGGGCAGAGGCCATATTGAAGAAACATGCGAGTACTCTTGCCAAAGTGGGCCTTTATGATGCAATAGAAGTCACATCCAAGTATTTTTACAAGGAACCCTCTGTGCTGAAAGGTTTCCTAGAATATTGGTCTCTCACCACCAATTCTCTTCACCTGCCATTTGGAGAAATGAGCATAACGCTATGGGATTTACATCGCATAGCAGGCCTCCCACTAATAGGAAGATTTTATGACGAATTCATCCCGACGAACGTAGAGTTGACATTCATATCTTCTCCTGACCATAGACCTTCCATCTCTGAAACCAGCATTGAACTTTTTAGAGAAATGGGAAAATTTCCAAACTTCCACAAACTTTCTCCTCTGCAATGGCTGGCTCATTTTTCTAGAATACTCAGGTATTCAAGGCCCAGAGATTAGCATCTTCCTTCTCATCACATACTCCTGCATATTAACTCCTTTTTCATCTTGCAGATTCCGTGACAGTCGCTGTAAGGAGCTAACAATTCTTCATGACAATATGAAGGAACGACCGGATTATAGTTCCTTTGGGGAACTTGCAGCCTTTCTAGCATACTGGCTAAGCATAGTTGCTCTTCCTAGCTCTAAATGGGCAGATGTTATTCGCCCCACCACCTTCGTTGTCGCTAGAGCTCTAGCGGAAGGTCAGAAATATTCCATGGCGCCCCCGGTACTATGTTCTATCTATCGGGCCTTTGGAGAAATCTCTACGCACGTCAAGACTCCCACTCTGGGATCTTCATCAGCATATACCGCCTGACACTACTTCACTGGATGGTTAGGAGTCTATTTTTATTGGACTTTCAAGGCGCCAGAGAAGGCGTATGTCAACCCTTCCCGTCTTCCTCTCTGATTTTTTCAACAAAGAGCCATG
Source organism: Magnolia kwangsiensis (assembly GCA_037074715.1). Classification (NCBI taxonomy): domain Eukaryota; kingdom Viridiplantae; phylum Streptophyta; class Magnoliopsida; order Magnoliales; family Magnoliaceae; genus Magnolia; species Magnolia kwangsiensis. The sequence continues at coordinate 158,346,112 of CM073572.1, forward strand.
GCTAAAAGGTCGCATGAATGAGTAATCAACAAGATCCAGGACTTTGATCAAGTGGACTTCTTCCAGTTTCACCTTCATCACTATGCTCAAGACATAGATATGGTGGATCAGGGGGCACTGACTGTAGAAAAAAGGGCCTTCTTTCTTTTTATTCGTTCTTGCAGTCTACGTCTTAGAGAAGGGACAGAATTCTGTAGAGAACCCTACTATCCCAGCCATTTCACTTGCCAATTCAGCTATGACTAGGCCGTACCAGAAGATTGTGGGCTGGTTATAAAGAGAATGTGCTACTATGAAACAGGCCCTCTGAACTTGTCCATGATATGGAAGCAACTATTGGGTGGTCTTATTAACTCATCATTCATCATTCCTGGCTGCGACCGAACAGTCCATACTTCCTACAGCTGGATGAGATGGTGGGACCATCAATCATTCCTGATCAACAAATGCTTACCCGTGGACTCCCTTCTCTTTCCCTATCCACCTCGGCTCAGAGGTAGAAATATAGAGAATGGAATTGGCTTCATTTCAGAGAAGAGTCGAGCGCCTCATCATGGTGAGATTTGTAGAAAGATATCGACGGAAGAGCCGATTAGCGAGAGGAAACCAATTAATACTTTAGACGATTGGTTTGCCCATGGAGTTCTAGCAGAATTTGAACATGTCCCCCACGACCTTGGCGGCCAAGTTTCAGAAAATGTTGAAGGGACATCCTCCCTTATTCCTGAAGAAATTGTTACCGCTGAGGAGAGTCCAACCCTAAACAAACCTGCCCCTTCTCAACCTCTTCCCCCTAGCTCATCGTCTTCGATGACTAGATCACGAGCACGTCTGCAAACATCGTCACCCATTCCTTAGGAAGAGGCAAGACAAGTCTCTTCATCTCCCTCAATTCTAGTTAGTAGTAGATCTCCAAGAGAAAGCAACCAACCTGTCTCATACAAAGGAAAATAAGTCGTGGTTGCAGAAGTAGATGAGGAGGATCTAGCAAGTGAAATTTCATCTTCTTCATCAGGAGATTCCACTCCCCTGGGGTTGGAGTCGATAATAACGATGATGATGATGGAAATGATAGAGTTCAGGACGACGACTATGAAGAAGGAGAGATCAACATAGATGACGAGAAAAATATGGCCACTGAAAATATAGAGGAGGAACATCTCCCCACGGCTCCTGAAATTTCTCCTGCCACTTCTGTTCATGGCAAGCCACATGCGGTAACCGAGGAGGATGAAGAACTTTTGGACTACGGAGAATATGGGTATTCACCTGGTAAGGAAGTCTGAATTCCTGAGACATTCACGTGCTTGTCTAGTGATTACTATCTTATCATCACTGTCATTTCCTTTTCAGGTACTTATGTGGCTTGTATCGAGACGAGCGCTGCCCCTTCTGTAGATCTTCACCCTGCTATACCAATGGCTTCGCCATGGATTCCTTTGGCTCCTCTGTGGCACCGAAAAGTGTGGTCCATGAAATTGTATTCCCTGTCGAGGCTACTGATCTACCGACTCCTACTACTAGAGACTCAAGCACAGAAGTGAGGGCGCCCTCCCTTGCTAACATGTTGGAAGCTGATACTTCTGCAGGCCCAGAAGTCCCCTCGCTTGCTGGTCACACTGCTGCGGCAGGTATATATTGTAATTTGAAGAGCTGTGAGTTCTTCATTTTGCGTTTCCTACTCTAACTCCATCTCTTATTCATGTTATAAGGATTCTTCCCTGTAGTGGGGCAGTCAACTCTGAATCTGTGGCCACTGTCTCTGAACTACCATTTCCTTCAAAGATCCCCGCTCACAAAATACTTTTGATGAAAAACTCTTTATCAACGGTAGTTCATATCTTCAAAGATCCCGAACAATGGCCAGACATGGATATCGCCATCGAGATTCTGGAAAGCACTGCAAAGATGGCGAAGATTAATATTTCTGTTTTGCGTAATTCCCTCCTCAGATTCCATGATTCGATAGCTTTTTTGGCATCAACAGAGAATATTATGATTGCTTCAGAAGTTTTAGAATACGGAAAGCAGTTAGCTTTGTTTAGGGAGAAAGCTTCACTCATTGCTTCTACCATATCTAAATTAAACCAGAAGCATTTGACTTTGCAAGAACAACTGAAGACCCTCACTGATGACAATGTACTTATTCAAGACCGTATTGCGACTTTGAGAGAAGAGATTTCACAGCTGGAACTAAAGGGTCGTGAGAGGGAACTGTCTATACAGGAAGTCAATGAGAAACTTAATGTCAATATTCAGTCTGACGATGTTGAAAAGTCTGAATTACTCAAGAGTAAGGAAATAATCACATCCTTGGAAAACAAGTTAGCTGGCCTTCCTGATTAAACAAAGATTATTCTTGAAGAGAAGTCAAAGCATGATGCAGCACAGATTCAATTAAACGAAGACTTGCAGTAATATATGAATATATTAGGCATTACAGAGGAATTATAAGCATGTAATCCCTTTTTTTGTATTTATACTTTTGCTTCTTTCTTTCTTTCTTTTTCTTTTCTTTTCTTCTGAGTGTTTGTTTTCTTTTGGCTTGCAATAGTAAATTTCAGTAACTTTTTTTTTTCATGCACTTCTACATTATGCATTATTCTAGACATATTGTCTATGCCATAACTTCAACATGAATTCGCTGCATTTTGAACATTGCACGTAATTTGTCATGACATTCTATAAAACTAATCATAAAGCACCAATATTTTATGCTTGTTAGTATGGGATTTCCTACATGACTTCATTCGTTTATATTTTATTGACAGTGCTAGGTTTTAATTTAGTCAGTTGCACACACAGTTTAAGCTCATGAGTAGTAGAGCGAATTTACTTAGCAAATTTACTTGGACTCTAATTAGAGTCGGGTCTTACGTGATGGCTCTGTAACTCTCTAGAGTTCGCTGGACTTCTCACTGCCTAGGGAGTTCACAAACTGTGATCCATCAGAGGGGCCCAGTAAAGCTACCGGGGCCGTGAACTCGGTTGGTTTTACGCACAGGGTTGGCCACGGTAACACTCTAGAGTTCGCTGAGCTCGCAAGGCTACCTTTGGGGGTACCAAATCCATGGTTGTCGATCCATCGATGAGTAGGTTTAAGCCCTTCCTCATGAGTTAGTACCGAAATCGAACCACAAATCTGGGGGGTCTTATGCATGGTTGGCCTGTCTAAAGCGCGCACTGCAGCCCTCATTTTCTTCGCCTTCAAGGTCGGGCCCATTCACGGGAAGGCATTGTCCTCCATTCCCCGCGACGCTGTCGGAAAGCTATACAGGCGGCATGGGGGTTATGCTGACTAGTCATTTGAGGACTTTTAGCACTTCGGCTTTTAGTTGACTCTTGGCCTTTGGCTTTTGGTCTTTTGGTTGACTTTTGGCTCTTTTGGCTTTTGGTCATTTGAAGACTTTTAGCTCTTTTGGCCTTTGGTCATTTGAAGACTTTGAGCTTTTTTTAGCTTTTGGTCAACTTTTTGGCCTTTTGGCTTTTGGTCATTGACTCCGTCAGCTGCCCGCATAGGTATGTGTACGATGGCCTTCACAGGCTTTTTAGGGCCACTGGCTTCTCGCCATGCCCGAATGGCGATCTTCATAGGTCTTATGCGTAGCTGGTCCCTTTTGAGATTTGGTCTTTTTAGGACATGGCTTTTTTTTTCGAGACTTGACTAGACTACCTTTTTATGATAAGCAGTCATCGCTATTGCCAATTACATATATATAGTTGACTGTATGATTCATTCTACTATTATTATATGGTTGATCAATAATTGACATTTCGCTGCTGCTGACAATATCATAAGGACTTTTGTATCATGTTTAAAACAATGTATCAGCTTAGCGATGATGACAACTTTGATGAGCGATTGATCGGCAATAGCGATAGCTGTTCTCTTTTTATTTTATGATCATCGATACCTGATGATGCAATTTCGATGGAGATTTTCTATCGACGATGAGCGTTAATGCTTGATAGCGATCATCAACACTTTTTGTTTGGTGATGACTTAATATACTATCTTCAAATGTCTTGGAAGACTGAAGACTTTTGGCGACGATCTAGAATGCTGGCTTGGAAGACGATGATGGGTATTTTCTCCTGAAATTGTTTATCTGTATCGTTTGTCTGTATTATTTGCCTGTATTATTTGTCTGTATACCAGCTTGATGGTGATATCAATTTCAGGCAAAATTTTGTAGAGCTCTCTTGATGATGCTCATCTTCTTCGTCTTTCTTTATTCGCTATCATGTGATTTTGATATCCTTGGGAACTTCTTCCTTATTCATTCTATTCATCTTGCCCCCTTTTGAAACAGAATTATTAGCTTGATAATGTTTTGTATCAAAATCAACAGCGCCTTCGAAAGCAATTCCTTCTTGTCAACAAAAGTATAGGCCGATATAGGCTTCTATTTACTCCTTTGAAGAACTTTATTTTTATTGAGTACATCTTATCTCATTTGGCTTTGAACTTGCCCCCTGGATATAATTGTGACTGCCGCTAGAGATATACTCTTTTTTTTCCTGGAGATACTGAGGCGATATATATATTTCTGGCGGAGGCTACACGATTATAATTGTATTCATCGACTAGCTTGCCCCCAATCCTTGAAATTTTCTACGCTTCTCCTGATCGACCCCAATGGGGATTTGAATTCCCTTTCCATGGTTTAAGCCAATGGGTTCTTCATAATCAAAACCCATATTTTTCATAATTTTCTTATTTGCCGGACTATACTTTTGGAGGTCTTGCGGCGTCAACCTACCATAGTGGTCATTATTTTGAGTTTCTCCTTTTGTCCTTACCGCTTCCGAAACATAGAACTCAACTGGCTCAGGATATTTTGCGCTCACCTTAACTTGAAATCTTGCTGGAGCAGCCGAAAACGGCTTACTTCTTTCAGCATACGGCAGCGACACTGTATAATTTGACTGTAAAAGCTATCCAGATGACAACAGAGTTAATGACGGTTGTCCGGGTTGCCTTAAATATTTTGGCACAAAATAGAACTTCTTGCTTATCTCCGCAGTTTCAGATGGCCTTGCTTTTTCTGCTATTTCCGTAATTACACTTTCCCGATCATTCTTTAGGATGCCACTTTCATCTTTATTCATCTTTTCGATAGAAAATTCTTTATAATAGCTAGCATCTGTAAAGAAGGACTCAGCTTCTGTATACGGTTTTGCATTGGCCATCACTTTATGTTGTACTCCGTCTTTACAGTATTTGAAACACTGATGCAGAGTAGAAGGTATGATATTGTACTGATGTATCCACGGCCTCCCTAGGAGAAGGTTGTATGTCGTTATTACACTTATAACGTGACAAACAACGTCAGTAGTCAATTCTCCTATTTCTAACGTTACCGTAATCTTGCCAAGCGCACTGCCCATCTTGATTAAAACCTTGTATCATCATTCCGCTGGGGCGTAGTTCTCAGCGACGGTAGTTTAACTTACTTAACATTAAGAGTGGCAAAAGATTCACTACAGACCCATTATCTATCATAATCCGTTTGACTTTCTTCCCACAGATATGCCCTTCTATCATTAGTGGCCTGTTATGTTCTTCTTCGCAGATCAAATCGTCATCAGAAAAGGAAATGATTGGGAGACAATTTTCTTGATCATCAAGTTTGTCGTGCTCTAACTCTGCTAGTAAGGTTTCTCTAATGTCATGATCTGACAATGCCTGGATCGGACTCTGTCAGAATTCTTCCGAGAGCTTAAGTGCATCATATACACTCAATCGGGCTGGTATCCCTTTTAAATGACTTACCACATCATAAGTCACTCTTGTCGCCTCATTTTTCTCTTTTATTTTGTTTTCATTTATCTGTCTTTCAATCGTTTTTATCTTAGTAACTTCTGGCCTTTTCTTTATAGGGCTTATCACTTTTTTACCCGACCGCAACGTGATTACTGCAACCTTCTTTGTTGCTTTACCACTTTCTTCTTTATTCGTATCTTGGTCTTTCTTTCGGACTGTAAGCACGTTTACGGTTGCCATGGAGCCCCTTTCCTTTTCTTTCCCTAGTACTATCTCACCCCTATTGATCGTCGTTGTATTATGCATTTTAATGTATAGCAGTTTTCTATTAGATGTCCCTCTAAACGATGATAACGACAGAAATCCCTTTCTTTAGTTCTTATTACGTCTTCTGGGCGCTTAGGCTCCAGTAATACTATCGTGCTAACTCTCAATAATTGTTCCATCATAGGGGTTACGTCTTCCTTATCAAATGTGAACCCCTCATAAGAATTCAACATTATAGGTCTTTTCCCATTGTATCTATTTCTTGACTAGCTCCCTTCTTCGCGTCGGTCTGGTCTTCTTTCCTTCGAGTCTCTTACATCTTTACTTCTTCTGTAATGATCAACAGTGTTCACGGCTGTCCTACCGGATACTCTCCTACTTGTATCATGGTGAAATGCTGGGATCTTGCGAGTCATTAGTTCCAACGCATGGGCCTTAGTGGCCAAATCATGAAAAGTTCTGATATCGGCACTAGTGAGTCTGAACGCAATTCCCGTCCCCATAGAATTCAGACACATTTTAACTTGTTCTTTTTCTTCCGGTAGTTGGCTATATGAAGCCCCTAACGTCTTCCATCTGTCTATAAACTTCTCTACTGGCTCTCCTTCTCTCTGCCAAATAGAGGCCAGCTTCATAAAACTGACATCACGTTTTGAAGAGAAGAAGTTTGACATGAAAACATCCTGCATTTGTTCCCAGGTACTTATTGATCCAGGCGCCAAATAGTGATGAAGGGCATCAAATGCTCCTCCGGGGATCCCTCTCCATTGAACTTTTAAAAATTTGGATGCTTGAAATTGGCCGAAAAAGGGATGTCTTCTACTTCCCTTGGATACGGCGTCTGGTACAAAAAATGCCCAGTATTTTCACTTTCTCTTTCTGCTCTAACTGCCTCTTCGACCACTTGCGTTACTTCATCTTGTGTCACAGTTCTTGTCGTGGGGATGGACCCTAGTGACCCTGCCGCTTGTGGTGGGAGGACATCAGGTTGATTTTCTTGCCCCTCCATTGCATTTTGGAGGATCATCATTCAGGCTACGTTGTGTGCGAGGGTTGCCAGTGCTTCTCTGAGATTTCTGCATTCTTCCATTAATGTATTCTGGGCTTCTGTCATTGCATTGAAATGATCCTCTGTAGTTGTTCTATAATCTGAATTTGTTCCGGCCATGAATACTATAGCTTCTCCACTTTTCGATGAAGCAGTTATTGAAGGAGAGCAAGAGTATGCTGATGTAACAGGGATTTCAGAGAAGGGAGAGGATAGAGTTTCATTGGGCCTTTTCGTGTCCCTTGCGACATCAATTGACTGAGATGGCGCCGATACTGGAGAATCTTTCTGGGATGGCGTTAGCAATCTGATTACCAATGCTTTTCCCTTTTGTTCTCTTGTTTGTTCAACCATTGAAGCATTTAAAACCGAAAAGTCATGTGCTGTCAACCGGGGAACTGTTTGCGCAGGATAGATCACCGAAGGAGAAAACTCAGGATTTCTTTTGACTGTGCTTCGTGTTATAGGCCCTCTAATTCTTAGTGGAGGGTGATTTATTCCAGAATTCCTGACGTTTCGTGTTCTTGCTTTATGAGAGGTTACGATGGTCTAGCCTGCATTGTCTTCTGATGACTGGGGCGAAGCAGAAATGACCCCAACTGTTGCTTGAACCATGCCTGTACTCGCATGACTTGGTGCGTATTCTATCACGAATCCCGTCGAGATGAATCGAAAGTTTACTTTCCTTATGGGCGTCGCCATGAGTAATAGGTCACAATCGAATTTTAAAACCTTCTGTCATGAAACGTAATCATAATTAGTAATTAAATCATTAGGGTGATCTATCTTAGAGATGAAGGGGAGGACCTCCCACTGAGAGTCGCCATTTTGGCGTCCATAGGATGCCAAACCATGACGAATGTTCATAACAACTTCACTGTTAATATTTTAAATAAGATAATAAGACAAGTCCCCAGCAGAGTCGCCATTTTGTTTCGATAAAGAAACAAATGTATTTTGATTTGGGAGATTGTCTTGTTTAAACATAACAGAGAAAGAGTACTAGGAACATTCATCATATTTCATTAATACTGAGTTCATTTACATTCTCTTTACATCCCTTGATTCTAAGATAGATCATTTAGAAATAAAGGACTTATGCTTTAAACATCAAAAGTTCATTTCAATAGCCTTCCGGCGCCTGATTCGATCATCTCCTAAGACTTAGGAGGAATGTGGATCCGATCGATGGGTCTTTAATGAAATAGAGATTTCAACAGCATAATAATGCCTGTTTCAACCCTCTGGGACTTAGAAGGAATGTCGATTCGATAGACTGATCTTTCTCCTTTGAACCCATGAATAGGAGAAAATTCGGAGAAAGAAAGCCTGACCCACAGATTTCGACAGCATGACGGCCTTTGGACTTCATAGACTGCAGGGCAACCTAGTTGCGCGGACCCGCACAACCAATACCAGTTGCGCGGTCCTGCGCAACTGCCAGGAGTTCTCTCCTACCTTCTGTCTTCTGCTCCGCTCCGCTCCACTCCTCTTGAAAATCTTCAATTCCCCTTAATGAAGGAGGGAAAGGGGTATATATAGACCCTCGCACATGTGAAAATCCTGATCTTAGCGATGTGGGACTATTTTTTAGTGCTTTAGTCTATTCTGAACGATGCCCTTTGTGCAGTACATTTCGAGGTCCAGCGCAACTGATATTTCCTTTGCGCGGACCTGCGCAACTGGGATTGATTGCGTGAACCCGCGCAACTTATAGTGGTTGCACGGACCTGCGCACTCTCTTGAAAGTTATCTCTATCTTTTTCTTTCTGAAAGTTCTTCTTATCTCTTTTCCTCTCCTTGCTCGATTCTTTTGCCAATTTTATGCCTCAACAGGGCTGAGATAATGGTGTCGACACTCAGGGTTTTATTTGTGGTGCAAATTGTGTCTTTTTTTTTAATAAGATGACATCATGCCACTTGCATTTCATTGATCCCCAAATTATTTGTACATAGTTTTTCGAGAGGGGCCCTACAAAAAAACCTTGGGCCACTCCTATCGTGTCACTCCATCCAATCCTAGACAAAAGGGAGGAGAATCCGCATAGGCCTCCAAAAGCTACAGTTCGCTAACTATCCACAAAAAAATGCTACAACGCGCTCTACACAAGGGGACCACAACCAGAATCCAAAATTGGCTGGTTAACTGGATATAATATTCCCCAAGTTGATTTTGTCCAGAAATATCCTGCTTCTCACCTCCATTGGAAGATCTGTTACTTGGGAAAGGAGGGAGAAGGACTGATCAATACTTCCTTGGCAGGCCATTCCATCAGCCGGGCTGTTTCCTTGATCTAATAAGGTGCACATTGTTCCAAAACTGGCTAGTTAACTGGATCTAACAAGGTGCACATTGTGTCCTTGAATGACTCATATGATGCCGGAAGAGAATTCAACAACATACATGCTTGTTCCTCATTTTTCATCACTTCCTCCATATCCAACAACTTGCAAACCGATTTATTAGAGTTGTTGATATGGGCCTCCACATCTTCACCCTCTGCCATCTTGAAGTTACACCACTGTCGCTTCAAGTGTAGGTGATTTTCAGAGAATTTTTTCGCATAAACATTCTCTAACTTCGCCCACAACTTAGCTGTAATTTTCTCCCTCATGATATTGTAGAGAACCTCATCTGTGAGACATAAACGGATGGAGGCTAAAACGTTACTATCAAGAGTCTCCCATTTTTTATCCTTCATAGTCAGTTCCTTCTCCTTAAGAGCCTTAGCTTTGCCTTAATTAGTTAATAGGCTAATCATCTTAATCTTCCATAACTTAAAATTATTTTTTCTGAGTACTTCTCAATATCAAACTTGGCATTTTTCATTATTGTTAATCTTGTAGATTCAGATCTGCGCCCCAACGCTTGCTCTGATACTACTTGTTGGGATTTAGTCTGCGAAATCACACAGATATGGATCTATGATGGTAATCCAAGAGCACCAAGCAATCACAAGAGAACACAAAGATTTAACGTGGTAAACCCTTCTGAACAAAAACCACAGCATAAAACGACAGATCTTCACTATGAAAATAGAAATTAAAAAGAGAGAGGACTTACTCGATTCAAACAACTTTGAATCTCACCTTTGCTACACCCTTTGAAAGCCCTAGAACCCTTTTAGGAACCCTAAGAATACCTTTAAAAAGTCTTAGAATACTTTAGAATGGCCATAGGGACTCCTATTTATAGTTTCGGAAAGCTCACTTACGCACCCCCCTTAAATCGCTTCAAATTTACGCAGTTCATGCCCAAACGTGCATCGTCTGTGGAACCCTCGACTGGTCGAAGTAGGGCTTCGACTAGTCGAAAGGCACCTTCGACTGGTCAAGCCTGTCCCTCGATTGGTCGAGGATTTCAAAAATTTCATATATATTGTTGCTGAACTTTGAGTTGAACTTTCTTTAACTAGTTGAGGATATCATGATTTAAGACATCTTTTTGACAACAGGCCCTACACGGTTACATAATACCCACTAAGGGAGAGTGGATTAGGTGCTGCCTCGTCCTTGACTATTGGGTGCTACAGCCGTGTAATCATCTTTGATCTCCCTCTTATGTCTCCTGTTGTTGAAATGAAGCCATTTATGAAATCAGACTATAAAAGACAGACAAACGAAAAAGGGAAAGAGATTTACATTTGATCCATGTATCATGCATATATGCTTGATAGAAGACCTAACTAACCTGATTAATGAGCCACGGAACATACAAAGCATCGCCCACTATCAATGGCCAGATTGGACCTCAAACAAATGTTCCAGTGATGTGAAGCATTTGAAATCCTGCGAGTAGTCCCCTTACAATTAGACAGGCCGATCATCAGCTGGGGAGGTGAAGGACCTCCAAAGAAGGTGGTGGCCCCCACCATCAACATCTCGCGCGTGATCAAACATGGATGAATAGTATTTAAACTGTACATTGAATATTTACTTTGTCTAATCATTCCCGCGCTTAAGATATTAAACACAACTTATTTTACATAACCAAGACTGTCCACACGTATGAGTGAATTAATAATTAGTAATTTATTTTAGTAATTACCCGAACGTCAGCTCACTGTTGCTTGATAGAAATGGCCAAATTTTACACAAGGTCACCTAAAACAAATGAACGGTAGTAGGTCATCACATTGCTAATTTTTAATATGATTGATTAGCCCACCATCCCTTCATTTGGATCCTTTTCAGTACTTCCACATTGCATATAAACCAAACCATGCATTCATGGCATCATTCCCCAAATTTCACGGCTTCCCATTTCCATCTCTTCTTCTCCTGCTATTGTTGTTTCCTCTTAAAGTTAAGGGAAGGACATGAGTTCTATATTTCCTTTTGCCTTTGCTGCCATCTCCCTTCTATGCATCCATGATGCATTGGGTTGGGCCTCTAGTGACCCCACGTACGGGTTTGTCTCTGTTCTACTCAATAGCTCGAACTTTCACATCCAAAAACCCTACGACCTGCAGATTAGCGATCGTTATAGCTTCATAGATGGAGTTCACAGGCTGTGGGTCTACTCTACCGACAAGCCTCTCTCTCGAGGAAGCAACACAAATCCTCGCAGTGAGATACTTATACGAGTAAACAATTTCATACCCTCAATCTCTCTCTGTTATTATTATTATTTTTTATTAGGTGAGAAGGAACCACCTAGAATTATTATTGAAAGGAAACAGAAGTACAAGCTCATTCGGGCCGGCCCACAAAAAGATCCGGCCACACCTATCACATACACCGGTGCTATACAGAGAGATTTGACGTCCCCTCCAAACCATACAAAAGAAGAGGCAATCCTCGATCGCGCTAGCCTTTGTTATCCCTTTACCTTCATAGCACCATTCCCTGACCCCGAATGGGCTGGGAGCCACGATCTAGAAAAAAAAGTTCTACATTAGTTCATTATTTGATCTTTTCATTATAATGCGTTCGATTATATTGTTACTACTGTAGTTAGTCAATGTTGTGGAATTCAACAGTAGGAATCATTATGTTAGAGACCTTAATAGTCATCCCTTGAGGGAAGTTTGGATTGTTGAATTTGTCAACCTTGCATTCGCTAATCTAGGGATGTGCTTCAAATTCAGTGCTTGGAGCCTCAAGGGGTTGGCTAATATCAGGATTGATGAGTCTTAAATCAAATCTACAAAATTAAGGATTGACTACTCCTGAAGAAGGGAATTGTTGCAGTACTTTACAACTAGGAAAGGTCGTATCAATTGTTTCCTGTGATTAGCATACAACTACTATGAGACGGTAACAATTCGTCCTTACCGTAAACAACAACAACGACAACTAATGTAAATATGACGTGGGCAACTCATTGCAATAATATCCTCTAAAAATGTTACTAAGATAGCCAACCCTTTTCACAAGAGACCATTAATTAGCTTTTTCAGTCTTTCTCATTGTACTGATTTTACAAATTTCTCACTCAGGGATATAGTTATTCTTCCGGAGTCTGGCAATTTGAAGGGTATGGATTTGTGCCGAATGGGACAACGGGTGTGTGCATTATGCAGGTATTTGGTGCAAGCACACGCAACACGACTGCGATGATGAGGGTGTACAATGGTTCTCTCACATACTACAGGACCCCGATCATTGTCCCTTACATCTATGATCGATGGTTCCGTCTAAATGTCATCCACGATGTCGGTGCGAAAAAAGTTGGCATTTTCATTGATGGGGTTCTAAAGTTAACAGTGGATGATCATGGAGGGGCCTCTCATTACTTCAAATGTGGTGTTTATGAACAGAATGACCCTTCCTACTACATGGAGTCTCGTTGGAAGGATATCAAGGTCCTGAAAAAATGTGACTAACATGCTTGCAACATGATGTACTATAGTGTGCTTAGGAACGTAGGTTTGGTTTGTCTTGCCTTAGCTGGCCTACTAGTGCAATAAATCTTGTCTCGTACCATGCATGGGGGTTATAGAAACTATCTGGCCCTTGACGTCTTTGTTTATCCTGGTAGCTGGGCAATGCCTTGGCAGCCCTGTGTTTGCTCGTTTTTCTTAATAAAGTTCTTTCCTACTAAATAAAAACAAATTATTTTGGGGCTGTATACTTTGTAGTCTTGTACCATGCTCGGGTTTGTACATTATGCTTTGTGTACTCAGGCATTTTTATTTTTATTTTTTTCTTTACACAAGCGAGGCCCACGATTCACTTGTAGTACAGATCGTTTGTATGATGGGGCTGACAGTGGATGGACCATTTACAAAAATCTCCAATATGTATAATCATGAATCTTCCATTGTTCGCTGGTATTTTTATTTTTTTATTTTTTAATAGGAATTTTATTTTATTTTATTTATTATTATTATTATTATTATTATTATTGTTTTTTCATTTCTAAACGAGTTGCTCAACCCAATTTTGTCTAAAAATAGAAAACCACAAATGTTTGGGGGGAGGTCTCCCATTGATCAGTAGAGGCGGTCTGCTTGACCGTCACTACACAATCTTGCCAGGCCATTGGCATCAGAGTTAGCCTTCCTAGGGTTGTGGGTGATGTGCACATCCATATTGTGTATGAGGACTCATCCTAGCCCTCCAATACCCCATGGACCATAAGTATAGAGATTGATTAGAGAGGGTTGACACCACTGAGCTTGAATTGATCGCCACCTCCACCTTAGTGAAACCAAACCTCACACACTGAGTAAGGCCATCAAGGACCGCCCTAATCTCAGCCCGTGTATTGGAGCCAAAGCTGTACCTAGTGGAGAAAGTAAAGCGGAACTCTCTCGAGCTATTTCTTCCAAGTCCCCCACCCCGTGAAGGACCTGGGTTTCCTAGCGCAGATTCATTGATGTTATCTTAATCCATCCTTGCTGAGGTCTAGCCCATTTGACAACCTTAACTTTGGCCAGTTTGGTAGTTGGGACTTTGATTCCCAAAGCTCTGAGCGTTGACAATTTAGGGACTTGGGTGGCAACAGAAAGGGGCTGATCAGGCTAAGCCAGCGGTGGATATTTGAGATTACTGTGAAGGCACAAATCTCAGAACCTTCGAATCGGACGATGTTTCTAGCCTTCCACGACTCTCAGAAGATGAAGGTGGGAATGATGCCCTTAAGGGGAAAGCACTTACCCAAGGACGTAGATGTCGCCCACCAATTGTTGGCCCTTCTTATGGCTGTTGTAGGGGTAGGCCCACGCATGACGAGAAGTCATCCAAAATAACCCTAGACTTGCATTTCCTTTTCACCCGAGGAGAAGATGTGGTTAATCGTTTCAATCTGGGACGAAGACGTTGAAGGGAAGCAATTGTATTTTGATACGATGGAGACACCTTTACTTTGAATTCTAGCATCCACCGGGACTGCCTTGTGGATAATCTTCCAAGCTAGGAGATAGAGCTTAGGTGGGAGTTTAGCATGCCACACCCACTTCGACCAAGACTTCTTCTCGTCATGCGATCTAATGTGTTGCCAAGCCAATTGTTCACGACCCCAAGTGCAGGGTCACGCTGTAGTAATAACTCGGTGAGACCAAGGTCGAATTCACATGAACTTAACCTGTACGTATTTTGAAAATAATTAGAACTAGAACTAGCATAAGATCTAAACTAAAATCTGGAATAGTTGAGAATAATCGTGAATAAACTATTAATCATAAAAGGGAAATAGAGCGCTAAGGATCCACTTATAGCTATTAAGATGCTACCTTACTTGATTCAGCAATACACAACTAGAATCGAAGTCCCATCCTATCCAATTGGAAGACAAAATAGTTGAAGCACAATGTGAACTTCTTATTGAAATAGTTCACACATTAAGAACCGTTGTGGTGATTGGAAGGGAATTCAACCATCCACCATTCCCAAGAGATGATGGTGAATCATGAGTTTTACTAATCTAAACAACATTAAAACATATAAGAAGATATTCAAAGCCATCACAACATCTATTCTAATTTGAGTCACAATAAATCATAGAAAAATGAAAATATTCCTTAATTCAAACTAAAAATCAATGAAGTTCAACATTTTTTTGAAAGAAACCATTTCATTGCAAAACAAAGGGGACTATACATGTAAATTCGAGAGGGCCATCCCTAGGGGACCCTCCTATCATGCTAAAATCTATGTATCCACAAAAGAAACAAGAAAAATCCCAAAAAACCAATCGGCACTGCGGGGAGGAGAAGGGGAAGCCCGAAGGATATTAGTGAGGAGATCTAAAATTGTCCAATCCCACTTTATCCATGAAGATTCTGCCTCTCATGTCCATGGGCAGGACATTCAACTAAGAAAGGAGAGAGAAGCACTGGTCTCGGCTCCCAACTCCGGCCATCCTATCAGCAGGGCCGTTCCCTTCACGTCTGATGAGGGAAAAGGATATGGAGGCCGTACTAGCCATCCGCCAGATCCTAGAAGCCCACGGCTTCCAGCGCCAAGCGATAAAAGACTTCCTCAGGAGAAGGTCAACAATAACCTTGGAATCCGATTCAACTTCAATCTTGGCCAGTCCTCTCTCAAGGCATAGGGCCAGGCCGTCATGGAGCGCTCGAAGTTTCACCTTGTTGTTGGACCCCACCCCATACCCGAATGAAAAGGAAAAGAGGAGATTTCCACTGTCGCTCCTACAGGCCCCTCCACCACCAGAGCATCTCGGGTTACCTCTCGTGGAGCCGTCAATGTTCAGATTGACCCAACCCTTAGTCGGTTTAGTCCATTTAATAATTTTAAAATGGGGGGAGCGAGTAATAGGCTTTGAGGACCCCAAGCTAAACCTGGACTGAAGAACCGAAGGGTCCAGCCGAGGCTTGATGCAGCCCTAATGAAAAATAGAACCTGTGACTCGGCTAATAATGGTGGATGTCTTCATGGGAATTCCTTCAAACCTTGCTGCATTTCTTACCTTCCAAATCTCCCACACAATCAGCAAAGGTAGGAGGATACGAACTCGGGAGGAAGACATACCAAGTGCTTCTCCGCTAGGCCATTGGAGAATTCGTTGCGCAAAAGACTATTGGGGGAGGCAGGGGATGCCAAACAATGTGCTGAAATGACGCCAAATGGAGGAGGCTTGCTTACCCTCCTAAAAGAGGTGCAAGATGGACTCACCGTCGAGGCGGTCAGCAGGGTATTTTGTGCAACAGTTATAGAAGTAAGCCAGCGAAATCCCTTTCGCTTGAACCCTGTCGTCCACTGGCACTGCTCCGTGGAGCAGTTTCCATGCAAAGAGCAAAATCCTGGGTTGATCCAAATCCAGTTGGACCATAGCTTGGGCGATAGCTTTTGGCGCTTGAGGTTCCACGTAGAAGAGATGGAGAAGTTACCAGATGACTCCAGTGGCCAGAAACAGGATGGATTTCCCTCAAATGCGGCAAAGCCGCTACTAATGATGAATGCCAACACTTCAGCTGGGAAAAGATTCAGGACATTTGAGGGAGGGAGAGGGTCAATGGGGCCGAGAAAATCCCTCACCTTCAAGGAGGATAGGCTATTCGGGATAGGACTGACCATAAACTCGCGCAATGGGCCCAGACCTATCCAGTTCGCCTCCCACAAATTGATGTTGCCATTCCCTACTTCCCATTGGACAAACTCCGACAAGAGAGGTAAGAACTACCTGATTTTTTTCCACAATATTGAGACATTGTTGGAAGAGAACTGCCCATCGGCACTATCTAAATTTTCCTGGTGTCTAGCGCGCATGAGAGAGACCCAAGGGCAAACAGAGTCACTAAATTTTGCTGCCCATGTCATCTTCATACACAGGGATGCCGTGACTTCCTTTAGGCTGCGAATACCTAGACCACCCTCTAAGATAGGAGCTGCGATCCTCCTCCACGTGATCTAGTGGAGCTTGCCTTTCCCTTCCGATGCTCCCCAAAATAAATGATTAAACAACCGTTCGAGCTTCGAAATAACCAGCCCTAGGATGTGCACGTCTACTAAGATGTGGTTGGAATACTACCTAGAAAATGTCTAACAAGGGTCTCCCTACCGACCTGCGAGATAAATCTTACATTCTAGCCATTGATACGTCTTTCCACCTTATGGATGAGGAATTGGAAATCTATTTGCTTCACTCTACCTTTGGCGAGGGGAGATCCCAGGTACTGGACACCAGTGCACGCCTTTAAAAAGCCCAGTAGACGTTCAACATCTCTAATTCTTCTGATCTTCAAGTTTTTGGCACAAGGAAAGCAACTCTTCTAAAGATTGATTTCTCTCCTGAACACTCTTAGAAGGCAGATAGGAACTTCTTAACTGAGACGAGAGATTTCCAGCAGCCATTGACAAACAGAAGCGTGTCATCTGTGAAGAGGAGATGAGATATCAGCGAGCTACCCCAGTGAAGCTTGTAGGGCTAGCAGGCACCACTTATAATTAGATATCAAAAGTTCCTGGAAAATGCTTCCGCTACCAGAATAAACAAGCCTAGGGATAGGGGGTCCCCTTGACGGATCCCTCTCGATGACTTGAAGAAACCAGCCACCTCCCCGTTGATGAGGATCGAGAACCAAGTGTTGCCCCAGCAAGACTTCATCAGACTAATCCACTTGAGGCTGAACTCAAATTTTTCCAGGACTTGTTTCAGGAAATCCCAAAAGACCCTATCAGAGTCTTTTTCGAGATCTAGCTTGAGGATCAGGCTGCCCCCATGAACTTTTTTGTCGAGTTCCCTCATAGCCTCTTGAGCCATATCTATATTTTCTGTAATCGTCCGGCCTTTCACAAAGGCTTCTTGCTCCAAGGAGATGAGCTTTGAAAGGAAAGAATTGAGGAGGTTCGCCAAGACCTTCGAGAAGATCTTATAAATAACATTGCAAAGGCTGATTAGTCAGAAGTCTTTGAAGCTCAAGTAGACTTGGTTTTAGGGACCAAGCAAATGAGGGAGGAGGAGAAGGCTCTCGGGAGGCCGTCCCCTTGAAATAAACTCACAGTCGCTGCATGGATGTCACTTCCCACAATATCCCAACAGTCCGTAAAGAAAGACGTGGAGAAACTGTCAGGGCCTAGTGCCCCATCCTTAGGGATAGTCTAGGCACTACCTTTACTTCATCCATGGTTGGGAGGGATGTTAGAACATCATTGTCTAGGGAAGATAGGAGGTGGGGGATACACAGGAGGAAATCATTTGCCGGACTGCAAGGTTCAACCCTAAACAACTGCTTTTAGAACTTGACCGCTGCCCTTTTAATTTCCTCATAATTAAAAAATATATTCCCTTTATCATCCTTGATTTTAGAGATGTAGGCGCGACGAACCTTCTCATTTGCTGAAGAGTGAAAAATTTTTGTATTCCTGTCTCCCTCCTCTAACCAAGAGATTCTAGCTTTTTGCTTCCAGAAGGACTCCTCCATGAGTTCTAACTGGGAAAGACGTTGCCTAGCCAACGAGTTTTCCTGTAGCCACTCCTTAGTAGGCTGCACCTGCATCTTGTTTTCAATCTCTACAAGGTGGGCCTCAGCTTTCCGAAGATTTTGGATCATGTTGCCGAACTCCACTTTGTTCCACATTTTCAACAATTGCTTCATTTTCTTCAATTTCAGCGGCACATTCAGCATGGGCTAATCAGAACTTTTACCTTCCCATGCCTTGCTGATAATGTGGTGGAAGGACTCATGGAACGTCCACATTCACAGGAATCGGAAGGGTCTAGGCTTGGGTTGGGGCAGGTTTGGGCAAGATAGCAGGAGAGGAGCATGGTCCAAATTGACCCTAGGCAAGATCTCCACCTTAAATGACGGAAACATCACAGCCCAACTGTCATTGATGAAGACTCTATCCAACCGTGCCCACACTCGAGCTTGTCCCGATCTATTATTACTCCAGGTGAACTGATTACCCATGAACCTTGCATCCAAGAGACTCGAATTATGCACTGCGTCTGAGAATTTCGTTAGGCTTGAAAGATCGGGGTCTCAGCTGCCTCTTCTCTCATCAGTTGCCAAGGTCGCGTTAAAATAGCTACCTACAACCTAAGGGCCCTGGACATTTTTACTGAGGGTTTCTAACTCGCTCTAAAGGGCTCTTCTGAGGATCTTGTTGCATCGCGTGTACACTATTGAGAGGATAATCGGGTTATTGATATTCCGTAAGAACACACCCATGAACAACATCTGGTTAAGTGAATGAAGCAAAGAAATGTTAAGGTGGTTATGGAAGAACACCCAGATTTTCCCCTCGGATTCTACGTTCGAAAGGGACGAGTGGAAGCCTAACTTCAGGCCAATAACCACTCTCTTCTCCTCTCTCATCATAGGTTCAAGGATTGTAACCAGGCTTGGGGAGAATTACCTTATCATCCTTTTAATGGATTGAATCGTGGGAAGATTTCCCACCCCTCGAGCATTCTAGATGAGGGCATTATCTATCTATCACACAGCCTGAATTCATGGCCTGCCTCTTAAGTTTTCTTAATCTACAATACCATTCTTCATCGTCGGTTTGTATCTTGTAATGTAGTTTATGTCGTCGCCCTTTGGATCCTTTAGTAGCTGTTGTGTCATTTTTCTGGGTTACAGGGGGAGCTTGCTCAGATACCTCCTGTGAGAGAGGAGGGACCTGGTTATCTTGGAACCTCTGAATTGATCCAAGGGAATGCGGTTCAGGTAGCTGAGCTTCTTCCTCCAATGATGAGAGGTCATCAGTTCAGGCATACTCCAGGGAATCTTGGATGAAATACAGGGACAGGTCCACTAATATTTGAGCATTGTACTCACTCACCGACTCCTCTAGCAATTGAATGTGGTGGCCAACCCTGAGAGAAAATCCCTCTGGTCTATGCAGATTTTTGTTTTATTTGGTTTGGGTGCCTTCCAACAGAGGTTGCACTAGACGAAGTGGGGAACCTCCAACTGATTTTGCTCAAGGTTTGAACTAGATCCTAGGAGTTCTTCTGTGGTATTGCACAGGGGTTAGAATACCTTCTTCATCAAGCCAAGGTCCTAGGTCCACAGTTCCAAGATGAGGCCTCAAACCCTGTATTTGTCCTTCCGATTCATTGGGAGGGAAACATCCCTGCTCGGGCAGGAGATAGGTTAAAGCATCAGGGTTCTGGGTTGTAGCTGTGAGGATGCGCTGATCGGGGGGTTCCCTACAGATTGCCACAACTGAAACTTGCATTGAGAAAGACTAAGTGTGAGAAGAGGTGGGCCGGGGAACAGGCTGAGAGGGACGAGGGGGTAGGGAGGGAACAATAGGTGTGGAGGATGGGAGGGTTGGGTTAATAGGAGGGGCAGGAGGGTTAGCAGGGAAAGGGAGGTCTACTAGGTTGGTAGAGCAGGGAGGTAAGGGGGTCTGCAGGTTTGGAAGAGTTGTAAGGTTTTGTGAGGGTAGACAGGGGATATGTAGGTAGGACTGAGGAGGGGCGACCTCCAGGAGGGTAGTTTTGGAAGGTTGGAGTTCATCAGTAGGAAGAGAGGTAGGGGTCAGGGAGGGCAGGGTGAGGGCTCCCATAGGAGAGTCCTAAATAGGTAGGGGAATATGGATGAAGGTTTGGGGTTGAGGGGCAGGAGCAGGCCCAAGGCCTTGGACCAGGATAGGAGGCAGGCTTGAGTAGGAGGGGTTCAAGTTGGCATTACATTGAGTACGAGGTGTAGGCAGCACAGGATTCGGTATAGGGACATTTTGTCGAACAGGTGGCAGGGTAGTTGCTTCAGGGCCATCGAAGAAGGATTTAGACACCCATTCTTTGGTGGATTCAGGCTTCGACAGGGCAGGGGAGTGACTACGGCCAAGGGAGAGATTTTCTAAAAACCTAATAATCGGGACGGATTTACAATCAACCTGAAGCATTCTTAGGCCTTGGAGGACAGAGTCCGGCCTGAGCTTAATACAGACTCTGGTGAAAAGTTTAAAGGAGTCTGAAGTCACCGCCTTATCAATTTCCACCACCTCTCCATACGTTCGGGCTAGAGCTTAGATAGCTCCCGGGTACCATGAGTGGGCAGGGATACCAAATAGCCTGACCCAAACCCCTGTACTAAGAGAGGAGGACTCCATGGACCATTGAACAATCTCAGCCAGGTGAAAGTCTGCATCTGATGAAAATGTCAGCATTTCCTATCTTAATTTGAAATGAAATAGGAACAGGTCCGGGCCAATTCTTGAAATGTCGAGTAAGGAAGCGTAGCGGCCTGAACGTCGATGAGAGTCGATCAACTGCATAATGGGGACTGAAGAGTCAACCACTTTCGCTATTGCAGTAGTCGATAGGTCCTTCCTGAGGCGAGCAACCTCTGTGATATCCGCCTCAACTAACCTAGCAGGCATTTCCCCTCTTTTTGCTGTAAGGAGAAGGGGTTGCACTGATTTGTGGAGGAACATCTGGGTCCTCGGAGACGTGGTTAGGGGGTATCTAACCTTGGATGCAAAGGAAGCACACTGAATCGAAGGAGGATGATATCAAATCAGATTGGGTTGCTGAGGTAGGTTTTTGGGAGAAAAGCCTCCTCGCTGATGGCGGGCCCTCTCAATGGTGACTAGTCTACCATCGATTCTTCTACTGTTCTGGTAGTTAATCGCATTCAGAGCTTCTTGTTCATGGAGGAAATGTATGAACGTAAAACCCCTAAATCTGTTGGAAGACTTGTTATAAGGGATGAAAATATCTGAAAATTTACCATACCTTCTGAAAATACGGCGCAGGTCTTCTAGGTTTATGTTGAAACTGAGATTTACAACGAACACCGATAAAGGAGGTGAAGGAGAGTGTCTTCGTTGGACCTCCTGCCAAGGAGGCTCCTCTCTCGCCATTGATCACTTCATCTGAAGTCTTACCTCATGTAATGTGACTCACTTGAGTTTTGTAATGGCCTGAGTTTTTTGGGTCCATTCCTGGTGAAATGCATTTTTTAGGGGATTAGGTGGACTATAAAGAACACATTAATGAAGTTCAGCATAAAACATGAATCAAAGCAAGATAAACATCCCAATAACTACAAGCTTCACCTATTAGCCCAAGCTAAGAGGTTTAGTTAACCATAGACATGATTAAGATTAAAACCCTTAAACAAAACATAAAAAATAAATTAAGGAAGAAAAAAATCTCTTTGGAGGTTGCTCCACCCTTTTTCTTTGCTCCTTAAACCCTAATTCATCTTTAGAACTCCTTAAATAACTTAAATATATAGGATTTGTTTGGCCAACTTTGGAAACCACCTCAAATCTATGCACTCTGCATAATGCTTTCGATGCCATCGAAGGAAGAATCCGAGTTTGAATTGGATTTGAAATTCGTGCCCTTTTGCATTGCGTAAGTAGTTAATGCCAACGAGCGTCCCTTCGATGCCCTCGAAAAGATCTTCGATTCCATTAAACATGTTTTCTAGCCATCGAAAAAGTGTCCAGAATGTTCTAGGGAGTTTCTCCAATATTCTTCAAAAATTTCAATCCCATCAGACAATCTTTAATGCCAACGAACTGAGTTTTGATGAATCGGACATGTGGTCGATGCCATCAAACTGAGTTTCGATGAATCGAACATGTGGTGGATGTCATCAAGAAATGTACCCAATTAGTCTAGCAACCAAACTTGATTTTTATGTAAGTTTCGATGCAATAGATCTGGTCTCGATACCATCGAATACTTACTTCAATGTCTTCGAAGGGTGTTCGATGTTATCGACAGTGAAGCTTCAGATTTTTAGAATTGTACACTTTGATCTGTCGACTTTCTTCCTTCTTCACTTGGTTTCCTTGAATCTTGGGGATTGGGATCTTCAATGTGGTCTCCTAAGATCCATCCCTTGCTTTGGTGATCTTCAAGCGTCAATTCCATGCTTTTAACACTCTTTTCATTCCAATATATTAGATTCATCTTGCAAGACAAACATGCATAAAATATACCTATTAAGCATTGTCATGTTCATAAAACCAAGATATAAACAGGGTGAAATATGCAATATTTTACACTCAACACACCCCTCAACCCGCATTTTGCTAGTCCGAAGAAAAACATGCGTGAAGATATCCTTAATTCTCAATGTTCAAACCTCTTTCAAAAAATAATCTTTTATACAATCAAGTATGAATGAGTGGAATCATGACGTTCTCACGCCCCCCCTTCTCAGGTTTAGAGTCTTCCCCTGGGGTTTGAGGTCCTTTTTCTTGGTGGGTTTTTTTAGTTTTGTTTGTATAGTTTATGATAGGCGGGAAAAAAAAAATTTCTCTGTCTATCGCTCGAATGGGCTTTGAAGTAATTTTCTTCTCTATGAATGAAATCTCTTTTGATTAAAAAAAGAAATCATGGCGTGAAAGTGGAACTTTGAAAACCTAGAGCCAAATCTCATAAGAAATCATTCAAATAGGTTCTTTATCAATCACTTAGGAGCATAAGTTCATATATCAAGTTTCTCAATGTGCATAGTGAATTTCAACTTACTTTCCATAAAAATACTATCATTTCATAATGTAAGTCATGCTTATCACCTTAAGATTAATTGAATAATCAAGTACCATTTCCAAACTTATCCAATTTTTCTTCTTTTTCCAGTTTTTGATTTTATATCGATGGTCCCCTTTATTTATTCATTCTTTTCAGACTTTTCATTCTTTTCTAGTCTTTTCATCTTCATTCTTTTCAAATTTTTCATTTTTTCTCCAGTGTTTTCATCATACATGACCTTTTTATCGATCTTTCTATTTTTAGCTGGTTCTTTTCATCTTTTTAAGGCATATAAAATTCTCCAGACTTAATTCTTAACATCTATCAATGATACACATGCTAAGAATCAGAAATTCTAGCATTATTCATAGAAAGAAAATTGAATGTGTCTTCTGATTTATATCAACATGATAGTCAAACTTCCTCTTAATCAATTAAATGAAAGAACTTAATTCATAGTCTACTAAGTTGATCAAACTCCAACAATTCAATATTCAATCTCTATCTTACCATCATTTTTTAAAAAAGAAAAGGTGGAACCGGCCCACCAAATTTTATAATCGAAAAAGATGTACATCCATTCGGGCAGGCCCTAACAAAAAGATATGGGCCTCGCCTATAGTATACAAGAACACCCTCCCAAAACTAAGTCCAACGCTACACCCACAACACATCAGGGGCAACCAGAGGAAACATGTTAGGCTAGACTGACTCCCCTACCCACTCCAAGAAAAGGAATCATATTCGCAAGTTTTCAAGGCCCGCTTGGTCGAGTACCAAATAGCCCTTAACACATCGAGGCAGTTCTGACTGAGTTTTCTAGAATTTCTTCGCACACCCTTCACTAGCCAGCCCTGCTAATGCATCTGCCACTAAATTGCCCTCACGAAAAATGTGCGTAAAAGAGATGCTGAGGGATCGGCTAAGCTGATGAATGATCCCCATCTTATACCAAATGTTCCAAGGGCAATGAGCCGAGGGATCGGATACAGCCTCCACCACGAGCTTCCAATCCGATTCGACGTCAATGTTGGAGAAGCCCAGCTTGCTGCATAAGACTATCCCATCAAGCATTGCCTGGGCCTCTATACTCGTATTCGAGGCGAGGTCATAATTTCGTTGAAAAGCAAAACTTAGCCTGCCATGATCATCCCTTGTAACACCCCGGATTTTTGTCAACCTGGGATTAGACGTCCTTAGGCAATGGGTCAATCCTAACACCTGATTAACTTCTCAAAACTTAATCCAAAAGTCTCAAATCCCTATTTCCTTTGAAAATCTCACCTTTCACTACTTTATCCTTCAAAATTTTCTAGGAGCTTTCATATTAGACACAAATCTTAAAGTTTAGGTGATGTTTATCAATACTTAAACTAAAAAGTACTATGAATAGTAAATAAATAAATAAAAATGGATTTTAACTATTAACCTTTTGTAATCTCATGAAATAAGTAGGCTTTTTAGATAGATCAACTTCTCCTATCCCAAAATCATATATTGCATGTCAAATAACTCATCCCAGGTTCTAAACTACACCCATTTCAAATAACAGACAAAGAAATCACCCCAAACAGGTCAGCGAGCGGTGATGGGATCGCCGGTTTAGCGATGCATCGCCGAACCCGTCCGTACAACGGTCTGGTAGGCCGGTTTCTGCACTTTTTCCTGCGCGTTTCTTATAACTTTGAAAACTTATATCTCCTTCGTTATAACTTCGATTTAGGTGATTCAAAAACCAGATTGAAGATAAATGAGTCTAGTTTTATATAAAAATATGTGAAAAGTGAAAAATATAATAAAATACTTAATATAGTTTAAAGTAGGTCATTGTGAGCAACTATCTGATAATCACTTGTTAGACAGTTGCTGCTTCTGGAATTTTTAGAATTTTTTTAGAATTTTTTTATAACTCAAAATCTTATGAAATTTGGTGGAGTCAGGGTAAAATTGATGATGAACTCCTAAAAAAATAATAAAAATATTATGATAACTAGAAGTTTCCAAAATGGGGCATATAATGACCCTAGGACCGTATTCTGCCCTATTAGGGTAGAATTTGGTTAAGTACCAAACTGAATACTCAGTAAAATTAACTTGGATCACTTTAAATATAAACTATAAGACTCAAAACCTTTAGAATCATTGACGGTACGTTACCCTAAAATCCAGGATCAAACTCTAAACCGGTTTATTTCCAGGAACCCTTTGAAACTTTCTATTGGATTTAGATCGCGCGTCGAAAGTCCGATACCTACAATCTTAAACCGTAATGACCGCTTAGTTAGACTTGACAATCATTTCAAAAATCAAGGCCAACCGACATTCAGAGGCTATTTCATTGAGCCTGGAGTAAAGAGAGTAAGAAATGGGTTAGATTTGGAAATTTTAATCCAAATCTGGCACGTGACTTAGCGCGTTATTATTAAACGTTCTGACCGTCAGAATTCAGCCAAATTTCACCCTCGGATCAGGAAAAATTTCTCTTTCATATCATGAGACTTGTAGACCTGATTTAGGTGCGATGACCGCTGAATTGAAACTGGAACGCCATGTGCGATCTACGAATTCTACCGGACAGAAAACTAGGTGTGAGCAACATCTAATGACCATGAGATTAAGTCCGATCGCGTTCGACCAGGGGACCTCCCGAACAGCTCTTTTAGATCGGAACAGCCCCGATTTGGTTATACCTCAAGTGAACTTTGTTTTCAAGCCTAATTTGGGAAGGTTTTAGCCTATATAAGGGCTTTAAACCCTCTCACAACCCTCCCATCCGAATTTTCTTGAAACCCTAGGAAAAGAGAGAGAAAAAGTGAGAGTTTGTGAGAGAGTGTGGGAGAGTTCTTCTTGCCACTTGCAGTAGCTGCTACACATGCTAAAGTATCACGTTCAAATCACTTTGCCGGTGATTTCAACGCATTTCTAGTAAGGAAAACCCTAACCACTTGCTGATTTAAGGTTCTGTCAATTTCAATAGCGAAGTAGCTTATACATCTTGTGTATTAGGTCACCTGTTCGCCGTAGACGAAGCGTATACACTCCGTTTGGAATGATACACATCTAGGGTAAAAAGGTACGGATTTTAGACACTTTGATTGACTGATTTCAAAGCTTTCAATGTCGTTTAATAGTAGATTATCGACGGCAATGCCGTTTGACATGTACAACATGCTGTCCATTTTTCGTTTCGTAAGCGTATGGAAAATATGAGATTTAGGGCATTTTAGTGGTTTGTTGGAAATACTGTATACATCCATATTTTGTGGAAATGTTTTCCATGGCTATTTGTCGTGTTAGGATATTAGGAATGTGTGCATGATTGGTTTTGCGAAGAGATTTGCCTAAATGCTCACTTTGAGTCGACATACGCTATGTAGACTAGGGTGTATAGGCTAAGTGTTTGTATAAATGTTTGTTTTAGTATGTATTGAATAAATGATGTTGTGAATGAGTTTTGAGATTGAATTCTCAAGTAATATGCTGAGTGAATGATTTTCATTACATTGGCTATATGTATTGATTTCATTATATGTATGAAATGCATGTATTGGATGATTTGCGTAAGTGGTATGTTATAACATGTTTCAACATGCTTATATTGTTGTATTTCATTTCCATTACTCTCACATGATTACTGATTCACACTACATGTGTTTGGGGCTATACTCTAGTCCACGAAGTCGGTAATGGATTAAATTAGTCGTGGGCATCTATTTACCACAAAGGACGCGTCGATGTACCCAAGTCGTGTTTTGAGTTAGCGGCAGTGGTTAGGCCACAGGAAGTGTTTTATGCACTTCATGTCGTCCAGCTTGAGATGCGCTCCTACTAGTCGAGCCCGTCAAGTAACCCGACTGGCCATTATATGTTCACCCTGCATGAGTCATAACTGCTTGAACCTAGGGTACTGAACTTACCATTGAAAACCCTGTTAACCATGGTATCTTGATTCATAAAGACTCATGAGCCGGGTATGGTGGTATGGGACACCATGGTCGAGCTGTCGGCCTACGCTAGGGCCACAAACCTCCCCGTAGTGACCAGTGAGCACCCTACTCTGAGCAGATTATGGTGGTATGGGACATTATATTCTTGCTGTCGGCCTACATTGATAAGGTGATGGGGGAGTGGAGCAACGAGTGCGAGTAACAGCCATGACAGCCCTTTGTAGTGACCTTGAGTTTATCCTGACACCGCATGGGGGCGACGAGTCCTGATGCAGTCTTAAAGATAATTAGGCTTGTATTGATAAGGTGATGGGGGAGCGGTGCAACGAGTGCGAGCAACAGCCCTGACAGCCCTTGTAGCGACCTACAAATGTAACATCGTATGTGATTTCTAGGAGTGATGACCCTAGACAGGATCTGTGTTGGGATTGATATAAAGGAAGTACCTTAGTTTCCCAATACGGCTGAATGAATGGACTAATAACGACTTGGTAATCATATCCACATCGCATTGCATGTGCCTGGAAGATGTGGAGCACTGACCGGTATGCAAGCATGCCGTGGACACAGATGGTGCCGCATGATGGAGAATGTCGGTGAGGGCATCCATCATGTCATGTCATATTGCATTAACAACAGTATTTAGAAATGTTTGATTGCTTGCATTACTATTATCTCATGATTGATTTGAGAACATGCTAATCTTTACTTTATGATTCCATTGAGTTAATTACTCACTCCCACGTTACGGGATGGTATTCCGGACACCCACCAGACCCTTTTGTAATTGTAGATGATGGCGCGGCCTACGAGGCGGAGCCGAACTTGATGATGATGAGGAGGATCCCTCCTTTATGCGTGTTCTGATCGACGAGATTACAGGGAGGTTGATTAGATGCCTTGACACTTGTCATTTTATGTTTTTAGAGCACTCATGTATATGCTTTTTGTTCATTTTTGGAGTATACATGTATTTAATTAACCTGGTAACATTTCACACTCTGGAGACTTACAATCAATTATATATATTTTATGTATTTATCACAGTCTTTCGCTTGCTAATTTAACTATCTCTGGAGTATGATATGCTGTTTTGGCTTAATCCCACTCATGTTTTTTGTACTAATATGAACAACATTCATCCATCATTGAAAATGTTACATAAATGATGTTCTGGAACTTGGGAGTTAGGTTTCTACCCGACCCCCGATTTTTGGGATGTTACAGTTGGTATCAGAGCATGATTTGGATTAAACTGGACCTGGGTAATGGTAACATAATGCACACTGACGTACTCTGACTTAGGAAGAGGGCGATGGAAACCTAGAAACCACATTGGAATTCTAAGTTTCACCGACAGGTGAGACTATACGGTAATCTAGGCCGTAGTATATCCTTGATCTCGTGAAGCGACCTAAGACTCCTCTAGGTCGTCAGTTGTTAGGTTTGAGACGTTCCCTAAAGCATTTCCAAACCTGGAAATGGATATCTTTGGGTTGTGGGGAAACCATAACACCTTACACTCAATCTCAGAGCTTAAAAACCCCGTTTCATCCAATTCCTTCCGAATCTTCCCTTCCACCACCTCATTCTTCAACTTTTTCTCAGTCCTTTCTTACTACACATGAATCCAAATGTGTGAATAATGGTGAATATTACAAAAATAAAATTTTTACTATAAATAGTAAAAATATGTAAGAATTGGACTTCTGGCCATTCCAATTATGAAATCTCTTGTAATAAATGGGTTAGTTAGATGGATTAGCCTCCCCTACCCCAAAATCATATGCTACATGATGTATAAACTTATTCTAGATTACAAACTGGCCCCAGAATGCCCCAAATGGAGTTTTGGGCCTCTCTAGGCCAAACTACAATGAACTAGGGTGGGCCCCACACATATTTGGGACCCCTAGGGTAGGGGGAACCAGGCCCATATGGTCAGCGTGGCTGGATTGCCACTTGGCCGGCGATGGCATCGTCGGTTCTGCGATGCATCGCCGTATAGTGGGCCCCACTTGATCTGAAAATTGGGCCGACGCCTTTTGATGGCTAGGGCATCCCTCCCATAGGTGGTTCACACCTTAAAACCCCCAAAAGGTCCTACCTCCTTCACAATCCAAGCCCCCAAGCACTCCCTTTTCAGTTTTCTTGCTGCCTCCTCTTTCAAAACCCACTTTAAACCTCTCCCAATCTCATTTTCGGTCACAACCGACCCTACTCCATCACTCATAGTCATTGGCAGTCCCCTCCTTTTCATTTTCGTCATGTGGAGCTCCCACAACCCCCATAGAAGGCTGAAAATCTTGTGGAACTCCATTCCCACTTATTGTTCTCTTTTCTCTTTGAAAATCTAGCTTTTGGGAGCTTGATTCATCCCTCTACAGGGCCTAGATTCATTTTAGTCCATTAGGGCAGCCATTTCTTTCCATTTCCCTCATTTTCCATGGCTGTTGTTAAGGGTATTTTAGCCTTTTTCTCCCTTATCACCATCCTCCCTCTCATGTCCCTTTTATTTGAGCCTTTATACTCTTTTAGGTCTTAGGAGTGGTGAAAATACATGGCCGATAGAGCTCTAATAGGTAACAGATAGTATTAAACTGGACAGTATTAGAGAAGGTAAGTCGGGACCGTGGTAGAAGTCCTTTGGTAGAATTAGGCATCTATGCCGTTGTCCTGTAGATTGTTTGATTACCTTTTTAAGGATTTCTATGTTTTGTTGTTGTTGGGTCTAGTGATGTCATAGGTAGAAAATGTGTTTGTGTATTGTTTTGGGCTTAGCATAGCCGAATGTGTTTCTGTCATAATTCATGTGGAACTTTATTCCATATATTGTGACAAATTTTGTTAAAAGAAACGCATGCCGTTTTGTTCGCTGTAAGGTAATGTCCCCAGATTGGGTGTATCCTATGGTTTCCATTACCATGTTGTAAATCCCTGGATTAAGCCTACAAAATTAGTTTTTATCCCACCCCACCCTCCTACCAAGCGTGTCACTCCCAATCCCGACGTAGGATTAGGAAAGCAGTTTCATTTCATACAACTTAATGCTACTGGTTATATAGGCCCTTGGCGTTTTGGACCTAGAGTTAGTACTCCTAGATTTAAAAGATCTGACGATATAGGAAATTCAATTTCATTTAGACAATCCTAACTCTAAGCGATAGAACAATCCCTGTAGTAGAAATGGTATGAAACCATGTAACGTATAATTATAGGCTGTGGATTACAGCTAGTGAGTTACATACTAGTCTAATAGTTTCCTTAAGTAATGTAAAGCCTGTATATGTTAATGAATAGGTTAGATTTGGTTGGAGTAGAACCTCATTCCTTCGCTTGATCCCCTTAATACCTATAGACTTCTGTTATAACCCTTAGGAAAGTTGTTTTAACTCAGAACCATTCATTCTCAGGAAAAACTTATACATCCCTAAGATTGAACCAGCACTCCCCTTAGAATTGCCTTCCCCAAGGGCCGATTGCATTCAGGAACGCGGAGTAAAGGAACTGTATACGTAAGCGAAGTATTCGCGGTTTGAATTGCATTCTTAATCCTAGTACTTACCAATGAACTCAATGCTCTGATCAAGCAGAAGATCGGCGTCGACTCAGATTAAGAACTGATACAACGAGTTTTCTGTCCTGATTAGACAGAAGGTTCAACGTATTCGGCTCAGACCCACTACACAACTTTTCTTCCATGTTGGCTCGACCACCTACAACCAAAAGTTTTTGCTTTGCCTTTGAGAAATGTTGAGGACATATAGCCAATAGAGATTAGACATCTTGCCGCAAGCTCACACCTGCCCCTAAACTCAATTACACTAAAGAATAGGCTCCTTCCTATAACCATAGGTACCAATGCCATGGAACACATCATTATCAAAGGAAAACCAATGTAGAGAGAGGTTTTTTTCCATTTTATGTCAAGGACAGGTCCTAAGTTACACCTCGTTCCGATATACGGATTGATACATAGATTCTTGAACCTTAAGTAGAACTAAGTTTTAAGGGGGGTAGAACATTTTGAGTCCAATCTAGTTAGGTCAGCCAATGCAACCGTTAGATCAGAGTGGCGCAGAGGAAGCGTGGTTAGCCTCTTCCCCACTGGCCCAGGATCAAAACAGTTGATTTAGGTTTAGGTCATTAAATAGGATTTGAACCTTCCTTAGAACGTCACTACAAAAGTCTCTTTAAGTACTCATACCCTTAACCAATTTCGGGGACGAAATTTTATTTTAAGGGGGGTAGATTGTAACACCCCAAATTTTTACTAACTTGGGATTAGACGTCCTTAAGCAATGGGTCAATCCTAACACCTGATTAACTTCTCAAAACTTAATCCAAAAGTCTCAAATCCCTATTTCCTTTGAAAATCTCACATTTCACTACTTTATCCTTCAAAATTTTCTAAGAGCTTTTATATTAGACACAAATCTTAAAGTTTAGGTGATGTTAATCAATACTTAAACTAAAAAGTACTATGAATAGTAAATAAATAAATAAAAAGAGTTTTTAACCATTAACCTTTTATAATATCACGAAATAAGTAGGCTATTTGGATAGATCAGCTTCTCCTACCCCAAAATCATATATTGCATGTCAAATAACTCATCCCAGGTTCTAAAATACACCCATTTCAAATAACAGATGATGAAATCATCCCAAACAGGTCAGCGAGCAGCGATGGGATCGCCGGTTTGTTGATGCATCGCCGAACCCATCCGTACAACGATCTGGCAGGCCGGTTTCTGCACTTTTTCTTACGCGTTTCTTTAAAATTTGAAAACTCATATCTCCTTCGTTATCACTCTGATTTAGGTGATTCAAAAACCAGATTGAAGCTAAATGAGTCTAGTTTTATATAAAAATATATGAAAAATATAATAAAATATTTAATATAGTTTAAATTAGGTCATTGTGAGAAACTATCTGATAATCACTTGTTGGACAGCTGTTGCTTCTGGAATTTTTAGAATTTTTTTAGAATTTTTCTACAAATCAAAATCTTATGAAATTTGGTGAAGTTAGGATAAAATTAATGATGAACTCCCATAAAAATAATATGATAACTAGAAGTGCCCAAAATGGGGCATAGAATGGCCCTAGGACCGTATTC
Source organism: Magnolia kwangsiensis (assembly GCA_037074715.1). NCBI lineage: Eukaryota > Viridiplantae > Streptophyta > Magnoliopsida > Magnoliales > Magnoliaceae > Magnolia > Magnolia kwangsiensis. Next base: position 158,378,617 of record CM073572.1, read on the forward strand.
TGCCCTATTAGGGTAGAATTTGGTTAAGTACCAAACTGAATACTCAGTAAAATTAACTTAGATCACTTTAAATATAAACTATAAGACCCAAAACCTCTAGAATCATTGACGCTACGTTACCCTAAAATCCAGGATCAAACTCTAAACCGATTTATTCCCAGGAACCCTTTAAAACTTTGTATTGGATCTAGACCGCGCGTCGAAAGTCCGATACCTACAATCTTAGACCGTTATGACTGCTTAGCTGGACTTGAAAATCACTTTGAAAATCAAGGCCAACCGACGTTCAGAGGCTATTTCATTGAGCATGGAGTAAAGAGAGTGAGAGAGAAATGGGTTAGATTTGGAAAATTTAATCCAAATCTGGCACGTGACTTGGCGTGTTATTATTAAACGTTCTGACCATCAGAATTCAGCCAAATTTCTCCCTCGGATCAGGAAAAATTTCTCTTTCATATCATGAGACTTATAGACCTGATTTAGGTGTGATGACCGCTGAATTGAGACTGGACCGCCACGTGCGATCTACGAACTCTACCGAACTGAAAACTGGGTGTGAGAAACATCCAGTGACCATGAGCTTAAGTCCGATCGCGTTCGACCAGGGGACCTCCCGAACTGCTCTTTTGGATCGGAACAGCCCCGATTTGGTTATACCTCAAGTGAACTTTGTTCCCAAGCCTAATTTGGGAAGGTTTTAGCCTATATAAGGGCTTTAAACCCTCTCACAATCCTTCCATCCGAATTTGAGAGAAAGTGAGAGTTTGTGAGAGAGTGTGGGAGAGTTCTTCCTGCCACTTGCAGTAGCTGCTACACGTGCTAAAGCATCGTGTTCAAATCACTTTGTCGGTGATTCCAACACATTTCTAGGTAAGGAAAACCGTAACCACTTGCTGATTTAAGGTTCCGTCGATTTCAATAGCGAAGTAGCTTATACATCTTGTGTATTAGGTCGCCTGTTCGCCGTAGACGAAGCGTATACGCTTCGTTTGAAACGATACACATCTAGGGTAAAAAGGTGCGGATTTTAGACGCTTTGATTGACTGATTTCAAAGCTTTCAATGTCGTTTAATAGTAGATTATCGACGGCAATGTCATTTGACATGTACAACATGCTGTCCATTTTCTGTTTCGTAAGCGTATGGAAAATATGAGATTTAGGGCATTTTAGTCATTTGTAGGAAATACTATTTACATCTATATTTTGTGAAAATGTTTGCCATGGCTATTTGTCGTGTTAGGATATTAGGAATGTGTGCATGATTGGTTTGGCCAAGAGATTTTCCCAAATGCGCACTTTGAGTCGACATACGCTATGTAGACTAGAGTGTGTAGGCTAAGTGTTTGTATAAATGTTTGTATTAGTATGTATTGAATAAATGATGTTGTGAATGAGTTTTGAGATTGAATTCTCAAGTAATATGCTGAGTGAATGATTTTCATTACATTGGCTATATGTATTGATTTCATTATATGTATGAAATGCATGTGTTGGATGATTTGCTTAAGTGGTATGTTATAATATGTTTCAACATGCTTATAATGTTGTATTTCATTTCTATTACTCTCACATGATTACTGATTCACACTACATGTGTTTGGGGCTATACTCTAGTCCAGGCAGTCGGTAATGGATTAAATTAGTGGTGGGCTTCAATTTACCACAGAGGACGCGTCGATGTACGCAAGTCGTGTTTTGAGTTGGCGGCAGTGGTTAGGCCACAGGAAGTGTTTTATGCACTTCATGTCGTACAGCTTGAGATGCGCTCATACTAGTCGAGCCCGTCAAGTAATCCGACTGGCCATTGTATGTTCACCCTGCATGAGTCATAACTTCTTGAACCTAGGGTACTGAACTTACCATTGAAAACCCTGTTAACCATGGTACCTTGATCAATAAAGACTCATGAGCCGGGCATGGTGGTATGGGACACCATGGTCGAGCTGTCGGCCTCCGCTGGGGCCACAAACCTCCCCGTAGTGACCAGTGAGCACCCTACTCTGAGCAGATTATGGTGGTATGGGACATTATATTCTTGCTGTCGGCCTACATTGATAAGGTGATGGGGGAGTGGAGCAACGAGTGCGAGTAACAGTCATGACAGCCCTTTGTAGTGACTTGAGTTTATCCTGACACCGCATGGGGGCGATGAGTCCTGATGCAGTCTTAAGGATAATTAGGCCTATATTGATAAGGTGATGGGGGAGCGGTGCAACGAGTGCAAGCAACAATCCTGACAGCCCTTGCAGCGACCTACAAATGTAACATCGTATGTGATTTCTAGGAGTGACGACCCTACACAGGATCTGTGTTGGGATTGATATAAGGGAAGTACCTTAGTTTCCCAATACGGATGAATGAATGAACTAATAACAACTTGGTAATCATATCCACATCGCATTACATGTGCCTGGAAGATGTGGAGCACTGAGCGGTATGCAAGTATGCCGCGGACGCAGTTGGTGTCGCATGATGGAGAATGTCGGTGAGGGCATCCATCATGTCATGTCATATTGCATTAACAACAGTATTTAGGAATGTTTGATTGCTTGCGTTACTATTATCGCGTGATTGATTTGAGAACATGCTAATCTTTGCTCCATGATTCCACTGAGTTAATTACTCACTCCCACGTTACGGGATGGTGTTCCGGACACCCACCAGACCCTTTTGTGATTACAGATAATGGCACGGCCTACGAGGCAGAGCCAAACTTGATGATGAGGAGGAGAATCCCTCCTTTATGCGTGTTCTGATCGACGGGATTACAGGGAGGTTGATTAGATGCCTTGACACTTGTCATTTTATGTTTTTAGAGCACTCATGTATATTCTTTTTGTTCATTTTTGGAGCATACATGTATTTAATTAACCTGGTAACATGTTCACACTCTGGAGACTTACAATCAATTATATATATTTTATGTATTTATCACAGTCTTCTGCTTGCTAAATTAACTGTCTCTGGAGTATGATATGCTGTTTTGGCTTAATTCCACTCATGTTTTCTGTACTAATATGAACAACATTCATCTATCATTGAAAATGTTGCATAAATGATGTTCTGGAACTCGGGAGTTAGGTTTCTACCTGACCCCTGATTTTTGGGATGTTACATCCCTGCAAACTCCACCTCCACCACTCTACCCTGGGTTAACCTGAGAAGATCCATCTACATATAACTTGATCCGGTCCTAGCTCAGTTTAAGCCATTTGACAACAATGGGCTTAACACTCAAACTCACCCTTAGAGACTCAAGGTGAAGGGCAAGGTTGGTAGCAGAATCGTTGAGGGATAGAGATTCTTTCTTCATCATTGGGTTTCGAACTTCCTGTAACCATCTGGTAACCTGGTCAATTATCTTGGGAGTAGACATCTTAACACCTTCGTAGCGGGTTGCTTTACGACTCAACTAAATCTCCTAGTAGATGAATGGGGGGATCAGGCCGAATAACATCTTAAGATAAGATTTGAAAGACGGTCTCTCAGACCAAAACCTGATTCTTTGGTGGATGGACTGATTAGGGAGAAGTGGGACATTAAACGCCTGAGAGAAGTGCGTCCAGACTTCTGTGGCAGCAGTCCCGGAACATAGGAGATGGTCAACGTTTTCAACATTGTGGAGGGGTGGAGCTGCTGTTGCTGGGATGACACTGACCACGGACTGATTTGGATCTGCTTAAAGGATAGGCATTAGTGCTGATGTCGGGATTCAGAACTCGAAAGGGAGACAGGCTGGAAGTAGAAATCGGCCCCCTGTTTGGAGGGAGGGGCAGGTCTGAGATCGCTAGGGAGCGTGGTGGCTGGGATTTCTGCTCAGCCTCCCCATTAGGAACCAGGAAGGAAGAAAGGCTGGATGCAGCGACCGACCCTCTGTTTGGAGGGAGAGGCGTGTTAAAGATAGATGAGGAACGAGGTGTCTAGGATCTCTGATCAGCATCCCTATCAGTAATGCCATCTGCCACCTCGGGCGCATCATCACAGCTACAACAGTCACATCTGGACGCTAAACAAACCCCTGCAGATTGAACGACAACATCCACAGGGACAGAGTGCTACATAGTTTTCCACAGAAACATCCCGATCTTCTATGGGAGAAATTTATTCCATGCCCACACAGTCCAGCCGAGCCGAGGCCGATGTTGCCTAATACCATGCCACACTGACTTCAGTGTGAACCTTGCCGATGCTGACAAGTCTCAAGCCAAAATGTCATCCCTGCTGGAGAGTAAAAATGGGTTGTTGCTCATGGACTGAATGGTTTGAGGAGGCGGGATGCTCTGGATGTCAAGGAGGCTGAATTTGGAAGCCGAAGCAAAGAAATCCTTCACCTTTGTGCCTTTAAGATGATGCCGGATAGGGCCTAATGCATTACTCGCTAAGAAACCTTTCCTAGTCCAGTTTTGGGTCCAGAAGTTTATATTTCCCTCACCTATAAGCCACCTGGACTGAGGGATTGAAAAAGGTAAGATCCTGTGAATATCCTTCCATACGGTCGAGTTTGCCGCTGAGTTCATTCCTTTAGAGTGAATAAGTTTGCCAATGTATTTCGCTGATATTAGCCTCGCCCATAGGGACCTCCCTTCTAGAAGATTTCTGCCCATTTTAATTCTGAATGCACGTGACACATCCTCCATTTTAATTCTTACCATCATATTCAAAGCATTCTTAAATATACAAATTATCACTTTCCAAATCGATTTTTAATTTGAAAAATAGAAAATTTTTAAAATTTTTTCTTTATGACTAAGAAAATATTGATTAGTTTGCCTATTCCACACTCCCCAACAAAAAATCTATATTATCATCAATGTAAAAGATATAAGCATGAAATTCTTATGAGTCAATGAAAAGAAATGAGAGACAATGGGAAGGTAATACCTAAAAAAGGAGAATTGAAGCTTTTCTAAAGTTCTCAACTTGTAAATGTGTTAGCATAAAGACTATACAAGTAGAAATCAAACTACCCAAATTTTAAATCCTATGAAAGTAATAAACCTAACTACACCTCCATCAGACTAGGAGGCCAACCCTAATACACAAGATTAATCAGAGGCATGGGCATATCCTCTGAATCAAACTTCTCAACGAATGGCTTGAGATGATGTCCATTTGCTTTGAAAACATTATCATTTATCAGATTCTTGAACTCGACAACCCTATGAGGATAGAAGTTCATAATAGTGAATGGGCCGGTCCAATGAGAGTGAAGTTTACCCAAAAAAAGATGTAAGTGAGAATTGTACAATAGGACTTTTTGACCAGTTATAAAAGAATTTCAAAGGATATTCCAATCATGGAACACCTTCATCCTATCCTTGTAAATTCTTGAGTTCTCATATGCATTGTTTTGAATTTCCTCAAGTTCATTCAATTGAAGATTGTGTAGCGATCTAGCGTTGTCTAAGTTAAAGTTCAGATTTTTGATAGCCTAGTAAGCTCTATGTTCTAACTCCACAGGCAAGTGGCAAGCTTTCCCATGGATGAGTCTAAATGGAGACATTCCAATGGGGGTCTTAAAAGATGTACGTAAATCCCATAAGGCATTGGTCAAGCGGATTGACCAATCCTTACGGTCAATGTTAACCATTTTTTTTCATAATTCCTTTAATCTCCCCATTAGAAATCTCAGCTTTCCCACTTGTCTGTCGGTGGTATGGAGTGCTTACTTTATAAGAGATGGCATATTTCTTCATTAAGTTCTCGAATGACTTATTACAAAAGTGTGAACCTCCATCACTAATGATGGCCGATGTGTTCTAAACTAGGAAAAAAATATTTTCTTTTAAGAATCTAATGACTATTTGATTGTCATTGTTCCAGCACAGGATCACTTCGACACACTTAGTGACATAGTCTATTGCTAATAAAATGTAAATATTTTGAAAGGATTGGGGAATGACCCCATGAAATCGATGCCCCAACAATTAAACGCTTCAATTATAAGAATGGGGTTTAGTGGCATTATATTTCGATATGAAAATCCTCCCAATTTCTGACAACGCTCACAAGTTTTGCAAAACTCATGAATATTTCTGAATATAGTGGGGTAGTAAAAGCCACACTGTGGAATTTTAGTCATGGGGATTTTAGCAAAAAGTGACCACAACAAGCCTGAGAATGACAGAAGGAGATTGCGCTTTAATGCTCATTATCTGACACACATCTCATTAGAATTTGGTCTAGGAAATATTTAAAAAGATAAGGATCATCCCAAAAAAACTTATGTATCTTAGTAAAAAAAATATTCTTATCTTGCACAGTCTAATATGCCAACGTGAAACCTCTAGCAAGATAATTCGCAATGTCAGCAAACTAAGGTAATCGTGAGAGTTTAAATAATTGTCCGTCCAGGAACATATCATTTATCAGTGTTAGCTCAAGGGTTTTAGGTAAATTAAGTCTAAAGAGATCGTAAGCCACTATGTTCTCCTTTTTGTCTTGTATTTCTATGTTGAACTCTTGGAGTAGAAGGATCCATCTTATCAAGGGAGACTTAGCATCCTTCTTAAAAGGAGGTACTTTAGTGTCGCATGATCAGTATAAATAAGGATCTTGGATCCTATTACGTATAACGTAAATTTGTCTAAAACGAACACTACGGCTAAGAGTTCCTTCTCCGTAGTAGAGTAGTTTACTTGGGTAGAATTTAGAATTCGACTTGCATACTGAATCACATTGGGCTTCTTCTCTTTTCTCTGGCCTAACACTGTACGAATAGCATAGTCGGATACATCGTAAAAAATCTCAAAAGGGATGCTCCAATCGGGTGGCTGCATGATAGGAGTGGTTATCAACATAGCCTTGAACTTAGTAAAAGGTTCCTGACATTTCTCAGTCCACTCATATGGTGTATCTATTTGAAGTAGATTACATAAAGGATGAGAGATATTACTAAAGTTGTTTATGAATCATTTATAAAATCCGACGTGTCATAAGAATGATTACCCGTCACGCATGCTTTTGGGTGGAGGTAGGTTAGAGATAAGGTCAATTTTAGCCTTATCCACCTTAATTCCCTTAGACAAAATTATATGTCCAAGCATTATTCCCTTGCGGACCATGAAGTGGCACTTCTCCTAATTCAAAACCAAATTCTTTTCCTCAAATTGCTTCAGCACATTTTTAAGATTTTCCAGACACTCACTGAAGGATGGACCAAAAGCAGAGAAGTCATCCATGAAGACCTCTAAATAATCCCTCACAATGTTAGAAAATATGTTAAGCATGCATCGTTGGAATGTTGCGAGGGTATTACACAGTCCAAATGACATCCTTCGGTAAACAAATGTGCCAAAGGGACATGTGAATGTAGTTTTCTCTTGATATTCAATGACAATCTTTATCTAGTTATAGTCTGAATACCCATCAAGGAAGCAGTAGTAAGAGTGACTAGCTAGCTTTTCCTTAGTCCGGACGGTATCCTCCCCGCGTCACCTGTCTTTGATCTCCTCCCCCAACATGTGATAAATCACATCCGCCGAGGAGGTTTTTGCACCTCAGATGGCCCAAATTCTTGTATATGGGCCCGGGACCCGTTAAGTAGGTTCTCGGTGAAATCATCTCAGAAGGTTAGTAGGTTAGAAGGGCAGTGGAGGGGATGGGCCAAATGGGTGTGGCATGCCAAATTTCCATCCAAAATCTCCACGTTTGTCTAGAGACTGTTGGGGGGGGGGGGGGGGGGGGGGGGGGGGGGGGGTGGGTCATCCCGGTTGATGGAAGGATTCAGAGGAAAGAAGTCTCCCTTGCTTCCAAACGTGTCTGCTGCATTGAGGCCTAGGGCCGCTACCCAAAAGGAGAGTTGCTGGAACACCTTTTTGTTTAGGGTACAATGGCCATAGTGGTCTGGAAGCATTTCAGCTCTCTCTTCAGTTTGGTCCTTCCTAATCAGAAATTCTCTTTGTAGAGACTAAACCAGTGGTGGCTCCCTCATCCCTCAGGGACAAGGAATCAGACGCTAAGAGGCCTGACCCCCTGTTTCATTGCGTGGGAAATTTTGAAGGTAAGGAATGAGGCTCGATTTGATACTAAGCCACCCCATGAAGTAGCAGTGATGGAGTGAGTTAGGAGATAGGTTTGGTGGGTTTCGAACGACTCCCACGCTCAAGACAACTGGCCTGGGAGTATGTTGCTATCTCCTGGGGTTTGAAAAACTACCCTGCTCCACTCCCTAAAGCTGGAAGCTCCATAGTGAAGTGGCCAAGGATAGTTGGTCTAAATTCAACGTTAATGGCTCTGCAGGAGGGAACCCGGGGTTGTCCGATGACAGTGGTTTATGTAGGCATAACAACAATAATCTCATGTTGGATTTTGCGACTAGTTATGGGGAAGGAACAAACAACAGTGCAGAGCTCTACGGTGTCCATGATTGGCTGGCCCTTTATGTGAATTTGGGGCTCCAAAAGGTGGAGGTTGAATCTGATTCACAATTAATGGTCGATGCCCTCCACGGGCGGTCCCACCTTCCATGGAACTTCTCTCATTGAATTAGCAAAATTAAGCAGCTGCAGAAGATAGTTTCCACCACAATTTCCCACATTTATAGAGAAGTTAATGGATTGGCAAATGAGCTAGCCTGTTTGGGAAGTAAGACTCAAGAAAATTGAGAATTCAAGGGCCTAGGGGATCTCCCCCGGATCATCTGGGGGCAGGTAGTGCTAGATAACGTAGGGTTGGGTTCGATTAGGAAAACCAGGGAGGAGATTATGATAGGCTACCACTGGTTGATTCAGTTCCAGTGGCTACCCAAATTTGTCTAGTCCTCTATAGTTCTGTTTAGGAGTACAATTTTTAAGTTTTTTTTTGAAAGAGTGACCAGCTAGCCTTTTTAAAATTCGATCAATGAAGGGCAAAGGAAAGTGGTCCTTGTGGCGGTATTCAACTTTCTATAGTCAATGCACATTCTCCAACCGGTAGTGACTCTATTTGGTATGAGCTCATTGTTGGCATTGGCTACGATGGTGATTCCAGACTTCTTAGGAACCACCTGAGTTGGACTCATCCATTGATTATCGGATATAGGGTAAATGATACCCACATCTAATAACTTAAGACCTTTCCTTTAACCACTTCCTTCATATTTAGATTTAGCTGACATTGTAGTTGTCAGGAGGTCTTCACATTATCCTCGAGATGAATACAGTAAGTACAAATCAAAGGATCAATTCCCTTGAGGTCCACAATCGATCATCCAATGTCTCCTTTATATTCAATGAGAGTAGAAATAAGCATACTCTCTTGTTCTTTCTCAAGGTGGGAAGAAATCACCATTGAAATGTCTCATCTTGACGTAAGTAGACATATTTAAGATCAGTGGGAAAAGGTTTTAGGTTAAGTTTCGGTGCTTTGAGGATAGACAGTAAAGGCAATACATCGGTTTGAGTCAAAGTTTCAAATTGTGGCCTCCACTAGTTAACTTCAAGTACCAGTACAACATCAAGCAAGGCATCCATCTCCCTAATCATGTCATTATCTAAATTAGGAGAGTGGGCCAAATACATCTCTAGAGGGTTAGAATATATAGTCAAAAGTGATCTATCTTCTATGAAAGAATCGATCATGTTAACGCCATGGGTATCATCAATATCATTTGATTGTTTGATCATATTGAAAAAAATGCTGAGCTCCAATGTCCTATTCCTAAAAGATAAATTCATTACTCCATTCCTATAATTAATTATATCATTTTATGTAGCTAGGAATGGGCGACCATGAATGATAGTAATTTGAGTGCTCACATCCATGATGGGTTGAGTATCCAAGATAATAAAATCTACTGGATAGTAGAATTTATCAACTTAGACCAACACATCCTCGATCATCCCTCTCGTTACATAGACCGATCGATTGGTAAGTTATAATGTGGTCCAGGTGGGTTTTAATTCACCTAGACTTAATTATTCATAAACTGAGAAAGGCATCAAATTAATGCTCGCCCCCAAGTCAAGAAGTGTGTGCTCAATTCACTGGTTCCCAATTACACAAGTGATGGTTGGGCTACCGGGATCTTTGTATTTTTGTGGCACATCTTGCTTGAAGATGGCACTCACTTTTTATGTAAAAAATATTTTCTCTTGAATATTTTATCACATTTTGTTAGTGCATAAATCTTTTAGAAATTTGTCATATGAAGGGATTTGTTTAACGACATCTAGTAGAGAGATATTAAATTTCACCTATTTAAGTACTTCTAAAATATCCTGAGAGTTAATTAGAGGTTTTGGTGCAATTAACCACTGAGGGAATGATGTAATTATCTTATACACTTCTTTCAGTTCTTCCTCTTGTGGAGCATTGCTAGGTCTATCATCCTTATCTTCTTACGGATCCTTAAACTTGTTAGCCCTCACCAAAATAGATTTGTATATTGTCTTTCCACTCCTAAGAATGGTGATAGACTATGCTTTCTCCATTTGATTTGAAGAACTTGGGTCACTAATTTCACATTACAGTTTTGGATTGGGGATGGTTTGGGTTGGAAGTGTCCATCTCTCCCCAATTATTAAGTGCGAATCCATCTTTTGTATGGTCTTAGTAAGGTCTTGGAATGCTTATAATGTTCCTTGATTAAAGAACCATTGGTTTTGGATATGCTTAAGAACCGGATCCTCTTGAGGTTTCGTTTGATTGAGAATTTGAGTAAGGGCCTCTTGAGGGTTAGAAGTTTGTCTATTCCTCCAACTGAAATTTGGATGGTTCCAATAGTTGGAGTTGTATGTATTCGAGGTGAGTCCGTTGAATGGGTGTTGGTAATTGTTTACGACATTTGATTGCTCATTTGGTGTCTCTTGAAAAGTAGGAAGAGTAGGACAATTTTCAGCTGTAATTATGTTGCAAGCACAAATACCACAAAATACTTCCATAACCTTATTGGGTTTGATAGGTTGCGCCTTCTTAAGTTCCATGGCCTCAAATTTCCTTGCGAGAATGGCCACTCTTGCATTTATGTCGTCTTCTTCCTTCAAAACATAGATTCCTCCTTTCTCCTTTAGTCGAGTTGGCTTAGAAGTGGTGGGTCTTTAGGAGGTATTGGTGAGGGTCAAATATTGCATATTGGACCTCATTTATTACTTGGTTTTATGAACATGATAATGCTTAATGCTCTATTTTAATCATGTTTATGTTGTAAGGTGAATTTAAGAGCTTAGACTGAAAAAATACTAACAGTATGGATTTAACACTCAAGAATCACCAAAGCTAAGTATGGATCTTATGGGACTAAGAATGAAGAAATCACATGCCAAAGGTACAAGAAAACCAAGTGAGGAAGAAAGAACATTGAGGACTTCTTTTTTTGTTCTTTTTGTGAGGAAGGATTTTTTTTTAATTTTATTTTTTTACTGTTCATTTTTTTTCAATGGGTCTCATGTCTTTTTAATTGATTACAAAATTTACAGCCCTTCAAGTGTGTCCCAACAAAAAGTTCTTGGCCACACCTATCGTGAAAGTAAAAAATTAAGAAAAACCTAACACTAAAAAACATCAAAATGAAGAGAGCTACCTGCCTCCTCCGGATTCTAAGTTGTTCTGATTGCACCTAAACCCAGCTTATGTAAGCCCCGTATCCTAGACCGTACCATTCCATAGACTTCTGCGGTCTTACCGGTCGAATTCTGGTAACCTTCGACCCTTAACCAATATTTACGTGTGACCCTAATTCATATGCCGTCAACCCGTATCGACTCAACCCAAGACCTTTACCATAGTGACCGCGCCGTCACTGCGGTTCCGATGTCGTGACTTGCGAGCCGAGGCGATACCCTGGTTAAGAGATATGGGTCAACGTTCGGTGCGAAGAAAACATTGCGCGTTGCGAAACCCTAGAGAATCTCTACAAGGTGTCATATCAATTCCATCAATCCATCAATCCATCAATCCATCACATGTCAAGTACACATCACCTTTCACCCATTCCTAAGCTGTCAAGCCCCAAACCCGAAAATCGGATTCACAAGAATCCCGATTGCCGAATCCGGTGCCGACAGCCTCCATAGTACCCCATTCTCGGCTCCTAGCGTTCACACGCCAGATTCTGATCCTGGTATCCTATAAGGAGGAATTTTTTTTTTTGAAATGTACATTTAACTAGTAATAAGCATAACCACAAGATTACCCAAATCACAAAAGAAAAATCATCATCACCTATCCACTAATATAATCATTTGAGTACAATACTGAAAGGGAAATACATAAATAGAGAATCAAGCTCCAGAAGACCACCGCACTCTCCAAGCTCAATACTGCTGCAGCCTAACATCACCTACATGCATCTATCGTACATAAGCTTATAAAAAGCTTAGAGGGTGGTGTAAGTGTGTGTACAAGGTAAGTGCCAAGTATTCAATACAATGTCATAATCATACAATACCAAAAAACTAGTAATCCATAAACCATATAATGTTTGAATAAGTAGAAACACTAACAAGAGAAGGAATTATAAGAGTAAGCAGAAATACTGACAAGATATAACTCATATGATAACAGAGAAAGTGAAAGTATGGACAAGTCTATGAGTCAACCAATATCAGAATACGCGATATAAAATAGTTATGCGATAAGGAGTCATAAAGAGCCAAATATCAAATGCCGAGGATGCAATGCAATATACAAATCCTGCTAAATCTGTCTAGGCCATATAAGTGCAGAAATAGCAACCCAAGATGCCATATGTCTGCTGATGTAATGTAATATGCGATGCGAATGAAATAACCATGCTGGAGTGTGAAGTCAGGATGATAGTATGTAGTATCACAGGCTATGGGGTCCACCATAAGGGACTTCTATCTAAACCAGTCACATACCTAAATTTGGATAGTCAGACTCATCATGGTAACTCCTGATCTCAGGTTAGTGGAACCAAAATCCTTTCCATGACGAAGGTACACAACAATTAGTTGCACACCACCAGCCCGAGTGGATAGTGAATGAATGAATGAATGAGCATGAAACTCCTACTCAATAAGTCCACATATCAGTACGGTTCCTCTCTGAGAAATCACCGGGGTCTATTACACTCCATACCAGATTGTCGCCCCATCACGCGCAACAAGGTAAGTGGAAGAGACCTCACTATCTGCCTGCCAATATCGGGCCTGGCTCGTCAATAGCGGACCCATTCCTCGAGTTGGTCAGACTCAGCCCAGCATTGCCCCCTCCTCTCGGGCAGGTAAGGCCGCACCCCCTTCCAACCGACCAAGACACAGTGAAGAGCACAGCCATCTGGTAATCGGCACTCGGCGCTCATCTACCCACTCGGTCTAGACGTTGGAACAACCTTTGGAACCAAGAGGGTTTAGGGACTTTCACCCAGGGATATCTATAGCACCCCATGTAGAACAGATTTTCGGTGTCCCATCTGCCCATCCACGATATGCCTGTGGAGGCTACAGCCCTGATGTCACTAGGGCATACAGTGGTCATGTCACACAAATGCGAGATGCATGAGTCACACACTGCAATCATGCATAAATCCTGCACATACCGTGTGCTCACATGGGGCAACTCTGCCTATCAGGGAGCCCCATGAATAACCTACCTTATAACATATGCAATGGTCAATCATATCTCATAACAAACATGTAGATGATGTGTATGGGCATGTATTATGATACTATGATGTCACGTACTCATAATCGGTATCAATATCTGGCCTCAATAATCGGCATCGACATTCGGCTTCGACAGTGTGGACATTTAACCAACATTGCCCTAAAGGGGTGACCCTCACAGATCCAAACATTTAATGGGCCCACGGCCTCATACAAGGGACTAATATAGAACACAATGGGCCTTACTCAAGGGTTACATGTACACAACAGGTGGGCCCTGCTCATGGGCCTAACATACATCACAATGGGCTCCTTTGCCTAACCCTCAAATGAATCATCATGGGCCTCATCACCTAGGCCTCAATATACATCACATTGGGCCTTCTACACGGGCTGAATACACATCATGTCAGGCCTCAAATACGGGTCGCATGTTCATCACATTGGGCCTTGACAATCAGAATTGGCAATCGGCCACGATAATTCAAAATTAGTAATTGGCCTTGATCGATAATCCACAATCGGACACGACAAATCAGAATCGGTAATCAACCTTGATCGATAATCAGCCTCGATCGGCAATTGGCCAATAGAATCTGCAATCGGTCACGTCAATCGAAATCGACAATCGGTCACGACAAATTAGAATCGGTAATTGGCCTCGATCGATAATCAGCAATCGGCCATCAAAATCGGTAATGATCTCGATCGATAATTAGCAATCGACCACGATAAATCAGAATCAGTAATTGTCCTTGATCAATAATCAGTAATCGGCCATCATAATCGGTAATCGGTCTTGATCGATAATCGGCAATCGACCACGATAAATTAGAATAGGTAATCGGCAATCGCCCACGACGAATCAAAATCGGTAATCGACCATCATAATCAACAAATCGATCACGTCAATCGAAATCGGCAATCGGTCATGACAATCAGAATCGATCGATAATTGAAATTGACAAACCGGCCACAACAATCAGAATCGATCATCGGCATCGATGAGAATGGTCCTAACAAGGCCCAAGGGAAGGTCACAATGTGGACATTCAACCATCATTGCCTATCAATGTGGCCATTTAACTAACATTGTTCCAAGCAGTGGCCCATATAGAGCCAAACATATAGTGGGCCCATAGCCTCACGTAAGGGCCTAATACGCATTGCTATGGGCCGCATCATATGGGCCGAAATTACATCTCAAAGGGGCCTCATCATGTGGGCCAAAAATATATCACAATGGGCCTGTATACATCAAGCGGGCCACACCAACGGGTCGCACCAATGGGCCTCATAAACAACAAGTGGGTCGTATCAATGGGTCGCACCAACAGGTCGCACCAATGGACCTCATAAATATTAAGTGGGTCGTATCAATGGGTCACACCAACAGGTCGTGCCAATGGACCACACCAAAGGTCCATATGTACATCAGTGTGGGCCTCGCCAAATGGGCCACAAATACATCATAATGGGTTGCATCAATGGGCTGCACTAGTGGATGGCATAGATGAAACACGAACAATATGGTGGGCCCTGCATTCACAGGGCAGGTGGGCCCTGCATCCATGGCCAAACTCTGTGGATGTGCAACACATTCATCGTGAAGTCCCACCATCACAGTGAGGATACACATCACGTGCATCATGGTTGGCCTCACATCCTAGAAATGGACAGACCGCCTAGATATAAATCACATACCTCACATGGGTCCCATCCCACGGACGGTGTGGATAAAACCCATACATCATGGCCATCCCACATGGCAGAAAATGGATGGACGGCGTGAGGCATGAGTATACTGCATATACATGAAGTGGGGTCCAGTAGTTTGGACGATCGGGATACAATGCATACATCAGGTGCATTCCACCATCTGGACAGATACATCACAGTGTGGCCCACAGAACTTGCTGATGCCAGTCAGCAACTATATAGCTAGAGTGGGGTCCATGGAGCTTAATAAAGTCAAACAGCAGCTAAATGGCTGCACTGTCCATATGGACGGTTTAGATGTAGAATACATACATTAAAGTGGGCCTCACCCATCACCATCCAGTAGTGGATAGTGTAAAAATACAACGTATACATCTGGGGAGCCCCACCTCCACACGTGCAACACGTGTGGGGTGGGTCCCATATGTATGGATGATAGGGATAAAACCCATATATCATGGTCCGGCCCATAAAGCACCGTCCACTATTAGACAGTGTGGATACATAATACATACAACAAGGTGGGTCCCACCCCCACATGTGCCACACATGAGGGGTGGCCCCACGTCCAAAGCGAAAGGACGGAGTGTATAAAACACATTCATCACAGAGGGGTCCACCATTCGAACTATGGACGGTATGGATACAACTTATACATCATGGGTGGGTCCACGCACGTGGTCCGCCAGAGATTGAATCTATCCCATTTTGGGATGGACGGTGTGGATAAAAGGTGGGTCCGCACGTGTGGGACCCACCATTAATGGATGGACGGTGCTAGCTACAATACATACCTCATGATCAGCGCCTACAGATGGACGGTGTTGGTAAAACACATACGTCAAGTGTGGCCCACATATCACATACATCAAGGTGTGGCCCACCGTCCAGCCATCTGGACGGTGTGAACCATCACATACATCACGGTAATCCCACAGAACTGCTGACTGTATACAGCAACTATACAGCTGGTGTCACCGTACACCATCCAATTGTCCAACAGGTGGGTCCCACATGAGGCCCACCACAAACATACATACATGTATATATAATGAATATTATAATATTTATATGTTGAAATGGTGCAGCGTCTAAAGTCCAGGCTCAGGACGTCCTGGACGAACGATGTAGATTTGCATACATGCAGGTGGCCCTTCGTCCTAGTGATAGACGGTGTTGATACAATATATATATTCAGGTGGGCCCCACCCCACATGTGCAGCACGTGTGGGTGGGTCCCATGTCCTGCCCAAACGGACGGACGGCATGATGAAATACATATATCATGGTGGGTTACCACCATCCACCTGACTGGGTTGTGGACGGTCCACGCATCCAGCAGGATGATGGATGGATTGGATGAAACCGTGCATCATGGGGGTCCATGTGCTGCTCTTAGCACATCACAAAGGTGGGACCCACGTCCCCTACATGGATGAGGTGGATAAAATAAATACATCAAGGTCGCGTCCAGCAGATGGGCGAACGGTGTAGGTTAAAACCCATACATCATAGGAGGTGAGCCCCACCTGTCCACTTACGTCAGCAGTAGTAGCTGCTGCTGTTGCAAAAAGGGATGCATGGCATGGATGAAGCCCACATCACAGTGGGCCATTTCCAGATGGACGGATGGCATGTATATAACAAATACATCAGGAGCTGCACTGCAGTAGCCTTGCTACTGGACGGTATGGATTTAACACGTACGCCAGCGGGATCCACAGAACTTGCTGCCGCAATCAGTAGCTACATCCCACTGTCTATGGTCTGGGTAGTGAGGATGATACATACACATCGCTGTGGGGTCCACAACCTCATGATCATCATAATAAAAGATACAGAGAGAGAGAGAGATGGAGAGACGTGAGAATGGGAGGGACCCTGCCACTATGGGCCCTCCCTATACAATGCATATACATCGAGATGGGTCCTTCCACATGTGGGCCCTCAAATCATCAAAATCAACAAATCAAATTTTAGAAGAACACCCACAAAATAAAGGAAAAAGAGAGGGAGAAAGGGAGGAAGAAGCACCCACCTCGAGATCTCTTCTTCCTCCTTCCGCCAATGCAATCTAGAGCTCGAATGGATGGACTTCAACGGTTGAGATCGGACTTGGACGGTGGAAATGGAAGGTAGGAAGGTGGGCCACATTAGTTTCTCTCTCATGGAAGCCATGGATGGTTGCTTGGAGAGAATGAGGGAGAGGGAGATGAGAGGTAGAGTGATGTATGGAGACGGATGGGTGTGATGGGTGAGAGTGATGTATATACTTGACTAGGTATGGGTTGTGTTGACTTGGGTGAGAGAGGATTATGGATTGTGTTGACTTGGGTGAGAGGAGGGTATGGGTTGTGATGGGAGGTGTACTTGACATTGACTGACGGATGGGATTGATTGATGTGACATTTCATAGAGATTCTCTCAATACTCGCAACGGACGGTATTTTCTTCAAACTGAACGTGGGCCCACATCTCCTGGCCTGGGTACCGCCTCGACGTGCGAGACGCGGCATCGGAACCACAGCGACGCCGCGATCGCACCAGTACAAGTCTCAGGTCGAGCCGACTCTAATATACGAGACACGACTCGTGATCGCGCGCAAACGCCGATAACTGGTCGTGGGTCACCAAAATTTCACCGGAAGAATCGTGGGAGTTGACAGAACAGTACGAACTAGGATACGGGTCTTACACAAGCAACTACAAAAGTCAAGAATCTCTTACAAGCCCATACCTCTCTTACATCAAAAGCTCTCAAAGTCAAAAAGTTCTTACACCACCCATGATTTTCTTACACAAATGGCCACAAAAGTCAAGATTTTCTTACACCCATCACTCACCACATCCATCACCCATCTCTCTCTCCCTTTACAACTCTCTCTCTTTCTTTCTCATTTTTAAACTCAAAAAAATTTAAGGAGAGAAATCTCATACGTATGAGAATTCTCCAAGCCTCTCCCTCTCTTTCAAAACTTCAAGTGTGATCCACTTTCCCACCCCATGATCTCCCATCCTAACCATCCATTCCCCATCTCCTCCATTAGAATCAAAGCCAAGGTGCTAAGGAACTCATAGGAGCAAGAAGATTGAACGGTGGGCGCTCCTCTAGATGTAAAAAAATTGATTTCTATAGCCTAGATGTTTTCTTTCTTTCATGAGGGAAGTGTAGGACCCACCAATCAATGGTGGAGATCCCACACAATCCCATGGTTGTGGCCTAATGACCTACCTTATGGATGCATGATCCATGCATGAGGCCTTTCTCTATGGGCCCCATCATGGTAGTTTTATTTCATATTATATTAAGTTTGGGTCATCTACACCTTATAACCATGGTGGGGATGGCATCCTCACTATGCATTTTAATTATAGGTCATGCATGTGCAAGATCCATGTTGTAAATGTAGATATAGGTATGATGTGCGGGTGTGATTGATCTTGGGAGGGCTCAATAGTGGCAGAGCCCCTTTTCCTATGGCCGGATTGTCCTTCTATCTCTATTTTCTCTCATTTTATTTCCTGATGTGTGTGGCCCATTAATGTATTTCTCTTTTTATTTAACTTATATAATAAATTTTATCTAAGTACATGTTGCTGTCCAGAATTTTCTTGACAGTTTCTGGTTATTTTTGGACCAGATTTTGGGATTATTTGGGGGACTATTCATACCTATTAAATATACTTTTCTGAAAGGTGAGGATCTCATCTTGATGTCTCCCAAATTTCAGCCCCAAGTGACCTTCATTGGGGTCCCAAAGGTGTGGTCCAAGTGAGGTGGACAGTTTGGATTTTATGCACTATTCCAGCGACATTCCACCATGGACAGTTGGATTTTTGAAATTTATTAAAATACCTATGGGTGTTTAAAAACTATAAAAATTTTGGGGCCAATGGACGCTTGTACACACCATGGTGATGGCGGGACCAGCCCATTATAATATGGTGTCCAGATCAGTCCGATTTTCAGGATAGATTGATTTATGTAAATGAATTAAAATATTTACAGATGTCCAAAAATTCTAAAATTTTTTAAGAGTGTGGTCCACTTATGTTAGAACCCACCTACCAAATTTTAGGGCCAATGAACCCTTGTACACTCCGTGGTGAGGGCCGGACTGGCCCACCACGTTGGGACGTCCAGGTCTGTCCGATTTTTCTAAACAGTCTATTTTGTTTAAATTAATTAAAATACTTAGAGATATGTAAAAATTATGAAATTTTGTGAGGGTGTGTCCCACCTATGGACGTATCACTCTGTGAAATTTCAGCCTCAAGTGACCCCATTTGGGTATCCAAAAGAATGGGCCAAGATGGTTGGACTCCCAGATTTTTTTCTGCTGTGCAGTCCAGCAATATTCCTTGATTAAAAACCATAATTCAAAAATATTTCTTCAGATGGTGGGCCACATTTTTGGGTTTCCTCTCATTGTATGCATGATGAGGGACCTTGGCCCTTAATTTTCAGAGTTTTAGAGGCCTTGGACCCACTCCAAAGGAGTGCCCAAATTTAGGACAGCAACATGTTATAATTATGCTGGCCTTAGGCTGAAATTTTTAGGAGTGGGGCCCACCATATTATAAAGATCTTAGAGAAAATGATTTATACCTTTAGTTCCTTAAATTTTGAGCTTAATGAATGCACTTTTGAGGCCCACCATAGTAGAATTTAATTGGGTCCATGAATGTAGCTAGTTGTTGAACTATTAAAGGCCCATAGAGTGGACCCATTTGATGTGTTCCAAGGCCCATGGGATTAGGCCCATTTGATGTAATTTAAGGCCCATAGAGCGGACCCATTTGATGTGTTCCAAGGTTTATGGGATTGGACCCATTTAATGTATTTTAAAGCCCATAGGATTTAGCCCATTTGATATGTAAGAGGCCCATAGGACGAGAACCATTTGATGCATCTAAGGCCCACGGGTTATAACCCATTGCAATGCACATAAGGCCCATTGGTGCGGCCCATTGATGTGGCCCATTTGATGAGTAAAAGGCCCATATGACATCGCCTATTTGATGTATTTAACGCCCAATGGGGTGTACCTAAGGTCCATTGCAATGTGTGATCCCAACCTGGTTTACGTAATGTTATTCACTACGGGCTACACCTTGGGAGCAATGTTGGTTTGACGTCCACATTGCGAATATAATGTTGGTTAAATATCTGCATTGCGACTCTCCCTAAGGCCCATTGGTAGGCCCGTACTTATTGTATGCAAGCCATCTAGGCCAACTACATTGTAAGGATAGGGCATTACTTTATAACATGCTTAGTATAACTCCATGACGCACAGCCCATTTGTATCGGTCCATTTGATCGGCCGGCTCGTATCGGCCATTTGATTGATTTAACCCATATGATTGATTAGGCCTATCTTGATATATTTGTGGCCTATTGATAAGGCCATATATGAGGCCCGTTGTTAAGTCCCACCTTGATGTGTATGAGGCCTGTTGTTGAGGCTCACCTTGATGTGTATGAGGCCCGTTGTTGAGGCCCACCTTGATGTGTATGAGGCCTGTTGTTTAGGCCCACCTTGATGTGTATGAGGCCCGTTGTTGAGACCCACCTTGATGTGTATGAGGCCTGTTGTTGAGGCTAACCTTGATGTGTATGAGGCCCGTTGTTGAGGCCCACCTTGATGTGTATGAGGCCCGTTGTTGAGACCCACCTTGATGTGTATGAGGCCCATTGTTGAGGCTCACCTTGATGTGTAAGAGGCCCGTTGTTGAGGCCCACCTTGATGTGTACGAGGCCATGTGTAGGGACCATCTATTGTGTATTTAAAACCCATGTGTTGTGGCCATAGTGATGTATATTAGGCCTATGTGATGTAGCCCATACTAATGTGTATTAGACCCAGGTATGTGACTCACCTGCGAAGTATATTTGAGGCCCATTGTGATATATCTGTGGCCCATGGGTGCGACCCATCCAGATGTATTTGAGTCCTATAGGAAAGGCCCATTATGATATGTGTTAGGCCCATGACCAGGGCCCACCTGTTTGGTATATTTGGCCCTTGTGTGAGGTCCTGTGCCCATTATATATTTGATTCTACACGGGG
Organism: Magnolia kwangsiensis; assembly: GCA_037074715.1. NCBI lineage: Eukaryota > Viridiplantae > Streptophyta > Magnoliopsida > Magnoliales > Magnoliaceae > Magnolia > Magnolia kwangsiensis. The sequence continues at coordinate 158,399,959 of CM073572.1, forward strand.
CATTCCTTGGGTGCAATGTTGGTTAAAAGTCCACATTGTCGACGCCGGTTATTGATACCGTTTATGAGTATGTGACATCATAACATCATGATACATGCCCATTCACATCATCTGCATGTTTGTTAAGAGATATGATTGACCATTGCATATGTCATTGAGCAAGATGATGTGAGACTCCCTGATAGGTGGAGATTATCTCACATGAGCGCATGACATGCGCAGGATTGATGCATGATTGGATTGTATGACTCATGCATCTTGCATTGTGTCGTGATTACTGTTCGCCCTAGTGACATCAGGGTCATAGCCTCCATAGGCATATCGTGGATGGCCAAAAGGGACACCAAAAATCTGTTCGAACATCGGGCCGCCATTGATGGCCCTGAGTGAAAATTCCTAAACACCCTCTTGGCTTTAGAGGATAATCCAATATCTAGACCGAGTGAGTAGATGAGCGTTGAGTGTCGATTACTAGATGGCTGCGCTCTCCACTGTGTCGTGGTCGGTTGGAAGGGGGTACGGCCTTACCCGCCCGAGGGAGTAGGCATGGCTAGGCTGAGTTTGACCAGCTCGAGGAATGGGTCCGCTATCGATGAGCCGGGTAGGTATTGGCAGACTACTGATAGGAGGATAGTGAGGTCTTTTCCACTTACCTAGTTGTGTGTTTGATTGGGACGACAGGTGGTGTGAAGTGTAATAGACCCCGGTGATTTCTCCAGAGAGGAACCGTACTGATATGAGGACTGACATGATATTATGACACCCCGTCACTGTTGTGCATGTGGGAAGGCGCACGTGGGCAGACGCTGATGTGGGTGGGGCTGAGGCCTGGGCGAGCTACCAGCGGTTGGCAGGCTACTGTGCTGACAGGCTACTGAGTAGGAGTTGCATACTCATTCATTCATCCATTCACTATCCACTCGGGCTGGTGGTGCGCAACTAATTGTTGTGTATCTTCGTTATGGCAAGGATTTCGGTTGGGCGCACGACTGACCTGAGATCAAGAGTTTACCACGTTGAGTCAGACTATCCAAATTTAGGTATGGGACTAGTTTGGATAGAGGTTCCTTGTGTTGGACCCCGTAGCCTGTGATACTACATACTATCATCCCGACATCACACTCCAGCATGGTCATTCCATTAGTACCATATACTGCATATTCCATTACATCTTCGGCATGTGGCATTGTGAGTTGTTATGTTTCTGTATTCCTATGACTTAGATGAGAGTGATGATATTTGTTAGCTCTTTCGAATTGTGTATTACATTATATCCTTGTCATTCGACATTTCATTATCAATGACTCATTATTTGCATAGCTGTCATATATTGCGTATTCTGATATTGATTAACTTATGAACTTGTTCATACTTTCGCTTATTCTGTTATCGCATGAATATAATCTTGTCAGTATTTCTGTTTACACTGATAATTCCTGCTCTTATCAGTGTTTCTGCTTATTCAGTCATTGTTTGGTTTATGGATTAATAGCTTTTCGGTATTGTATGATTATGATATTATATTGAATACTTAGTACTTATCTCGTGCACACACTTACACCACCCTCTAAGCTTTCTATAAGCTTATGCACGATAGATGCGTGCAAGTGATGTTAGGTTGCAGCAGCATTGAGCTTGGAGCGTGCAGCTGTTTTCTAGAGCTTTGATTTTAACATATATATTTCCCTTTCAGCATTGTATTCAAATGATTATATTAGTGGATATGTGATGATGATGTTGCCTTTATGATTTGGGTAAACTTGTGGTTATGCTTATTACTAGTTAAATATACAAAAAAAAATCCTCCTTATAGGATCCCAGGATCAAAAATCTAGCATATGAATACTAGGAGCCGAGAATGGGGTACTACGGAGGCTGTTAGCACCGGATTCGGTGATCGGGATTCCTGTGAATCCATTTTTCCAGGTTTGGGGCGTGACAAAAGTTGGTATCAGAGCATAACTTGGGAATACCTGGAGATAACATCACATATCTGCTAATAGTTATCCTTCACTCTATGATTGTTGGGAACTTAGAATGATTAGATCCACGAGTTCGAATAACTTTGAGATTTTCTGATATAGTTGCCTACCGTTGAGATTGAGGCTGTATAGTGTTCTAGTTCGATCGTTTCTAATCTAATATTTGAAGTTCTGTTGGATCATCATAGTGTTGGTGAGGCGTTTTAGGAGCAGGGGATTGGGATTTAGAGGCATTGTTCCCATCTCTTAGGTATTTGATTATGTTGGCATGTTGTGTTCGGATAGGATTTTCCTCCCTTAGTAAGCTCTGTATTGGTTATGTTGTAGTTTAAATTTTGAGGATGAAATTTTTATTAGGAGAAGAGAGCTGTAAGCCCCGTATCCTAGACCGTACTGTTATATAGACTTCCGCGGTCTTACTAGTCGAATTCTGGCAACCTTCGACCCTTAACCAATATTTACGTACGACCCTGATTCGTATGCCGTCAACCCGTATCGACTCAATCCAAAACCTTTACCATAGTGACCGCGCCGTCGCTGTGGTTCCGATGCTGCGACTTGCGCGCCGAGGCGATATCCTGGTTAAGAGATGTGGGCCAACGTTCGGTGCGAAGAAAACACCGCGCGTTGCGAAACTCAAGAGAATCTCTATGAGGTGTCACATCAATCCCATCAATCCATCAATCCATCAATCTATCACATGTCAAGTACAAGTCAAGTACACATCACCTTTCACCCATTCCCAAGAAACTATAAAAGTCAAGAATCTCTTACAAGCCAATACCTCTCTTACACCAAAAGCCCTCAAAGTCAAAAAGTTCTTACACCACCCATGTTTTTCTTACACAAATGGCCACAAAAGTCAAGATTTTCTTACACCCATCACTCACCACATCCATCACCCATCTCTCTCTCCCTTTACAACTCTCTCTCTCTCTCTCTCTTTCTCATTTTCAAACTCAAAAAAATCTAAGGAGAGAAATCTTATATGTATGAGAATTCTCCAAGCCTCTCCCTCTCTTTCAAAACTTCAAGTATGACCCACTTTCCTACCCCATGATCTCCCATCCTAACCATCCATTCCCCATCTCCTCCATTGGAATCAAAGCTAAGGTGCTAAGGAACTCATAGGAGTAAGAAGATCGAACGGTGGGCGCTCCTCTAGATGTAAAAAATTTGATTTCTATAGCCTAGATATTTTCTTTCTTTCATGAGGGAAGTGTAGGACCCACCAATCAATGGTGGAGATCCACACAATCCCATGGTTGTGGCCTAATGGCCTACCTTATGCATGCATGATCCATACATGGGGCCTTTCTCTATGGGCCCCATCATGGTAGTTTTATTTCATATCATATTAAGTTTGCGTCATCTAGACCTTATAACCATGGTCGGGATGGCATCCTCACCATGCATTTTAATTATACGTCATGCATGTGAAAGATCCATGTTGTAAATGTAGATCTAGGTATGATGTGAGGGTGTGATTGATCTTGGGAGTGCTCAATAGTGGCGGAGCCCCTTTCCCTATGGTTGGATTGTCCTTCTATCTCTCTTTTTCCTCATTTTATTTCATGTTGTGTGTGGCCCATTAATGTATTTCCCTTTTTATTTAACTTATATAATAAATTTTATCTAAGTACATGTTGTTGTCCAGTATTTTCTGAACAGTTTCTGGTTATGTTTGGACCAGATTTTAGGACTATTTTGGGGACTATTCATACCTATTAAATATACTTTTCTGAAAGGTGAGGATCTTATCTTGATGTCCCCCAAATTTTAGCCCCAACTGACCTTCATTGGTGTCCCAAAGGTGTTGACAGTCTGGATTTTATACACTGTTCCAGCAACATTCCACCATGGACAGTTGGATTTTTGAAATTTATTAAAATACCTATGGGTGTTTAAAAATTATAAAAATTTTCAGGGGAGTGGCCTACTTATGGTAGGACCCACCTACAAAATTTTAGGGCCAATAGACGCCTGTACACAACATGGTGATGACGGGACCGGCCCATTATAATATGGTGTCCAGAACAGTCCGATTTTCAGGACAGATTGATTTATGTAAATGAATTAAAATATTTATATATGTCCAAAAATTCTAAAATTTTTTATGAGTGTGGAAAACTTATGTTAGAACCCACCTACCAAATTTCAGGGCCAATGGACCCCTATACACACCGTGGTGAGTACCGGACTGGCCCACCACGTTGGGACATCCAGGTCTGTCCGATTTTTCTGGACAGTTTATTTTGTTTAAATTAATAGAAATCTAAAAATTATGAAATTTTGTGGGGGTGTATCCCACCTATGGAAGTATCACTCTGTGAAATTTCAGCCTCAAGTGACCCTATTTGGGTATCTAAAAGAATGGGCGAAGATGGTTGGACTCCCAGATTTTTTTTCTGCTGTGCAGTCCAGCAATATGCCTTGATAAAAAACCATAATTCATCTGATGGTGGGCCACCTTTTTGGGTTTCCTCTCATTGTATACATGATGAGGGACCTTGACCCTCAATTTTTAGAGTTTTAGAGGCCTTGGACCCACTCCAATGGAGTGCCCAAATTTAGGACAGCAACATGTTATAATTATGCTGGCCTTGGGCTGAAATTTTGAGGAGTGGGGCCCACCATATTATAAAGATCTTAGAGGAAATGATTTATACCTTTAGTTCCTTAAATGTTGGGCTTAATGAATGCACTTTTGAGGCCCACCATAGTAGAATTTAATTGGGTCCATGAATGTAGCTAGTTGTTAAACTATTTAAGGCCCATAGAGTGGACTCGTTTGATGTGTTCCAAGGCCCATGGGATTAGGCCCATTTGATGTAATTTAAGGCCCATAGAGTGGACCTATTTGATGTGTTCCAAGGTCTGTGGGATTGGACCCATTTGATGTATTTTAAAGCCCATGGGATTAAGTTCATTTGATATGTATAAGGCCCATGGGACGAGAACCATTTGATGCAATCAAAGGCCCACGGGTTATGACCCATTGTAATGCACATAAGGCCCATTGGTGCGGCCCATTGATGTGGCCCATTTGATGAGTAAAAGGCCCATATGACATGGCCCATTTGATGTATTTAAGGCCCAATGGGGTGTACCTAAGGTCCATTGCAATGTGTGATCCCAAACTGGTTTACGTAATGTTATTCACTACGGGCTACACCTTGGGAGTAATGTTGGTTTGACGTCCACATTGCGAGTATAATGTTGGTTAAATGTCCGCATTGCGACTCTCCCTGTGGCCCATTGGTAGGCCTGTACTTGTTGTATGCAAGCCGTCTAGGCCAGCTGCATTGTAAGGATAGGGCATTACTTTATAACATGCTTAGTATAACTCCATGACGCACAACCATTTGTATCGGTCCATTTGATCGGCCTGCTCGTATCGGCCATTTGATTGATTTAGCCCATATGATTGCTTAAGCCCATCTTGATATATTTGTGGCCTGTTGCTAAGGCCATATATGAGGCCCATTGTTGAGGCCCACCTTGATGTTTATGAGGCCCGTTGTTGAGGTCCACCTTGATGTGTAAAAGGCTTGTTGTTAAGTCCCACCTTGATGTGTATGAGGCCTGTTCTTGAGGCTCACCTTGATGTGTATGAGGCCTATTGTTGAGGCCCACCTTGATGTGTATGAGGCCCGTTGTTGAGGCTCACCTTGATGTGTATGAGGCCCGTTGTTGAGGCCCACCTTGATCTGTATGAGGCCATGTGTAGGGCCCACCTATTGTGTATTTAAAGCCCATGGGTTGTAGCCACAATGATGTATATTAGGCCTATGTGATGTAGCCCATACTGATGTATATTAGACCCAGGTATGTGACTCACCTGCGAAGTATATTTGAGGCCCATTGTGATATATCTGAGGCCCATGGGTGCGACCCATCCAGATGTATTTGAGGCCTATGGGCAAGGCCCATTATGATATGTGTTAGGCCCATGACCAGGGCCCACCTGTTTGGTTTATTTGGCCCTTGTGTGAGGTCATGTGCCCATTATATATTTGATTCTACATGGGGCATTCCTTGGGGGCAATATTGGTTAAAATTCCACATTGTCGACGCCGGTTATTGATACCGTTTATGAGTATGTGACATCATAACATCATGATACATGCCCATTCACATCATCTGCATGTTTGTTATGAGATATGATTGACCATTGCATATGTCATTGAGCAAGATGATGTGAGACTCCCTGATAGGTGGAGATTATCTCACACGAGCGCATGACATGCGCAGGATTGATGCATGATTGGATTGTATGACTCATGCATCTTGCATTGTGTCGTGATTACTGTTCGCCCTAGTGACATCAGGGTCATAGCCTCCATAGGCATATTGTGGATGGCCAGAAGGGACATCGAAAATCTGTTCGAACATCGGGCCGCCATTGATGGCCCTGAGTGAAAATCCCTAAACACCCTCTTGGTTCTAGAGGATGATCCAATGTCTAGACCGAGTGGGTAGATGAGCGTTGAGTGTCGATTACTAGATGGCTGCGCTCTCCACTGTGTCGTGGTCGGTTGGAAGGGGGTGCGGCCTTACCCGCCCGAGGGAGTAGGCATGGCTAGGCTGAGTTTGACCAGCTCGAGGAATGGGTCCGCTATCGATGAGCCGGGTAGGTATTGGCAGACTACTGATAGGAGGATAGTGAGGTCTTTCCCACTTACCCAGTTGTGTGCTTGATTGGGGCGGCAGGTGGTGTGAAGTGTAATAGACCCCGGTGATTTTCTCAGAGAGGAACCATACTGATATGAGGACTGACATGATATTATGACACCCTGTCACTGTTGTGCACGTGGGCGGGCGCACGTGGGGGGACGCTGATGTGGGCGGGGCTGAGGCCTGGGCGAGCTACCAGCGGTTGGTAGGCTACTATGCTGACAGGCTACTAAGTAGGAGTTGCATACTCATTCATTCATCCATTCCCTATCCACTCGGGCTGGTGGTGCGTAACTAATTGTTGTGTATCTTCGTTATGGAAAGGATTTTGGTTGGGCGCGCGACTAACCTGAGATCAGGAGTTTACCACGTTGGGTCAGACTATCCAAATTTATGTATGAGACTGGTTTGGATAGAGGTTCCTTGTGGTGGACCCCATAGCTTGTGATACTATGTACTATCATCCTGACATCACACTCCACCATGGTCATTCCATCAGCACCATATACTGCATATTCCATTACATCTTCCGCGTGTGGCATTGTGGGTTGTTATGTTTCTGTATTCCTGTGACTTAGATGAGAGTGATGATATTTGTTAGCTCTTTTGAATTGTGTATTACATTATATCCTTGTCATTCGACATTTCATTATCTATGACTCATTATTTGCATAGCTGTCCTATATTGCGTATTCTGATATTGATTAACTTATGGACTTGTTCATACTTTCGCTTATTCGGTTATCGCATGATTATAATCTTATCAGTATTTCTGTTTACGCTGATAATTCCTTCTCTTATCAGTGTTTCTGCTTATTTAGTCATTGTATGGTTTATGGATTAATAGCTTTTCGGTATTGTATGATTATGATATTGTATTGAATACTTGTCACTTATCTCGTACATACACTTACACCACTCTCTAATCTTTCTATAAGCTTATGCATGATAGATGCGTGCAGGTGATGTTAGGTTGCAGCAGCATTGAGCTTGGAGCGTGCAACTGTTTTCTAGAGCTTTGATTTTGACATATATATTTCCCTTTCAGCATTGTATTCAAATGAATATATTAGTGGATATGTGATGATGATGTTGCCTTTATGATTTGGGTAAACTTGTAGTTATTCTTATTACTAGTTAAATGTACTAAAAAAAATCCTCCTTGTAGGATCCCAGGATCGAAAATCTGGCATATGAATGCTAGGAGACGAGAATGGGGTACTACGGAGGCTGTCGGCACCGGATTCGGTGATCGGGATTCCTTTGAATCCATTTTTCTGGGTTTGGGGCGTGACAACTTATTGAGGAAGATCTTTCCCCTGGTCGTAGGAGGGAGGCTCTGATTATCCTCAAAGATCATGTAACATTGGTCCGCGCTTCCCATTTGGGCCAATGATTCAGCGGGCACATTTCTTCTCTAAAGACGTGGGTTATCTCAATCTCTGTTGACGCCATAAGCCTTTTGATCCTGGAGATCCACACTTTCCATTTTCATCCTGGGCTAACCTCACCCACAATGAGGTTTACCACTAGCTGAGAATCCGATTAAACTACCACCTTATTCATGCCTCTGGACAGACAAAAATAGAGGCCATTGTATAGAGCCCGAAGTTTCACATGAACATTAGATCCATGGCCATACCTAGTAGCAAAGCAAAGATAAAATTTCCTCTCTTGCCTCTGTAAATTTCCCTGCCACCCGATAAGCCTAGGTTCCCCAGAGCCAATCCATCTACATTAATTTTAACCCAGCTGGGCGGCGATCTGATCCATCTCACTATCTCACTAGGAGAAGTGGTTTGCTATTATTCGGGTATCCACAAGGAGAAGGATGTCGGGACGTACCAATAATCGTTGCCGTATTCTAAATAGACGAAGTAGGCTGAGACATATTTGACCTATGTAATGGCTGAGGAGAAAAGCTGGCAGAAAGATTTACTTTTCGACAAATTGTAGATAATATGTTGTGAAGGAATCATACTTAGCCCTGTTTCTAGCGATCCAAATCCCCCACAAGATGAAGCAAGGGAGGAATTTCTGAATCTTGGAATCTTCCCTCCTAGCCACAGGGCAAGCCCACCATTGTTATAGTCTCTGTTCCACCGAAAAGGCACGCTGTAGATGGAAACCCAGGTACATAGCAAAGTTGTTCCAAATCGTTGTGGCAAGGTCCCCTTCAATAAACAGATGCATTAGTGTTTATGAGTCATGTCCCGGATGGTTTGAAGGCAGAGTAATATCATAACAGTAACATCTAGATGTCAGGTGAATTCCTTTTCTTTAAACTGCAGCGTCAACAGGGATGGCTTTAATAAAAATTTCCATACAATCTGCGACGACTTTGGGGGAATATCCATGTGCCAGATTTTCTTGGCCTAATCTACTCAGATAATTCGATCTCTATTTAAATTCCAACCCGATTTCACTGTGAAAGATACGGATGAAGTGAACGGCCAGAAGCAAGGGTCAGGCCCCGTACCGAGACAAAGACCTGCCTAAAAAATGAAGTCCATCACCTATTGCGGGATGAGCCGATGCACCACTTAAGGGGGGCATGGGCCTAAAGAGTTCAGCAACTCTTTGATTAGGAGGTGTTGAAGATGTTCGGGAATGTTGCACCCATTGATTGAATGAAGCAGACCCAGTCCCATCCAATTGGAAGACCAAAGATTTCTTTCTCCATTTCCAACCTGTATCTGAGCGGATGCTTCAATCTGGGGGATGAGCTAGAGGATATTCTTCCACATAGGTGAGGCATGGGCTGGGATGTTGATGGGCCGAAGATGGTTGGCATGTGGAATTAATTTTACCCTCATGAAAGTATTCCAAAGGCTGGAGTTTTCCTGGTTTGTGATCTCCTAGGCCATCTTCATCCTAAATGCTTTCATGACATCGAAAAGTCTCCTAATTCCAAGACCTCCTTCCTCTCTAGGCCGTGAAATCAAAGTCCAACTTCTCTAATGAAGTTTTTTTTTTTTTTTCCCTTTGACTAGCCCCAGAGGAAACAAGCAAAATGATTTTCCAGTCTAGAAATCACTTGCATCGGGACGTGAACAGCCGTAAGTGTATGACCGGAATACTACCAAGAACGTGTTCAATCAGAACTATTCTCCCAGCCTAGGAAAGGAGCTTAGCCTACCAACCCACAATTCTAGCTTCTATTTTCTCCGTAAGTGGTTGATACATTGAAACAGTTTATCGACCAATAGCAAGAGGGACCTCCAGGTAGTTGAAACTGTCTGATGCTCTTCCAATCCCAAGTGCATTTTCAACAGCCCTAACTGTCCCTGTCGATTTTTTGGAAGAACAAATGAATGAACTTTTTCTGTAATTAATAGCTTGGTCTGACGCTTTTAGATAGGAGTCGAGAAAGATCTTCATCGCCTTGATCGATTTAAGCCCACCATTTAGGAAGATCAGCGTATCATCAGTGTAGAGAAGGTGTGAAATTTGGGGGCAGCTTCTTCATAATCTGAAAGGGATCGCCGTACCCTTTTCCATAATATTTTTCAGACCTTGACTAAGAACTTCTATAACAATTATAATGAGAGAAGAGGAGAGGGGTTCTCCCTGACATAAGCCCCTTGAAGCTTTAAAGAATCCGTTAGCCTCCCCATTTATGAGAACTGAGAACCAAACCGATGACCAACACTTCTCAACCATGCTTATCCAATCTTATTTGAAACCGAATCGCCTCAACACCTCTTTTAGAAAATTCCATTCTACTCGATCATATGCCTTTTCCATATCCACCTTAAGCACCATATTTCGTCCTCTAGATTTCTTATTTATATCTCTGAATAACACTTGAGCAAGAGCAATATTTTCAGCTATAGGCCGCCCCTAGATGAAAGCTCCCTATTCTCTGGAGATAATGGTGGGAAGAATGGTAGCTAACCTAGTGGCAATGATTTTTTCCAGAATTTGTAAAAGAAATTGCATAGAATTATCGGTCTGAAATCAGAGAAAGTCGAAGGTGAAGCAGTTTTTAGAATAAGACAGATTAGGGAGGCATTCATCGCTCTCGGGCAAACGCACGTTTGAAATAAATACACTACCGCTCTATGGATATCCTTCACAATAGTCTCCCAGCATCCTAGGTAGAAAGCGGTAGAGAACCCGTTCGGGCCAGTAGCCCCATCCTTATGGATGTCTTGGATCACCTGATAAACCTCCTTTACAGGTGTTCACATCAAATAAGCATTATGCTGCTGCGTGACAAGCTGAGGTATCATGCCAAGAATATCGTTCTCAGGCATGGTGACTAAAGAGTTAAACTGGCTAGAGAAATGTATAATTGTTGCTCACTTGATCAATGTAGGGTTGTCAGTTGTGACCCCTGAGTTTGGCTTGATACTGGTGATTTCTGCTCTCCTTTATTTTATTGAAGCAGCGACATGGAAAAAGGTTATGTTTCTGTCACCTGCTTGAAGCCAGTCGACCCTGGATTTCTATTTCCAAAACACCTCTTCCATAAGATCTAATTGATAAAGTTTAGAGGATGCTAAGTTGAATTCCTGTTGGATATTACTGGACAGATCATCTGCTAAGGGGTTGTTCTACATTCTTGATTCTATATTGGCCAAGTCCTCTTCAGCGCGTTTAACTTGGTCAAAAATGTTTCCAAAAACTATTTTATTCCACTCCTTGAGAGCCTTCTTGACACATCATAGCTTAATCAACACGTTAAAAAAGGGGTGTTCAGCCGCATCATAGTTCCAAGCACTATTCACCACTTGTTGAAAGGAATCGTGGAGAAGCCATATATTTTGGAACCAAAAGGGTTTTGGGCCAGCCGTAGCCTGCAGTGGAAAATCTAGCAATAGAGGGGCATGATCAGAATTAAGATGAGGGAGTTGTTGAACCTGGAAGGAGGGAAATCGAGCTGCCCACTGAGAGTTGATTAGGACTCTATCAAGACAGGCCCAGACACGAGCATTGCCTCCTTGGTTGTTGTGCCACGTGAAACGGCTACCTGAGAAACCTACACAAATCAGGCCAGCAGTGTTGATGGCATCCACAAACTCCTTAGAATTATTTGTGTTTACTTCTCGTCTACTTCTCCTTTCCACTGAAGATGTTGTAGCATTAAAATCCCCACAAGAAGCCCATGGCCCATTCATGATAGCAAAAAATAGTAGCCAGAGTATTCCAAAGTTCCCTTCTCTGGCTTGAATCACATTTGGCATAAACAATTGTCATGAAAATTGTGTTGTTGATAATAGGAGATGAAATTGCAAAAGAGAGATCTTAGTTAGAGCAATTTAAAACATAGATGGACATATGGTCTTTGAAGAAGATGCATATTTTTCCACCCTCAGCCGCATTGGAAATGGACAAGTGAAAAACGAGCGCAAGGCCTGTTCCAGCTCTTCTGGAGTAACCTAGCATTGGCTCAAGAATAGAAAGAATACATGGATTGAACTTCTTAATGAGTCTTTTGGTAGTACGGATGGTGATAGCATTTCCTATCCCCGGGCATTCCACACTAAGATTTTATCCATCAGTCGCACATCCCGAGTTAACAGCCCTCTTTCTCAATCTCCTTAGTCAAGATTCCCATGAACCTCTTGGATACTGAATTCTATGTCTTCCCCTGGTCGGTCGGGTCTTACTTTTGATGGATGAAGGTGGTTTTCTAGTTCCAACGATTTCCTGACTGTGATCTGTGTGCTCCACCTCCCGTTCATTCTGTATACAAGGAGTGTTGTCTTTCCAGCTTTCTTTATTTTCATTCTTCTTTGACTGGCTATTGAGAGAGATTCAATTATTGCTGGGTGTTCATGAGCGAAGACTTCTGCTCCTAAGGCTAATTGAGTCGGAGAGAAGTATGGAGAAAGATCAATTTCTAGCCTTCTATGGTGCTGAGGGGTAGAAAGCTATAATTGTGTTGAGTGGTGTTAGCTTATGGTTGGATACTTGAATTCCTGTGAGGACAAAAGGGATTTCATATTGGGAGGTAGCTCATTAATTTCTCCTTGCTTCCCTGGATTAGGAAGATCCTTGAGAGGGGAGTTACCTTCAGATAAAGCTGTGATTGAGTTGTTGTGATGGTCTGTACCACCACTCTTCTAGCCGCTCACTTGATCCTGAGATTGATGTTGGGACGGATGAGAATTGTAATCCTTCTAGGTTGGTGTCTGTTGATCGGTAGCAAGTAATCTCTGACAATCCTGACATTGAAACTGGTTACCCGACCAGGCTCGCACTTCCAATTGGTGTTCTTCTGGGATTCTTCTGTGATTTAAGGCTTGGCGGGTCATGGAAAACTTTTGTCGAATTGTTACTAATTTCTAATTGTCATGAGGCTCATAGTTAGAGTCTCTGGCCCTTTTAAGAGGGGAAATATCGGTAATGGGGGAGGTGTTATCTGGGATAGCCAAATCATCGTCCATAAGGGTCTCTTTGGAAAAAGGATAGAGGAGACTTTTGGCCGCTTAGGCTAAGAGACTTGAAGGCTTAGAAGCAAGTGTTGTGAACTCTTAGTTACTAGGATGGCCTGCGCTTTACTAGGGGCGGGGATCTCGATTTTCTCCATATTCCTTTGATTTGGGCCAGAATTATTGCTAAGGGGACCTAAGGAGGGTCGAGGATCATTGAGGAGGCTGGTGTCCCTATGCTTCTCGCTGAGATAAGGAATGATTGGAAGATAGTTTAACGGACTACGGGACTCATTACACCAGGTCTTATGACAAACACTTAAACTGCATTCAATATTGTAAAGTTGTTGATTCCCAAAACATCTGTTAACCCACTCACGGGTAGTTTCCTCATGGCTTAAGGACAATTCCTGTGAAATAGCCATGCTTACAGGCTTCGAAGACATAGATGGAGATTCCAGGATTGTAAAGACAGGGTATACCTGATCCTCCACCACTAATCGAAGGACTTAATGCAAATCGATACCTGGTTTTAAATGAATTTTCACCCTAACAAACATTTGAAACAAATCAAAACTATTGTTCAGATCTATGGATATGATCTGTCCATAATAATTCCCTAAGTCTGATTCTAACCACGCATGAGTCGGTATACCAAATAATCTAAGCCATCTCCCTTCATCACCCACCGATTATGCAGGCATCTAAGGTCGGATATCAATCAGTTTCATCATCTTGTGCATTTCCTGATCTCCCATTGTCATGCCCCAAACTCGAAAATCGGGCTCATAAAATTTTTGATCTCCAAATCTGGCGCCGACAGCCTCCATAGAACTCCATTTTCGGCTCCCATCGTCCATTTGCCAGGTTCCGATCCTGGGATGCTACGAGGAGGATTTCTAACGACAGTTTGATTTATAATAAGCATAACCAAAGGCATAACCCACAAACAACAATCAAAAACTCCATTACATTTTCAGTATGATAAAAAACTTTACAAGTACAATGAGCATAAAGGGAAATACAATGATTATAGACCAAAAACTCCAAAATAATCTATCACGTACTCAAGCCTCAGCACTGCTATGATCCAATGTCACCTGCACACAACGGTCGTGCATAAGCTTATAGAAAGCTTAAAGGGTGGTAAAAGTGTGTGCGCAAGGTGGTAATGCAGTTATGCAGTTTCAGAGGAATGCGAAACATGCTGATGAAAGCCAAGAATACCATTAGCCGTACCAAGGTCATGCGGTGTAGAGCATGAATGATGTCGGCCATACCAAGGCCATGTGATGCGAAATGCAACTCAAGCATACAAATTCTTATCTAAGTCCACATATCAATATAACTCAAATCTGGGATATCACCGGGGTCTAGTACACTCTAAACCAGATCACCGCCCCATCACGCGCAATAAGGTAAGTGGAAGAGACCTCACTATCCGTCTACCAATATCAGACTTGACTCGTCGATAGCGGAACTATTCCTCGAGCTGGTCAAACTCAACCTAGCTTTGCCCCCTACTCTCAGGTGGGTAAGGTCGCACCCCCTTCCAACCGACCACGACACAGTGAAAAGTGCGACCGTATGGTAATTGACACTCAGCACTCCTGTACCCACTCGGTCTAGACGTTAGAGCAACCTCTTTGTACCATAAGGGTTTAGGGACTTTCACCCATGGATATCTATAGCATCCCATGTAGAACAAGATTTTCGATATCCAATCCTGCCATCCACCATACGCCTGTGAAGGCTACGACCCTGATGTTGCTAGGGCATAAAGTAATCATATCACACAATGCGAATGCATGAATCACACTATCCAATCATGTGGCAATCCTGCACGGATAGTGCGCTCATGTGGGGCAACACCGCCTAACCGGGAGCCCCAAAATAATCTGCTCGAAGGCACATGCTATGATTAGTCACTTCTCATATCAAGCATACATATGATATGTATGATCATGAATCACAGAACTATACTAAACATGTTATAAGGTAATGAAGTATCCTTATAACGTAGATGGACCTAGACGGCCTACACACAACAAGTATAGGCCTATTAATGGGCCTTAGGGAGAGTCGAAATGCTGACATTTAACCAACATTATACTTGCAATGTGCACTTTAAACCATCATTGCTCCCAAGTCATAGCCCGTCGTAATCATCATTACATAAACCGTGTTAGGATCACACATTGCAATGGACCTTAGGTACATCCCATTGGGCCTTAAATACATCAAATGGGCCATATCATATGGGCCTTATATTCATCAAATGGGCCACATCAATAGGCCGTACCAATGGGCCTTATGTGCATTGCAATGGGCCATAACCCATGGGCCTTAGAATACATCAAATGGGTCTAATCACATGGGCCTTATGTGCAGCAAATGGGCCTCAACCCATACGCCTCAATACATCAAATGGGCCTCAACCCATGGGCCTTACATATATATCAAAGTGGGCCTCAACCATGGGCCACAAGTACATCGAATGGGCCTCATAACATGGGCCTTTGTCACGCCCCAAACCCAAAAATTGAATTCACAGGAATCCCAATCGCTGAATCCAGTGCTGACAGCCTCCATAGTACCCCATTCTCGGCTCCTAGCATTCATATGTCAGATTTTCGATCCTGGGATCCTACAAGGAGGATTTTTTTGTACATTTAACTAGTAATAAGCATAACCACAAGTTTTCCCAAATCATAATGGCAACATCATCATCAGATATCCACTAATATAATCATTTAAATACAATGCTGAAAGGGAAATATATATGTCAAAATCAAAGCTCCAGAAAATAGCTGCACGCTCCAAGCTCAATGCAGCTGCAACCTAACATCACTTGCACGCATCTATCATGCATAAGCTTATAGAAAGCTTAGAGGGTGGTGTAAGTGTGTGCACGAGATAAGTGCCAAGTATTCAATACAATATCATAATCTTACAATACAGGAAAGCTATTAATCTATAAACCATACAATGACTGAATAAGCAGAAACACTGATAAGAGTAGGAATTATCAGCGTAAATAGAAATACTAACAAGATTATAATCATGCGATAACAGAATAAGCGGAAGTATGAATAAGTCCATAAGCTAATCAATATCAGAATACGCAATATAGGACAGCTTGCAAATGATGAGTCATAGATAATCAAATGTCAAATGATAAGGATATAATGTAATACACAATTCGAAAGAGTTAACAAATATCATCACTTTCATCTAAGTCACAGGAATACAGAAACATAACAACCCATAATGCCACACGCCGAAGATATAATGGAATATATAGTATATGGTGCTAATGGAATGACCATGCTGGAGTGTGATGTTGGGATGATAGTACGTAGTATCGCAGGATACGAGGTCCACTATAAGGAACCTCTATTCAAACCAGTCCCATATCTAAATTTGGATAGTCTGACTCAACGTGATAAACTCCTGATCTGAGGTTAGTCGCGCGCCCAACCGAAATCCTTTCCATAACGAAGATACACAATAATTAGTTACTCACCACCAGCCCGATTGGATAGTGAATGGATGAATGAATGAGTATGCAACTCCTACTCAAAAGCCTATCAGCACAGTAGCCTGCCAATCGCTGGTAGCTCGCCCAGTGTGGTAGCTCGTCCAGGCCTCAGTCCTGCCCACATCACACCCACCCACATCAGCGTCTGCCCACGTGCGCCTGCCCACATGCACAACAATGACGGGGTGTCATAATATCATGTCAGTCCTCATATCAGTACAGTTCCTCTCTGGAAAAATCACCGGGGTCTATTACACTTCACACCACCTGCCGCCCCAATCAACGCACAACTGGGTAAGTGGAAAAGACCTCACTATACGCCTGTCAGTAGTCTGCCAATACCTACCCGGCTCACCGATAGCTGACCCATTCCTCAAGCTGGTTAAACTCAGCCTAGCCATGCCTACTCCCTCGGGCGGGTAAGGCGGCACCCCCTTTCAACCGACCACGACACAGTGGAGAGCGCAGCTATCTGATAATCGGCACTCAACGCTCATCTACCCACTCGGTCTAGACGTTGGAGCATCCTCTAGAACCAAGAGGGTGTTTAGGGATTTTCACCCAGGGTCATCTATGGTGGCCCGATGCTCGAACAGATTTCTGGTGTCCCATCTGGCCATCCACGATATGCCTGTGGAGGCTATGGCCCTGATGTCACTAGGGCGTACAGTAATCATAACATAATGTAAGATGCATAAGTCATACAATCCAATCATGCATCAATCCTGCGCATATCATGCGCTCATGTGAGATAATCTCCACCTATCAGGGAGTCTCACATCATCCTGCCCAATGACATATGTAATGGTCAATCACATCTCATAACAAATATGCAGATGATGCGAATGGGCATGTTTCATGATGTTATGATGTCACATACTCATAAACGGTATCAATAACCAGCATCGATAATGTGGACTTTTAACCAATATTGCCCCCATGGAATGGCCCACATAATCAAATATATAATGGGCACATGGCCTCACACAAGGGCCAAATATACTAAACAGGTGGGCCCTGGTCATGGGCCTAACACATATCACAATGGGCCTTGCCCATAGGCCTCAAATACATTTAGATGGGTCGCACCCATGGGCCTCAGATATATCACAATGAGCATCAAATATACTTCGCAGGTGAGTCACATACTTGGGTCTAATACACATCAGTATGGGCTACATCACATAGGCCTAATATACATCACTATGGCCACAACCCATGGGATTTAAATACACAATAGGTGGGCCCTACACATGGGCCTCAAATATATACCACGGGTGAGCCTTAATGAACGGGTCACCAATACAACCGGATGGGCCTAATGACATGGACCCCATAAATATATCGAATAGGCTGCACTAATTGGGCCTTACATACATTGCAATGGGCCATGACCCATGGGCCTTGCATACATCACAATGGGCCTTGCAACATGGGCCTCATATATATTTAAGGTGAGCCTCAACAACGAGCCTCATACACATTAAGGTGGGCCTCAACAACGGGCCTCATAGACATCAAGGTGGGCCTCAACAACGGGCCTCATACACATCAAGGTGAGCCTCAACAACAGGCCTCATCACATTAAGGTGGGCCTCAACAACGGGCCTCATACACATCAAGGTGGGCCTCAACAACGGGCCTCATACACATCAAGGTGGGCCTCAACAACAGGCCTCATACACATCAAGGTGGGCCTTAACAACGGGCCTCATACACATCAAGGTGGGCCTCAACAACGGGCCTCATACACATCAAGGTGGGCCTCAACAACGAGCCTCATACACATCAAGGTGGGCCTCAACAACGGGCCTCATGCACATCAAGGTGGGCCTTAACAACGGGCCTCATATATGGCCTTAGCAACAGGCCACAAATATATCGAGATGGGCCTAATCAATCATATGGGCTAAATCAATCAAATGGCCAATACGAGCAGGCCGATCAAATGAACCGATACAAATTGGTTGTGCATCATGGAGTTATACTAAGCATGTTATAAAATAATGCCCTATCCTTACAACGCAGTTGGCCTAGACGGCTTGCATACAACAAGTACGGACCTACCAATGGGCCCTAGGGAGAGTCGCAATGCGGACATTTAACCAACATTATACTCGCAATGTCGACGTCAAACCAACATTGCTCCCAAGGTGTAGTCCGTAGTGAATAACATTACGTAAACCAGGTTAGGATCACACATTGCAATGGACCTTAGGTACACCCCATTGGGCCTTAAATACATCAAATGGGCCATGTCATATGGGCCTTTTACTCATCAAATGGGCCACATCAATGGGCTGCACCAATGGGCCTTATGTGCATTGTAATGGGTCATAACCCGTGGGCCTTAGATTGTATCAAATGGTTCTCGACCCATGGGCCTTATACACATCAAATGGGCTTAATCCCATGGGCTTTAAAATACATCAAATGGGTCCAATCCCATGGACCTTGGAACACATCAAATGGGTCCACTCTATGGGCCTTAAATTACATCAAATAGGCCTAATCCCATGGGCCTTGGAACACATCAAATGGGTCCACTCTATGGGCCTTAAATTACATCAAATGGGCTTAATCCCATGGGCCTTGGAACACATCAAATGGGTCCACTCTATGGGCCTTAAATAGTTCAACAACTAGCTACATTCATGGACCCAATTAAATTTAACTGTGGTGGGCCTCAAAAGTGCATTCATTAATCCCAACATTTAAGGAACTAAAGGTATAAATCATTTTCTCTAAGATCTGTATAATATGGTGGGCCCCACTCCTCAAAATTTCAGCCCAAGGCCAGCATAATTATAATATGTTGCTGTCCTAAATTTGGGCACTCCATTGGAGTGGGTCTAAGGCCTCTAAAACTCTAAAAATTGAGGGCCATAGTCCCTCATCATGCATACAATGAGAGAAAACCCAAAAAGGTGTCCCACCATCAGAAGAAATATTTTTGAATTATGGTTTTTTTATCAAGGCATATTGCTGGACTGCATAGCAGAAAAAAATCTGGGAGTCCAACCATCTTGGACCATTCTTTTGGATACCCAAACGGGGTAACTTGAGGCTAAAATTTCATAGAGTGATACGTCCATAGGTGGGCCACATTCCCACAAAATTTTATAATTTTTAGATATCTCTAAGTATTTTAATTAATTTAAACAAAACAGACTGTGCAGAAAAATCGGACAGACCTGGACGTCCCAACGTTGTGGGCCAGTTCGGCCCTCACCACGGTGTGTAAAGGGGTCCATTGCCTCTGAAATTTTGTAGGTGGGTTCTAAAATAAGTGGACCACACTCCTAAAATATTTTAAAATTTTTGGACATCTGTAAATATTTTAATTCATTTACATAAATCAATCTGTCCTGAAAATCGGACTGATTTACAATGGGCCGGTCCCGCCATCACCATGGTGTGTACAGGCGTCCATTGGCCCCAAAATTTTATAGGTGGGTCCTACCATAAGTATTCCACACCGTTGAAATTTTTTATAATTTTTAAACACCCATAGGTATTTTAATAAATTTTAAAAATCCAATTGTCCGTGGTGGAATGTTGCAGAAACAGTGCAGAAAATTCAGACTGTCCACCTCACTTGGACCACACCTTTGGGATCCCAATGAAGGTCAGTTGGGGCTGAAATTTGGGAGATATCAAGATGAGATCCTCACCTTTCAGAAAAGTATATTTAATAGGTATGAATAGTTCCCAAATTCGTCCCAAAATCTGATCCAAAAACAACCAGAAACTGTCCAGAAAATTCTGGACAGCAACATGTACTTAGATAAAATTTATTATATAAGTTAAATAAAAAGGGAAATACATTAATGGGCCACACACATCAGGAAATAAAATGAGGAAAAAGAGAGATAGAAGGACAATCTGGCCATAGGGAAAGGTGCTCCGCCATTATTGAGCCCTCCCAAGATCAATCACACCTGTACATGATACCTAGATTTACATTTACAACATGGATCTTGCACATGCATGGCGTATAATTAAAATGCATGGTGAGGATGACATCCCCACCATGGTTATAAGGTCTAGATGACCCAAACATAATATGATATAAAATAAAACTACCATGATGGGGCCTATAGAGAAAGGCCCCATGCATGGATCATGCATGCATAAGGTAGGCCATTAGGCCACAACCATGGGATTGTGTGGGATCTCCACCATTGATTGGTGAGTCCTATACTTCCCTCATGAAAGAAAGAAAACATCTAGGCTATAGAAATCAGATTTTTTACATCTAGAGGAGCACCCACCTTTTGATTTTCTTGCTCCTATGAGTTCCTTAGCACCTTAGCTTTGATTCAAATGGAGGAGATGGGGAATGGATGGTTAGGATGGGAGATCATGGGGTAGGAAAGTGGGCCACACTTGAAGTTTTGAAAGAGAGGGAGAATCTTGGAGAATTCTCATATGTATGGGATTTCTCTCCTTATATTTTTTTGAGTTTGAAAATGAGAAAGAGAGAGAGAGAGAGAGTTGTAAAGGGAGAGAGAGATGGGTGATGGATGTGGTGAGTGATGGGTGTAAGAAAATCTTGACTTTTGTGGCCATTTGTGTAAGAAAAGCATGGGTGGTGTAAGAACTTTTTGACTTTGAGGGCTTTTGGTGTAAGAGAGGTATGGGCTTGTAAGAGATTCTTGACTTTTGTAGTTGTTTGGGAATGGGTGAAAGGTGATGTGTACTTGACATGTACTTAACATGTGATGGATTGATGGATTGATGGATTGATGGGATTGATGTGACACCTCGTAGAGATTCTCTTGGATTGAGTCGATACGGGTTGACGGCATACGAATCAGGGTCGCACGCAAATATTGGATAAGGGTTGAAGGTTGCCGGAATTCTACCGGTAAGACCGCAGAGTCTATGGAAAGGTACGGTCTAGGATACGGGGCTTACAGCCTTGCATCCACATCAAAGTGGGTCTACCAGTTGAAAGTAATAAGGACCTCAAGTGTTGCTGCGAGGTATCTCCACTCCGTCTACCAGTTGAGTTAGGGACCTAGGTGTGGGTGTGGGTCCATGTGCCAATGAGGGCCCCACATGAACATGGTCCCACCGTCCAGGACGGTGGACGGTTTGGATAGAACACATACACCATGGTGTGACCCCACACGTGGGGTGGAGGGCATGGATGGGTCCCATGGACCCACTGTCCATACACACACCACTGTTAGCTACTCCCACTGTCAGTGCACACTTCAATGTTAGCACCCCCACGTCAATGCATACCCACTGTCAGTTAACGCTTCACTGTTAGCTACCTCCACTGATGGACGGGGTGGCATGCCTCGTCATGGTGGGTCCCACATGGCCCACTTATTTTGAATCCGGCTGATATTTTTATTTCCCTTTCATCCAGGTGGCCCACTATTTGGATGGCCCATACCAAAAACAACAACAAAGAAATCAAGGTGGCCCACCATTGGTATGGATGAGATACATACATCAAGTGGGCCACAAGCCATCTTACACAAAGGAAAAGGGAGAGAGAGAGAAAGATCGGTGAGGATGGAGGGGCCCCGCCACTATGGGCCCCTCTTGCATACAAATATATATCAAGGTGAGTCCCACATATATGGACCCTTAATCAAACAAGATGAATGAAAAACAAAGATCTAATATCACCCACCGTCTTCTTCTTGCACCATAGGCTTCCTTCACTCCTTAGCTTTGATTCCAATGGAGGAGATGAGGTTTGGATGGTTGAGATGGGGGATCTTGGGATGGAAAGGTGGGCCACACTTGTGGCTCTCTTGGAGAGATGGGAGAGGCTTGAACGTGTGGATTTTGGTTGCTTGAGAAAGTAGTTTGAAAATGAAGGAGAGAGAGAGTTGTAAAGAGAGAGGAGTGATGGGTGATGGATGTGGTGAGTGATGGGTGTAAGAGACCTTTTTGACTTTTGTGGCAAATGTGTAAGAAAGGTATAGGCTTTTGTAAGAACTTTTTGACTTTTGTGGCTTGTTTGGGAAAGGGTGAAAGGTGATGTGTACTTGACATGTACTTGACATGTTGAGATTGATGGATTGATGTGACAAGTCGTAGAGATTCCCTTGGGTTTTGCAATGCGCGGCATTTTCCTTGCACCAAACGCTGACCCACATCTCCTGACCAGGATATCGCCTCGGCTGCGAGTTGCGGCATTAGAACCGCGGAGGCGACACGGTCGCTATGGTAAAGGTCTTGGGTTGAGTCGACTCTGGTTGATGGTGTGCGAATCAAGGTTGCACACAAATATCGGTTAAGGGTCGAAGGTTGCTAGAATTCGACCAGAAAGACCGCGGAAGTCTATGGAACGGTATGGTCTAGGATACAGGGCTTACACTCATGAACTGCTGTTGTTCGTCCTTAGACTTGAAAGTAATAAGGAAGCTTATTGGGGATATTCAGACTACATCAATTGCTGAAGCATTGAATCTAGAGAGTTTGAGTTGTTGGATGAGATGAATGACTGACACCGAGGTGGAATAAGCGATTCCAATCACCGCTAGGCGATGTTGGTTCTTCTTCACGTGGACCATGTCAGCATCTGCAGTGGTAGAAATTACCTCTATAGCTTGTTGGGGCTTATTTAAAGAAGTCTTTGGAAAGGGCGTGGGGTGGTTCTGTTTGATGGTCTTTGCATAAGATCGATGGGCTCGGTGAAATCTAAGTGGAACCTAACGATTGATGGGGTCTGCTGGGCTCTGGCTATGAAGAGAGATAGGGCGACGATGGGGTTCTCGGGTTAGATGAAGATGGGGTTTAGGGAGAATGACTTGTTTGGGTCTACCCACTTTTACCTGTACTATTCGGCCGTCGATTCTGCATCCATCCAGAACACCCATGGCCGCTTTACCTTCATCTTCATATAGGAATCTGACGAAGGCGAAACCTCTAGGTTTTAGCGAGTTGGGGAAACAAGGAATGTGGACATTCGTCACCTTGCTATATCTTTGAAAAATCTTGTAAGTGTCTTCATGGCTGCAGTCGAAGGGGAGGTTTGTAACGAATAACGTAAAACCCCTATTTCACCGGGAATGGGGCAAAAGTGAAGGGATGGGAAGTGCCTTCTCGATTGCTCCCCTTGAGGGGAGCCCCCATAATCAGAGGGGCGTACTTAGTTAAGGCATCGAGAGGCGAGGGGAAGGGCAAACTCAGCTAGGGCATCGGCATCAGCAGGGGAGTGTACTCAGTTGTTTTTCTTAGCAAGTTCAAGCATTGAGGACTTAGAGTGAAGAAAAGGAACCCTAAAAATTTGTCTGCTTCGACTAGTCCAGAGACATCCTTGACCAGTCGAAGGATCCTGCTCGACTAGTCGAGAATTCCTCAACTCGAACTCCAACGACAAAATCATTGAAAATCAGGTCATCCTCGACTAGTCGAAGAAAACTCTCGAGCGGTCGAAGGTGACCCTCGACTAGTGGAGGATGGTCCATGACCAGTTGAGGGTTACACAAATTTTACACGGACTACGTAAATTTAAGGCAAATTACAGAAATTTCCAACTCGGCGCGAAAGGAGGTGATGCACAAATATAAATAGGATTCCCCAGGGCATTCCTAGGTATCATCTATGGTTTGTGGAGTGGATTAAAGGCATGGAGAAGAGGTCGCCAGGAGTTTTTCTTCCCTTTTCTTAGTTATTTTTATGCTTTTCTTAAGAGTTTTTAGTTCAATCCTGTCCATGGTTCGCTAAACCTCTTAGCTAGGCCTAAGAGGTGAAGCTTGTAGCGTGATTGGGATGTTTGGTTTATTTTAATTTATGTTTTGTTGAAATCTCTTGGATTCTAGTTTGATTGTGAAGGAGTATTTTTAGTTTTTAATGGTTTGTTGTGACAAATTACAATAAATCTGCAATAGCTTAAGATATCTTTTTTTCCTGAATTGAGATTGTGAAATTACGAGATCCTGTTGTTCACCATCGTCCCTTGAGCATGTTAGGATGATGGAATCCTTCCTAACCTTCACAATTCTCTTATGATTGGTGGTGTGATTGGTAGATCCTGTTGTTTGCGTTGTCTCCTAGGCATGGTTAGGTGATGGAATCACTTTCAAATCATCACAACTCTCATCCATTGATGATTCAATCGATGAGAATTTCAAAGATCTAACAAATCTCTACGTCCTTGAATCAAACAAGGTATCATCCTGAAAACCTACAAGTGGATCCTTGGAAATCCTAGTTTTCAACCTTTGAATTTCTTATGTTTTTCATTAAATCTTTCACAATTACTCTCAAATATTCTAGATTTAGATTTTCATCTTCTTCTAGTTCTAGTTCTAGTTTCTTTCAGAAGACACAAGTTCAGTCACTGTGGATTCGACCTCAGCCTCACCGAGATTATTACTATATCGCGACCCTACACTTGGGGTTGTGAACAAGTTTTAGGTGCCGTTGTCGGGAATTAATGGTTGCATTTTTTTTAGATTAATTAGTTTGGAATTAGTTTAAGATTAGGGTTTTTCTGGTTTCTATTTCTATGATAAGGGTTTTCTGAATTATTTTAGAAACTTTTCTTTTTCATTTTTCATAGATCTACTTTCTAATTCTAGGTTTAGAAACTTTCCTTTTCTCTTTTTAGAAGCTTTCTGTTTTCTATTTTTAGAAACTTTCCTTTTTAGAAACTAGATTACTTTCCAAATTTGTTTTTGTTTTAGAAACTAACTTATATTTTTATTTTGTGTTTTTAGAAACTTTCTAATTTTAGAATTTCTGTTTTTAAAAACTAACTTGTTTTGTTTTGTTTTGCAGGATCTTAATTTAGGAGCTTTTAATTTGGTAACTTCTTTCAAATTCCCTCTCTTTTTATTTCTAGATTTTTATTTCCATTCTTTCTTTTAGGTTTAGGTTAGAATCTGAAATTGAGGGCTGAGGGTGTTTCTTACCCAAGTGGGTCCGAGACAACCCTCAACGTCTTTTGAGTGAAGAAGGTTGGTTTAGGGGTTGTCTATCCATCACAGGATTAAACACCACTTGAGATCCTCAGAGTTAATTGAGGTTATGGCTGCCAATCAACTGAGAAGACAACCTCAACCTAGGGTTGAGGAAGTCTAGGATGAGAATGAGGTGCATCAAGCCCCCTGCCTCGTACTTTATGAGATTCTCTACAATCGGCAGGGGTGAGCAAGCCTCATGAATGGTATTTCCAGGAAACACAGGAAACATGGATATTAAACGTAGAGTGATCCAACTTCCTCCAAAGTTCCTTAGACTTGAATCTAAAAGTCCATACCTACACTTACAAGAGTTTGATGAGGTTATAGCCATTTATACTTTCCCAACATGTCTGAGGACACGATCATGCTGAAACTCTTTTCTTTCACCTTGAAAGAGAAATCTAAGACATGGTTGCACTCACTACATTCGCGTTCTATTGACATATGGAATGACATGATAGAGTTCATAAAAAAATTCTTTCCATACCAGAAGACGAACACCATTAGGAAGTCGATCATGGACTTCTACCAAAAAGAAGATGAAACATTCTTCCAATGTTGGGTGTAGTTCAAGGATCTCGTCAGTTCATGCCTACAACAGGGGTTTGAAATGTGGCATACAACAACTTTCTTCCACCATGGGCTAACATCTTCTATGCGCCATTTCATCGAGATGATGTGCAATGGGGAATTCATGAACAAGAATGTCGATGAGGTGTGGGATTACTTTGACAAACTCGCTGAAACCGCACATTCATGGGACATCACCCAAAAGCCTAGCACCACATCTAAGTCTACTCAAGTAAGGGAAAGAGGTGGGATAAACTTGATGAAAGAGGACGACAATAAAAATGCTAAAGTGGCCAGTCTCGCCAGGAAGGTTGAGGCCATTGAACTTAAGAAGGATAAGGCTAAGGAAGTTGTTTGCGGTATCTGTGTTTGCAACATACATACAACTGAAAATTGCCGAATGATACCAGCTTTTCAAGAGACATTGAACAAGCAATCGAATGTTGTAAACAAGTACCAAAGACCTTTCAGTGGACCTATCTCTAACACATTTAATCCTAGTTGGAGAAATCATCCAAGCTTTATTTAGAGGAATGGATGAACTGCTACTCAAGGAATCCCTAACCAATTCTTAAATCATGGGAAACCTTAAGAGGATCCGTTCTGGAAACATAATCAAAACCAAGAGCTTATCACTCAGAGTATATTGTAAACCCTTTAAGACCTCTCAAAGGCCATATAAGGGCGTGAGATAAAATTTTCATTTGGGAAAAAAGGGATTCTTCCTGCCCAACCTTTCCCAATCCTAAACCGCAATACAAAATAAGTGATCCAAGCTCTTCAAATCAAATGAAGAAAGCTAAGTCTATTACCACTCTTAGGAGTGGGAAGAAACTTGATGAAACTTGATAGACCTAACAACACTCTTATAACACTCCATAAGAGTTAGAGTCGAAACTTCAAAGCAAGCCAATTGCACCATTCCCCCAATAGTTGATTGTACCAAAATATCTCTCTAACTCTCAGGATATTCTAAAGGTGTTGAAATAAGTGAAGGTCAATATTCTTTTACTGAATGCGGTCAAACATATACCTTCATATGCCAAATTTCTGAAAGACTTGTGTACGACCAAAAGATGGCAAAATATTCAAAAGAAAATCTTTTTAACTGAAAAAGTGAGTGCTATCCTAAAGCAAGATCTGCCACAGAAATACAAAGATCCCGGTGGCCCAACAGTCTCTTGCATAATTAGGAACTACCGGATTGAGCATGCACTTCTTCACTTAGGATCGAGTGTAAATCTGATTCTTTACTCGGTCTACGAACAACTAGGTTTAGGTGAATTGAAACCCACCCGAACTACATTACAACTTGCCTATCGCTCAGTTCGTGTACCGGGAGGGATAATTGAGGATGTGTTGGTCTAGGTTGACAGATTCTATTACCCGATAGATTTTATCATCATGGATACTCAACCTATCATGGACATGAACACTAAAATTCTCGTCATTCTTGGTCGCCCATTCCTTGCCACTTCAAACGTTATCATTAATTACAGGAAAAGAGTCATGAGTATGTCTTTCGAGAATATGACATTAGAGGAGAATATTTTTTTCAACACTGGTAAACTATTAGAGGATGAAGATGGTTTCCATGATATTAAACTAATTAATTCTTTCGTGGAAGATAGAACACTTCTAACGTTATCCTTTGACCTTCTAGAGACGTGCTTGGCCACTCTTATGATTTAGATGATGATATGATTAGGGAGATGAGTACCATGCTTAATGATGTGCCGGTACTTAAAGTTAACCAGTGGAGACCACTATTTGAGAAATTGTCCCAAACTGATGTAGTGCCTCTACTGTCTAACATCAAGGCACTGAAGCTCGACGTAAAACCTTTAACTTCTGATTTGAGATATGTCTATTTAAGTCAAGATGAGACATATCTGGTGGTGATTTCGTCCTACCTTGAGCAAGAATAGGAGAGTATGCTCATCTCTGCTCTCATTGAGCACAAAGGAGCCCTTCGATGGTCGATTGTGGACCTCAAGGGAATTAACCCTTTGATTTGTACTCACTGCATTCATCTAGAAGATAATATGAAGACTTCACAATAACCACAACGTAGACTAAATCCAAATATGAAGGAAGTGGTTAAGGCTATGGTTATTAAAATATTAGATGTGGGTATCATATACCTTATATCCGATAGTCAATGGGTGAGTCTAACTCAGCTGGTTCCTAAGAAGTCTGGAATCACCATTTAGCCATTGCCAACAATGAACTCATGCCAACTAGAGTTACTACTAGTTGGAGAATGTGCATTGACTACAGGAAGTTGAATACCTTCACGAGGAAGGACCACTTTCCTTTGTCTTTCATTGATCAAATTTTGGAAAGGGTAGCTGGTCATTCCTATTATTGTTTCCTTGACGGATATTTGGGCTATAATCAGATCGAGATAGCCCTTAAAGATCAAGAAAAAAATGCATTCACATGTCCTTTTGGCAGATTTCCTTATTGAAGGATGTCATTTGGACTGTGTAATGCACCTACCACCTTTCAGTGATGTATGATGAGAATTTTTTTTTATATGGTGGGACAATATTTAGAGGTCTTCATGGATGATTTCTTGATTTTTGGTCCATCCTTCAACGAATGCTTGAAAATTTTGAAAAATGTGCTGAAGCGATGTGAGGAAAAGAACTTGGTACTGAATTAGGAAAAGTGACACTTCATGGTTCGTAAGGGAATTGTCCTTGGACACATCATCTCGTCTAAGGAAATTGAGGTAGATAAGGCCAAAATTGATCCTATCTCTAACCTACCTCCACCCAAGAACATATAAGACGTGCTATCGTTCCTAGGACACACCAGGTTTTATAGAAGATTCGTAAAGGACTTTAGTCACCTCTCTCGTCCTCTATGTAATCTACTTCAAAAGGATGCACCATACGAGTGGATTGAGAAATGCCAAGAAGCTTTTACTAAGCTCAAGGATATGTTAACCACTACACCTATCATGCAGCCACCCGATTGGAGCCTTCCATTTGAACTTATGTGTGACACGTTTAACTATGCTCTTGGGGCAGTTTTAGGCCAGAGAAAAGAAAAGAAGCCCTACGTTATTCATTACGCAAGTAGAACTCTAAATTCTGCCCAAGTGAACTACTCTACTACTGAAAAGGAATTCTTAGTTGTGGTGTTCATTTTGGACAAATTTCGGTCCTACTTGATCGGATCCAAGATCGTCATTTACACAGATCATGCGGCGCTCAAGTACATTCTTTTTAAGAATGATGTTAAGCCCCACCTGATAAGATGGATCCTCCTACTCTAAGAATTTGATTTGGAAATAAAAGATAAAAAAGGGAGTAGAGAACGTAGTGGCTGACTAACTTTCCTACCTTGATCTCTCTGATTTCCTTGAGACGACACGTATAAATGACATATTTCCTAATGAACAATTGTTCAAAGTCTCCCATTCACCTTGGTTTGTTGATATTGCTAATTATCTTGCCATAGGTTTCACTCCAACACATCGGACTGTGCAAGATAAGAAAAAATTCTTCACCGAGGTTCGTAAGTTCTTCTAAGATGATCCATATTTGTTTAATTATTTCTCAGAACAAATCTTAAGGAGATTTGTGCCAGAAAATGAACACCAAAGTGTCATCTCCTTCTGCCACTCTCAGGCCTGTTTTGGTCACTTTTCTACTAAAAAGACAATGGCCAAGATTTTAAAGTGTGGCTTTTACTGGCCCACTATGTTCACAGATACTCATGAGTTTTGTAAAGTTTATGAGCGTTGTCAGAAGTTGGGAGCATTGTCCCATCGAAATATGATGCCTCTGAACCCCATTCTGATCATTGAAGCATTTGATTGCTGGGACATTGATTTCATTGGACCATTTCCCCAATCTTTTGGAAATTTATATATTTTTCTTGTTGTAGACTATTTTACTAAATGGGTCGAAGTGATCCATGCTTGAACAATGACCATCAAATGGTCTTTAAGTTTTTAAAAGAGAACATCCTTTCCTGGTTCAGAACGCCTCGGGCCATCAATAGTGATGGGGCTCACTTTTTTGTAATAAGCCATTTGTGAATTTAATGAAGAAATATGGCATGTCTCATAAGGTGAGAACTCCATACCACCCACAAATAAGTGAGAAAGATGAGATTTTCAATAGAAAAATTAAACACATCTTGGAAAAGACGATTAACCCTGACTGTAAGGATTAGTCAATCCAATTGACCGATGCCTTATGGGCTTACCGTACTGCATTTAAGACCCCTATTGGAATGTCACCCTTTAAACTTGTCTATGGGAAGGCTTACCACTTGCTTGTGGAGTTGGAACATAGAGCCTTCTGGGTGATCAAAATTTTGAATTTCAATCTGGACAACGCTGGATTGCTACATAAACTTCAGTTGAATAAACTCGAAGAAATCCCGAATGATGCTTACGAGAACTCGAGAATTTACAAGGACAGAATGAAGGTATTTCATGACCAACACATTCTTCGAAAATCATTCACACCAGGTCAGAAAGTCCTCTTGTATAATTCTTAGTTACATCTCTTTTTGGGAAAACTCTGATCTCGTTGGACCGGTCCTTTCACTGTTACCAATGTCTATCCTCATGGGGCCATCGAGATAAAAGATTCGAACAATGACAAAGAATTCAAAGTAAATGGACATCGATTAAAGCTATTTCTTGAGAAATTTTATTCAGAGGACATGTCCATACCTCTAATTGATCCTGTTTACAAGGATTGGCCACTTAGTCTGACGGAGGTGTAGTTAGGTTTATTGCTTTCTACTATTTAGGATAGTTTTCTTCTGTTGTTTTAGAATAGTTTACTTTCTGTTTTCTTAGGATAGTTTGCTTTTCGATCTATAAATTCTTATGCTAACCCACCTTCACGCTGAGATCCTTTGGAAAAAGCTTAAAAACTCCTTCATCAGGTACTATCTTTCCATCACTTCTCCTTCAATTACTTTGTCTCTTTTGCAATTCATGTTCATTTCTTTTACATTGAGGACATTGTAGATTTTAAGTTGGGGGTGGGAGATTAGGTAAACTAATCAGTGTTCTCTCAGTTTTGACAAAATTTTGTAAATTTTTTAAAGTTGTTTATCTATTTGGAAAGAGATGAGTTGTATATTTAAGAATTTTTTAAGTATGATGATCATATAAGAATTAAATTTTGAACTACTGAAGACTAGTCATCTAAGTAATTTATCACCTAAGTTCTTGCACTCAATTGATTAAGAGGAAGTTTGAATATCATGTTAATCTAAATCACAAGACAACGTTCATTTTTTTTTTTTATGAATAACACTAGAATTTCTGATTGTTACTATGTAAATCATTGATAGATGGTGAGAATCAAGAATGGAGAATTTTATCCACCTTAAAATATGAAAAGAACTAGTTAAAAAATAGGAGATCGATAAAAAGGGTCATGTATGGTGAAAAGATTGAAAAAAGTTTGAAAAAGAATGAAAAAAAAAAACTAAAAGAAAAGATAAAAGGCTAAAAAGATTGAATGAATAAAAAAATTGACCGTCAATATAAAATAAAAAGCTAGAAAAAGAAGAACAAGGGGATAAGTTCGGAATCAGTACTCAAGTTCTCAATTAATATCGATATGGTAAGCATAGCTAACATGATGTAATGCCTTATAGAAATTAAGTTGATCTTCACTGCGCACATTGAAAAACTTGATATGCGAACTATGCTCTAACTTAATAGATAAAGAACTTATTTGATTGATTGCTTATACGATTCGAATTTAGGTTTTTAAAATCTCACTTTCTCATCATTGAGTCTACTCATTCATACTTGATTACACAAAAGATTATTTTTTGAAAAAGGTTTGAACATTGCACATTAAAGTTCACTATTCGCACACTTTGCTCAAGGCTAGAAAAATGCTGGTTGGGGATTGTGTTAATGGTCACATATTGTATATTGGACCCCATTTATTACTTGGTTTTATGAACATGATAAAGCTTAATGCTCTATTTTAATAATGTTTGTGTTGTAAGGTGAATTTAAGAGCTTGGATTGAAAAGGATGCTAAAAGAATGGATTTAACACTTAAGAATCACCAAAGCTAAGGATGGATCTTATGGGACCAAGAATGAAGAAGTCACATGCCAAAGATCTAAGAAAACTAAGTGAGGAAGAAAGAACATTGAGGACTTGAAGTGAAGAAAAGGAACCCTACAAATCTACCTGCTTCGACTAGTCCAAGGACATCCTCGACCAGTTAAAGGATCTTGCTCGACCAGTCGAGGATTCCTCGACTCGAACTCCAATGACAAAATCATCAAAAATCAGGTCATCCAAGACCAGTCGAATGAAACCCTTGATTAGTCGAAGGTAACCCTCGACTAGTCGAGGATGGTTCACGACCAGTTAAGGGTTATGTAAATTTTGCGCGGACTGCGTAAATTTGAGGCGTTTCAGAAATTTTCAATTTGATGCGAAAGGAGGTGATGCACAACTATAAATAGGAGTCCCCAGGGCATCCCTAGCTAACATCTAGGGGTTGTGGAGTGGAGCAAAGGCGTGGAGAAGCTGTCGCCAACAGTTTTTCTTCCATTTCCTTAGTTGTTTTTATGCTTTTATTAAGAGTTTTTAGTCCGATAATGTCTATGGTTAGCTAAACCGCATAGATAGGGCTAAGAGGTGAAGCTTGTAGTGTGATTGTGATGTTTGCTTTGTTTTGATTCATGTTTTATTGAACTCTCTTAGATTCTAGTTTGATTATGAAGGAATATTTTTAGTTTTTAATGGTTTGTTGTGACAAATTACAATAGATTTGTGATAACTTAAGATATTTTCTTTTTCTAAATTGAGATTGTGAAATTAGGAGATCTTGTTGTTCACCATCATCCCTTAGGCATGGTAGGATGAC
Organism: Magnolia kwangsiensis; assembly: GCA_037074715.1. NCBI lineage: Eukaryota > Viridiplantae > Streptophyta > Magnoliopsida > Magnoliales > Magnoliaceae > Magnolia > Magnolia kwangsiensis. The sequence continues at coordinate 158,432,926 of CM073572.1, forward strand.
GGAATTCTTCCTAACCTTCACAATTCTCTTATGATTGATTGTGTGATCGGTAGATCCTGTTGTTTGTCTTGTCTCCTGGGGATGGTTAGGTGATGGAATCACTTCTAAATCATCACAACTCTCATCCATTGATGATTAGATCCATGAGAAGTTTAGAGATCTAACAAATCTCCTCATCCTTGAATCAAGCAAGGTATCATCCTGAAAACCTACAAGTGAATCCTTGGAAACCCTAGTTTTTCACCTTTGAATTTTAAAGTTTTTCATTAAATCTCTCACAATTACTCTCAAATATTTCAGATTTAGTTTTTCATCTTCTTCTGTTCTACTTCTAGTTTCTTTCAGAAGACACATAAGTTTAGTCCCTATGGATTTGACCTCAGTCTCATTGAGATTATTACTACATTGTGACCCTACACTTGGGGTTGTGAATAGGTATCTCATGATTGCACATTTTCAGCAAGTTTATCAAAGTAATCCCACACATCATCGACTTCATTGTTCATGAATTCCCCATTACACATCATTTCTACAAATTGGAGCATGGGCGAAGTCAATCCATCATAAAAAAAGCTTGTTACCCACCATGTTTCGTAACCACGTTGCAGACATAGATTTATGAGATCCTTATATCGCTCCCAACATTGGAAGTAGGTCTCATCCTCTTTTTGTGCAAAATTCATGATTACTTTCCTTAAGGTATTTATTTTATGATACGGAAAGAACTTTTTAAGGAACTCCTATGTCATCTCAGTCCATGTACCAATGGACCGTGGTTTTAAGTAATGTAGCTAAGATTTAGCCTTTTCTTTCAAGGAGAAAGGGAACAATTTTAGTCTCATTATGTCCTCAGTCATGTTTGGAAAATGTAATGTGGTTATTATCTCATCGAATTCTTTCATATACAAGTATGGACTTTTAAATTAAAGTCCATGAAACTTTGGAATGAGTTAAATTACTCTTGGTTTGACCTTCACGGTTCCTACATTAAGTAGAAACACCATACAAGAAGGTGTACTCACCCTCGCCAGTTGTAAATAGTCTCATACAGTACGAGGCGAGGTTGCATGATGCACCTCATTCTCATCCCGGGCTTCCTCAACTAGGTGTTGATGCTAATGTGTAGCCATCACTTCTATTACCTTAAGAGGATCTCAAGTGGTGTCTAATCCGGTGATGGATATCCAACCCTTCAAGTAATCCTCCTTCACTCAAGAGACGGAGAGTGTTATCACGAACTCACTTGTGCATGAAGAACTCATAGTCTTCAAGTTCATAATCTAACCTAAGTTCTAAAAGTCGAAAACTACAACAAACAAAAAGTGTAAAAATAAGAGAGAGTTGGAAAGAGGTTATCAGATTTGAGTTTCTATGTTAGGATCCTACAAAACAAAAAACAAAGTTAGTTCCTAAGTATAAATTCAAAGAAATCCTAACCTAAATAACATAAGAAAACTTAACCCTAATCTTAAACTAATTCTAATACTAATTAAAGTTAGAAAAATGTAGCCGAAGTCCCTAGGAAGCGACACCAAAAACTTGTTCACAACCCCAAGTGCGGGGTCGTGATATAGTAATAACTCAATGAGACTGAGGTTGAATCCACATGGACTTGTACGTATTCTGAAAATAATTAGAATTAGAACTACAATAATATCTAAACTAAAATCTGGAATAGTTGAGAATAATTGTAAATAAACTATTAATCATAAAAGGGAACTAGAGTGCCAAGGATCCACTTTTAGCTATTAAGATGCTAACTTACTTGATTCAACAAAACAAAACTGGAATTGGAGTCCCATCCTATCCAATTGGAAGACAAAACAGTTGAAGCACAATCTTAACTTTTTATTGAAATAGTTTTCCATCTAACCTCATCATAAGGTCACACAGACTTTTATGAAGGGAAAATAAAAATATAAGCTTGTTTAGGGCCTTCTGTGGCCCTAAGAAGTTTTCAATGGTAGATGTTAAATTCCCATTGTTTCCTATAGTGTGGCCCACTTGAACCTTAGATCCGCCTCATTTCTAGTTTCTTGTCCTAAGGTGAGCTTGCAAAATGGATGGACGGGGTGAATTTCCCAGAAACATCATGGTGGGCCCTACTTGACATCCTAGTATTGAAAGATTCTACGAAAGGCTTTATTCGAAAATTCGAACACTCCTAGTATCGAAAGCCGATTTCATGGTGTGCCACATACCACCGACTAGATGTCACCAAGTTATGTGGGCCCACCATGACGTAAGTATTATATAAAAAATGTCCATCCATTTTGCAAGATCATTTTAGTGCATGAGACAAAAAAAAAAAGCTGCAGATCCAAATCTCAAGTGGACCACACCACAGGAAAACTAGTGATTGAACACTCACCATTAAAAAATTATTACAACCCACAGTAATATCTATTTACCATCCAAACTGTTGATTAAGTCACACAAACCTGGATGAAGGAATATCAGCCTAATGAGAGCCTTCTAGGAGGCCAAGAAGATTTCAACACTAGAAGTTTTTAATGGTCAATTACCATTGTTTCCTGTATTATGGTCCACCTAGATTTGGATCTGATTGCCTCACATCTTTAAACAGGAGATGGCTAAATGTGTCAAGTAACTGATTTGAAACATCTAAGACAGGTTGTTTCAGACTCCTCAATTTTTAGACTTCGGCATTTTTTTCAAACAGTTACCAAATAGGTTTTTGAATTTCAGATTCAAGCTTCACACTTCAAATAGGCCCTAAGAGTGATCCATTGATCTAGTATGTTACGTTACGCAACTATGTTAGATATAAGCCTATTGTAAGATCATCTACAGCTATAGGCATCGAGATGAGCAGATTATATTTGGCATGTTAGGAAGTGGCATAAGTGTCATTGGTAGGCCACTCCAGTTTAGAACCAAATGCTTTAGCGGGAATTCCTAAGAGTGGTTTACTTATAATACATACCCATGTATTGCATTAAGAAACAGTGGGACTTTAGCTGTTGAATCTGATTTATCTTCTGATTATCCAAACCGGTTATTTGATGGGTCTCACTTTGTACCGTGGATACAATAAATAAAATCTCTTATGTTGGGTTGTTTCAAACCTTTGATAATTTGGCTTTTTAGATTTGAATGTGGACGTTTATCCCAATGACATGAAATAACCTTTTTATAATTAAAGAGTTTAAAAACATTCAAGCAAGAGCTGTTTTGGCGTCTGTTAACGGTCTGTCTGATCAATGAAAAGAATCCAAATCCAATAGCTAAAGCCACAGTCATAATAAGGTAGCCACTGAACCTCGGTACAATATGGTGGCCTGTTTCTGTTAGATTATCTGAATGCGGAAATTCCAGAGATCTACCTATGCATAGGACATGGAGATCTAGGGTTCGGATGACTTACCTAGCTGAGACACCATTGCTAAGAATAATAGAACACCAGATCTTTCTGTATAGAATACCAGAGAAATAAAGCTAGGATCTTCCTCTCCTTCACACCCTTTCTACAAAATAGTATATGAGACTCGAATTCTGCCATTGTGTAGGATCAGGGACCCAGCTTTGTTATATAGTAGTTGTGGTGAAGAGAGTTTGAAACCCATCACAACTCTCTTCACCCGGCTCCACACTTTCACAGTCTTAGTACTACTCAAACAGCTATAATATTCAAGCCCTAATACGCACACCTGCATAGATAAACTGCTCAACAGATAACTCTGAAGTGGAGCCCACTGGTTTACCCACTCACAGTCCAACTGATAAGACAATCCAGACCGTTGATCAATAAGGCTAACCTTATAGAGTTCTTACAATTTCCACCAGCCAATTGCATCGTAAATGATTGTATGAACTGTTCATCTTTTGGATTTTATGCACCCAGGCCTTCACAAGGAGCATTTGTTGAGTGAATGATTCGATATGAATATGATCATTTTATTGGTTATATTCAAATCCAAGTTTCAAAGGTCAATATTACCAATGAAGCATGATTATAAGACCATATATAACATCTATACTATAGTTAGGAGACATGAATGGTTCAGCTCATTCCAAGAATGCAATGTAAGAGTGGGAACCTACCACCATACCATAGAGTGGTATGGGGGCACGAATCCTATCAAAGCCTTCCAGCAAACCTATATGTTGGATGAGGGATGGCAATGGCTGTCCACGGGTCAAGTGGCCCAACCTGTTTCTCATGCAAGTTCGGGCAAAGCTAAATGGTATTAGGTTAGGCTAGGGGTAGAAATATTGCCCATTTTAGGTAAATAAGTTGGGCAAGGGGTAGAAATATTTCCCATTTTAAGTAAATGAGTTGGGCTCAGTTCTAACCCAATGTAACCTTTATATTTTTCTATTTTCCTACCTAACCTGATTGTTAGGCCAAATGACCAAACCAGAGTAGCCCATAACCCAAAACGAATTTATAGACCACAAGTATAGAGACATTTACATGATGTACGCATGTTTTTATGTATTACCTCTAGCCCATGTTACATCCCCCAGGTGTGATAATGCTAGGTTGGGTCCCGTCGGGCTTGGGCATGATAAATTTTATGTGGGCAGGTTAGAGCACAGGGTAATGGGATGCGGGCTGCTTTCAAGCTTGAATTACTTGGCCCGTTTAATAAAGGGAAAATGACCGTACTCACCTTGAAGTTTGGACAAATTACCTTGAATGCTACGACACTCCATATATTCCCTAGAGGGCCTTCTGACAGCTTTTGGACTTTGTTTCGAATGAAAATGCCCCTGACCTTGGTTCAAGAATTGTACAGTCTTGGAGTGATGCAGAAGTCACCCACTGTTGCAACCCTTGAGAAACGGATGGATCGGCTACTCCCCGGGACACCGGGCAATGGTAGTGCTTGGCGCTTTGCGGGCCCCACCACCACGTACGTGTTTCATCCATGCCGTCCATATATTTCTCCAGATCATTTTATGGTAGAAGACCAAAAACGAGCATAATCCAATCATGGTGGGCCCTAGGAGGATTTTAATTGTGGACATCCAATATTATAATTTCCCTACAGTGTGGTCCACTAGAGAGTTATATCACTCTTATTTTTTAGTTCAAGCCATAAAATGATATTGTAAACTGGACGAACGGCCTGGACAAAGTACATACATCATGGTGGGGCCCACAAACCACCGATCACCTGCACCACGAGCTTCAAAAGAGGCAAATGTCACACTTATGTACATTTGAAAGACCCTCTCCTTCCTCTTCTTTTATTTTCCTACAGAAGCCAAGATCCAGGGACCAACAGCCAGAGAGCGAATGTCGCGCTTATGTACATTTGAAAGACCCTCTCCTTCCTCTTCTTTTGTTTTCCCACAGAAGTCAAGATTCAGGGACCAACAGCCAGAGAGAGACTATTTCTCCTTGTCGTTTCACTCGTCTGAAAGCCTCTTCCACTACGAGGTTACTATTTTATTTTGTTTCAACTGCAGGTAGGCATTTGCCAAGGTAAAGGATGGAGTCGAGAAGCTGAGGGTTCCGGTTGTCACGTGAAAGGGAGTGTAATGTACGGAACAACTTGATTAAACCTCCACTATTGGATGGTAGACAACCACAACATCATGTTTGAAACGGTATTTGGATCGTGACTGCCACTTGTCACGACCACAGTTGTGATGTTATATGGATCGTGCTCATCAGGGATATGACACTGGATATAACTACGACCCAATGTTCTTCATTACCATGATCCAATGTGTATGAGAACCATGATCCAGTGTGCTTTAATACTATCAGATTACGACCCAATGTGCTTCATTGCCATAAGATTACGAAGACTGTATCGGTTGAATTCGATTTGATAATTAAAGTTGTGTATGTTGATTATGTACATAACATGGCTCATGGACAGCTCTGTGCTTATGTGTTTCCTCCATGACATACATAATCCATGCCCTGCCGTACACGTTGAAACAACAATAGCGATCCAGGCAACATAACAAACACGATTCGTATAACATGGCAAATAAAACCCATATAACACAACAAGGTTACTCGCCCTCTCCCTTTGAAGGGGTGGAGAGTTTTCTACCCACCGTCGTACTTATAGAGAGGTGTGGTTGAGAAATTATCTTATGAGCTATAAGTGTATAGAAATTTGCCCATCCACATATTTTGATCTATTCTCGTTGAAGTGTATGGAAATCTGCCCATCAAAGTTAGGACATGGCATGCGTAGATATCAAAAATCCCATGTGTGTGTGTGTCTATATATATATATATATATATATATATATATATATATATATATATATATATATATATATATATATATTACATATATGAATGACAAAAATATCAACATGACTAGCGATCTAGTTGTTCTTTTTACAAATCTCTCAAACGACCAATATATATATATATATATATATATATTGGATCATCATTGCCAACCATGGCACTAAGAGAAACACGATCCATACGTCTTGGAAATCACGATCAATACATCATGACAACTACGATCCCCATATCATTGCAACCACGACCCGTTAAAGTGGTTATAAGAGCCTCATTTTCTTTCTATATTGTAAACTTAAGTGGAAGAAACTAGCAGAGTCTTATGCATCACTGAGCTTTACTTTTGGCAGTTATTGTGTTATATGGTTTGTGATTGTAATGTTTTATGGCCATGTTATATGGATCGTGGTTATTTTGTTGCATTGATCGTGTTTGTTGTGCTTAAGACTCTGCAAGTTGTATGGGTCGTGGTTCTCATGACACCTGGACTGGTTTCCATGTTGTATGGGTTGTGTTTCTCATAAGGTTGTGGTTGTTGAATACGATCCAACATGGACGAGAACCACGATCCACAACAACTGTGAGCCACAATAAATTTAACAAGTATATTATTGTTATACATGGTGTTATAATAGGTATATGGATCGTTGTTCTGGTGTTATATGGGTCACGGTGCTCATGTTGTATGGGTCATTATTCTCATATTTTAATTCACCATCCAATGTGGATAAAAACCATGATCCAATGTGCATGTTAACCACGATCACATGACAGTGTCGTGGTTGTCATACACATTGTGTCATGTTATATGGGTCCTCCTATCCACGACCCTTCCCGTCGGAATTAGAGTGACCCTTCGGAACCAGCGCTGTTAAGCTTGTATCCTAGACCGTACCATTCCGTAAGCTTCATCAATCCTCCTAGTCGAATTCCAACAACCTGCGATCTGTTATCGACATTTGCACTCGATCCTGAGACGTGTCCCGTATATCAGAGTCGGCTCGACCGGAGACTTGTACGGTTCCAATGCCGCGTCTTACACGCTGATACGGTACCTTGGCCAGGAGATGTGGGCTCACATTCAGTTCGAGGAAAAATGCTGCACGTTGTAAATTTCAAGAGAATCCATCACATCAATCACCTCATTTGTCATAAGTACACTCATTACTCTCCCCATTCCCAAGTATAAAAAAGTAATCCCAAAAGTTAACTTTCCTATAAGCTCACCATCCTCTCTCCCATCACTTCTCTTACATCTCTCTCTCTCATCTCTCTCTCTCTCTAATTTTTCAAGCTCCTCTCTCCAAGCAACCCACGTCCATGGCTTCTATGGAGGAGCTTGGTGTGGTCCACTCTTTACCACCCAATCCCACTCTCCAAAATCAATCTCCATCGTTCAAATCATCCCTTGGAGCTCTAAGATACGTTGATGGAAGAAGAAATCCAAGAAGATAAAAAGTGGGTGCTTCTTTCTCTCTCTCTCCCTCTCTCCATCATTTTGTGTAATAATGTGGCCGTGTGGCCCACTCGGATGGACCCCACCATGAAACATGTTTTCCACCCAAGCCATCTATAGGTGGGGCTCACTTTATATATGTGTTGTATTCACACCATCCACCATTTGGTGGCCCACCTAAGCAGGGCCCTCATGGTTTACCCAAACTGTCTAGCATCCAGGGATGCTGGACGTCAGATGAAAACACAAATAAATATTATCTTTTGTTGAAAGCTTTTGGGAAGGGCTGCCCATGCAGGCCCCACCTTGATGTATGGGTTCAATTCACGCCGTCCATTCTATTCCACATTTGATTTTAGGCGTTGAACCGAAAAATGAAGCTAATTCGCTCATCGGGAGGGCCATACCTTTCAAAAAAGTGATTCTCACCATTTAAATTTACTTTAATTTTGTTACACGCTGAAATATATTCAATATTGGACTTGTTTGGCTTGTCTTGAGCCCTAGAATGCAATGACTGTAGTGGATTCACCTAATGCAAGCCCCACATGGGAAAAACCGCGGAAATACTTTGATTCATAAAAACATGTGAGAGAGGGAGCAACAGCAGGCTGACCGTGAAAGGACGCAGCAGCGTCCTACATTTGACGAGCGAGCAGGGACCACGGGCCCCAACCGTGGGCTTCACCATGATGTGTCTCGATCATCTATACCGTGCATTTGTTGGGACCCCTCTGACGAGTGGGCCACCCCAAAAATCAGCCATATATAACACTCAGGTGGCCCACGTCACAGGAAATAATGTGATTGAATGGCTTCCACTGAAACCATTTTAGGTGGCCCAAGGGTTCTGGATCATTATTAAATTTATTTTTACTATTCATCAGGGTTGGTGCGACCTTATCAACAGATTGGATGTAAAATAAACATTATGGTGGGCCCCATGTGGGACCCATAATGATGTATGCATTTTATTCGCACCGTCCACTGGACCGTCCACACCAGTGGACGGTGAACACCACTTGTATGTGTTTCATTTGTGTCGTCCAGGCAATCGCTGGACGGCCAGTAGGCCCCATCATGTCTGTGTTATATCTAACCGTCCATCCATATGGTGGAGGTGGCCACCCCTGCTCATGCGTGTGGGACCCGGCATGATGTATTTGCTTCATCCACACCATCCAGACTTCTGGATGGTGCTGGATTAGCTAGACTGTGCCAGGACACCATGATGCATTTGTACACCACACCATACATCTATTTTTGCAGATGGGGTAGCTGGTGCGTGTAGCACCCACACGTGGGGCCAGCAACATCCTAACCATCCATTCTACATCTACGAGCAGCTTGGCTAATGTATTGATGCCGTTGAATATTTAATAAATAAATAAATAAAATAATAATAATAAATGATATTATAATATTATAATATACAATATTATGGTCGGCCCCACATGGGACCCACCTATTGTTGAAACAGATTGGCTGATGTATTCTACACCAGTCATATAGCTGTGTGTTGACGTTAGCAGGTCCGTGGGCCCTTGACCATGATGCACGTGCCTTCCATCTACACCGTCCAGCGTTCTAGACGGTGTGGACCACCAAGATGTATGCGTTTTCATCCACCCATCCGTCCGTGCTGGCAATGGATGGGCAGTACCATGGACCACCATGCTGTATGCATGTTTTATTTGCAGTTGTCCATCCATTGTTGGACGGTGGGATCCATCTGCATGTGTGGGGTCTTCGTTGTCCAGACATGGCATATGGGCCCCACCTTAATGTATTATTTTGTATCCCAGCCGTCCAGCAGGTCTGGATGTGGGTATCCACCATTTGATGTCCGTGTAATATCCTAACCATCCATTTAACATTGCATAGACCCCCACAGTAGTGTAGGTGTCTTATACACACCATCCATGTGGGACCCTCTCTAATGTATGTATCATGTATGCACGTTGTCCATCTGAACAGGGCATGTGAAGCCTACCTAGATGTAGTGTTGTACCCACTACGTGCATCCATAATTCCATGTGGGGCCTACCATAATATATATGTTTTATTTCAAGCCGTCCATCCAATTCTCTTTCTTTTGGATGTAGTTCACCATGATCTAGACAGTGGGCCCTATCATGATGCATACATTCATCCATATAGTCCACCATCTAGGTATGGATGGTGGGACCCATGTAGTATATGTGTTTCTCCAAACCATCCAAATCATAGGGCCTACCTTGATATATGTGCGGCCCTTGTTTGAGGCCCAATTTGATGCATTTGCGACCCATTTGATGAGGCCCACTGTGATGGACTTATGGTCCATATGATGCAGCCCATTTGATGTATATGAGGTCTACGTATTGCGGCCCACTTGGCGTATATGAGGCCTATATGATGAGGCCTGGCTTGATGTACATGAGGCCTAGGTGATGTGACCCATTATGATGTATTTGAAACCCATTAACGTGGCCCATTTGATGTATATGAGACCCATGTGTGGGGCCCGCTTGCCGTGTATATGAGCCCATGTACGGGGCCCACCTGTCATGTATATGAGACCCATTACTGCGGTCCACTTGATGTATATTTGAGGCCCATTTAGATATATTTGAGGCCCATGTACAGGGCCCATCTGTCATGTATTCCAACCCAAATGATGCGGCCTATTGTAATGTATTTGTGGCCCATTCAATAAGGCCCACCTGTGATGTATATTTATGGCCATGGTGTTGTATACTAGGCCCCTATGTAAGGCCATGGGCCCACTATATGTTTGGCCCTATAAAGGCCACTCCTTGGGAGCAATGTTGGTTAGATGTCCACATTGATGGGCAATGATGGTTGGATGTCCACATTGTGACCTTCCCTTAGGCCTTGTTAGGCCCATTCTCATCATCCCTTTAGTGGGTTAACCTAAATAAGTGGGGCCCATTCGCCATAGACGGATGACTTCATGTTATGGGATTTGATATAACCACGGTCGAGTGCCGATCTTTATAGTATGATTGATTGGCTGATCATCTATGGACCCCGCTTTGTTTATCTGCTAATTATCGGTGCCGATTGTCAAGGCCGACGCCGATTATCATCACTGAGTATTGGTGCTTATTATCGATGCTGATTATTGATTCCCATTGACGTGACCAATTTGTCAATTCTGATTATCGATCGATTTCGATTGTCGTAACCGACTTGCCGATTTTAATTGTCAAGACCAATTGTCGAGACCTATATGATGTACATGTGACCCGTAGTTGAGGCCCATTGTGACACATATTAGGCCCGTGATGCATGGTCCATGGGTAAGGCCTATTATGGTGTATTCATAGCCCATGGGTAAGGCCCATTGTGATATATGCATGGCCTATGGGCAAGGCCCATTGTGATATGTATTAGGCCCATGAGTAGGGTCCACCTGTTATGTATATGTGGCCCTTGAGTAAGGCCTATTGTGTTGTATATTAGGCCTTTGTGTGAGGGTCTGGGCCCATTATATGTTTGGCTATATGTGGCCATTCCTTGGGGGCAATGTTGGTTAAATGTTCACATTGTCAAGGCCAATTGTTGATGCCGGTTATTGATACCGATTATGAGTATGTGACAGTATAGCATCATAATATGTTCCCATGCGCATCATCTACATGTTTGTTATATGATTGACCATTGCATATGCCATAAGGCAAGTTGTTCATGGGGCTCCCTGATAGGCGGAGTTGCCCCACATGAGAGCATGGCATGCGTAGGATTGATGCATGATTGGACTGTGTGACTCATGCATTTCACATTTATGTGACATGACCACTATACGCCCTAGCGACGTCAGGGTCATAGCCTTCACAAGTATTTCATGGATGGCCAGATGGGATACCAGAAATCTTTTCTACATGGGGTGTTATAGATATTCTTTGGTAAAAGTTTCAGAAACCTCTTGGTTCAAGAGGTTACTCCAACATCTAGACCGAGTGGATGCATAAGTGTATGAGGGCAGTATACCATTGGGCCTCGTCTCCCACTGTGTTGTGCTCATTTGGAAGGGGGTGCGGCCTTACCTGCTCGAGAGGAGGGGACAATACTAGGCTGAGTCTGACCAACTCGAGAAATGGGTCTGCTATCAACGAGTCGGACCCAATATTGGCAGGTGGATAGTGAGGTCTCTTCCACTCACCTTGTTATGCACGATATGGCGATAATTTGGTTTGAAGTGTAATAGACCCCGGTGATTTCCTAAAGAGGAACCGTACTGATATGCGGACCTACTGAGTAGGAGTTACATACTCATTCATCCATCTATTCACTATCCACTCGGGCTGGTGGTGTATAACTATTTGTTACATGTCTCTTCGCATGGCCAGGATTTCTGTTGGGCCCACGACTAATCTGAGATCAGGAGTTTACCACATTGAGTCTGACTATCCAAATTTAGGTATGAGACTAGTTTGGATAGAATTCCCTTGTGATGGACCCCATAGCCTGCGATACTACTTACTATCATCCCGACTTCACTCCAACTTGGTCATTTCATTCGCACCGTATATTACATTGCATCTGCAGTACTTAGTATTTTGGGTTACCATGTTTCTGCATTGATATGGCCGTTAGTACTCATGCCTTACATCGCATAAACTTAGCGCGGCTGATGACACTCATAGACTTGTCAGTATATCTCCGCTTGTTTCGATATTGTATGATTTATGACATTGTATCCTCGGCATCTAATATTTGGCTCGCTTTGACTCCTCATTTGCATAAATGACTTGCATTGTGTACCCTGATATTGTATGACTCATGCACTTGTCAATATTTCCGCTTACTCTGTTATCGTGTGATTTATGACTTTGTCAGTATTTTTGTTTACTCTGATAATTCATGATCTTATCAATATTTCTGCTTATTTAGACATTGTACGATTTATGGATTATAAGTTTTTCGGTATTATATGATTATGACATTGTATCGAATACTTGGCACTTACCTTATGCACACACTTACACCACCCTCTAAACTTTCTATAAGCTTATGCACGATAGATGCATGCAGGTGATGTTAGGTTGCAACAGTGTTGAGCTTAGAGCGTGCAGTGGTCTTCTGGAGCTGATTTTCTATTCATGTATTTCTCTTTCAGTGTTGTACTCAAATGATTATATTAGTGGATATGTGATGACGATGTTGCCTTTGTGAATTGGGTAATCTTGTGGTTATGCTTATTACGAGTTAAATATACATTAAAAAAAAATCCTCCTTGTAAGATCTCAGGATCGGAATCTGGCATAAGAATGCTAGGAGCCGAGAAAGGGGTACTACGGAGGCTGTGGCACCAGATTTGGCGATCGGGATTCCTATGAATTCAATTTCTGGGTTTGGGGCATGACAAGCGCCACACTCTTTTTCAGGAAATCGCATTACGCTACTTCCTCGTAATCCCTTTGGAATCAACATGACCCTTCGAAATGTTTGACTAGCCTACAAAAGTGGTACTTAGGTTTGAAATTATTTCAACAAGCCAATCTGAAGCAGAATCCTATTGCAACACCTTAAGCATTGATGGATTTCTTTGCTCTTTCTGTCAAAGTAATGGAGTAGATACTCGAAAGAGCCATCAAGTTATTCTCGCATTTTTCCTTTATGGGTGATCCCTTCCCTTTCCTCAGGGATATTGACGATCTTCCTAAAGATCAAAGGCCTCCACAGGAAATTCTAAAGACACCTTCTCAACTAAGTTTTTCATCTAGCTGGGTTCCCGTTGAAGAGAATTGTTCTTCATATTGTATTGTAATTATGGTCGTGTTTGTCAGCAGCTTTAACTTCTCTTCTACCAGTGACAAAAGTCAGAGTGCAACTTTAGCTTCTCTTCTGGTAGTGAATGTGTTATATGGGTCGTGGTTTGCATGGGTCATAGTTTTTAGGTTATATGGGATATGGTTGTTACATTACATGGTCTTGTTGTCAGCAGCTTTAGATTCTCTTTTGGTAGTGAGAGAAGTGAGAGTGCAAAGTTAGCTTCTCCTCTAGCAGTGACTGTGTTATATGATGCGTGGTTTTCATGGGTCATAGTTGTCATGTTATATAGATCGTTGTTGTTACGTTATATGGTCGTGGTTTTCATGTAATATTGGTCGTTGTTGTAATGTTATATGGGTCGCGGTTGTTGCATGTTCGCCACGACCCATATTGTATTGTAATTATAGTCGAGGAGGACAACTCTGTACTTCTCTTTGAAGTACTCAATGAAATTTACGATACATGGTGAAAATATGATTCCTTGTCAGATGGATGGAATGGATCTTATATAAACATGTTCCCTCAATATCTTTCACTTAATCCCAGGTTTTCTTCTTACAATCACAATCTATCAAACAATCACGATCCAATGTACAAGAGAACCACGATCACATGAAACGATCGTTGCTACCATACACATTGGGTTGTGATTCCCACCCACGATCAATGTGGAAGACAACCACGACCCTTTATTTATCTCATCCACGACCATTCACTTGGAATTCGGCGCGACCCTCCAGAAACAGCACCACATTATTCTTCTTCATGCAATTACACTAAAGTCGCTACTTCCCTGTAATCCATTAGGCACCGAGCGTGACCTTTCATTAGTCGTGGCACCGCACTGAATCAGCGTGACCCTTCCAAATCGGCGCCTTGACCATTAAATGGCCAGCCTATAAGAGTGGTATTGGTGATACTTCCTCCACAAGCTAATTCATGCATTTCTTTGCCATTTCATTCACAATAATAGAGCAGATATACGAAGAAACTATAGAGCCCCTATCGCCTTCTTCCTTTATTTGTGATCCCTTCTCTTTCCTCACGGATGTTCACGATCTTCCTGAAGCTCAATGGCCTCTACAGGAAGTTCTGAAGTCAATTTTCTATCTCCACCAACTCGACAATTTAAATGGGTACCCAGCTAGAGGAAAAATGTTAACTACTCCATTCCCTTCTACCTTGTCTTTGACAGCTCTTGCATTTCTTCCGAATCATCGATTGTATAATAAATACTCCTCATACAATATGACAACCACGACCATTGTGACATTATGGCAAGACCATGAACAGTTTTTTTCAATGGGAGGACCCAGGGAGCTTTGCTGAAAAACGGTTGTGAGTATGGCTTTTTTAAGCCTCACCTTCTCAATAGAGTTTTTGTTCGTGTTAAACAAGTCATCACCTACAGTGTTTTTCTACATCTGTAACACCCTGGTTCTCAAAACCCGAGGATAGCCACTCCTCATTGAGAACCTGAGTATTACATTATGAAGTGAACTAACATACATCTAAATAGCAGTAAATTTCATAACATGAAGTAAGACAACATTGCATAAACTAAGGATATAAAGAGTAATAACGAGGAAGTTCAATACAAGTAATGGAAGGAAAAGTGAAATCTCCCAGTAGAAAATTATTATTACAATTCAAGTAAAACACAAAGTCTGAAACATAAAAGTATGCAAATCCAAAATATCAGTTGAGCTCCAATGGCTCAACTACATTTAGATAGAGTTCTTCTTCGACAAACTCCACTTCAGTTGTCCCTATGATACCATCATACGGGTCTTCACTTGTCCTCAAACCTATGTCTATTTGGTGCAACCGCATGATTGGATGAGTTAAAACTCAGTGAGAACTTCCCTCAAAGATTCATGCATATCCAATCATTCCAATGTAGATTAAACTAGCACTTTCATTTCATAAGACAGTAATATCATAAAGAAGACAAAGTCATATGAATACATGCATGAATGTATGAATGTATGCTCAAGTCACAAATCTGGTAATGCACATCCAGCTGTCAAAAGAAAAGGCCGCCCGCTGTAAATTAACTACCTGAAAAAGGCCATGTCAAAAGAAAAGATTGTTTGCTGTAGGTTTACTACCTGAAAAAGGCCATGTAAGTGAGTGCGCCCAAGGATGTTTGACCTCCTGAAAAAAATATTCAGGATATGCCAGAGGAGGTCCTAAAATCCTGAAAAAGCCTCATGTACAGAGAGCGGCCCATAGTGGTATGAATGCACATAATCTGAGGGTTTAACTAAAGTAATAAAACTCTTAGTAAAGTTAACAGAACGTGGCTTATATCGAGCACCCAGTAATGTTCAAATGTCATGCATGGATGTTACGCACCATGATACCCATGTACATTCCTTGGGATTAATAAGCTTGCCCTCATAAACATCATCAAAGCTTGAGGTCTTTTAATAAGATATCAAACATCCAAACATGAGCTCATCATAAATCTTTTTTTTTAAATTTCTCTAGGTCCAAATGAGGGCCCATAAATGTGACATTTCAACTATGATTAATTGTTGACAAGTTTAGGCTATGTTTCTTACAGAAATAACATTTCATACATAATCTTCATTGTACAATTTGTAAGATAGAATGAACTGAAACTTCATAAC
This sequence comes from Magnolia kwangsiensis, assembly GCA_037074715.1. Classification (NCBI taxonomy): domain Eukaryota; kingdom Viridiplantae; phylum Streptophyta; class Magnoliopsida; order Magnoliales; family Magnoliaceae; genus Magnolia; species Magnolia kwangsiensis. Next base: position 158,449,043 of record CM073572.1, read on the forward strand.
TTTGTCAATACTAATTGAAATATGCATATAACCAAGCAAATGATAATATGACATAGGGAATACAAAACTAAATTCTATCCACCTAGTTGTTGAATTTAAGGTTTGAGAAATAAGGAATAAAGCATTTCCTTATGCTCATCAATATAACATAGGAATGAATTCATTTTTTTTATTGTTCCTAAGGTACATATGGTAGAATTAAATCTAAAATCAGATTATTAAATATTATACATAACACTAACAGATTTAGATTCTCAAGGCTTATCAAAATAGAGTGTCAATAGCATGGATGAGTCTACATTCCCTATAATCTACAATTTATTCATAAAGACAGTTTATCTAACTCGAAAATCAATGGATGTAGAAGGCCAAGAGGGATTCCTTCACCAAGGTGACATATAAATCTCAATAGAGTGATATCATTTAAATTGTTTAAGAGTTCCTTCTACCTTCATTAAAAGGGACATCCCATATATTAGAGCCAACTAATATTGGAAGTTAAGGACAATGGAGGCAAATCTTCACTATGCAATGTATAGCTAAATTAGCATTGAAATTCCTACTTCACATCATGATTAGTAGGAGAGTACCTATAGACAAACAATCATAAATGTGGCATGGAAATTATAAGACACCATTACATACATATGGTTATAGAACTTGGGCAATAGGGATTAAAAAGAGTTACTTCATAAATATCAACAAAAATGAAATTAATACTTGTAATTCCCTAAAATTCTTTTCATTTGAGGTTTAAGCTAACACAAAATTTATGAATGGAAGAAACAATGGGGGATGATCCTCACTTTAGGTAGTTCTTTCTGATATGAACGTTCTAATAAGGTGAGTTTATTGGTTCCTAATTCAAAGTCGGTTGAGGGAATGGTTGATTCTTAAAGTGTGCTGTTGTAGGTGGTACTTGCACTGGAGTGGAACTGATTGCCGGCATCACGAAGGTCCGGTCCTGACTGGCTCGAGCCAATTTTGATGGTTGAGACTCAGATCTGGACTGAGTCGAACAGAGGAGGCTGATTCCAGACCTGCTTTCAAATACAGTAGAATCGGGTTTACTCAACTCGGCAGCAACCTGAACCCCACTTCTCCTCTCTCTCTTTCACATTTTCTTCTCTTCTTCTTTTTCTATTTCTCTTCTCCTTTCTTTTCCTCTGCTGGAAGATGTCCAACAACGCATTTCTGTTGTGAATCGGACTTATATAGGATCGCACAGCAACGTGGACGAGTCAGTGCGGTAAAAACAGGCTGGCTTTCGGTCTCCTTCCATCTTCTTTCTCTTTTTTTTTCTTCTTCTTTCTGCTTTCAGTCTCTCTAGACTTTCCTCTTTCTTTTCTTCCTTATATTTCCCTTTCTGTCTGATTAGAAAGTCTGAATGGGATGTTGTAATCAGCCACGACTCGAACTGAGTCGACCCAACTGGGTATGACGCCTTTCCCTCTCTTACGAATTCTCTCTTTCTTTCCCTAACTTTTAGGGTTTCTTTCCCCTATCTCCCGAATTGGAAAGGGCTATATATATCTTCCCTAATTAAATTCTAAAGAAAGTTAATGTAATTAACTAAGGGATTAGTCACGATCCATTGCTCTAATCGAGAGAGTTGTATACAAAAGTTCGAGATCTAGCTCGTCTTGTCATGATCAGATGGTATGTATGATTTTTTGACTGGATGGCCCGTCTAATGGATGTGTCTGATCGAAGAATAAGGCCCACCCCATGATGATGGTTTTTTCGCTCGGACAGAGAAGATGAGAGGGTCACACGTGGTGGTTTCTTCTTTACAGCCTCATTCATTAATCCAGTGCATCTGGATGGACTAGATGGGACTACTAATCATTCTGGGACTCACTTTTTGATCAATGGTCAGAGATATCTCAATGGTGTGTGAGAAATTCGGCCGCGGGTGAAAATCTCGAGCTCGGATGAGTTTCTCACGATATCACTTTATACCACCAGACGGGATTTCTTGCCCTAAAATGGACTCTCTAGATGCATTTGGAGCACCTTCTAGAAACGTCCCAGCATTTGGGACTGTTCTTTCCATTAATGGAAAGATTCCTTCTGCCTTTTCTTATAGTTAAGGAAAGGACTTTAGAAAGAAACCAATGGAAGGCTAAGATGGTTCTAAATAAACGGTCAAGATAAAAAAGAGTAGGCATGCGTGAATTGCAAGCTAGGCAACACGTGCCTGCCCGTGCACACACTTGTGCATAAAGTCGTGTGCACAGTGTATTTTCAGTCCGATTTGTTTCCTGAATCTGATTGATGGTTTAGATCTTCGATCCCTGACCTAGTGGTGGGTCCAAATTCAAATCGATTGTCGGCATGAAAATGAAGGAAAAGAGGAAAATCCTCCTTTTTCGGATTTTCGACGAGTCAACACAGTCAAACCGTGTTGACAGGTTTGGTGTATTGCAGGAGTATCGTTCCTGGTCCACACAACACTTGTGTGGGGCCCACTGTGATGTATGTTTCGAATCCACTCCATTCATTTGCTTTAGAGGACTTATTAGACCTCTAACTCGAGATTCAGCAAATCTAGAACTAAGGTGGACCATAACAATGGGCTTATGGTATCACAGTGTTAATTTCCAATAATCTAACGGTCAGATTAATTTTAATATGGACATAGACGGTCGAAGGGACCTTAGGAATTCGTTTGGATCTCCTGAATGCTTCATGGCCCCAGTTGGATGGTTAGATGGTCCATCGTATGGTTAATTTGGTTTATAAAGCTAATCTAACGACAAGTCTTGGGATTTAATGGGCAGTTTCTAAAGTCTAATGGTTGAATTGTTTTAAGTTATTGAGTAATTATCTAATTGTATTGATTACCACGGTTATAAAGATTTACAATTCAATTTAAAGGGGAATTTATCGTTATTTCTATAATTAGATGACCCTATATCTAAAGTGAATGGATGATCTTGAATTGAATGGTTGAATTGTTTCAGAATAGGTCTCCAACCTATTTTGAGTAGGAGTCCATAGTAAATTTAGACCCACATGACCTAATGGTGGGGATCGAGTTTAAGAATTGTTAGGTTAAGGGTTGTGGGCCCGATGAGCGGTGAATCTGACGGTTCATGCTTCAATATTAATAATGGAAGATTAGATTTATCTATCAAAGAAGATAAAATCCTAAAATAGATTTATCTAAAAATGTGATGGTCCATCTAGAGTGTTAACAGGTGGATGTCTTGATCCATGGGTGAAGACAATTCCAACACTCTAATTTAGGCTAGGATGAAGGTGAATGCATAAACAAACTAGATTTGAGTTAGTGAGTTTAGTATACTTAGTAACACATGAACATTGAAAGGTACGGGGTGTTACAGCATCGCTGGTTACCGGCTGAAGAGAGATCTTCTTCCTACTGTAAATGCAATCATGGTCGTAGTTGTCATGTTAAATCAGTCGGGGCAAAAGTTTAAATAGCAGAAATTAGAACAAGGGAGCCTTTGTTTATAAAGCAGAAGTTAGAACAGTGGAGTTATGTTCCTTGTTGTGTGTTAAATGGGTCGTGGCTTGCATGATACATGTGACACTTATTCCGGACACTCTATCTGAATCCAAAGGAAAGGGTCGTAGTTTTTAACCACTGAAGATGAGAGTGATTTTTAGTTAAATTGGTCGTGGTTATCTTACAATGTTCGTAGTTTATTTGTTAAATCGGTCGTGGCTGTCTTACAATGGATCGTGATTTTGGTCATTGTTTGCATGACAAATTGGTCGTGAAGATGACATGGGTCATGTTTCACATGAATAGTGGGGCATGACTATCACGTTATATGGGTCGTTGTTCTCATTTGACAACAACGATCCACTATTCATCATAATCACGACACAACGCAATGGACAATCACGACCCACTATTGATCAAAGTTTCATGGATCTTGGTAATGTTTGATATGGTTCGTTGCTATAACGTTGTATATGCCTTGGTTGTGATGAAATTTGGATCGTAAATGTAAGTATCAGATGGTTGTGGCTGTCTTCTTATACCGAACGTGGTTGTCATGTAATATAGTTCGTAGTTGATGTAAGTGCTATAGTTTATAGCCCCTTGTGATTGTCAAATTGGTGGTGACAAAGACACTACTTTGAAGCTGTACATATGATGAATAAAAGTCATCAAGAAGCTTTCAAGTTCAAGAAGCTTTCAAGTTCAAGAAGCCTTCAAGTTCAAGAAGCTTTCAAGTTCAAGATCTCAAGCTTAATTATACTCAAAGGTCACTTGTCTTCAAGTTTCAATGTCCTTGCTTCACTATTGAGGTATGACTGACCTTAGGTTGACCTTTGGAGTAGGCCATTTTGGATACATAATCCATATATGTTGTATAAGTGAATTTGATTTGTTCTAAGACTAGTCCTGGACCTTGTTTGACTAGTCCTAGCACTGGTTCGACCAGTCTAAGAAATTCCACGACCAGTCCTAAGTTGTTGAAGATTTTCAGAAATTTTTGGTTACTCTATGACTAGTCCTAGAGACTGTTCAACCAGTCATAGGAACAGTGTTGACTGGTCGTTCGACCAGTTGTAGACCTTCGACTCAAAGTCCAACGTTGAAAAACTTCTATCTACAACTAGTCGTATGCAACGTACGACCAGTCGAAGGTGACCTATGACCAGTTGTGAAACCGTCAGATCTTATCGTGCCTGAAAATTCAAATTTCTGTTTGTTCTTCGGCTAGTCGTGGAGGTCCTAAGACCAGTCGAAGACATGTTTTGATCAGCTATAAATAGATTACGAATCTCAGAATAATTTACACAATTCAAGCTAATTAATTCGGCCTTCTGAGAGATAAGTCTGTGCTCTATTTTAAGCTAAGTGTGCGTATTTAATATTCTCTTTCTGTAGCTTTATTAATTGATTTTGTTCCTTGTATTTCAATCTAATCTGAAAAGAGGAATTACTATTTCCCTTTCTTTGGAATCAAAATCAATTAAAGCTAGCCCATTTTGATTTAATTTAAAATCAATTAGAACTAGAACCATTATAATGTGATTTTGGACATTGAACTTGGACATTCGATCATCTTCACTGACTTTGTTTTACGGGCTGATACAACAAATGAGAAAATCAGGTATTTTACATTTAATTGTAAATTCCTTTCTATTTTAGTTTCTTATGTGATTTGCCAGAAAAATCTCATTTTATTGGTTATTCGAGGAGAGCCAGAAAAACTCAAAAGTGGTTTTTTTTATTTGTGTAAGCCCACAGAGAAAGACACAATTGTGAAGGTTTTGGGTGAATCTGTGAAAACATAATTTGATAGTAAACGTTAATATCCCCTATGTGAGGATATTAGGAGTGGAGTAGCATTCTGTGTGGCTGTTGTTTATCAGTTAGTGAACACAGAGGTGAACCACTATAATCCCTTGTGTTTGGTGGTTGAATGGTTTATATTTCATATTTTTAATTATTCATTTGTGTGTTGTATATGTGGATTGGAATGTTGTAATCAGTTATTTCAAGCATTGTGGGAATGTTATAATAATTTAGCATTTATTTCTTGCTATTCCTTTATCAGCTTCTTTAATTGTTCTAGTAAGGTTGCCCTTCCATTTATATGGTGTGTGGTTGTCTCTTGAACAAAATATATTTGTAATTGTAATTTATTCTTCAGTGTAGTTTATATTTAACTTTTTATCATTCCTCTTCGATTTGAGATTTGATATAAAGACCTTTCTGAAAATAAGGTTGTCCTACTATAAACTCTAGTTTTTGGTGTAAGGTTGTCTTTAGAACAACATTTGTATCAACCTCTCAAGATATGAATTTTGAGGTTTCTTTATGTTCTTGCATTGTGGTTTGTTTATTTTATTTGTTGGCTATCATATTTATTTAATTTTCGCTATTTAAGATTTATTTGCCATAGTCCTATTCACCCTCCCCCCTCTAGCACATATAACTAGGCCTTTTCAAGTGGTATCAGTGCTTAATAGCTCTTTTAAATTCTTAATTCTTGGATTTATTTCCTGAGCTAACGATTTAAGCTATTTAAGATGTCAAATTTTGATAGCCTATCAGTCACTAGGCCACCACCCTTTTAATGCTCCAACTATGCTTATTGGAAAGCCAAGATGAGAATATTCTTAAAATACATGGATAAAAGTGTGGTTGGACACTATGAATGGTTGGAATCCTCCTACCACTGAAGTAACTGGAGTTGATGGTTCAAAATCTATGAGAGTAACACCTTATTTCTCGTGGACCACACTTCAGAAAAGTGAAAGTAGTGCATATGCTAAAGTACTAAATGCAATCACTTGCGCACTATCACCAGATGAATTCAAAAGAATTATATCTTGTGATTCTGCAAAGCAAGCTTGCGATATATTAGAAACGACACACGAGGGTACATCAATTGTCAAAAAATCGAAAGTCCAACTCTTTACAACCAAATTTGAAGAAATTCATATGGAGGAAAATGAAATATTTATGGGATTTTATACACGATTAAATGACATTGTAAACTCTATGTGGAGTCTTGGTGATAAAATCTCAGAAAGTAAAGTGTGTACAAAAATACTACACTCACTTCCTGAACGGTTCAACTCTAAAGTAACCGCGATCCAGGAACTTCGTGATACGGATAATATGAGGGTTGAGGAATTAGTTGGTTCTTTACAAACCTATGAGTTAAATTTTAAAGCTCCAAAAGGAAAATCAATTGCTCTTAAAACTTCTAAAAATAATTTTCAAGAAAATTCTGATTTAGAAAACTCTGAAGATAATATGGTCCTTTTGGCGAAAAAGTTTTATAAAATCTTTAAAAGTAAAAAGAGAGTTGATTTTCAAAAAGGAAATGATAAGAAAAGATCTAAACCTAAATCTAAAACTTGAAAATCTTTGAAAGATAGTCAATGTTATTACTACCAAGAATATGGACATTTGCCTAACGAGTGTCCTAAAAAGGACAAACCCAAGAAGAAGGGTATGTTGGCTACTTGGGATGAATCCTCTGATTCTGAAGCTTCTTCTGAATCTGAAGATTTTGAAACTGTGTCATGCAATGAAGTGAAAGCCCTTATGACTCTAGCCAAATTCACATTTTCAGATAATGATTCAACAAGTGAAGAAAATCTGAACAGTGAATGTGAAAATGAAGATGATCTTCAAGATGCTTGCAATGCCCTATACAAGGAGAGTTGTAAGATTGCTGTGAAATTAAAACTTCAAAAAGAGAAATTTTCTAAACTCAAAGAAATTTATGAATCTCTTGTTTTAGAAAAGTTTCATATTTCAGACTGTTTTGAAAAGACAAAATGCAATTTAGATTTTAAAACTGTCCAAGTTGAAAATCTTAAATCTGAAAAATGACCAATTAAAACATGAAGTCTCTTCTCTCTTGAGTTTAAAGGAAACTTAGAAATATGCCCAAGGTGATTCTAAATTAGAAAAACTCTTATCGGGATCAAGAAAATGTATCGATCGATCCATTCTGGGTTATGATAAGAATGGTTCTCCTAAGCTGAAAAATACACCTCCTAAGTTTGTAAAAGGAGAGACTTTAAACTCAAAAGGAAAAGGACAAGTGTTTTCTAAAGATCCTAAATCTGTTCAAAAACCTAAAGTTATTTTAACTATAAGAAGCATAACCAAAATCTTTTGGCTGAAAAGATAGTTGATTTACTTAAGGAGCTTTTAAAGTCTAACTCAATAGGTCATACTTATAATTCTTACAATCGAAAGAAAACCAACTATCCACCTAAATCCAAAATGGTTATGAAATGGATTCCAAAGGTCACTTGCTTGGTTGCCCATACCGCTTTCAAAGCTACAAGCATTCAAAATGGTACCTAGATAGTGGATGCTCCAGGCATATGACAGGCGACAAGGCTTTATTTACCGATCTAAAAGATATGACTGATGGTTTAGTCACATTTGGTGATGGCAGTAACTGTAAAATTATGGGCCAAGGTACGGTTCAACTTTATAACCTTCCGTTGTTTAAGAATGTCTTATATGTTGAAGGACTAAAACATAATTTGCTAAGCATATCACAAATATGCAATAATAACCATAGTGTTCGGTTTTCTAATCAAAGCTGTGAGATTCTAAACAACAAGGGTTCTGTAATACTAACTGGACGTAGAACATCTAAAAACCGCTATATTGTTAGCGAATCTTGCTCATCTAATCAAATATGTTACATGGTCCATACAGACAAGACTGAATTGTGGCACAAACGTCTTGGACATGTACACTACCGAAATTTATTTAGATTGAGTAAAAAGAAACTTATAAGAGGTCTACCCAAACTTCAAAAATTCGATAAGATATATGGTGAATGCCAGTTTGGTAAAAAAATAAGAAACTCATACAAAAAGGTGAATTCCAATACCACATCAAGACCACTCGAACTTCTCCACATGGATCTGATAGGACCTACCATAATGGAGAGTCGAGGTGGGAAAAGGTATATCTTAGTAATAGTAGATGACTTTACCAGATATACATGGGTAGTTTTCTTAAGGGACAAATCAGAAACCCTTGAAGAAGTAAGAAAAGTTCTCAAAAGGATTCAAACTAAAAAAGGATTTCAAATCAGTAAGATTCATAGTGATCATGGATCTGAATTTGAGAATAGCAGTTTTGAGAAGTTCTGTAGTGAGCAAGGAATATTACATGAAATTTCAGCGCCCAAAACTCCACAACAAAATTGGATAGTGGAAAGGAAAAATAGAGTGCTACAAGAAATGGCTAATGTCATGTTAAATAGCATGAAGCTCTCTAAGAATCTTTAGGTTGAAGTAGTTAATACAGCTTGCTATATTATTAACAAGTTTACACTAGTAAAGGTAATGATAAAACATCTTACGAAATGTGGTTCGATAAAAAGCCTACTGTGAAATACTTTGGATTTTTTGGCAGCAAGTGCTATATTTTATGAGATCGTGAAAATCTGAGACAATTTGATACAAAAAGTGATGAAGGGATTTTTCTAGGGTATTCTTTAAATAGTCGTGCTTATAGGGTTTTGAACAAAAGGACTGGTATGATTCAAGAGTCTATCAATGTGGTCATTGATGATCACTTAAACACACCAGTCTCAAGTTCAGATAATGATGAAGTTCTTGTAGTTAATAAACCTGATACTTCATCTAATTAGACTGATTCAAAACTAAGGACTATTAAAGATCATCTAACTACTCAAATTCTTAGAAACCCTCTCACTGGTGTTCGTACTCGTAGAAAACTTGAGGATATATGTAATTACGTATTTTTTACATCCTAGATAGAACCATCTAGCGTAAAAGAAGCTCTTGCTGATGAAAACTAAATTGTTGTGATGCAAGAAGAACCTAACTAATTTTTAAAAAATGATGTTTGGTATCTCATACCTAGACTCAAAGATAAACATATCATTGAAACAAAATGGATTTTCAAAAATAAGTCTGACGAGCTTGGAAATACAATTAGGAACAAGGCTAGGCTAGTGGTATAAGGTTACACTCAAATTGAAGGTATTGATTTTGATGAAACCTTTGCACCAGTAGCACGTCTTGAATTAATCGGACTGCTTATATCCATTGCATGTTTTAAAAAGATCAAGATTCATCAAATCGATGTGAAAAGTGCTTTCTTAAATGGTGATTTGCATGAGGAAGTCTATGTTGAACAACTGATGGTTTTGAAGATCCCAAAAATGTTGATCATGTGTATCGCCTTAAAAAAACACTTTATGGATTAAAACAAGCTCCTAGGGCATGGTATAAGAAACTAACAAAGTTTCTGTTAAGCTATAATTTTTAAATGGGATCTGTTGATAAAACTCTTTTTGTTAAAAAACATAATGATCATATTTTAATGGTACAGATTTATGTTGATGATATCATTTATCGATCTACTTGTACTGACATGACTACTGAGTTTGCAGATTTGATGAAATCACAGTTTAAAATGAGCATGGTTAAAAAATTAATTTATTTCATATGGTTGCAAGTAAAGCAACAGCCTGTTGAAATATTCATTTCTCAATCTAAATATGCTTTGAATTTAAATAAGAGATTTAAATTTGAGAATGGTAAGAACTTCGATACTCCTATGAGTACTACCTTGAAACTCTCAAAAGATTCTGTAGGTAAAAATGTTGATCCGAAATTATATCAGATCATGATTGGTGGCCTATTGTATTTAACTGCTAGTAGACCTTCTATTGCACCAAGTGTTGGTATTTGTGCTAGATATCAGTCTAATCCTAAAGAATCACACTTGATTACTGTCAAGCGGATTGTGCGATATGTCGCAAGTACTGTTAATCTCGATCTCTTGTATCCACATGAGACTAGTGTTCAATTATCTGGGTACTCGAATGCTGATTGGGCTAGTAATCTTGATGATAGAAAATCAACTAGTGGTGGTTGGTTTTATATCAAAAATTGTTTAGTTTTTTGGTTTAGCAAGAAATAAAGTTCTATATCACTTTCAATAGCTGAAGATGAATACATTGCAGCTGGTAATGCTTGTTCACAGCTTGTTTGGATGAATCGAATGCTAAGTGATTATGAAATTAAACAGGATTCTATGTTATTATATTGTGATAATTCCAGTGCCATAAATATTTTAAAAAATCCTTTTCAGCTTTCTCGTACTATGCACATTGACATTAGATTTCATTATATCCGTGAATTAGTAGAAAAAAAGGTTATATCTTTGGAATATATACCTACCAAGAATCAACGTGCTGACATTTTCACTAAACTTCTCGACAAAAGCAGGCTTAACCAAATGAAATTTAATCTTAGCATGTGCATTTCAAGATGATAATTTATTCCTTTTTGTATCATATTGTATATTCTTGCTAGTTTAGATTTTAATTTTTGCAAATCATGCTGAAAATTTCGTAAAACTTATAGAAAAATTGTATTTTTAGTTGGTCCTCGACCGATCGTGAATATACACGACCATTCATGGTAGACCGGTCGTGTACATCCATGACTAGTCATGAAACTCATAAATCAGTTTATTTGGGGAAAACATTTCATCTTCCTCATATCATTTTCACTCACCAAGGAGCCAATGTCCGACTAGTCAAAGCCAACCTTCGAAATCTACATGGTTAGTGCTCCATTTATGTTTTTCTTGTAGATTTGTGTCTAGATTACTTCTGTTTATCTCTTGAAGTTATCTATTTTGAATTTCGTTGTGATTTGGGGTTTTTCTTTTGAGAAATTTAATTTGTGAAAACCCTCTTCTCAATCCTTTGCAACTCCTTGTCTTCTTGAAATCTTTGTTGCAAATGGCTTCTAAAGGGAGAAAAACAACATCCTATGGTCCATCTTCCTCTAGATCGGCCTCTATCACTAAGCGTCATCTTAAGGCTCCTGAGGATGATCCATCCTTTGTTCGTGACATCAGACTGCGTAATGTTATTTTTGAACATCCTGTTGATATTAATCATACTGCTCCTTTTGATATCCTTCCTATGCTCCAAGCTGTAGGTTGGGATAACTTATTGTATTGGGGTGGGCCAGTAAACCGGTCTATTGCCCAATCCATGTTTGCTTGCATATGTGATTTTTCACTGGAAAATCTAACGTTTAAAATTGCCACAAGAGAAGGATCATTTGACTTTGATCGTCACTTGATTTCAGCTCTTATGAAAATTTCTGTGAATGATGAGGGAGTTCCCATTCATACACTATCTGAAAAATCCTCACATACTGAAAAACACATGCTAAGGATTTATGCAATCTGAATGTTCAATGGACGCATAAAGGAAATGCGCTCTCCTCAAGATTTTTGTTACCCAAATATAGAGTTCTTCATAGAATATTTGTGTCTAACTTATATCCTCGATCGGGTAATAAATTTGAGTTAACAGCTTTCATGGTTCATGTTCTTCATAATATTGCCAGAGGTGCTAATATTTTCTTACCATCCTTGATTTGTCACTCTATCATTCAGTTTAGACTCCATCCTGGTCATAGTGATATCCCTTTTGATTATTTGATGACTATATTGGCTACACATATGTTAGTCGATATGTCGGTTGGTGAAGCTCTTACCATCATTTGATATTTAATAACTCTAATATCAATAAGATGAAGCTAGAATTTCTTCCTGGCCAAAGAGATGGTGTTGATACGGCTGAAGATGAATATGAGGAAGAAGATGGTTATCTTCCTCCTGATGATATTAACATGGATGATATTTTCGAAGAACTTGATTCTGACTCTGCAAATGATCCAGATTTTGAGCCTTCTGCTTTTGATGCACATTTGCATGCATTGAAAACTAAGGTTGAGAATATTAATGTTATGATGGAAAACATGTCTGTTGCCCATGATTTACAATTCAAGTATATGCGCAAGTATCTTAGGCGCTTGAATAAGGGCATGCATCAACTTGATCCTTCCATCCTTACTCTTTCATCTGAATCAAATTAGTTTCTTTTTATTTTCTGGTCTGTAATAACTATTTTACTATTGTTCTCATTTAACTTATTATTGTTTTAGTTAAGTTCGCTTTGTTTATGAATTATGTGTGTTGCTTATACTATGTTCTCATATCTTGTCTTACCTCTTATTTATCTCCTTACTTATTACTCCTTAGTCATCTCTTCTTTGCTTCCTTTGTCATATTGTGACAAAAAGGCAGAGAATGGATAAATGATTTGCCTATGTGGAGTGAGGAATAAGTAGCATTGTGTGTTGTGTGCATATTTTTTTTGTGATATATGTTACTCAGGGGGAGTATGTGGAGTATGTGATAGTATGTGTAGAGGTGGACTGTATGCAGGTTCATGAATGTGTGCCAGTTGATAACAATTGGTGCAAGATTCTTTAATCAGATATTCTGTATTATGTATCATATTTTGGAAATGTGTTTTGTCACTAATTTGACAAAGGGGGAGATTGTAAGTGCTATAGTTTATAGCCCCTTGTGATTGTCAAATTGGTGGTGACAAAGACACTGCTTTGAAGCTGTATATGTGATGAACAGTCTTCAAGAAGCTTTCAAATTCAAGAAGCCTTCAAGTTCAAAAAGCTTTCAAGTTCAAGAATCTTTCAAGTTCAAGATCTCAGGCTTAATTATACTCAAAGGTCATTTGTCTTCAAGTTTCAATGTCCTTGCTTCACTACTGAGGTATGACTGACCTTAGGTTGACCTTTAGAGTAGGTCATTTTGGATACATAATCTATATGTGTTGTATAAGTGAATTTGGTCTATTCTAAGACTAGTCCTCGACCTTGTTCGACTAGTCCTAACACTGGTTCGACCAGTCCAAGAAATTTCACAACCAGTCATAAGTTGTTGAAGATTTTCAGAATTTTTTTATTACTCTACGACCAATCCTAAAGACTGTTTGACCAATCGTAGGAACAGTGTCGACTGGTTATTTGACCAGTCATAGACCTTCGACTCAAAGTCCAGCATTGATAAACTTCGGTCTATGACTAGTTATATGCAACCTACGACCGGTCGAAGGTGACCTACGACCAGTCGTAGGGTACCTACGACTGGTCGTGAAACCGTCAAATCTTATCACACCTGAAAATTCAAATTTTTACTGGTTCTTCAACCAGGCGTAGAGGTCTTAAGACCAGTCGAAGATGTGTTTTGCTCAGCTACAAATAAATCACGAATCTCAGAATAATTTACACAATTCTAGCTAATTAATTCGGCCTTTTGAGAGATAAGTATGTGCTATATTTTAAGCTAAGTGTGCGTATTTAATATTCTCTTTCTTTAGCTTTATTAATTGATTTTGTTCCTTGTATTCCAATCTAATCTGAAAAGAGGAATTGCTATTTCCCTTTCTTTGGAATCAAAATCAATTAAAGCTAGTCCATTTTGATTTAATTTAAAATCAATTAAAACTAGAACCATTGTAATGTGAGTTTAGACATTGAACTTGGACATTCGATCATCTTCACTGACTTGGTTCTATGGGGCTGCTACAGCAAAGGAAAAAATCAGGTATTTTACATTTAATTGTAAATTCCTTTCTATTTTGGTTTCTTTTAGGATTTGCCAGAAAAATCTCATTGTATTGGTTATCTGAGGAGAGCTAGGAAAACTCAGAAGTGATTTTTTTAATTGTGTAAGCCCACAGAGAAAGACACAATTGTGAAGGTTTTGAGTGAACCTGTTAAAACCTAATTTGATAGTGAAGGCTAATATCGCCTGTGTGAGGATATTAGGAGTGGTGTAGCATTTTGTGTGGCTGTTGTTTAACATTTGGTGAACACACAGGCAAACCACTATAATCCCTTGTGTTTGGTGGTTGAATGGTTTATATTTCATACCTTTAATTATTCATTTGTGGGATGTATATGTGGATGTGAATACTATAATCATTTATTTCAAGCATTGTGGAAATGTTGTAATAATTTACCATTTATTTCTTTCTATTCCTTTATCAGCTTCCTTAATTGTTCTTGTAAGGTTGCCCTGCCATTTTGATGGTGTATGGTTGTCCCTAGAACAAAATATATTTGTAATTATATTTATTCTTCAGTGCAGTTTGTATTTAAATTTTTATCATTCCTCTTCGATTTAAGATTTGATATAAAGATCTTTCTAGAAATAAGGTTATCCTACCATAAACTCTGGTTTTTGGTGTAAGGTTGTCCTTAGAAGAACATTTGTATCAACCTCTCAAGATCCAAATTTTGAGGTTGCTTTACGCTCTTGCATTGTGGTTTGTTTATTTTATTTGTTGGCTATCATATTTATTTAATTTTTACTGTTATAAGATTTATTTGGCATAGTCCTATTCAACCCCCCCCCCCCCCCCCCCCACCCCCTCCAAGACATATAGCTAGGCCTTTTCAGTTGATGTGAAACATTGATCATAGTTTTCGTTTTATATGGTAAGATCTTAGTCTCTTGCACTGATTTTTTTACACTATTCATTTACAACCACGATCATTATATCATGAAAGGCCCGTGATTATCATCCACGTTGGGTCATGTTTGACATGAAACATGGGTCGTGACTGTCATTGGATAGGTCATGGTTGTTATGGTACATGGATCATGAAATAGATTGATAAATAGGTCGTTGTTGTCCTTTTATTTTGGTTTTGTTATATGTGAAGCAACGGTAGTAATTGATTTGGGTCGTCGTTGTCATGTTAAATTGGTTGTGGTTGGCAGTTGTAATTGTTTGTGTAACATCCCGAAAATTGGGGGGTCAAGCAAAAACCCAACTCCCGAGTTCCAAAATATTATTTATGCAACATAGATATGTATGATTGAATGTTGTCTGTGATAATATATTAAATATGAGTGAGATTAATCTAAAACAGCAAATCATGCTCCAGAGATGGTTAAATTTACAAGCCGAAGACTGTGTTAGTATGTATAACATATATAAACTGTTGTATGTCTCCAGAGTGTGAATATGTTACCAGGTTATATACATACATGTATACTCCAAAAGTAAACCAAAAGGATATAAATGAGTGTTCTAAAAATATAAAATGACAAGTGTCCAGGTATCTAATCAACCTCCCGGTAATCCTGACAATCAGAACACGCATAAAGGAGAGATCCTCCTCATCATCATCAAGTCCAGCTCCGCCTCGCAGGCCGCGCCATCATCTGTAATCACAATAAGGACTGGTGGGTGTCCGGAAACACCATCCTGTAACGTGGGAATAAGTGATCAACTCAGTGGGATAAGAGAGCAGAGATTAGCATGTTATCAAATCAATCATGCGATAATAGTAAAGCAGTAAATCAAACAATCCTAATACTATTGTTAATGCAATATGACATGATGTGATGTATCCCTCACCGACGATCTCCCTCATACGACACCATCTTACGACCGCGGCATACCACACTCCCTTAAGTACTCCACATCTTCCAGGCACATGCAATGTAATGGTGATATGATTTCCAAGTTGTTATTAGTCCATTCAAACAGTAGGATTGGAAAACTAAGGTACTTCCCTTATATCAATCCCAACATAGATCCTGTCTAGGGTCGTCACTCCTAGTAATCTCATACGAGGTATATTTTGTAGGTCGCTGCAAGGGCTGCTAGGGCTGTTGCATGCACTCGTTGCTCCGCTCCCCCATCACCTTATCAATACAGGCCTACTGTACTCTACTGCTACTGAAGGGTCGTCGCCTCCCGAAGACTCAGACTACGCTCGCGGTCACTACAAAGGACTCATCGCCTGATCAGTGTAGGTCGACAGCAAGAATATAGTGTCCCATACCACCATAATTTGCTCACGAGACTAGGTGCTCACTGGTTACTACGGGGAGGTTAGTGGCCCTAGCATAGGTCGACAGCTCGACCACGGTGTCCCATACCACCATGCCCGGCTCATGAGTCTTCGTGGATCAAGGTACCATGGTTAACAGGGTTTACAATGGTAAGTTCAGTGCCCTAGGTTCAAGCAGTTATGACTCATGCAGGGTGAACATACAACGGCCAGTCGGGTTACTTGACGGGCTCGACTAACACGATCGCATCTCAAGTTGAATGACATGAAGTGCGTAAAACACTTCGTGTGGCCTAACCACTGCCGCCAACTCCAAAACACGGCTCGCATTCATCGACGCGTCGTTCGTGGCCAAGATAAGCCAACCATGAATTCGCTGGTTACCGACTGCCTGGACTAGGTATAGTCCCAAACAAATATGAATCCACATCAGCAATCATGTGAAAGTATTGGAAATGAAATACAACCATGTGAGCATGTTAACACATGTTATATCGTACAACTTAAGTAAATCATCTGGCACATGCCTTTCATACATATAATGAAATTATGCATATCGCCGACATATAGGAAATCAGTTCCATCAGCATATTAATTGAGAATTCAATCTCAAACTAAATCATAATGAAATCATCAAACACATGTTATAACATACAACTTAAGTGAATCATCAAGCACATGCATTTCATTCATATAATGAAATCATACATATGGCTAACATATAGGAAACCATTTACACCAGCATATTAATTGAGAAAATCAATCTCAAACTAATTCATAACACCATTTAACTCAATATATACTAATACAAGCATTTATACAAACACTTACACTACACACTTAAGTCTAGATATAGTATGTCGACCCGAAGTGCGCATTTAGGCGAATCTCTTCGTCAAACTAATTATGCACGTATTCCTAACATTCTAATGCGACAATAAACTATGTCAATCACATCAGCAAAATATACATGTAAACAGTACTTCCTACAAATGACTAAAATGCCCTAAATCTCATATTCTTCGCCGGTTCACGAAACAGGAAACGGACAGCATGTTGTACATGTCAAACGGCGTTGCCGTCAATAATCTACTATGAAACGACATTGAAAGCATTGAAAACAGTCAATTAAAGCGTCTAATATCCGCACCTTATATCTTATAAACGTGTGAATTCGAACGGAGCGTATACACTTCGTCTACGGCGAATAGAGAACCTGTTTTACAACATACATCAGCTATCTAGCTATGAAAATGAAGAAACACTAAATCAGCAACTTCTAGGGTATTTTCTTACCTGAAAATGTGGAGGAATCACCGGCCAGGTGATTGAGGTGTGTCGCTTAGGCACTTGCAACAGGTGGTACAACGGCAGGTAAATTCTCTCCTACTCTCTCTCACAAACTCTCACCTTTTCTCTCTCCCAATATAGGGTTTTTCTCAAATTCTGATGGGGGAGAGGAGTGAGGGTTTCAACCCCTTTTATAAGCCCAAACTTGCCTGAAATAGGCTCGGGAACAAGGTTCACTTGATGCTTATCCAAAGCGGGGCTGTTTCGGTCCAAAAGATCATTTCTGGTGGTCCACTGGCCAAATGCGGTCGGACTTAAGCTCATGCATACTGGATCTAGCACGCATCAATTTTTCAGTCCGGCAGGGTTCGCAGATCGCACGTGGCGGTCCAGTTTCAGTTCAGCAGTCACCGCACGTAGATCAGGGCTGTAAGTCTCATGATATGAAATAGAATTTTTCCTGAGGTGTAATTTGGCTGAATTCTGATGGTCAGAACGCTTAATACTGACGCGTCAAGTCGTGTGCCAGATTTGAATTTCAAATTCCAAATGTCCCTATTCACACTCTCTTCAGTCCGGGCTCAATGAAATAGCTTGTGATTATCGGTTGGACTTGATTTTCGAAATGATTGTCAAGTCCAGCTAGGTGGTTCTAATGGTCTAAGATAGCAGGTATCGGACTTTTGACACGTGGTCTAGATCCAATACAGATTTTCAAAGTGGTCCAGAGAACAAACCTGCTTAGAGTTTGATCCGAGGTTTTAGAGTATTATAGAGTCATTGGTTCTACTCGATTTGGGTCTTGTAGAACGTATTGAAAGTAATCAGGGACTATTTCTCAGCTACTCTAGCGTTGCGCTAGCTAACTTATGCTTAGTTTCTAAAGGAATTAATCCTAAGTGATTTCTTTGGTTATGGAATTGGGTTCTGAGTGATTTTTCAGGTGTTTTAATCAACCCATTGCCTGAGGATGTCAAATCCTAGATTGCCCAAAATTCGGGGTGTTACAATCTACCCCCCTTAAAACACAATTTCATCCCCAAAATTGGCGAAGGGTAAGAAGTATCTAGTAAGACTTTAGTACTAACATTCTAAGAAAGGGTCAATCCTATTTATTGACCTAACTGTACGTACATCCTAACTTAAATGTTTCGATCATGGGCCAGTGGGGAAGAGGCTAACCACGCTTCCGCTACACCACTCTGATCGAACGATAGCGTTGACTAATCCTAACTGGATTGGACTTAATACGTTCTACCCCCCTTAAAACTTGTTTCTGCTTAAAGTTCAAGACTCTTTGCATCGCTCCGTATATCGGAATAAGGCGCAACTTAGGGGCTATCCTTGACATGAATTGGGAAACAAGTTCTCATTACAGTGGTTTTTCTTGCTAATGATGCGTTCTATGGCATTGGTGCCTATGATCATAGAGATGAGCCTAATCACTATTGTGGTTAAGTTCAGGGGCAGGTATGAGTTGGTGGCAATATGTCGAATCCTCTACTAGCTTTAAGTCCTTAACATTTACCGAGGGCAAAGCAATAACTTGTGGTTGTAGGTGGTCGGGCCAACATGGAAGAATAGTTATGTAATGGGTCTGAGCCGGATACGTTGAACCTTCTGTCTAATCAGGACAGAAAATGCGTTGTATCAGTTCTTAATCCGAGTCGATGCCGATCTTCTACTTGATCAGAGCATTGGATTTATTGGTAACCACTAGGATTAATAAGTCGATTCAAACCGCGAATACATCGCTTATAATTGCATTTCCTTTATTCTGCGTTCCCAAATGCAATAAGCCCTTGGGGAAGACAATTCTAAGGGGCGTACTAGTTCATACTAAGCTCAATCTGAGGGATTTATAAATGTTCCGTGAGAGTGAATGGATCCTTCCTATGGGCAACAACAGAAGTCTATAAGTCATAAGGGGATCTATCGAAGGAATAAGGTTCTACTTCAACCAAATCTAACCTATAATTTCTTAGCATATACAGGCTTTACACTACTTACGGTAACTAGTAGGCTAGTTTGTAACTCAGTAGCTATAATCCAAAGCCTAAGATTATACGGTAGATGGCTTTCCTATATAGTCAGATCCTTCAAATCTAGGAGTGCTAACACTAGATCCAAAACGCCAAGGGCCTATATGGCCAGTAGCATTAAGTTGTATTAAATGGAACCGCATTCCTAGTCCCATGGCGGGATTGGAAGTGGCATGCTTGGTTGGAGCGTGGGGTGGGATAAAAACTAATTTGTAGGCTGAATTCCGGGAGTTACAATACTCCCAATCTAGGGACAATACCTAACAACAAATGAACGGCATACACTCCATTCAACAAATTTTGGCTATATTAAGCCCAAACCACAACATAAACACATTTTCTACCTAACAACAACAAAACACAGCAATTTCAAAACGGTAACTAAACAAGCGAAGAACGTGGAAAAATGGGATGGGTAAGCAGGTTTCCACAAGTCTGAGGATCAAATAAAAGGGACTTGAGAGGGAGGATGATGGAAAGGGAGGAAAAGGCTGGAACAGCCTTAACAATAGCCATGGAAAGAGGAGAAAATGCGGAGAAATTATTTTCCAAATGGATAGAATGAAATCTAGGCATTGTAGAGGGATGCTTCAAGCTCCCTAAGGATGGATTTTCAAGGAGAAAAGAAAATGAAAAAGGGAAATGGAGCACCTCACGATTTCAGCTCGTTTTGTGGATTGTAAGAGCTCCAAACAATGAGATTTGCAAGAGGGAAGGCTGAAAACTTCAATGGAGTGATGGAGTGTGGTCGTTTTTAGCCAAGAATGGATTTGGGAGTGGTTTAAAACCACGATTTTAGGTTAGGACAGCTGAAAAATGAGAATGGGGCTTGTAAAGGGGCTGTTTGTGAAGGAAGTGCCCCTATTTGGGATTTTCTATGGACGAACCCTACATGGGGGGTCTACACGACCCAAAATAGGGCGTGCGCCCAAAAATCAGATCAAGTGGGCCCCACTGGACGGTGATGCATCGCCGAACCGGCGATGGCATCGCCGGCCATCTTGCATGGTGGCCGGTGGGACCACATGGGTCTGGTCTCCCATGGTCCAGGGACCCCAAATAACTATAGGCCCCACCTTGGTTCATTGTAGGTTGCCCTATATTGGCCCAAACATGAGTTCGGGGCTTTCCGGGGCCAATCTGCAAACCCGA
The DNA here is from genome assembly GCA_037074715.1 of Magnolia kwangsiensis. Lineage (NCBI taxonomy): Eukaryota > Viridiplantae > Streptophyta > Magnoliopsida > Magnoliales > Magnoliaceae > Magnolia > Magnolia kwangsiensis. The sequence continues at coordinate 158,469,736 of CM073572.1, forward strand.
ATACAATCCCCCATCATGAAGCATATGATTTGGGGTTAGAAGGAGCTAGTACATCCATCTAGACCATTAGTTGCTAAAGAAAATAAAGTAAGAATGACCTTATGGCCATTTTTCATGAAATTTTCCTATTCACCGTAAAATTTTGTGGAAGTATGATTTTATATCATTTTCACATTAGGATTGATGCCTAACATGAAAAGGATAAGAAAGAATTGAAGATTGGAGTGGTGAGAGGAAGAATTTTGAAGATTTTTGGTGAAACGGGGTTTTTAAGCCCTGGCGATTGAATGCAGGGGTTGTAGTTATCCCACCGCCCAAGGATTTACATTTACGAGTTTAGAATCGTTCAAAGAATGTCTCAAACCACTTACCTACAACCTATGAGCTACTCAGGTCGCTTCATGCGACCCAAGATGAGTTACGGATTTGATCGCGCGATCGATATTAATAGTCTTTGCCTATTGGCGAATCTGCGATCCTATAAATGTTTCTAGACCCTTCTCGCACCTACCTAAGTCAAAGGAAGCGACAGTGTACGTCGCGTGACCATAACTCAGGCCCGGTTTAATCCAAATTATGCTCTGATACCATCTGTAACATCCTGAAAATCGGGGGGTCGAGCAAAAACCTAACTCCCGAGTTCCAAAATGTTATTTATGCAACATAGATATGTATGATTGAATGTTGTCTTTGATAATGTATTAAACATGAGTGAGATTAAGCTAAAACAGCATATCACGCTCCAGAGACGGTTAAATTTACAAGCCGAAGACTGTGTTAGTATGTATAACATATATAAACTGTTGTATGTCTCCAGAGTGTGAATATGTTACCAGGTTATATACATACATGTATACTCCAGAAGTAAACTAAAAAGATATACATGAGTGTTCTAAAAATATAAAATGACAAGTGTCCAGGTATCTAATCAACCTCCCTGTAATCCCGACAATCAGAACACGCATAAAGGAGAGATCCTCCTCATCATTATCAAGTCCAACTCCGCCTTGCAGGCTGCGCCATCATCTGCAATCACAATAGGGACTGGTGGGTGTCTGGAAATATCATCCCGTAACGTGGGAGTGAGTGATCAACACAGTTGGATAAGAGAGCAGAGATTAGCATGTTATCAAATCAATCATGCGATAATAGTAAAGCAGTAAATCAGACAATCCTAATACTGTTGTTAATGCAATATGACATGACGTGATGTATGCCCTCACCGACGATCTCCCTCATACGGCACCATCTTACGACCGCGGCATGTCACACTCCCTTAAGTGCTCCACATCTTCCAGGCACATGCAATGTAATGGTGATATGATTTTCAAGTTGTTATTAGTTCATTCAAAAAGCAGGATTGGGAAACTAAGGTACTTCCCTTGTATCAATCCCAACACAAATCCTGTCTAGGGTCGTCACTCCTAGTAATCTCATATGAGGTATATTTTATAGGTCACTGCAAGGGCTTTCAGGGCTGTTGCACGCACTCGTTGCTCCGCTCCCCCATCACCTTATTAATACAGGCCTACTGTACTCTACTGCTACTGAAGGGTCGTCACCTCCCGTAGACTCAGAATACGCTCGCGTCACTACAAATGACTCGTTGCCTGATCAGTGTAGGCTAACAGCAAGAATATAGTGTCTCATACCACCATAATCTACTTAAGAGACTAGGTGCTCACTGGTCACTACGGGGAGGTTTGTTGCCCCAGCATAGGCCGACAGCTCGACCACGGTGTCCCATACCACCATGCCCAGCTCATGAGTCTTCGTGGATCAAGGTACCATGGTTAACAGGGTTTACAATGGTAAGTTCAGTACCCTAGGTTCAAGCAGTTATGACTCATGCAGGGTGAACATACAACGGCCAGTCGGGTTACTTGACGGGCTCGACTAGCACGATCGCATCTCAAGTTGAACGACATGAAGTGCGTAAAACACTTCGTGTGGCCTAACCACTGCCACTAACTCCAAAACACGGCTCACATTCACCGACACGTCGTTCGTGGCCAAGATAAGCCAACCACGAATTCGCTCGGTTACCGACTGCCTGGACTAGGTATAGTCCCAACAAATATGAATCCACATCAGCAATCATGTGAAAGTATTGGAAATGAAATACAACCATGTAAGCATGTTAACACATGTTATATCGTACAACTTAAGTAAATCATTTGGCGCATGCCTTTCATACATATAATGAAATTATGCATATCGCCGACATATAGGAAATCAGTTCCATCAGCATATTAATTGAGAATTCAATCTCAAACTAAATCATAATGAAATCATCAAACACATGTTATAACATACAACTTAAGTGAATCATCAAGCACATGCATTTCATTCATATAATGAAATCATACATATGGCTAACATGTAGAAAACCATTTACACCAGCATATTAATTAAGAAATCAATCTCAAACTAATTCATAACACCATTTAACTCAATACATACTAATACAAGCATTTATACAAACACTTACACTACACACTTAAGTCTACATATAGTATGTCGACCCGAAGTGCGCATTTAAGCGAATCTCTTCGCCAAACTAATTATGCACGTATTCCTAACATTCTAATGCAACAATAAACTATGTCAATCACATCAGCAAAATATACATGAAAACAGTACTTCTACAAATGACTAAAATGCCCTAAATCTCATATTCTTCGCCGGTTCACGAAACAAGAAACAGACAACATATTGTACATGTCAAACGGCGTTGCCGTCAATAATCTACTATTAAATGACATTGAAAGTATTGAAAATAGTCAATCAAAGCGTCTAATATCCGCACCTTATCTCTTATAAACATGTGAATTCGAACGGAGCGTATACGCTTCGTCTACGGTGAATAGAGAACCTGTTTTACAACATACATCAGCTATTTAGATACAGAAATGAAGAAACACTAAATCAGCAACTTCTAGGGTATTCTCTTACCTAAAAATGCGGTGGAATCACCGGCCAGGTGATTGAGGTGTGTCGCTTAGGCACTTGCAACAGGTGGTGCAATGGCAGGTAAATTCTCTCCTACTCTCTCTCACAAACTCTCACCTTTTCTCTCTCCCAATCTAGGGTTTTTCTCAAGTTCTGATGGGGGAGAGGAGTGAGGGTTTCAACCCCTTTTATAAGCCCAAACTTGCCCGAAATAGGCTCGGGAGCAAGGTTCACTTGATGCTTATCCAAAGCAGGGCTGTTTCAGTCCAAAAGATCATTTCTGGTGGTCCACTGGCCAAATGCGATCGGACTTAAGCTCATGCATACTGGATCTAGCACGCATCAAGTTTTCAGTCCAGCAGGGTTCGCAGATCGCACGTGGCGGTCCAGTTTCAGTTCAGCGGTCACCGCACGTAGATCAGGGCTGCAAATCTCATGATATGAAATCGAATTTTTCCTGATCCGAGGGTGTAATTTTGCTGAATTCTGACGGTCAGAACGCTTAATACTGACGCGTCAAGTTGAGTGCCAGATTTGAATTTCAAATTCCAAATCTGTCCCTATTCGCACAATCTTCAGTCTGGGCTCAATGAAATAGCCTGTGATTATCGGTTGGATTTGATTTTCGAAATGATTGTCAAGTCCAGCTAGGCGGTTCTAACGGTCTATGATAGCAGGTATCGGACTTTCGACACGCGGTCTAGATCCAATATAGATTTTCAAAGTGGTCCAGAGAATAAACCTGCTTAGAGTTTGATCCGAGGTTTTAGAGTATTATAGAGTCATTGGTTCTACTCGATTTGGATCTTGTAGAACGTATTTAAAGTGATCAGGGACTATTTCCCAGCTACTCTAGCGTTGCGCTAGCTAACTTATGCTTAGTTTCTTAAGGAATTAATCCTAAGTGATTTCTTTGGATATGGAATTGGTTTCTGAGCGATTTTCCAGGTGTTTTAATCAAACCATTGCCTAAGGACGTCAAATCCCAGATTGGCCAAAATCTGGGGTGTTACAGTTTGTGGTTGCCATCCATGATGTTTCGTCGCAAACAACCATGATCTTATGAGAACACGACCCATATAACATGACAACCACGACCCATACAACATTACAACCACGATCCATATACAATGACAGTCACGACCTATGTATCGCCTCTTGAGCACGATCATAGGGCTTGTCTCTATCTGAGCACGACCTTATAATTTGAATCCTTTTGTCCCAGCTTTTTTGAGTTCCATGCTGATTTAAAGCCCCTGTAAAAGAACTTGATATTTTGTCGATGAGCACCTACTCAGAGTTGGCGGCCTTGGTGTGTAATGGCTTCTTCAGGATTCCAGGATGATGTAATCTATCTTCTTCTGGGTTCCAGCTTGAAGTGAAAGCTTTACAAAAGAACTCGTTATTTTATAGTGTGACCACAACGATCCGTATAATACTAGAACAACTATCCATAAAACTTGAAAACCACGACCCATAACAATCGACACCACGACCTATGTAATGTTGACAACCATGATCCATATATCATAACAACCATAATCCATTTTACATGAAAAGCACTATAAAAAAAATAGTGAGTCAACAATGATCCTGTGCCTGGGTCATTTCTTACCCATGTGAAGGATCGTAGTTGTCATCTACCAAGGGTTTTGTTTGTAATTGTGCAAGGTAGAGATGACTTTGAGCAAGTCAACCAAAGCCCTCACCATATCCTGTTTGAAGCCCAAGTCCTTGGACTACATCTCCGTATCGTGGTTATTATGTTATACGGGTCGTTGTGTTAATGTTCGATGTGCCGTAGTTAAATGATGATATATATCGTGGTTTTCATTGTATATGGATCGCTACAGTTATGGATCATTTATTCAATTTTTGTGGACCAGTATGCCCTTGACACTTAAACAGAGGTAATGATGAAAGGTGATGTCAGCACCGTATTTATGTTGTGCTTGTAAGTCTCATAAGATTTTGGTTATCTCTTAGCTATGGGACAGATCTTATGTAAATTTTCAATCTACACTGATTGTTAGTTATTAGAGTATGTACTAATCTTTATCCAAAAATTTGAACCTTATAGGCATAGTTGATCACACCGAAATAAACGATTATAAGCTGTTGAGAACTATGTGGGTTGTACATCTGCCTGATCAAACTTATTTTTAGGCGATGCCTTTATACATGTTCATTACATATGATGGTCAGTTTACATGAAATATATATCACTGTGGACCCTATATGTCTTAGTTCATACCGAATATGTCACATGCACATACATTATGTGTGCTAAAGGCAGGAAGTTCACTTATGGTTTCAAACGCAGAAGGTCAATCGTCGATCATCTGGTTCAAGTCTAAGGGCTCATCATAAATCAATCTAATCCATTGGAATCTTTCATGGATGATGGATTCCTTTGAAAAAAAATTTAGTGATACGTATCGAGCATTAGTGGCCCACACTGCGTAAAGATGACAAATTATGGGCTTTTACAAAAACTATTGGTTGAACTGTTGTGGTCCATTGGATTCAAATATTTTGTCCATTGTTTGGGCTTTTTGATGTTACAAATTAAATAGACGGTGTGGATTAGAGAATATCTGTAGTTCGATGTGACTTACGGAACACCACTATATCTTGGACGCTTACGAATGCTTTTACGGACTCTAACGTTTCCAAACACAGAACATCAATAATCTGTCCCCATATGGATCACCGACTATATCTTGAAGCTTCTTCTCTGGGACCCCTTCACCTTTTATCCCTAATCCTTGTTTCTATTTTTACTGGTTTTGAATCTTCTTCACTGGGCCCCTCCATCGCCACTTAGTGAGCACATCTAAAAGTTCAATGCATCTCAGTGCAAAGCAAGGTAATGGTTGATAGGGTGGATCTATGGTGGTTATTATGTTATGTGGGTCATGGGTGTGAACCACGACCCAATGCATATGACTATAATGAAATGTATATCATGACAATCAACACCGAATGGATTGTGGTTGACATGGTCACTAGTCAGTGCATCGTGGCCCACATGTTATATGGGTCATGGCTGTGAATCACGCCTCAATGTAGATGACGTCAACGATATGTATGGTATGATAACCACAATATGTATGATATGTAATTGCTTGTGGTTGTCGTCCATGATGTTTCATCACAAACAACCATGATCTTATGAGAACACGACCCATATAACATGACAACCACGATCCACCTATCATGAGTGACACGACCTGTTGTTAAGCTCACCATTTTCTCTATGGGTCATGGTTTAAATGCATAATAATTCATGGATCGTGGTTAACATGCTTCAAGGTTCATATACCATGAAGTATATATATTACAGTTTAAATGACATTATCGTAAACAATGTAAAATATAAACCAACATATTAAGTCATTATCAGCCTCAAAATTAGCCAGTAAGGATGAAACAACATCGATGCTGGTTGTGACCTATTCATTTGCATCTAGAGCATTTGGGTGTTGTCCCATCTTCTGTGGGTCGTGGCTGTGAATCATGGTAGTAGTGCTATACGGGTCGTGATTTTGCCAACATAGATCACAATAACAACCACAATATCATTGTTGTAATTATTTATCAATATTTTAATTTTTTGTATTGTTAAAAACTGAGTGTAGATATGTCGTTATCTTACCCATCGTTAGACATTTAGGACTACGCTTCCCTTGTTGAATTATCACCAAGGTCGAGAAAAAGAAAGAATAAGTGTGGTTTGTGTGGCATAAAATTTGTGATCAATACTAATCGGTTTCGGTTACACTTGCCATGTCGAGGTGGTGATGCAAAACCATGCCTAAGTGCCCCCAACGATGTCTGAAATATTTTCCAAGCCCTGTTGGATTCGAATAAAAAACCTTCCACTCCATCCAAACCATGTGCTTCTGGATCTTGTACACGAATGACATCCACAAAAATGCAGAGGAGGATGCCAGATTAAAAGCTTTGGAGGAAGAAAAATTTCAACTCTCGTTGAAACACAGTATGGAAGATGTTTCTAGGCCTCAACGATATTCGAGTCAAAGACAACATGATGTTGAAGCTGGATTGAGTGCGACAAATAACACAAAGAAAAAGAGTAATGAATTCAAATTCCTGACCCGTCTCGATGAATTTTATAAGGCATTGGGTACTATATACAATTCTTCACATAAAAAAAGTTTGAAAAATCTACTTCAAAGTGTAAAAGAGCATGAAGGAAATATCTCTTCGCCTTCTGACTTAGAGGAAGAGAACCAATATGTATATGAAAAAATACATAGCAGTTCTGATGGATTAGATGACAGTACAGGAAGGCACTCCTCCTATGGAGGTTATTAGTTATAAATTGTCATTTTGAGCAATGTAATTATGTAATTTGGAAGTTTTTTAATCATAAATTATGCATTATATATATATATATTATCACTTTGTTCAACTTCAAATTTGACAATCGAGTGGTTAATGTCAGTAGGATGCCATGCAACTATTGGTTTTTTGATGTTAGAAATACCATTTTTAACATTGCAAGTACAAAACACATAGAGCATTATAATCACAATCCATATAACCTGAAAACCGCAATCCTTACGGATCCTAGTTGTCCATATATGATATTTTACTGCACCTGAAAATTACATTATTCGTGAACTCCGCAAGATGACTATAAATTCAATCAGTGAACTTTCCTTTAACTACAAGAATAACAGGATAAGGAAGAACAATAGTGATTGGATGAGAGCTACAGGTGGGCCAATTTGAGCTCTTCAAATCTTTTAGCGGCCCTAGCTTTCGCTTTCTTTGTCCCGTTGTACCTCTTGATCCAGTACAGCCTTTTCTCGTTAAAGTCCCGATCACGAGACCAAGCGGAATGACACCACTCGATTTCTATGTCCGCCGTAGAAAAATTCTCTGCGAGTTGCCGAAGTTCTGAAATTATCTTCAGAATTTCCTATGGAGGCTGTTGATCTTTAGGAAGATCATGAATGTCCCTGAGGAAAGAGAAGGGATCTCTCATAGAGGATGAACGCGAGGACTCGATGCCTTCTTCGAATATCTCCTCCACTATTTTGATTGAAAGTGCAACGAGATCCATGAATGCTTAAGGTGTTACAATAAGGATTCTGGTTCGGATTGTATTGTGAAAATTTGAAACCTAAGTACCACTTTTAATGGCTGATCAAACATTCCGAAGGGTCGTGCTAATTACAAAGGGATTAAGGGGAAGTAGCGACATTAAAGAAAGTAATTGAATCCAAGTACCACTTTTATATGCTTGTGAACGAGTGGTTAATGTGAGTAGGATGTCTTGTGACTATTGGTTTTCCAAGGCTCGTGACTGTCAACCACGTTTTTTGACATGCACAATGGATCGTTGTTGTATATGTGTAGTTAAATATGGATGGGAAACACAATCGATATATGGTGACAACCACCACCCCTGTAACATTAAAGCAACAATACATATCATCATACAACCACGATCCGTCGAACATCATAACCATGACTCGGCTAAGATGAAAACCACGGTCCATAACAACAACGCCAGTCTATATGACAACCATGAAATGTCATGTGATATGATCCCATGGTTCACGTGCATGTTAGATCGTGGTTATTGTCCATGTAGATTCTTAGTTCACAACCACGACCCTAATCCTGTCCCCTGAAAAAGCCTACATGATATGTGTACACGACATGACTCCTATAGATCGTGCTTATGTGTTTCGTCCATGATGTACATAATCCATAGAACATTACAATCACGACCCATATAACATGACAAACAAAACCCATATAACATGACAAACACGTTTCATGCAACATGGGACTAGCACCACCTGCAACCCACAGCCCATATAACATGGAAAATTACGAGGCGTATAACATAAAACCCATGACCACTCTTTAATGACTGGTGTTCTTCTTGCAATCATGATCCATGTAACACAATCACAATCATATGGAACAATCGTTGTTGTCATACACATTGGGTTGTGATTCCTAACTACTATCAATGTGGAAGACAACCACGACTCTTTGTTCATCTCATCCACGACCATTCCCTTGGAATTAAGCGCGATCCTCCAGAAACAGCGCCATATTCTTCTTCTTCATGAAATCAGACTAAAGTCACTACTTCCCTATAATCCATTTGGCACCGAGCGCGTCCCTTAGTTATCCATGCGACCATACCGAATCACCGGGACCCTTCGAAATCGGCGCCTTGACCATTGAATGGCCAGCACATAAGAGTGGCACTTTAGTGATACTTCCACAAGCCAATTCATGCATTTCTTTGCCCTCTCATTTTTAAAAAAATGGAGTAAATATTCGAAGAAACAATAGAGCCCCTATCGCATTCTTCTTTTATTAGTGATCCCTTCTCCTTATGGACATTCACGATCTTCCTGAAGCTCAACGGCCTCCACAGGAAGTTCTGAGAACAATTTCAGAAATCTATGAACTCGACAATTTCAATGGGCACCGAGCCAGTGGAAAAATGTTAACTGGTTTATGGCTTTTGTTCATGTAGCAAAAATTACAACAGTGGCGTTATGTTCCCCATTGTATGTTAAATGGGTTTTGGCTTGCATGCTACATGTGGCGCTTACTCCGGACGCTCGCTCTGAATCTGAATGAAAGGGTCGTAGTTTTTAACCATCAAAGATGAGAGTGATTGTCAGTGAAATTGGTCGTGGCTATCTTACAATGTTTGTAGTTTATTTGTTAAATCAGTCATGATTGTCTTACAATGGATCGTGATTTTCAGTTTATATTGTTCATGGTTTGTAATGTAATATGGGATGTATTTGTCATGTTAGATCGGTCGTGGCTGTCTTACCATAAACAATTATCTTCAATGTGCACCTAGCGAGGTTTGGTCGTGGTTTGCATGGCAGATTGGTCGTGAAGATGACATGGGTCGCATTTCACATTAATAGTGGGTCATTACTGTTAGGGGATATGGGTCGTCGTTCTTATTTAATAGTAGGGATCCACTATTTATCATAACCATAGCACAATGCAAGGGACAATCATGACCCATTATTGATCAAAGTTTCATGGGTTGTGGTATCATTTGATATGGGTCGTTGTTATAACATTGTATATGTCTTGGTTCTGATGAAATTTGAATCCTGAATGAAAGTATCAGAGGGTCGTGGTTGTCTTCTTATTCCGATCATGGTTTTCATGTAATATGTTTCATAATTGATGTATTGCATTGATCGTAGTTGTCATTTGATATAGTAAGATCTTAGTTTCTTACACTGATTTTTTACACTACCCATTTACAACCAGGATCATTATATCATGAAAACCACAACCTATTGCTGTGTACACTATTTTCATCATTCTATTCTTGGCTTAGATGTATAAAGGCCCATGATTATCAGCCACGTTGGGCCGTGGTTTACATGAAACATGGGTCATGACTATCATTGGATAGGTCTTGGTTTTCATGATACATGGATCCTGAAATGGATTGATACATAGCTCGCTGTTATCATTTTATTTTGGTTGTGCTATATGTGAAGCAATGGTCTTAGTTGATCTGGATTGTGGCTGTCATGTTAAATTGGTCGTGGTTTGCAGTCATAATTGTTTGTGGTTTCCGTCCATGTTGGATCGTTGCAAATAACCATGATCTTATGAGAAACACGACCCATAGAAAATGACAACCATGGTCCACCTATCATGAGCATCATGACCCATTGTTAAGCTCACTATTTCCTCTATTAGTTATGGTTCAAATGCACAAGAGTCGTGGATCGTGGTTAACATGCAGTAAGGTTCGTGAATCAATAAGTATATATATTATAGTTCAAATTACATTATCGCAAACAATAAAAATATAAACCAACATATTAAGTCATGATCATGGTAGTTATACAAAGATGGTTCGTGGTAGTTATGCAAATATTGTTAGTGGTTGACATGCACAGTATATCATTGCTCACATCTCACGTGGGTCGTGGCTATGAATCATGGTAGTAATGCTTTATGGGTCATGGTTATGCAAACGTATATCACAATAACGAACCGTATAGCATGACAACTACGATAGTGGTTACTCCTCTTAAGGTCGTGGTTGTCAACAACGACCCAACATGGATGACAACCACAACCCATATGACCATGACCAATGCTTCACGTATACCACCTCCAACACCCCCCCCCCCCCCCCCCCCCCCCCCCCAAAGAACCATACTATACAAATCAACAAATGTACTGTGCACATACATACAGTAATAGAAGTAAATTTAATATATATATTACACTACTCATTCATAGGACAATAACGCAAGAAATCAGGTGAGAACTACAACCCTTGTAACATGACAACCATGATACATGAGAACTACAACACAGACAATATGTAACCACGACCCATACATTCTAGGTTTCCTTGCTTACTTTCCAAATCTAATGTCCATTTCTGGTAAAATTTCCTCCCCCGATATCGTATTTAAAGAAATCTTGGCTGAGAAATTATCTCATGGGTAAGAAGTGTATGGAAGCTCCACTTTTACTTGCTCACTTTAAAATCCAATGAAGAATTTTATACATTGAAGCTTCCTTTTTCCTCTCCACATATCTCCAAAGGAAATGGTTTCATTTCCACTGGCTGGGTATCCGTTGATATTGTCAAGATGCCGGAGTTCGAAAGATGTCTTTAGAACTTCCTATTGAGGCCGTTGAGCGTTAGGAAGAACCAGCTTGACTCGAAACCCAATTACCACATCTTTGTCTTGTCATTCAATCATCTAAGGGTTGTGCATGATTCTGAATGGTCGCTGGATCATAACGGATTGCGTGGAAGAAGCGACATTAATGCGATTTCCTGAGACGATTGTGGCAGTTGTGGCTATCAGGTTACAGGGGTCGTGTTTTTTTTTTAGTTATATGGATCACGGTTCTTACGCCATATGGGTTGATAGTGTCATAACATAAACACATGACACACATGAAGTAAGAATCACGCCCCATATAACATGATGACCACGACCATTATTATAATACATATGAATAATGGGTCGCTTCAATGGGAACCCAAGGAGCTGACAAACACTGCTGAGAAGGTCCATATAATATGGTTCGTGGTTATCGTGTTATATTGATCACTGTTAGAATGTTATATGGGTTGTGGTTGCTAGTCCTCTTTCCAACGGTCCACAATCCAACGTTGGATGATAACCACGATGCAAAGCGGATAAAAACTGCAATCCATTGTGCATGTGAAACATTGTCCAACGTATAGATTGAGTGTGAAGACGACATTAAAAACCACATGGTTGATGAATCGGTATGAATGGTTTGATAGAAAAAGGAAGAGAACATGTTAAAAACCACAACCACGATCAAGAGAACATGACAACCACGATCCATATAACATGACAACTACAAACTATATAGCATTACAATCACGACCCATATAACATGAAAATCGCGACCCTTATAGAATTGCAACCACAACCTATTTAACACTGTAATTGCCAGAAGAGAAGCTCAGTGATGCGCAGGACTCTGCAAGTTTCTTCCAATTAAATTTACAAATGGAGATATTATCATATTTTATTCCTTCCACTTCGGATTCAGTGCGACCCTTTGGAATTGGCGCCACATGTAGCATCCAAGCGACGACCTTCTCGATGTTCAGGGCACCATGATAAAATTTATCATGCGGCGTGCTGATTCTAAAGTGTAGCATTGCTGCCACACTGAAGGTAAGTAGAAGAAAAGATAAGTAGTCCCGTGTCATTGCAGAGAACTATTCTTCAAAAATGTTTTTCCGCTGGCTGGGTGCCTGTTGAAATTGTCGAGTAGCCGGAGTTGTGAAATTGTTTTGGAACTGTTTGTAAAGGACGTTGAGCTTGTGGATGATCGTCAACATCATTGAGGAAAGGTAAGGGATCACTAATAAAGGAAGAATGAGAGAGAGACTCAATGGCTTCTTCGAATATCTCCTCCATTATTTTGAATGAAAGAGCAAAGAAATTCATGAACGTGTAAGGTGATGCAACAAATAAGGATTCTAGTTAGAATTGGCTTGTGAAAGTAATATGAAGCATAAGTACCACTTTTATAGGCTGGTCATTCAATGGTCAAGTCGCTGATTCCGAAGGGTTGTGCTGAATCTGAAAGGTCATGCCATTCCGAAGGGTCGCGCTATGTTACCAACGAATTGTGTGGGCACATCATAACATAAAACCACGACACATATAAAGTAACAACCATGACACATATAACATGGTTCGTGGTTCTCATGTTATATTGGTCATGGTTGGAAAATCATATGCGTCGTCGTTGTCATTCCTTCTTTCAACGATCCATGACCCAGTGTTGGATGACAACCACGATCCAATGTGGATAAAAAACATAATCCAGTGTGCATGTGAATCACGATCTATCATGGAAGATAATCATGATCATTTATTAGTCACATCCATGACCATTCCCTTCAGATTGAGCGCGATCCTCCAGAAACAATGCCACATTCTACCTTTTTAGGAGAGGACATTAACTCGCTACTTCCCCGTAATCCTTTGAGCAACGAGTGCGATCCTTTGAAATCCGCATGATCGTTCAAAATCACCGCGACCCTTCGGAATTAGTGCCTTGACCATTGAATGACTCACTACTTCCCCACAATCCATTGGGCATCGAGCGCGATCTTTTAAAATTCATGCGACTGTTTAGAATCAGCGTGACCCTTCAAAATCATTTCCTTGACCATTGAATGACTTGCTACTTCCCCGCAATCCGTTGGGTACCAAGCGTGTTCCTTCAGAATGTGCGTAACCATTCAAAATTAGCACAACCATTTGGAATCGATGCCCTAACCATTGAATGACTCGATACTTCCTCGAAATCCATTCGGCACCGAGCGCGATCCTTTGGAATCTGTGCGACCGTTCAGAATCAGCGCGACCCTTCAGAATCACCGCCTTAACCGTTGAATGACCACCCTATAAGAGTGGTAGTTCATCCACAAACCAATCTAAACCTTATTGCAACGCCTTTCTCATTAATGTATTTTCTTCGCTCTTTCATTCAAAATAATGGAGGAGAAAGTCGAAGAAGCCATCAATTCCCTATCCCCTCATTCTTTAATGATGATTTCGTCTCTTTTCACAGGGATTTGATGATTTTCCTGTAGCCACACCGTCTCCGCGGGAAGTTTTAAAGACAATCTTTATAGCTCTTTCGACCCTTAGTAATCAGTGTGCCCCATGATAATAAGTGCTTGCCATATAACATGACAACCACGACCGCTATAACATGACATCAAGACTATAATCACAACACATTAGGAAGGACATTCTCTTCAATGGGACCCAGCGAGCTACAAAAAACACTGGCAATAATGTCTTGTTTAAGACTGACCTTCTCAACAGAGTTTTTGATTAGGCTAAAATAGGACATTCTCGATAGAGTTTTTTCCGCTTGCTAAGTACCCGTTGAAGAGATCTACTCTTCAGATTGTGACCGTGAATATGGTCGTGGTTGTCATGTTAAATCTATTAGTTGTCATACTTGAAAGGAAGTAGTCGGATGATTCATTTACCGTGGTTGTTATGTTAAATGGGTCGTCGCTTGCATGTTACATGTGGCGTTTATTGCGAAGGGTCATGGTGAATACAAAGGGAGTGGTCGCGCTGAATCCAAAGGAAAGGTCATAGTTATTAACTAGTGATGATGAGAGTGAGGAGGATGATAATATCTGCATTTGTAAGGTTAAGTGGAAGAGTCTTATGCATCACTGAGCTCCTTTTCTGGTAGCAACTATGTTATATGGATTGTACTTGTCATGGATTGTTTTTTTAATGCTATCCTGGTCATGATTTTCATGTTATATGGGTCGTTGTTTGTAATTTTACATGGCAGTATACACTAACAATGTTATGAAATTATAAGGATCGTGGTTGTCACCTGATATTGGTCATGGTTTGAATGGCAGAAGTGTCATGAAGATGACATGGGTTGTGGTTGTGTGCTTATTTCGTGTGGTTCGACCAGCCTATATGGCTTGTGGTTGATGTGTTATATTGTTCGTCCTTGTTATGTTATGTGGGTCGTGTTTGTTACCCTACATGGGTCATCACTGTCTGCTGATTTCATGTGGTGTGTTATACCTTATATACTGGTCAAATAACAGTAAATCTGCTAACAACCAAAGAAATGTAACATAACAACCACCACCCACATAACATGACAACATCTACCATATAACACTAGAAAACGACCCATATAACTTAACAAATACGAGCCATTTAAATGGGTCGTGGTTCTCATATTATATGTGTCGTGGTTTCCTTTCCTCTTTACTCAGATCCACGATCCTGTGTTGGATGACAACCACGATCCAACTTGATACCACGTTGCTGAAGAACAAGACTAACTAACTACCTTCTATTTGGTAGCTCACCACGTGATAATCACTACTTCCCACATATATTCACTAGAATGATCCATTGTGCTTGTCAACCACGAGATCCAACTACATGGTTGTAACCAACCTGGTTGACAAGCTCGATCCATTGCGCATCTGAGTCACGATCACAAAACGGGGTTGTTGTTGTCATACAAACTTGGTGATGGTTTCCAATCACGATCCATTGTGGTTGTTAATTATGATACATTGGTCATCGTATCCACGACCCATCTCATTCACTAAACCATAATAGAAAATATGTAGAATAAACATCAAATACACCAATCCATTCAACATTTAATTACTAATCAATATTTGACCCTCTTCGTTGGTCTACACATCGTTTCATCTTGTTTTTATACGTTACCAACCTTATCTTCTAACTTTTGGAGCTGCAGACAGTTGTATGCAATTGTCTTTTGAAATTTAGTAATGTCTTCCTATGGAAAAAGAATGAAGTAATATTAAATCAAAGGACAGAGCAATCAAGATTTAATGTAGATGAATATATAAATATACACTGATCTTCGTGAAGTCAATTTTCGCATGCTGCTCAAGAAGTCTAAATATTTTAGCATGAACACGCCACAATCATCTGAGTTGTCTTACCTAGGTCTGTCACTGATTGTCTTCAAACTCCATGGCTTCTCCTAGAACTTAGATACATTATCAAGAATATGGAATAGCCATCTCAGTCCATCCATTACCTACGCGACAATCAACTCGTTGTTCTCTTTCAACTCGGTACTCTGGTTGTCGTACAAAGTGACATCTCTCTTTTTTGGATTAACAATAGCCAAGAACCAGTGCAGGGCCCTCGCGTTGAGTGGGATGTATAACTGTCAAGCACAAGAAATATGACAACAGTTAAAAGACTTGCCTTTTCAAAATGAATAATATCATTTAAGTTCATGTATATGTGCAAGTAAATAGGCTCTTACCACTTCATACTTCCATAGAGGCTTTGATCTACCTCAACTATCGACTATTTCTATAAGCATTTCATTCGATTTTCCATTCTTGATGATGGCTTATCGATCCTTATGGTTGCCAACTCTATAAGTTTGGAATTCGCTAATTTGGACTTCCATGATTTATTGTTGATATATTGGAAAGGGTCAGACACATAAATAATTAATGATATTTTAAAGATAACTATGGTCCTCAAATTCACATTACCATAAATATCGATGGGATGAATGCTCATTCCTGTCTACCTCGTGGTCTCTTTTCCTAACACACTGATAGGTAGCATAGGTAATTATCGATGACCTAGAAAATGAGGAAGTCATGTGATATAATTTTCATACATCGATATTAAATAAATAAATAAATAAAGTCAATATTTAGAGACTTACCTCAGAGTCAAGCTATGATTTTACGTCATAGATGCTCTTCGGCCAGACAGGTGAATTTGATGATGCCCTGACAACTCTCAACTCATTATCTTCGGCTTCAGTTAGAGCTTGGTGTAGATCCACGTACCCCTAACGACTCTCCTTTATAGGTAGAGCTCGGTGGGGTTCTACTGCATCGCGGTGTGGTCTCCCTTCCTCACACACTTGTGAAGTATCAATGTTGAGCTGTAATAAAACTATATATTATCTATGCAATTCACATCATAATGTCCATTGAAAACCATGATCCAAATGCAATTTCACGTACAGTTGTCTTATTAGCTTCATCCTTTAGTAGATTTATATCCTGGCTCTGCGCAGCATGGAGGTCCTTCGGATTCAAAATTTCTTCTTCGTTGCTTTGCACCGAAGTGATTTTCTCCTGTAACACACACATATTATTTGATTTATATGCATTTCAACACGTCATGTAGTGAAGTCATGCTGTCATCCATGCAGTGACGTGGATCGTGGTTGTTGTCCACATAAGGTCGAGCTTCACATTTGACCTGGTTCGTGAATCGTGTCTGTCATCCATACTGTGTCGTTGTTCATACATGATCTACACTAGACGATATCCATGACCAATTATTACACGATCACCATGACCAATAGATGATAACAAAGACCGAAAATGTGTCCATAACAAAACGGTCCTCATTGGATCGTGTTTGTCATCCAAATTGGGTCATGTACTAACCACCCACGACCCACTGTGGCTGGAAACCACGATTCATTAGTGAGTTGGTTCATCCCAGCCTTAATGGTGGAGTTGTTGACCTGTTATAAACCTGTATAGTATAAGACATTAGACTCATAGTGACCTATTAAATATTAATAATCCAAAGGCAAACCACATACATATTATCCTACATCATCAACATTAGGTCGTAACGTCAACCACAACCCATATGGACGATAAACACGACCAATCACACATGGTAGGAACGATCTGACCTTCATAATGACCACGATCAAACATGGAACACAACTACGACCAAAATTCAACTTCATAACTTTATTGCTTATACCTCCTCTTCAATATGCTTCATCTGCTCATTCATATACTCATTCTCATTCCTGAGATCGCACTAAATGGACATGGGCCTGTCACAACGACCCGCACTGTATGATAACCATGACCCAAAGAGGGACACAACAATGACCACTAAGATTTAGGAAAAATTCAACTTCATTTACCTTCATCCCCTATATTTCCTTTTCAAACTACTTCATCTGCTCCAGCAGCGAAGCATTCTCCACGATTGGAGGGCTAGTCGAAGGGACGTCCTATACTAAATCTGTAAGT
Source organism: Magnolia kwangsiensis (assembly GCA_037074715.1). Taxonomy (NCBI): domain Eukaryota; kingdom Viridiplantae; phylum Streptophyta; class Magnoliopsida; order Magnoliales; family Magnoliaceae; genus Magnolia; species Magnolia kwangsiensis. The sequence goes on from CM073572.1 coordinate 158,487,830, forward strand.
GTTATGATTTCATATACTTTGGTTATCAAATTTTATGGTGCCAAAACCTATATCTATGTCTTGTATATCTTGTGTTTCATGTTTGAAACTATTCATTGCTTCAAGACATCATATTTCAAGACAAGAACTTAAATGAAGAAAGTTTCAAGTCATGGATGAAGAATTCAAGAATAGAAGTCTTCAAGTATGCATGTTCAAGATACAATCAAGTTCAAGTATAGTAGAAGATTTTGTCAAGTCAAGAACAAGCTCAAGAAGGCCTACAACAAGATTCGTAAATTCTCAAGCTTCTCTTTAGGGTTATTTGAGTGTACAGACTATCAATGTCCATCTCACTTTTAAGGTTTGTTTGACCTTAGATTGACCTTAAGATGGGCTTTACTGTAGGTCATTCTGGATACATAATTCGTATATTTTAATATACTTGTTCGGGCTATTTTAAGACTAGTCCTAGGGACTTCAAGACCAGTCCTAGCTCTGCTATGACCAGTCTTGAATTTTCAGGACCAGTCCTAGGTTGTTGAAAATTTTTAGATCTTTCTGGTTGTCCTACGACCAGTCCTGAACATCCTTCGACCAATCCTGTGAGTTGTACGACTCGTCCTTCAACCAGTCTTAGGCCTACGACTTAAAGTCCACTAATTAAATTGAGGGTCCTACGACCGGTCGTAGGTAACCCACGACCGGTCGTAGGTGGCCCACGACCAGTCGTAAGCTACCTAGGACCGGTCGTGGAACAACAAATCCTTATCCCACGAAAATCTTGGAAAATCTTTGAAGCTACAACCAGTCCTAGGATCCTAAGACCAGTCATAGATGAGATTTTTTAGGCTATAAATAGAGCACAAACTTCAGAGTTTTAGCAATTCAAATCAATTCTATTCAAGCATTCTTTAGGCTATACTCTGAGATAAGTTTGTGTTGTTTTTAAGCTACTTTGTGCTCATTTAATATTCCTTTTGCTAGCTTGTTTATTATTTGATTTTGATCTACATTCCAATCTTATTTGAAAAGGGGAATTTCTGATATTCCTTCTTCTTGGATTCAAAATCAAATAGAATTAGCCCTTTTGATTTAAAATCAATTAGACTTAGAACCATTCTTAAAGTGAGTATTGGACTTTGAACGTTGAATCGAACTTCTACTCCGATTGGTTCTACCGGGCTACTTCAAAAGGAGATTCAGGTATTTTACATTTGTGTAATTTACTTTCTTTGATTTTGTTTGAGACTTGCTAGAAAAATCTCATTGTATTAGTTATCTAAGGAGAGCCAGAAAACTCAGATTGTGTGGGTTTTTAGATTGTGTAAGCCCGAGATCAAAGACACAATTGCGAAGGTTTTAAGTGAACCTGTGAAACCTATTTTGATAGTGCATGCTAATATCCCCTGTGTGAGGATATTAAGAGTGGAGTAGCATTCTGTGTGGCTGTTGGATAACAGTTCGTATGCACACAGGCAAACCACTATATATCGTTGTGTTGTGAATGTGCTTTATTCTTTCATTTCTTTATTCATTCAGTTTTATGGTTTGTATTTGTGAATAAATGTTGTAATCTTTTTATTCCAAACTAGTGTGAGGAATGTTGTAATAACTTAGGATTTATTTCTGCAAGTTATTTTGATTGCTTTGCCTTTTCATTCCTCATTGGTTTGTGATACAAGGACGTTCTAGAAATAAGGTTGTCCTACCTTAAACCTTTGGTTTTTTGTGTAAGGTTGTCCTTAGAACTGATATAGTATCATTCTCTTTATTTTAGGCTATTGAGATTAATTTTAATTCAGCATTGTGCTTTATTTCTTTTATTATGCCGCTGTTTTAGTTTTATTTGGCATTGCCCTATTCACCCCCCCTCTAGGGCATATAGCTAGGCCCCTTTCAAGTGGTATCAGAGCCTAATAGCTCGTGCTTATTGTTTATTTATTGGATTTTTTTCATGAGCTAATGATCTAAGCTATATTAAGATGTCAAATTTTGATAGCCTATCAGTCACTAGGCCACCACCCTTTAATGGCACAAACTATGCTTATTGGAAAGCTAGGATAAGGATCTTCCTCAAATCCTTGGATGAAAGTGTGTGGCTGGCCACAGTGATGAATGGAACCCTCCTATCACTGAAGTAACTAATGTCGATGGTTCAAAATCAATGGAAGTAACGACTTATTCTCTTTGGACCACACTTCAGAAAAGTGAGAGTAGTGGCAATGCAAAAGCACTAAATGCAATTACTTGTGCATTATCACCAGATGAATTCAAAAGAATCATCTCTTATGAAAATGTAAAACAAGCATGGGATGTATTAGAAATGACACATGAGGGTACATCTATTGTCAAGAAATCTAAAGTCCAACTCCTCATAACTAAATTTGAAGAAATTCATATGGAGGAGAATGATATGTTTATGGACTTCTACACTAGATTGAATGACATTGTTAACTCTATATGGGGTCTTGGTGATAGAATCCCAGAAAGTAAAGTGTGCACAAAGATACTACGCTCACTTCCTAAACGGTTTAATTCTAAAGTAACCGCGATTCAGGAACTTCGTGATATGGATACCATGAGGGTTGAGGAACTAGTTGGTTCACTTCAAACCTACGAGTTATCCTTTAAAGCTCCTAAAGGAAAATCTATTGCTCTCAAATCATCTAAAAATGTTTCACAAGAGAGTACTTCGGATTCAGAAAATTTCGAAGATGATATGACGCTTTTAGTAAAAAAGTTTTACAAAATTTTCAAAAGCAAGAAAAAAGTTGATTTTCAAAAGACAAATGATAAGAGACGATCTAAACCTAGAGCTCGAAAATCTTTGAAAGATAATCAATGTTACAACTGTCAAGAGTATGGGCACTTAACTAACAAATGTCCTAAAAAGGACAAATAAAAAAAGAAAAGCATGATGGCTACTTGGGATGAGTCGTCTGATTCGGAATCCTCTTCTAAATCAGAAGATTCTGAAACCAAGTCGGGCGATGATGTTAAAGCCCTTATGACTCTAGCCAGGATCACTTTTTCAGATAATGATGATTTATCTAGTGAAGAAAATCTGAATAGTGATTGCGATAATGAAGATGATCTTCAGGATGCCTATAATGCCCTTTATAAGGAGAGTTGTAAAATTACCGTCAAGCTTAAATTACAAAAAGAAAAATTTTCTAAGCTTAAGGAAGATTATGAGTCTCTTGTTTTAGAAAAGTCTCATATTTCTGATTCTTTTGAAAAGACCAAAGGTGATTTAGATTTCAAAACCTCCAAATTTAAAGATTTGAGATTCGAAAATGAGAAACTTAAAAAAGAGGTAGCTTCTCTTCTGAGTTTGAAAGACACATGGAGATATGCCCAAGGTGATCCTAAATTGGAAAAATTATTGTCCGGATCAAGAAAATATGGCTATCGATCCGGTTTGGGCTATGATAAGAATACATCTCCTAAACAAAAGAACATTGCTCCTAAATTTATAAAAGGAGAGTCTTCAATCTCAAAAGAAAAGAATACTTATCAAGGTTTTTCCAAAAATTCAAGGACTTTCAAAAACCTAAAAGAAGTCATGTCAACTTTGATTTTCAAAACTGAAATCCTTTGGCTGAAAAAATAATTGATCTACTTAAGGTGCTATTAAAGTCTAACTCTATAGGTCTCTCTTATAACAACAGACAGAAAAGGACCATCAATACTCCTAAACCCAAAACAGTTCTGAAATGGGTTCCTAAAGTTTCCAGCTTGGTTGCCCACACTGCTTTCAAAGCTACAAGCCATTCAAAGTGATACCTAGATAGTGGTTACTCCAGGCATATGACAGGAGACAAGGCTTTATTCACCGATCTAAAAGATATGACTGACGAGTCAGTCACATTTGGTGATGGAAGCAATTGCAAATCATTGGCCAAGGTACGGTTCAGCTTTACAACCTTCCTTTATTTAAGAATGTTTTATATGTTGAGGGAATGAAACATAACCTTCTAAGCATTTCTCAGATATGCGATAACAACCATAGTGTAAAGTTTTCTAATCAAGGTTGTGAGATATTTAATAAAAAGGGTTCTGTTATATTAACTGGTTGCAGAACTTCTGAAAACTGCTACATCGTTAGTGATGTAAGCTCATCTACTCAATCTTGTTACATGGTCCATACCGATGAGAATGAATTATGACATAAATACCTTGGACATGTACACTATCGGAACTTATTTAGATTGAGCAAAAGAGAACTAATTAGAGGTCTACCCAAATTGCAAAAAGTAGAAAAAATATGTTGTGAATGCCAGTTGGGCAAACAGACTAGGAGCTCTCACAAGAAAGTGAACTCCAATACCACATCTACACCACTCGAGCTTCTCCATATGGATCTTATTGGACCAACCAGATCGGAGAGTCGAGGAGGAAAAAAATACATCCTGGTTATCGTAGATGACTATACCAGATTCACTTGGGTATCGTTCTTAAAAGACAAAACTGAAACCCTGGATGAAGTGAGAAAGGTCATCAAACGAATCCAAAATGAAAAAGGTTCTCATGTTAGTAAGATCCGTAGTGATCATGGATCCGAATTCGAAAATAGTAGTTTTGAGAAATTCTATAGCGATTAGGGAATATCGCATGAATTCTCTACGCCCAAAACACCGCAACAAAATGGTATAGTTGAAAGGAAAAACTGAGTACTTCAGGATATGGATAATGTTATGTTGAATAAGCATGAAGCTCTCTAGAAATCTTTGGGCTGAAGCAGTTAATACCACATGTTATATTATTAATCGGGTTTATACCAGTAAATCTGATAATAAGACTGCTTATGAATTATGGTTTGAAAAGAAACCTACTATCAAATACTTTCAGGTTTTTGGCAGCAAGTGTTATATTTTGCGTGATCGTGAAAATTTGGGAAAGTTTGATACGAAGAGTGATGAAGGTATTTTTCTTGGTTATTCTTTGAATAGTCGAGATTATAAGGTTCTAAATAAGAGAACCGGTGTGATTCAAGAGTCCATCAATGTGGTCATTGATGATCATTTGAATACACCAGCTTCGAGTTCAGATGATGATGAAGCTCTTATTATCGATAAACAAGATACCTCATCAAGTCAAAAATAATCTGAACCAAGGACTGTCAAAGATTATCCAACCAATCAAATACTTGAAAACCCTCTCACTGGAGTTCGTACTCACAAACAACTTGAGAACATATGTAATTATGTTTGTTTTACATCCCAAATAGAACCGGTCAACGTGAAAGAAGCACTTTCTGATGAAAATTGGATAGTTACTATGCATGATGAACTTAATCAATTTGTTCGTAATGATGTCTGGTATCTTGTTCTTAGACCTAAAGATAACCACATTATTGGAACAAAATGAATCTTTAAAAATAGGTCTGATGATCTTGAAAATATAGTACGAAATAAGGCTAGACTGGTTATACAAGGGTACACTCAGATTGAAGGCATCTATTACGATGAAACCTTTGCTCTAGTCGCTCGCCTTGAATCAATCAGACTTTTTATTTCCATCGCATGCTTTAGAAAATCTAAGATTTATCAGATGGATGTAAAAAGTGCTTTCTTGAATGGCGATTTATATGAAGAAGTGTATGTTGAACAACCTTCAGGGTTTGAAGACCCCAAGTTATCTGACCATGTATTTCATCTCAAAAAGGCTCTCTATGGTCTAAAATAAGCTCCTAGGGCATGGTATGAGAAATTCTCTAAATTCTTACTTAGTCATAGCTTTCAAGTAAGAAGTGTCGATAAGACGCTCTTTGTTAAGAAGCATAACAATGATATTTTGATGGTTCAAATTTATGTTGATGATATTATTTATGGATCAACTTTCTCTAACATGTCTATTGAGTTTGCATAGTTAATGAAATCAAGGTTCGAAATAAGCGTGGTTGGCGAACTAAACTATTTCCTACGGTTGCAAGTAAAACAACAACCTGATGGAATTTTCATTTTTCAGACCAAATATGCTTCAAACTTGGTTAAAAGGTTTGGATTTGAGAATGGTAAGAACTTTGATACTCCTATGAGTACAATGTTAAGACTCTCAAAGGACTCTACAGGTAAAGATATATATCCTAAACTATATCGTAGTATGATTGGTAGTTTGTTGTATCTAACTGCTAGTAGACCTAATATCGCATTTAGTGTTGGTATTTGTGCGAGATATCAGTCTAATCCTAAGGAATTACATCTTACTGCTGTTAAACGGATTATTAGATATGTCACAAGTACTACGAATCTGGGTCTTTGGTATCCTTTTTGATACTAGTGTTCAACTAGCCGGGTACTCAGATGCTGATTGGGCCGATAATATTGATGATAGAAAATCAACTAGTGGTGGTTGTTTTTACATTGGAAATTGCTTAGTTTCTTGGTTCAGCAAGAAGCAAAGCTCAATATCGCTCTCCACTGCTGAGGCTAAGTATATTGTAGTTGGATATGCATGTACTCAACTAGTTTCGATGAAATGCATGCTAAGCGATTATGGAATTAATCAAGATTCAATGATCTTACATTGTGATAATTCCAGTGCTATAAATATTTTCAAAAATCCTATCCAGCATTCACGTACTAAGCACATTGACATTAGGCATCATTACATTCATGAGTTGGTTGAAGAAAAAAGTTATTTCCTTGGAATATATATCAACTGAAAATTAACTTGCTGATATATTTACTAAATCGCTCGACAAAAGTAGGTTTAATAAATTGAAATTTGATCTTTGTATGTGTATTTTACATTGAATATTCTTGCTTACATGTATCATAGTGTACTATATTTAGTATTATTTGTGTTTAAAATTTAATTTTTTACATTAAAAATATATTTTTGGTCGATACTCGACCGGTCGTAGCTGTACACGACCAGTCGTGATACGACCGGTCGTGAACCACACTCGACCGGTCATGGAGCTCGTGAATATGATATATTTTGGGGAAATCTCCTTCTTTTTCATTTCCACTCCGACCTACGACGAGTCGTGGCTCAACCAGTCATAAGATTTCTTATTTTTCTTCAAGGTGAGTCATATTTTATCATTTTTTTGAAGATTCATGCTCTATATGCTTTGATTTGATCATTGTGTAGCTAGATTTCATCTCTTATTGGTTTTTTCATGGGTTTCTTCTCAATTTGCTGATCTAGATAAAACTCATCCTTTCTTTTGTGCATTTCTCTTACTCTTTGTATATCTTTTTGAATATGAATGCTAGAGGAAAGAAGAAAACATCCCGTGGTCCATCCTCATCTAAATCTACACCGATAACAAAACGGTACCTTCGGTCACCCGAAGATGATTCTCAAGGTGTATGGGATTTGCGTGTCCATAATGTTATCGTTGAGCATACTGCAGATCTCAATCACATTGCTCCATATGGTATTGTCCCTCTCCTTGAATTTGTTGGCTGGGCTAACATTTTGCTTTGGGGTGGCTTGCATACCAGTCTATTGCACAATCAATAGTTGCATGTATCTCCGAATTCTCCCTTGACAACTTAACTTTTTCAATTGATACTAGAAAAGGGAAATTTGAAGTAGACCGTCATTTGATATCAGGTATTATGGATATACCTGTTAATGATGAAGGTATATCGATTCATACTCTATATGATAAACCATCTGAATCGAAAAAACGCATGTTAACAAGAGACTTATGCAAAATTGATGCACAATGGACACACAAAGGGAATGCGCTCCCTTCAAAGTATCTGTTACCTAGATACAGAGTATTACATCATTTTTTTATTTCAAATGTGTATCCTCGGTTCGGTAATAAAATCGAGTTGACTTCCTTCATGGTTTGTGTGTTGCATTCTATTGCTTCTGGTACTATGGTCTGCCTTCCTTCATTGATTTGTCATTTTATCATTCAGTTTTGTCTCCATCCGGGTCATAGTAATATTCCGTTTGGTTATCTTATGACTGTTTTAGCCACTCACATGCTTGTCGATAAACCTATTAATAAAGCACCAATTCATCATTTTATTTTTAATAATTCCAATCTTAATAAGATGAAGTTGGATTTGCTTCCTGGCCAAGTTGATGAAGGTGGTGTTGGTGGTGAAGCCGAAAATGAAGGGGAAGAGGGCGATCTTCCTCAACAAGATATTAATATGGATGATTTATTTGATGATATTGAAACTGATTCACTAAATGATCCTGATTACGATCCATCTAGTCATGATGCACGCCTTCGTGCATTGGAGGCGAAGGTTGACAACATGAGTATAGCCCATGATATGTAATTTAAATATATGTGAAAATATCTTCGTCGCATCAATAGAGGCTTACACCAGATTGATCCGACTATCCCTGCTCCCTCCTCTGGATCTGATTTGGCGAATTATCTTTTGGATAGTATAACATTATCTTTTATTTTGAATATTGTATTGTCCTTTTGATATTGTATTGTGGATTGATAATGGCTTGATGCTTCTGGCTTATATTTTGAAATATGTTATGTCCTTTCATATTTCTTTCCCATTATCTGCTTATTATTACTCTCTATATTGTTGTTATCTTTCCTATTGTGACTTTTCCTTGTCATTTTGTGACAAAAGGGGAGAGTAGTAAGGTAAAAGGGAATAGTATAGAAAGGGGGAGTAATGTGTTTGGATTGATTAATTGAGAAGGATATGTGGATTGAGAATATGGAGTCTTGATGTTTACATATTAATTACTGTTTATATGAGCAGTACTCGTATTACTCAGGGGGAGTAGAGTAATTTGTGATTTTATGGCTTATGATTCCTTATTATCTTTTATATTATGTGTTTTGTCATAAATTTGATAAAGGGAGAGATTGTAAGTGCTATGATTTCATATCTCTTTGGTTCTCAAATTTTGTGGTGCCAAAACCTATATCTATGTCTTGTATATCTTGTGTTTCATGTTTGAAACTATCATTGCTTCAAGACATCGCATTTCAAGACAAGAACTTAAATGAAGAAAGTTTCAAGTCATGGATGAAGAATTCAAGAATAGGAGTCTTCAAGTATGCATGTTCAAGATACAATCAAGTTCAAGTATAGTAGAAGACTTTGTCAAGTCAAGATCAAGCTCAAGAAGGCCTACAACAAGATTCATAAATTCTTAAGCTTCTCTTTAGGGTCATTTGAGTGTACCGACTATCAATGTCCATCTTACTTTTAAGGTTTGTTTGACCTTATATTGACCTTAGGATGGGCTTTACTATAGGTTATTTTGGATACATAATTTGTATATTTTAATATGCTTGCTCGGCCTGTTCTAAGACCAGTCCTAGGGACTTCAAGACCAGTCCTAGCTCTGCTATGACCAGTCTTGAATTTTTCAAGAACAGTCCTAGGTTGTTGAAGATTTTTAAATCTTTCTGGTTGTCCTACGACCAGTCCTGCACATCCTTCGACCAGTCCTGTGAGCTGTACGACTCGTCCTTCGACCAGTCTTAGGCTTACGACTCAAACTCCAGCAACTAAATTGGGGGTCCTATAACCGGTCGTAGGTGACCCACGACCAGTCGTAGGTGGCTCATGACCAGTCGTAGGCTACTCAAGACCGGTCGTGGAACAGTAAATCCTTATCGCGCGGAAATCTTTGAAAATCTTTGAAGCTACGATCAGTCCTTGGATCCTAAGACCAGTCGTAGATGGGATTTTTTAGGTTATAAATAGAGCACGAACTTCAGAGTTTTAGTAATTCAAATCAATTATATTCAAGAATTCTTTAGGCTATACTCTGAGATAAGTTTGTGTTGTTTTTAATCTACTTTGTGCTCATTTAATATTCCTTTTGCTAGCTTGTTTATTATTTGATTTTGATCTACATTCCAATCTTATTTGAAAAGGGGAATTTCTAATATTCCTTCTTCTTGGATTCAAAATCAAATAGAACTAGCCCTTTTGATTTAAAATCAATTAGACTTAGAACCATTCTTAAAGTGAGTACTAGACTTTGAACGTTGAATCGAACTTCTACTCCGATTGGTTCTACTGGGCTACTTCGAAAGGAGATTTAGGTATTTTACATTTGTGTAATTTATTTTCTTTGGTTTTGTTTGAGATTTTCCAGAAAAATCTCATTGTATTGGTTATCTGAGGAGAGTCAGAAAACTCAGATTGTGTGGGTTTTTGGTTGTGTAAGCCCGAGATCAAAGACACAATTGTGAAGGTTTTATGTGAACCTGTGAAACCTATTTTGATAGTGCATGCTAATATCCCCTGTGTGAGGATATTAGGAGTGGAGTAGCATTCTGTGTGGCTGTTGGATAACAGTTGGTGTACACATAGGCGAACCACTATATATCGTTGTGTTGTGGATGTGCTTTATTCTTTCATTTCTTTATTCATTCAGTTTTGTGGTTTGTATTCGTAAATGAATGTTGTAATCTTTTTATTCCAAACTAGTGTGGGGAATGTTGTAATAACTTAGGATTTATTTCTGCAAGTTATTTTGATTGTTTTGCCTTTTCATTCCTCATTGGTTTTTGATACAAGGACGTTCTAGAAATAAGGTTGTCCTTCCTTAAACCTTTGGTTTTTGGTGTAAGGTTGTCCTTAGAACTGATATAGTATCATTCTCTTTATTTTAGGCTATTGAGATTAATTTCAATTTAGCATTGTGCTTTATTTCTTTTATTATTCCACTGTTTTAGTTTTATTTGGCATTGCCCTATTCACCCCCCCTCTTGGGCATATAGCTAGGCCCCTTTCAAAATCATACACCAGAAATGAGCCAAAATAGGACATAACAACGACCAAATAAGATTCAGGATAAATTGATAAATTTAATTTCATGTATCCTCATTGCCTGAAATCCTTTCTAAGTTGCTTCACCTACTTCTGCAGTGAAGCATTCTCTCCTATGAGAGGGGTGATTGAAATAACGAATTCCTATGATGGGGTAGTATATTATTGTGTATTTCCCATGTATAATAACCACAACCCATAGTTCATAGAAACCACATCCCATCTTACGTAAAACCATGACTCTCGGCTGGATCATGGTTGCCACCAATGTTGGGTCGTGTATCAACCACGACCTGATGTGCATGGCAGCCACGACCTTTACTAGATAGTAACAATGATCATATGTGGATGATAACTATGATCCATTATTCATTTACCTTCGTTGACTGAAACTCAACTATTAGCTGATTCATCTGCCCCCATAGCGAAGCAATGTCATCTTTGAGATGGCTCATCCCATCTTCAAAATGTTTGAGACGATCCATCCCATCATCAATAGTTGTCGTTGTTGTTTTTATGTCGTTGACCTGTATTAAAATTATTATATAAGACAGCACATTCACAGAGACCTATTAACGAATAGTAAAACAGGGCAATTTCATGTACGTATTTTGTATTAATATTGTCTCTCAACAACTTCACTTCTTCGCGTAAAGAAGCATTATCCACCTTGAGGTTCTTTATTTCTCCGCCAAACTCTTCCTTTATTCCTTCCACTTCTTCACGTAACGAAACAATATCCACCTTGAGGTTCTTTATTTTTCCACCAAAATCTTCCTTTATTCCTTCCACTTTAGTGATAAGGAACTTAATTTGCTTATTAAATTTCTTTATTGCAGATCTTGATTTTTTATTATCTCTCAATACATTGCTAATAGCTTCCTGGATGGAGCTTCTAACCTCAGCCCCAAATTCTTTTCTCATTTCTAAGAGGGAGGTTGTAAGATCAGCCTCCACTTTATTTCTTATTTCATCCTCCTCCACCATCGTTATCACTATCATGGGTGCTACCCACTGAACCTTGTCATTCATATAAGTCTCGTCGCTTATACTCCTGACAACCTTGGTCTCTGCTTCTTCGATTGTCAGTTGAAGCTAGCATCATCTGCATGGGTAAAATTGATTTATTTATTAATTATAAATACACTGCATAATTAAAATACAGTACTATTTAAATAACTCTTATAGGTACAACTGTGAAGATGGCGGATATGGGGCGGTATCTGACTAATTTCTTCAGATTCCAGTTTAGGATTCAAGGAATCATTATAGGCAGTCTTCTATCTACCCACCCACTATCACCGTGACTCTCAGGAATCATTCGTAGGCCCAGATCTACTTAAGATCAATTACCATGCATTACATATTAATTGACATGTATAGAGTAAAAATTCAAACTTAAATTATGAACCACGACAAGAATAACGTACTTACAAGGAAAATGCACATCTGCATATGTTATATGATTCGGGGTACTGGCCAGTCGCTTGAATAATTCCAAATGCAACGTTAACCCCTTTCTTCAAATAATCATACCCCACACTACCCTAAGGGTAGTGATTAAAATAATCTAAGTCATCGACCATGTTAATAAAAGTATCAGCATAGTTATTCTTTTACGGAGATACAACTAATAGATTCACAACACAAATTATTAGAGTCAGCTTCACCGCGTCCATATGTTCGTCTTTATTGGCAAGTGAAAAATAAGCTTGTTTTAGTCCTTTTTTACTAACACTACCTACTCTCAGGTAGGTCTCCCTAACACCTCTTCCTCCTTCTAATCTTCCGGCCTTGGCACAACCGTCACCATCTTTCCTAATTGGTCCAAACTTAAGACCCATTATTAAAGCAACGTCGAGCTCAGTAAATTTTATCTTGGTGCCCTGAACATCAAATTTTAGATCACCAACATGCCTTTGCATTAGGTAATGTAAGATCTGTGAGTGCTCCCTAAATCCAGTCAATGGAAAGTGAAGAAGAAATCCAAAATAGCTATCCCTAAATATATTTTTTCTATCAGGATTCTTCTCCATATCTACAATCATATGCTCCAAAAAACTGACGAAGCACTTGGGAAAGACCCATGCATCTTCAAAGTCTAAGCACGTGGTCATCATTGGCTTCCTGACCTACATTCTAATATGGATATTGATTGTTAATCAATCAATAATAAGGTCTTACAAAATCTAACACAATCGTAAATGTACTACATAGTTGATCGCTGATGTAATAAACAAGTGGTCATGGTTATCACATGTTCTAAAGGATCGTGGTTGTCATGCAGCATGGTTCGTTGTTGTCATCTACTCTAGGGAGATGTCAAGGGTCAAGACTGCCCACCCACAATGTGATCCAAGATCCACCGTGGTGTCAACCACGATCCAATAGGCAAACTAACCACCCACCCACGATTGTGTCAACACGATCCATTAGGCATATTATCCACGATCACAACTCACCACGATCATGATTGTCATGCTATACATATTGTTGTAGTCATATACAATAGGTCGTGGTTCACATCCACTTCGGACAAAAACTGTCCCTGTTAACCACGATCCATTGAGTTGTGGTTCACATCTATGACCCGCATAACATGTGAGCCACGATCCACTAGGCACATCAACAACAATCACAACCATGATCGTGATTGTCATGCTATATAGATCGATGTTGTCATTTATAATGAATCGCAACCACGATCGTGGTTGTCATGCTATACATTTCGTTGTCATCATCTATGTGGTCATAACCACTACCCATATAGCGTGACTACCATGACCCATAGCCCCAACCCAAATAACATGTGAGCAACGATCCATTGTGCTTGTCAACCATGATCCATTGATTAGTGGTTCACATCTACGACCTATCATGCTATATGGTTCTTTGTTGTCATATATGTTGGCATAACCACTACCCATATATCGTGACTACCATGACTCACAGCCCCGACCTAAATAACCTGTGAGCAACGATCCACTGTGCTTGTCAACCATGATCCATTAAGTTGTGGTTCACATCTACGACCCACATAACATGTGAACCACAATCCACTAGGCACATCAACAATGATCACAACCACAATCGTGATTGTCATGCTATACAGATCGATGTTGTCATCTATGTGGGCATAACCACTACCATATAACATGACTACCATGACCCGCAGCCCCGTCACAAATAACATGTGAGCAATGATCCACTGTGTTTGTCAACCACGATCCACTGAGTTGTGGTTCACAGCTAAAACCCATCATGCTATACGGTTCGTTGTTGTCATTTATATGGGTAAACCACTACCCATATATTGTGACTACCATGACTCACAACCCCGATCTAAAGAACATGTGAGCAACGATCCACTGTGCTTGTCAACCACGATCCATTGAGTTGTGGTTCACATCTATGACCCACATAACATGTGAGCCACGATCCACTAGACACATCAACAACTTTCACAACCACAATCGTTCTTGTCATGCTATACATATTGTTGTTATCGTTTATAATAAATCGCAACCACGATCGTGGTTGTCATGCTATACGGTTCGTTATTGTCATCTAAGTGGGCATAACCACTACCCATATAGCATGACTACCATGACTCATAGCCCCAACCCAAATAACGTGTGAGTAACGATCCACTGTTCTTATCAACCATAATCCATTCGGCATATCAACCACGATCGTTATTGTCATGCTATACAAATCATTGTAGTCATATACATCGGGTCGTGGTTAACCGCACTGCGCAAGTAACATGTGAACAACGACATACTGTCCCTGTCAACCATTACTTTTCTTTGCCATTTATAAGAACTGAGCTGCACTCAAATTGTATAGATGTACTCGGTGAGTGACAATGGAGGAGCCCAGTGAAGAAGATTCAAAACCAGTAAAAAATAAAAGGGTAGGGATATGAAGTGAAGAGGTCCCAGAGAAGAAGCTCTAAATATATAATTATATAAAATATATAAAATCATTGTTCCGTCTGGGGAGAAGTGGTTGGTTTACATTGTACACATTTCAAGCTCGGTCATTTCTAAGTCACACCGAACTTCCTTTTCTCTTATTGCACTGACTATTCTATTTGTAACGACAAGACACAGAATTACCCAATGAATGATTGGAATATTTAAATCCAATGGATCACAACGGTTCAAACCAACAGGTTTTGTAAAATCCCATAATTTGTCATCTTTACGCAGTGTGAACCACTAATGGATCGATACGTGTCTCTAGTAAACTTATTGAATGAATCCATCAGCCATGAACTATTCCGACTGATTAGATCTGATTAATGATGGGCCCAAGGACTTGACCAAGATGATCAATGATTGATGTTATGCATTGGGAATCGTAAGCGAACCTGACACCTTTTACACGGCATTTTAATGTAATGTATGTACATGCGACATATTATTTCAGTACGAAGTAAGATTGTGGGTTATGCCCCACCGTGATGTTTGTGATAAATCCACTTCGTCCATCTGCTTCTTGAGCTCAGTTTATGGTTTTAAACCATAAATGAACTGGATATGAGACTCAAATGTGCTGAAAACATGAGGATTAAACTTCCGCAGTTGAAATATTTATGAGGCAGCCGAAGTGTTGAGTCAGGACAATATTTATGTTTTCAGTTCATCCCATTAGGAAATATGTTATGAACGTTATGGATGGCTTGTAAACATAACTGTCTACCCTAGGGAAGTTTCAATAATTGGAATTTCCCTAACCACACTTTCCTTTAATGTTGTCCACCTGAGTCATGGATCTTGCTCACTTTCTGTCTCAAGCCCTAAATTGATCTCAAAAAATGGACGAACAGGATAGATTTCTCACAAACATCAAGGTGGGGCCCACTCAAGATTCCAGCAAAGGAACTTGCTGTTAAAGGCATTCGTAGGAAAGCATGCCCGCGCTGACCTTACATTTTCATCATTACAATATTTTGTGTGTCGACGCCGTATTGGTCTGTAAAATTTAAATACATAATCCATATATCATGACTACAGTGAGCCATATATAATGAAAACACGATATAAATCGTCATGTCAACTACGACCCATCGAACATTAACATCACGACCATATAACATAGTTACAAAGTTGTGGGCCAATGAATTAGGCTTCAACATGTCCCCCTGAACATGGGTCGTGGTTGTGAAGGAATATGGTTCATGGGTTCTAGTAGATATGGCTTGTTCATGTTAAGTTGTATGAGTCCTGGTTTGCATGTTGGAAGGGTTGTGTTTGTGAGATGACAACCATGACCCATTATCAAGACAAACACGAACCCATTAACATGACAACCACGACCCATTAATAAGACAGCCACAAATCGATTCACATGACAACCATGACCCAAACTCCATCATATAATGACCGTTTTCACATACCTGGATTGTCCTGGGAAAAGGAAAACTACCATCCCCCATACAGGGAATGTAATGTAGTTGATTTACCGGTGGAAAAGGACCCTTTCCCTATATGGTGGTGTATCTATTTATCGGACCTTCTTGGAGATACTTGATACGGATCGCGAAGATCAAACGTGGTATGGTGAGGGCTTTCGTGGTCAAGTTAAGAGAGCTTACTATAGGGATACCCTTGATCAAAGTCATCTCAACCTTCCATGCTAATAAATATGACCTTTCGTATATCACTACCACGATCCTTCACTTTGGAAAAACATAACCCAGACAAATGCAAAGGATTATTGTGTACAATTTTTATTTATCATGCTTTTCATGTAAATTTAATGGTGGTTGTTATGATATATAGATCGTGGCTTTCAAAGTAACATGGGTAGTGAAGTCGATTCCTCAGGGTCGTAGTTTTCTTATTTTATGGATCATTGTTGCCATATTGTATGGATTGTTGTTGTCATGCTATAAAATAACGAGTTGTTTTCTAAAGCTTTGACGTCAGCTTAGAATCCGAAAGAAGCCAAGTTACATCAGCCTGGAATCTCAGAGAAGCCATTACACACCGGGTCCCCCAATTGCGCGTAGGTGCTCATCGATAAAATTTCAACATATTTTATAGGACTTTTACATCAACGTGGAACTCAGAAAAGTAGAGAGGGAATGATTCAGATTGTAAAGTCAAGCTCGGACAGAGATAAGCCCTATAATCGCACTCGAAACACGATATATGGGTTGTGACTCTCATTGAAAATGGTCGTGGTAATAATTTCCTATAGGTCATGGTTGTTATGAATTATGGATCATAATTGTAATGAAAAATGGGTCGTGTTTGTCATGTAATAAAAATAGTGGTTGTCATGTTATATGGTTTGTGGTTGACGTGAAGCATTGATCGTAGATGTCATTCGATGTGGGTATCATGTTATACGGATTGTGGTTGTCGTGTTGCATGGGTCGCATTTGACATTTAGAATTGTCATCATTGTCATTGTATGGGTTGTGTTTTTCATAAGATCATGCTTGTCAACAATGATCCATGCAACAGGACAACCACGACCATGCAAACAATCGTCATTGACAAAAAAGAGGTCCATTTACATCAAAAATAAAAAATAATTAATTAATTAAAAATTTAAAATTTAAAAAAAAATGTAAACTTGTTATCCCCTCTGAGCAGAGGGACCAGCTACTAAACTGGGGGATTGAGCATCGACGATAACCTCAGCGACATCGGCATCTTGGGCAATCTCCGAAGCAGGAAGGGAGCTCTCGGCCACATTTACCAAGAAAGGCTCGGCATCACCAGCGGTGTCTGGGGTGAGGGCGTCCAAGTTGAGGGTCGGGTAAAGCTTTCTAACTTCTACCAGGCAAGCATCAAAGCCAATGTCATAGTTAAAATAGTATAATTTATCCAACTCTTTATCCCTCTCAGCAGAGTCCTAGTATTCCGCCACTACCACGACCACCTATGAGACCGCTTGAGCCTCGAGCTCTGCTCATAAGGAAGCCTTCTATGTGGATGCAGTAGACTCAAGGATCTTCCACTACTGTACTAGACGGTTTTTGGCCATCATTCGCTCTGAATCAAGCTCCTCTTTCATCGCTTCGATCCCTGACTTAGCTTCCAAGGCCCTAAACTCCAAGTCCTCGTTAGCCCGGCATAAACTCTTGAGTTCGGGCTCAGCCACATCTAAGCGAGCTTAAAGTTGGTTGACTTCACGTTGGAGTGCAAGATTTCTCACCTGGCCTTCCATAACAGTCTTCCTCATCTCCTTCAACCTCTTCTTGAGATCGACTCGTTGAGCATCTTGCTCGGCCTTCTCCACCACAAACTTGTCCCAAGCTGCGTCTTGCTCAGCCTTTTCAGCCAAAAATTTAGTGCGCTTATCTTTGAGCTGATCCATCTCCTTCACCTCCAACATCTTCGACAGTGACTTGTAACATACAACTGCAAAATCATCTATGAAGCTGATGTGGCGGTGGGAAAGGGTGTCAGCGATTTACTCCTCCGGTGCATGCTTAGTTGCCCAAGGATTCAGCTGAGCCATGTTAAAACCAGGCAGCATCACCCTTTAAGAGGGTGCAGTAGCTCTCCCCTTTGGAGAGGATGCGGAAGCTTCCTCCCTTGGAGAGGATGTGGAAGCTCCTCTAATCTCACTAGCTGCAGAAGCATGGATAGCTGCCTCAGGTGCATCTACGTGGCTGACCATGGGCTCAACATTAACATGTGGACTTGCATATCATGAAGAGGTTACTGGGCTAAAGGTCTCCCCTACTACTTCCCTCCGTGACCTAGAAGGACCCTCCTTGGGGGCTTGCTCCTCCACAGAATGCGACGAAATGGTGATGCCCTCGACTTGGGTAGGAGCTCCAACCTCCTTGACTTGGGCAGGATCTCCAACATCTGAAGCCTCAGGAATGGGGATCAGAGTAATAGTAGGAGCAGCCTCTGGAAGGGCTCTAACAGGAACGGTCTTAGTTGGGTCTACAACTGGAGTGACCTCAGCATCGTCCTCAGGAGCCTTCCTCTTCTTCGACACCGCTGTCATCATTGGTTCAGAGGAGAGAACGACATCCATCGGAGGGCGCCGAGGCCACCTCCTCTCTGAACCACCAGCCACCATCCTTACGAAAAAGACGCATCAGCGCCACGGGACATGTGGAATGGTGCAATATACCAAAGCCCATGCTTCAAGGTGAGAATTTTCCTAGCATTTAATGCGATTTAAATGCACCGGGGTCTCTTCGATCCTCTGCTACACGTGGCACCATTCATTCGCCCCACCATTTGTAAAGCATAACCATCACTACGTGTCCTTTCCTAAGTGGATGGAAGTTGAAGGGATTCAGCTGTAGACCACACGTGAGGTCAGAGAAGCGAATCGCATTAATTACGCCCCGATCATCTCAGACGTAAATTGCATCCTACCCCCGCCCAAACGGTAATCCGTTTGAGCAGGGATCTGTGGGGCCCACCATGACGTGAGTGTTTTATCCACTTCGCTAATCATTTTTTTAGATCATTATAATGTGAGATACAAAAAATGAGGCAGGTCTAGGGCTTAAATGGACCACAAAGTGGGGATTTAACGTTCACCATTAAAAGCTTCTTGGGATCTAGAGAAGTTTTAGATCAAGCTGATATTTGTGTTTTTACTTCATCCACGTCTTCGTGACTTATGTTTGATGGTAAAAAATATTACAGTGGCCCTCAAAAAGGTTTTAACAGTGAGTGTCATTATCACTGCAGATTCCTTTGATGTGGTCCACTAGAGCTGTGTATGTGCTTCAATTTGTCTTATATATTAAAATGATCCTAGAAAAGTGATGAATGACGTATAGAAAACACTTACATCATGGTGGACGTCACAGATCCCTGCCTGGACGGATTACTGTCCGGGCGGGGGTAGGACGCAATCCGCGTCTAATCATTTCAATCGTTAGCAGGGACACAAAGAGGTCATCTTATTTCCCCAGACATTTACTCTCTAAGTCCGAACTCAGACTAGAAGAGTAGGGGGCTTCTGTTATAGGGTAATCCAACTCAACGAACCACAAAACATATGAGCCACGATCCACTGGGCACATCAATAACGATCGCAACCACAAAACATAAGAGTCATGTTATATGAGTAGTGATTTGCATGTTGTGTCGTGGTAATAATTTCGTATAGGTTGTGGTTGTTATGACTTATGGATTATGAATGTAATGAGAAATGGGTTGTGGTTGTCTCCTAATAAAAATCGTAATTGTCATGTTATATGGTTTGTGGTCAACGTGAAGCATTGATCGGAATTGTCATTTAATAAGGCTGCCATGTTATACGGATCGTAGTTGTCATGATATATGGACCCTAAATGATATGATATATGGGTCGTTGTTGCGGGGTTATATGGTTCGTGATATACATAACAAACGGGTTGTAGTTGATATGGATCGTGTTCTCATGTTAAATTGGTCGTCGTTCACATCTATAACAAATTGTGATCCTCGTCTCTGTTAAATTGTATTCGACAACAATGACCGTATGAGGAACATGGCCCATATAACATGGAAACCACGATCCATATATACTAAGAACCACTATCCGTTGTTAAGTCCTTGATCCATTGTTATCAACAACCACGACCAATTCAACTTACAGAACCTTCCACAGCACAACAACGATTCAGTCACTATGATAACCATGATCCATATAACATGGCAATTACAACTCATATAACATTACAATCATGAAAATGTAGCATGAAAACATTGACCCTTATAACATTGCAACCAAGACTTATATAACAGAGTAGCTGCCAGAAGAGAAGCTCATTGATGTGCAAGACTCCGCAAGTTTCTTCCTTTGAAGTTTATAATATAACAAGAAGATGCTGCCCTTATAACCACTTTAACCAGTCATGGTTTCCGTGATATGGGGATCATTGTTGCCCTTACATATAGATCGTGGCCTCCATGATGCATGGATCGTGTTTCTCTTATGGTCGTTGTTGACAACAACGATCTAGCATGGATGATAATCAGGATCTATTACATACATGAACCATGAAAATATTAACACACAACAATGACATATATTAATAGGACTAACGATCCAATTGTTCTTTTTGCAAATATCTCAAAAATTACTCTCGCGACAACAATAAATTCACCAGCGAACATGTTCTCTACATGTTCATAACTACCACACACACACACACACACACATATATACACGGGATATTCGATATCTATGTATGTCATGTCATAACTTTGATGGGCATTTTTCCATACAGTTCATCGAGAACAGATCAAAATACGTGGATGGGCACATTTCCATACAATTCAAGCCCATTAGATTATTTCTCTCAACCACACCTCTTTATAAATTAATATAACAGTAGTAGAAAGCTATCCACCCCTTCAGAGGGAGAGGGAGAGTAACCTTGCTATGTTTTTCATGGTGCTCCATCCTCAGCCAACCATTGAATGACTAGTGCATTCGATGACCATATAAATGGTTATGGATTGTTTTGTTGAGGGTTAAATAGTGCATATTAGACCCCATTTATTACTTGGATTTACGAGCATAATATTGTTTAATGCCCAGTTTTAATCGTGTTTTGTTGCAGGGTGTGATTAGGAGAGTTGACTGAAAAAGGATGCCAAAAGCTTGGATTTAACGTTCTGATGATCACTAGGGCAAGGGATGAACCTCAGAGGACTAAGATTGACGGATATACACAGTCAGAAATCCGAGAAAACTAAGAAACTGAAGCTCAAGTGGCTTGAAACGCATCCAGAATGCAAGATCACATGGTTTCTGACATCTGATCAGTTTGAAACTTTATACATGAGATAAGGGCCATAAATTAACAGTACATTTCAAATTTCAGCTCTTGGATCACTATAAAAGTGCTCCAACTGACCGATCAGCTTATAAACCGTCGATTCTGGGCCCACCTGATATCTAGAATTGCCTCGAATTTGGTATCAACGCCTTAAATGAGGAGACCAATTAGATGGTTGGATCAGATTTTGCAAAAACATCATAGTGGACCTCACTTTAGATTGAGTGTGCATAGTACACATGTGCACTAGCCGTGCACGTGAATTCCCAAAGTCGATCAGCGCCGCTGACCGACGTTTCCTTCTCCAATTCAAAAAAAAAAAAAAAAAAGTTACGTGCCGCGTAACCGGCCGCTGGCCATTTTTGCGGACCTCTATGGGACCCACACGTCATCTGTACGGAAAATCTGACTCGTTCACCGTGTAGAGGGGCTCGAATACTACAAAAACATGTTGACTCTTTTCATTCATGCGTACACACGTGTGCGTTACAGAGGCCACAAAAGGGCTGTCCTGAGACATTCAAAATTGATTTTATTACGATTTATTCTCTGGACCATGTCAATGGACGTTCAAAACCACCCATTCTTGACTGAAATTTCGTTCTGAATCCAATGGGCTGGGTGAATTTTTCATAAAATACTTCTGTGGGGCCCACCGATCACAACAGTAAAATGGTGCGAAAGGTTTCGCACATCCGCGAAAACTGACTTTTCCAGGCAGTTTTGGCCCACCATCTTTGATCATATGGCAGATCTAAATCTTCTATCATATAGAGGACCCAAGAAAGTACTAAGGGACGGTGTTTCTTTAGAATTTGAGCGAGGAAAGTGGTGTATTTTGAGGCACCGAACTTGGCTGCGAAAAAGCTTTCACTAGGCATGCATAGCTTTCCAAATTCGATTCAAATCCGATTTTCACCACTCCAGCAGTTATATAAGGAGGTTTTGGACATGGGGAGCATTCATTCAGGTCTTAGGAGGAAGATCCAGAGCTTGGACGTGAAGTGAAAGAGAGAGAGAGAGACGGCTTCAACAGTTCTTCTTTTCTTAATTCCTTATTTTCCTTTATGTTTTCTTTTCTAAGGGATTTTAGCTTCATCATGCCTATGTTAGGCTAAACCTCTTAGCTAGGGCTAAGAGGTGAAGCTTGTAGCGTGATGGGAGACGTTAATTATGCCTTTTGTTTAATATTGAACTGATTTTGATTTAATTTTATTTTAGGAATATTTTCAGTTCTTAATGGTTTGTTGTGACTGAAATTACAATGGGTCTGCGATGCTTTGAATATTTCTATTTCCTTTTAATGTTTATGATGTTAGGAAACCCTGTTGTTCACCATAGTCTCCTGGGCATGGTTGGATGTCGGTACCCTTCCTAACCTTCATACATGTGATTGGTTGGTAATTAGTTTAATTCTGTTGTTCGCCATAGTCTCTTGGGCATGGTTTGGTGATGGAATCCATTCTACTTCATATACCTTTCATCTCTTGAAAACTAGATCAATGACAGTTCAGTTAATTTCTGTGATTCATGAAACAGGCATAAGATCTCCCTGATCTCTACAAGTGGATCCTCTGAATCCCTAGTTTCATATTTCTGATTTTTCCTAAGTTTTAGATTAATTATTCTACAAGTATTCCACCATTGCTAATTGATTTAGAATTCATCTTAGCCTAGTTCTAGTTCTAGTTAGTTTTAGATAACGTACAAGTTTCAGTCCCTTGGGATTCGACCTTGGTCTTACCGAGTTTCTTACTACATCACAACCCTGCACTTGGGGAGTGAACAAGTTTTTGGCACCGTTGCCGGGGACTGTCGGTTACGTTTTTCTGAAATTAATTAGTTTAGGATTAGTTAAAGATTAGGATTATTTTAACTGTAGATTTTTATTTTTCTTTCTGATTTATAGAAACTAACCTATTTCTCTTGTTTTGTAGGATTCTGATATATACTTTTTAAAATTGGTAATTCCTTTTCTAGATTAGGATCTGTCGTCCTGTTTAGCTAGTTTCAAGTTTTTATTTCTATTTTTAGAATTAACCCTTCTTTTATAGGATTTTATGATAGAAACTTCTAATTTAGTAAGCTCTTTCTAATTTCTCTTTCTTTGGAATTTCTTCTTTTTTCTATAAATTAGTTTACTCTTAATTAGGACTTTCTATTCTTAGAAATTAACTTATTTTGTCTTGTTTTGCAGATTCTTAACCCAGGACTCCAAATTTGGTAACTTCTTTTCATCTTTCCCTTTTATTTTCTAAATTTCTTCTTCCTTTTTCTGAGGTTTAAGTTAGAATTTGAGGGCTGAGTGTGTTTTATGCCCCAGTGGGCACGCGACAACACTCGACGTCTCGTGACTGAAGGAGGATTAGTTGAGGGGTTGACTGTCCATTGTAGGACTAGAAACCACTTGAATTCTCCTGAGTTAGAGGACGTTATGCCTGAAAACCAACCTCAAGCACTACCCCAACCAAGGGTTGAGGAAGTACATGATGAGAATGAGGTGCATCAGGCACCCCCGCCTCGTACTTTACGAGATTATTTACAACCGGCGGGGGTGAGTACGCCCTCATGCATGATTTTTTCTGCGAATACAGGACATATGGACATCAAGCCAGGGGTTATCCAACTCCTTCCTAAGTTCCATGGGCTTGAGTCTGAAGAACCATACTTGCATCTGAAAGAGTTCGATGAAATCATAGGCACCTTATACTTTCCTAATGTATCTGAGGATACTATTAGACTGAAACTCTTTCCATTTTTCTTGAAAGAAAAAGCCAAGACGTAGTTACATTCACTGCGTCCTAGATCCATTGGCACCTGGAATGATATGCAGAGGAAATTTATAAAGAAATTTTTTCCACATCATAAGACAATTACCCTCAGGAGAGCAATCATGAACTTTGCCCAAAAGGAAGATGAAACATTCTTCCAATGTTGGGAAAGGTTCAAGGATCTGGTTAATGCATGCCCACAACATGGCTTTGAAATATGGCGTATTACGAATTTTTTCTATGATGGGCTAACATCTTCCATGCGCCAAATGGTCGAGACAATGTGTAACAGACAATTCATCAATAAAAATGTCGATGAGGTATGGGATTACCTCGATAGTCTCGCTGAAAAAACACAATCATGGGACTATTATCCAAGGACGAACACTACGTCTAGGCCGACTCATTCAAGGGAAAAAGGAGGAATATATCTCTTGAAAGAGGATATGATCTTAACGCTAAGGTTGCTAATCTCACCAGAAAATTTGAGGCTATGAAATGAAAGAAGGAAAAGGGTAATGAAAGTGTTTGCGACATCTGTGATTGCAACATTCATACTACTAAAAATTATCCTTCAATACCCGCCTTTCGAGAAGTATTGAATGAACAATCTAATGCCGTAAATAACTATCGAAGACCTTTCAATGGACCACCCTCTAATACGTACAATCCTGGCTAGAAAAATCATCCGAATTTTAGTTGGAGGAACGGACAAACTGCTACCCCTCAAGGTTTCTTCAATCAAAATCCAAATCAGGGGAGACCTCAAGAAGAACCGGCTTAAAATTCTGTGCAAGAGCTGACGCAGATAATGTGGGATTTTATACAAAAGATAGATTCACGTATGATGGCTATAGAAAAGGGGATGCTTCCTGCACAACCAATCCCCAATCCTAAACCGCAATACGAGATGGGTAATCCCAGCTCTTCAAATCAAATGGGGCATGCTAAATCCATCACCACTCTTAGGAGTGGGAAGGTTATTGATAAAACCCTTCCGGTTAGGCCCGAAAAGCCTCAAGAACCAGAAGAGGACAACAATGATGGATCTGGTGACGCCCCACAAAAATTTGAACCGGAACCTCTAGAGAAGCCAGTAGCTTCGTTTCCCCAACGGTTGGTTGAACCAAAATGTCTCTCTAACTCTCAGGATATCCTAGAGGTGTTGAAATAAGTGAAAGTCAACATTCTTCTGCTTGAGGTTGTAAAACAGATTCCTTTATATGCTAAATTCCTAAAAGACTTATGCACGACCAAACGATGAAAAAGTGTTCAAAAGAAAATTTCCTTAACTGAGAAGGTGAGTGCCATCCTGAAACAAGACGTGCCACAAAAATTCAAAGATCCCAGTTGCCCAACCATATCATGTGTAATCGGGAACTATCGAATTGATCACGCACTTCTTGACTTAGGAGCAAGCGTCAATCTAATTCCCTATTCGGTATACCAACAGTTTAGTTTGGGTGAATTAAAACCCACCCGAACCACACTACAACTTGCTGATCGTTCTGTTCGTGTACCAAGAGGGATCATCGAGGATGTGTTGGTCCAGGTTGATAGATTCTACTACCCTATTGATTTTTTCATCTTGGACACCAAACCCATCAATGACACGAGTACTCAGATTCCCGTCATTCTTGGTCGCCCATTCCTGTCCACTTCAAATGTAATTATCAATTGTAGGAATGGTGTCATGACTATGTCCTTTAGAAATTTGACATTGGAATCGAATATCCTTTTCAATAACGGTAGCAACTCAGATGATGATGACGATTTCCACGATTTTAACATGATTGATTCTTTTATGGAAGATAGATCACCTCTCACCTTATCCTCTGATCCTCTAAAGACGTTTCTGGCCCACTCCCATGATCTTGATGATGATATAATTAGGGAGACGTGTGTCATGCTGGATACTGCACCAGTACTTGAAGTTAACCGGTGGAGGCCACAAATTGAAGAGTTGTCCCAAACTGATGTAGTGCCTCTACCGTCTAACCTCAAGCTACCGAAGCTTGACCTAAAACCTTTGCCCTCTGATTTAAAATATGTTTATTTAGGTCAAGATGAGATATACCCGGTGGTGATCTCTGCCCACCTAGAAAAAGAACAAGAGAGTATGCTCATATCTACTCTCATTGAGCATAAGGGAGCTCTTGGATGGACGATAGCGGACCTCAAAGGAATTAACCCATCGATTTGTACTCACAGCATATATCTCGAGGACAATGCAAAGGCTATTCGGCAATCACAACGTAGACTGAATCCAAATATGAAGGAAGTAGTTAAGGCCGAGGTTCTCAAACTATTGGAAGTGGGGATCATATACCCCATATCCGACAGTCAATGGGTGAGTCCAACTCAGGTGGTTCCTAAGAAGTCCGAAATCACCATCGTAGCCAATGCCAATAATGAACTCGTGCCGACCAGAGTTACTACTGGTTGGAGAATGTGCATTGACTACAGGAAGCTGAATACCGTCACTAGGAAGGACCACTTTCCTTTGCCCTTTATAGATCAGATCTTGGAAAGGTTAGCTGGTCATTCCTATTACTGTTTCCTAGACGGGTATTCAGGTTATAATCAAATTGAAATCGCCCCTGAAGATCAGGAAAAGACCACATTTACATATCCCTATGACACCTTTATTTACAGAAGGATGCCATTCGGGTTATGTAATGCCCCTGCCACCTTTCAGCGATGCATGGTGAGTATCTTTTCTGACATGGTGGGGAAATATTTAGAGGTCTTCATGGACAATTTGTCTATTTTCGGTTCATCTTTCAGCGAGTGCTTAACAAGTCTTAAATGTGTGCTGAAAAGATGTGAAGAAAAAAATTTGGTGCTTAACTGGGAGAAGTGTCATTTTATGGTTCAAAAGGGAATTGTACTTGGGCATATCATCTCGTCCAAAGGAATCGAGGTAAATAAGATAAAAATCGATCTTATCTCTAACTTACCTCCACCCAAGAACATCAGAGATGTGCGATCCTTCTTGGGACATGCAGGATTCTACAGACGATTCATAAAGGACTTTAGTCTCCTCTCTCGTCCTTTATGTAATCTTCTTCAAAAGGATGCACCATACGAGTTGTCTGAGCAGTGCCAAGAAGCTTTCACTAAGTTTAAGGGTATGTTAACCACTGCACCGATCATGCAGCCACCCGAATGGAGTCTTCCTTTTGAACTTATGTGCAATGCCTCTGATTATGCTCTTGGAACGGTTCTAGGCCAAAGAAAAGATAAGCGGCCTTACATCATTCACTACGCAAGTAGGTCTCTAAATCCTGCCCAAGTGAACTATTCGACTACGGAAAAGGAACTCTTAGCCGTAGTGTTCGCTTTGGACAAATTTAGATCCTACCTGATCGGATCCAAGATCATCATTTACACAGACCATGCGGTACTTAAGTATCTTCTTTCTAAGAATGATTCTAAGCCCCGCTTGATACGATGGATCCTTCTACTCCAAGAATTTGATTTGGAAATCAAAGATAAAAAGGGAGTAGAGAACGTAGTGGCCGATCATCTTTCTCGCCTTAATACCTCTGATTCCCTTGAGGTGACCCATATCAATGACATGTTCCCTGATGAACAACTGTTTAGAGTCTCCCATTCACCTTGGTTCGCCGATATTGCTAATTATCTTGCTACAGGTGCCATACCGATACACTGGACGTCACAAGATAAGAAGAAATTCTTTACCAAGGTGCGTAACTTTTTCTAGGATGATCCATATTTGTTTAAATATTACCCAGACCAAATCTTAAGGAGATGTGTACCAGACGATGAGCATCAGAGTGTCATCTCCTTCTGTCACTCACAGGCCTGTGGTGGTCATTTTTCTGCTAAAAAGACCACGGCCAAGATTTTACAGTGTGGCTTCTACTGGCCCACTATGTTCAGGGACACTCATGAGTTTTGCAAGGCTTGTGAGCGTTGTCAGAAATTGGGAGCATTGTCCCGTCAAAATATGATGCCCTTGAATCCCATCCTTATTATAGAAGCATTTGATTGTTGGGGCATCGATTTCATGGGACCATTCCCCCAATCATTTGAAAATATGTATATTTTGCTCACCGTAGACTATGTCACTAAATGGGTCGAAGCAATTCCATGCCGCAAAAATGACCATCGCACGGTCATTAAATTTTTGAAAGAAAATATCCTGTCGCGGTTCGGAACGCCTCGAGCCATCATTAGTGACGGGGGCTCACACTTTTGTAATAGACCATTTGAGAGTCTAATGAAGAAATACGGTATCTCTCATAAGGTGAGCACCCCATACCATCCACAGACAAGTGGACAAGCTGAGATTTCCAATAGGGAGATCAAACATATCCTAAAAAAATAGTTAACCCTGATCGTAAGGATTGGTCAATCCGATTGACCGATGCCTTATGGGCGTACCGTACTGCTTTCAAAACTCCTATTAGAACATCTCCCTTTAGACTTGTCTATGGGAAAGCCTGTCACTTGTATGTGGAATTAGAACATAAAGCATACTGGGCGATCAAAAATATAAATTTCAATCTGGACAACGCTGGCTCGTTACGCAAACTTCAATTAAATGAACTTGAAGAAATCCGGAACGATGCATATGAGAATTCGAGAATTTTCAAGGACAAGATGAAGGCGTTTCATGATCAACATATTCTACGAAAATCATTCACGCCAGGTCAGAAAGTCCTTTTGTACGATTCTCGACTACATCTCTTTCCGGGTAAGCTTCGATCTCGTTGGACCGGCCCTTACATTGTTGTCACTGCTTATCCTCATGGGGCCGTCGAGATAAAAGATCTCAAAAATGGCAAGGAGTTTAAAGTAAATGGACATCGATTAAAGCCATTTGTTGAGACATTTGATTCAGAGGACATGTCCATGCCTCTGATTGCTCCTGTTTACCAGGACTGATCTCCTAGTCTGATGGAGGTATAGGTAGGTTTATCGCTTTCATAGGTTTAGGATAGTCGCTTTCATAGGTTAGTTAGTTCAATGTTTGTGGGTAACATTACTGCAAACTCTCACGAGACTACAACTCGTCCACTAGGGATAACCTAGGGGTTTAAAGGCTTGTTGCATACCCTAAATGCAATCGAGAGCACCTGCGAAAGTGGTATAGGTAGGATTTTATTTTCATCATTTTTATTTTTCTTTTTCTCTCGTGCTAACCAGCTTCCATACTGTGATCTCGTGGAAAATCTCTCTCGATTCGTTATTCAGGTACTATCTTCCCATCACTTTACTTTCTTTATCCCATGTGCATTGCATGCTCAATTCTTTTACATTGAAGACAATGTAGATTTTTGGTTGGGGGTGGGAGATTAGGTTACCTAATCAGTGTTTTCTTGGTCTTGAGCAAAAATTGTGAAAATTTTTTAAATTTTTTCTGAAAATTCCTGTGAATTCAAAGTGATTTTGATGGATATCCTGGATTTACAAGTTCAAGATAAGTGATGTTGATACTTTAGGAATCTGGGATTCAGTATCTGTTAAATTTCATAGTTAAGATCAAGTTATTGATCCATGATTAGAAGTTATAAACAGTGATTGAGTCATGATTTCACATCTCACATCTCACTTTCACATTAAGGTTTCAGTCTGATATTGAAGGGTTAATTTGGTAATCACTAAGGAAGGAACCTGTTTGAAATTTGCCCATTATGATCAATTAAAGAAAAAAAAAAGAAAAGAAGATATCTTTGGAAAGATTTGTGTGAATAATCTTCACCGTAGGTTTGCTCCCTATAGGTGTAGATTTAATACCCCTTGAATTGTATCTAAAAAGAGTCAGGTGTACGATCTTCACCATAGTTTTGCTCCCTATAGGTGAGGATTTGATTCCCCTTCCTTGGCATTACTTTGAATAGAAAAATCACAAGTTAATAGGTTAATCTATGAGGCAAGTTTTGGATTAAGTTTTGGTTGTCATGAATTTTCTTTTTGGTTACCAATGATATCATGAAATTGACGATTGGATCTCTTAATGATGATAAGCCGAGATTAGACTATACATCTATGGATCTCAATGTTTAAAATTTTTCTAATTGATGGATTAATACTTTACACTTGATTATGAAGTCTACCGTGCGCTTGAGCTTAGGAGAAAATAATTTCTAACATTCATGAATATTAAATTTCTCGTATCTTGTTCAAAATCTCACTCGATTTCATAGAAAGTTCTCCTATAATTCTCAACTTATTTTTCGCATAATTTGCTCGGGACTAGAAAAATGCTGATTAGGGGTTGTGTTGAGGGTCAAATAGTTCATATTAGACCCCATTTATTACTTGGATTTACGAGCATAATATTGTTTAATGCCCAGTTTTAATCGTGTTTTGTTGCAGGGTGTGATTAGGAGAGTTGACTGAAAAAGGATGCCAAAAGCTTGGATTTAACGTTCTGATGATCACTAGGGCAAGGGACGGACTTCAGAGGACCAAGATTGACGGATATATACGGTCAGAAATCTGAGAAAACTAAGAAACTGAAGCTCAAGTGGCTTGAAACGCATCCAGAATGCAAGATCACATGGTTCCCGACATCTGATCGGTTCGAAACTTTATACATGAGATAAGGGCCATAAATTAACCGTACATTTCAAATTTCAACTCTTGGATCACTATAAAAGTGCTCCAACTGACCGATCAGCTTATAAACCATCGATTCTGGGCCCACCTGATATCTGGAATTGCCTCGAATTTGGTATCAACGCCATAAATGAGAAGACCAATCAGATGGTTGGATCAGATTTCTTAAAAATATCATAGTGGACCCCACTTTAGATTGAGTGTGCATAGTGCACATGTGCACTAGCCGTGCACGTGAATTCCCAAAGTCGGTCAGCGCCGCTGACCGACGTTTCCTTCTCCAATTCAAAAAAAAAAAAAAAAAAGTTACGTGCCGTGTGCGGACCTCTATGCGACCCACACGTCATCCGTACGGAAAATCTGACCCGTTCACCGTGTAGAGGGGCTCGAATACTACAAAAACATGTTGACTCTTTTCATTCATGCGTACACACGTGTACGTTACAGAGGCCATAAAAGGGCTGTCTTGGGACGTTCAAAATTGATTTTATTACGATTTATTCTCTGGACCACATCAATGGACGTTCAAAACCACCCATTCTTGACTGAAATTTTGTTCTGAATCCAATGGACGGGGTGGATTTTCCATAAAATGCTTCTGTGGGGCCCACCGATCACAACAGCGAAATAGTGCGAAAAGTTTCGCACATCCGCGAAAATTGACTTTTCCAGGCAGTTTTGGCTCACCATATTTGATCATATGGCAGATCTGAACCGTCTATCATGTAGAGGACCCAAGAAAGTACTAAGGGATGGTGTTTCTTTAGAATTTGAGCGAGAAAAGTGGCGTGTTTCGAGGCACCGAACTTGACTGCAAAAAAGCTTTCACTAGGCATGCATAGCTTTTCAAATTCGATTTTCACCACTCCAGCAGTTATATAAGGAGGTTTTGGACGTGGGGAGCATTCATTCAGGTCTTGGGAGGAAGATCCAGAGCTTGGACGTGAAGTGGAAGAGAGAGAGAGAGACGGCTTCAACAGTTCTTCTTCTTTTCTTAATTCCTTATTTTTCTTTATGTTTTCTTTTCTAAGGGATTTTAGCTTCATCATGCCTATGTTAGGCTAAACCTCTTAGCTAGGGCTAAGAGGTGAAGCTTGTAGCGTGATGGGAGACGTTAATTATGCCTTTTTTTAAATATTGAACTGATTTTGATTTAATTTTATTTTAAGAATATTTTTAGTTCTTAATGGTCTGTTGTGACTGAAATTACAATGGGTCTGCGATGCTTTGAATATTTCTATTTCCTTTTCATGTTTATGATGTTAGGAAACCCTGTTATTCACCATAGTCTCCTGGGCATGGTTGGATGTCGGTACCCTTCCTAACCTTTATACATGTGATTGGTTGGTAATTAGTTTAATTCTGTTGTTCGCCATAGTCTCTTGGGCATGGTTTGGTGATGGAATCCATTCTAATTCATATACCTTTCATCTCTTGAAAACTAGATCAATGACAGTTCAGTTAATTTTTATGATTCATGAAACAGGCATAAGATCTCCCTGATCTCTACAAGTGGATCCTCTGAATCCCTAGTTTACTATTTCTGATTTTTTCTAAGTTTTAGATTAATTATTCTACAAGTATTCCACTATTGCTAATTGATTTAGAATTCATCTTAGCCTAGTTCTAGTTCTAGTTAGTTTTAGATAACGTACAAGTTTCAGTCCCTTGGGATTCGACCTCGGTCTTACCGAGTTTATTACTACATCACAACCCTGCACTTGGGGAGTGAACATGTTTATCAATAATATGATTTTCTTGCAAAATCTAAAATGATCGTGATTTTACTACTTAGTTGATCGATGACGTAACCTTCAAAGGGTTGAGGTTATCATGAGTTCTAAAGGGTCGTGGCTGTCATGTTACGTGGTTCGTTGTTGTCCTCTATGTTGGGTCGAAGTCAAAAATCAGGACCATCCACCATCTGATCCACGAGTTTCCATGCTTCCAATCACGAACGTGATTGTCATGCCATAGAGATCATTGTTGTTCTCTATGTTAAGTTATGGTTCACATCCATGACCCAACGATCGTTCTATCGATAACCCTTCCCTTCAGAATCAGCGCCACATTCAAATGTAGGAAATCACATTAATGACGATACCTACCCGGAATCCTTCGGAATCAAAGCGACCCTTTGGAATCACCACCCCCACATTAACCACTGGTTGAACAACCTATAAAAATGGTACTTGGGTTACATTTTTTCATAAGCCAATTCAAACAACAAGTCCTCACATTCTTCCTTCATGGGTGATCCCATCCCTTTCTTCAGGAATGTTGACGATCTTCCTGAAGATCAACGACCTCTACCTGAAATTTCAAAGATCATTTGGTGCCCGTGGAAGATCAATGACTCCTTCTCAACAGATGTCTTTAGCTCCCTGGGTCTCTTTCGAAGAGAAATATTCTTCATAATAGTGGCTTACAGTTATCATCAACAATTTCAAGACAAACGTCTTCATCCCATACTATCTCCTACTTAATTTCGTGTTCTTTTTGGAGATCTCTCAAACTTTTTTCTCACGGTAACAATAAGTTCACGATCCAACTTTCTGACTAGAGAAGTGAGAGTGCAGTTGTCAAGGGTTATGGTTGTCATGTAACATGGGTCGTGGTTATCATATAATATGGTCGTGGTTGTCATGTTACATGGGTCGCCTTTATTGCATGTTCACCACGACCCAATACATGGTATTTTTGATTTCTATGTATGCCATGTCCTAACTTTGATGGGAAGATTTCCTTTCTACTCAATGAGAACAGATCAAAATATATGGATGGGCAGATTTTCATACACTTATAGCTCATAAGATAATTTCTCAACCACACCTCTCCTTTATAAACATGACAGCGGGAAGAAAACTCTCTACCCATTCAAAGGGAGAGGGAGAGTAGCCTTGTTGTGTTTTTCATGGTTCTCCATCCTCAGTCGTCCGTGTGATCAACTCGTTGACCATTGAATGACCGGAGCATTGAATGACCATTGAAACACCACGACCCATATTTCATGATACCACGACCCATAAAACATGACAACCACGACCATAATTAAAGTATAATGTGAAGAACTGTTCTCTTCGAAGGGCACCTAGCGAGATGAAAAACTCTTTTGGAAGTGTCCTGTTTAAGCCTCGCCTTCTCAATAGATTTGTTAGTCAGGCTAAAACAAGACACTCTCAAAAGAGTTTTTCATCTCTCTAGGTGCCCTTCGAAGAGAACAATTATTCACATTTTATTTTAATTATGGTCGTGGTTGTCATGTTTTATGGATCGCAGTTATCATGAAATATGGGTTGTAGTGTTTCAATGATCATTCAATGCTCCGGTCATTCAATGGTCAATGAGTTGATCATACGGACGGATGAGGATGAAGCACCATGAAAAACATAACTAGGTTACTCTCCATCTCACTCTGAAGGGGTAGAGAGTTTTCTTCCCGCCGTTGTGTTTATAGAGGAGAGGTGTGGCTGAGAAATGATGTTATCAGCTATAAGTGTATGAAAATTTTCCCATCCACATATTTTGATCTTTTCTTGTTGAAAAGAATGGAAAGCTTCCCATCAAAGTTAGGACATGGCATTTGAGATATCGAAAATCCCATATTATAGGTCTTGGTGACCATGTAATAAACATAACTTTTCATAATATTGCAAATGTTTTCATGGTGCTCATTGGTTGTAGTTATCACGTTATTTGGATCGTGGTGAACATTGACCATGGTTATAATGTAATATGGGTCATTATTATCATGTAATATTGGTCGTGGTGGTAATGTAACATGCATCGTTGTTGTCAATGTAATATGGGTCGTGATTGTAATGTAATATGCATCGTGGGTTTCATGTAATATGGATCGTGATTGTCATGTTAAATGGATCGTGGTCCTAATGTGAAATGAGTCGTAGCCCTAAAATAACAAGACAAATGGATGGGCGACACATATAGTAATCATACTTCAATCCAGGCCCATACGGGTCGTGGTTGTCATTTTATATGGTTCGCAGTTGTTACATGTCTACTTCTAACATTGGGTTCCATTGTCCCCATTATTTTCTATTAATCCCCTATCACCAGCCATGGGCCCAACCATGACGTCTGTGTTACATTCATTCCGTTCATCTGCATCTACAGTGAAAGGCACAATCGTTTGTCAGCTTTTACAGGTCATTTGTGGGCTTGATCCCAAAAATAAGAGGGATCATTTTAATGGTCTACGACGGTCAATCATCACTATTTCATGTAATGTCCACCGCCTGTGATTGGAGTATCGTTCATTATTGGACTCCTACCATTAAATTGTCTGGAGAAAAGTATGGACAACAAGGATGAAACACATACACGGTGGTGGGACCCACTAACCGCCGAGCACTAGCCATTGGCTGGTGTCTTGGGGAGTAGCCGATCCATTCGTGGCTCAGGGCCTGTAACAGGAGGTGACCTCTACTTCACTCTAGGTCCATGCGTCGCCTGAACTGAGGTCAGGTGCATTTTCGTCAGATACGATCATTCATCGATTCTGACAGGACATTTTAGGTCTTGATCTAAAAAATAAGAGGGATCACCGACGACGACTCTCATTCACCAATGTTTCCTGTGATGTGGTCCACTTTCTATTGGGATATAACTCATTTTTTATGGTTACTATAAAATGATCTTGAAATATATATATATATATATATATATATATATATATATATATATATATATATATATATATATATATATATATATATATATATATATATATATATATATATATATATATATGGACGGCATGGATGAAATACATAGATGATGGACAAGGAATGAGCATAAAAAATGTGGCAGATCTAACACTCAAGTGGACCACACCAAATAATAAGCTTGGTTGCTTTAAAATACACAAAGCATTAAATGTCAGTTGGATTAATTGCAAGAGTCATCTATGGTGTGATCCATTTGACCATTGGATCTACTCCATTTTAGTTTCGATGCCTTAAAATAATCTATGAAAAGGGATAGATGGCTTGGATGTATAGATACTTCACGGTAGGCCTGCCCACAGAACTACCCATTCGAAGCTAGGGTCTTGCGGGGGTAGTATGCAATCCGCATCCATACATGAAGGCCTTCTGACACCTTTCTGTGATTGGTTTGGATGAAAATGCCCCTGACCTTAGTTCAGGAGACGTATGGACCTAGAGTGAAGCAGAGGTCACCTATTGTTGCAGCCCTGAGCCACGGATGGATCGACTACTCCTCGGGACACCAGCCAATGGATGGTGCTCGACGCTCTGTGGGCCCCACCACCACATATGTGTTTCATCCATGTCGTTCATATGTTTCTCCAGATGATTTGATGGTAGGAGTCCAAAAATGAACGATACTCCAATCACAGGCGGTGGACATTACATGGAACAGTGATGGTTGACTATTGTAGACCATTAAAATGATCCCTCTCATTTTTGGGATCAAGCCCGTAAATGATCTATAAAATCCAACGAACGATCGTGCCTTTCACTGTAGATGCAGATGAATGGAATGGATGTAACACAGACATCATGGTTAGGCCCATGGTCGGTGACAGGGGACTAGCCAATCCGTTATCCCGCAGACTAAATGGAAGCATATATGAGCGTTGGAAGGGCCAAATGTAGCATTTTGCATGCAACTTTTCAGAACTTCTTCTTCTTTCGTATTTTTTTAATAGAAAAAGTAGAAAAGAGGAGATCCATGAGTCCCAATTGCTAAAGAGACACGTTGTTTGTCCTTGTCTGTAATCCTCTTCCACTAAGAGGTGAGTTTACTAAGGTCAAGGTAGAGTCGAGAAGGTTCACATGCGAAGGATCGTGGTACCAGATTCCCATGCACATTAGATCTTAGTTGTCACGTTATAGTGATCTTGGTTGTCACACTATAAGGATCGAATTCCCATGCACATTACATCATGATACATGGGTCGTGGTTGGCAGATGTATTTGGGTCCTGGTGTCATGCCAGGTGGGTGGTGGTCATTATGTTATAAGGGTCCTGCTTTTCACTGCCCTATGACCCACGACCCATTTTGGTTGAAAACCACGACCCTTTGAGTGATTCCTAATTGTAAATCATGACACCTATATAACCGTGAACCACGACCCATATAACATGTCAACCTCGACCGATATAACATCTATGAAAATGACGACCTATGTAACATGACCACCATTACCCATATCAGCTGACAACCACAACCCCTCTAACGTGTGATCATGGTTCACATGCACAATAGACCATTGTTGCCATCATATGAGGATCATGATTACGATAAACATTGGATCGTAGTTATATATCGGTTGTTAAATGTGGTTGACATAAAGGAAGAACGCGGAGAGGACTCGAACCCTTCATCGAATATCTTCTCCATTATTTTGACTATAAGAGCAATAAAATCCATGAATGATTAAGATGTTGCAATGGGTCATTGAACGTGGTTGACAACCACGATCCATATATCGTGACAACCATGATCCATGTAACGTTAAAATCACAATCCTCATCGGCTGACAACCATGACCCCTATAGCTTAAAAACCATGAGCCATATAACATGACGACCACGCCCCAACAATTTGGGCATTGCATAGTCCAGTGAATGGGATGATCCTTATAACAACACAACCTTAACCCATTGTGGGTAAAGACCATGACCCCTCGAGTGGTTCATTGTTGTCATTAGGTCAAAACCATGACCCTTCAAGTGGTTCGCTGTTGTCATTCACAGTGGGCCATTGTCTTCAACCATGACCCATCATGGATTACAATCACGAACCAATGTGGATGATAACCATGACCCATTTAATTGACAACCAGTATCTTGCATTACTCACAAGTTGGACTCATTCATTTTCTTAATAAAATAACCAATATTGGAATGAGTATGGGTCGTAGGGCTATATTATGCTATTATGATGGAGAGAGTGTGTATGACAAGGGAATGTTTACCTATAACAGTGGAGACTCAAAGGGATTTGTTGTGAGTGATGATATCACTTATTGACAGTTGCTCTATAAAATGCATCAGATTATGAAGACTACATTAGAAGAATTTGATTTGATAATTATGTTGTGTATGGTGATGCGATTTTTGGATTGCTACGCCCACATACAATCAAAGACAATGAAGATCTCGAAGCATACATGTTAATCTGTGGATAGACTCTTTCAACATAAATACCGTTGTATGTGGAGAAAGTGAGGCGTTATCCTGTTGTTAAGGATTACAACATAAATTATACCTTACATTCGAACCCATCGTCCCTTCATAAGCAACCTTCAGACAATGATCGAATAGTTGATGATTCCGATATACCTGACCCTTCTGTTAGATATCAAACCAAGGAGTCAACGACTATGATATAAGCGGCCCTTCGTATAACGATACACGTCATGATTTGGGGAATGATGACGACTGCGTTATACCTGACCCATCAAGTAGTGATAGATTTAACGATCGGAAACTCAACAATTGCGATATAGGTGGCCCTTTAGCCAACGATATACAACATGGTTTGGGGAATGATGATTGGGACATACCTGGCCCATCCAGTAGTGATAGATATCACAATCGGTCCTCAACGACTATGATATAGGGGACCCTTCAGCCAACAATACACATAATGATTTGTGGAATGATGATTGCGACATACCTGGCCCGTTAAGTAGTGATAAATATCATGACCGAGGAACAGCTGACTAGTGCGATCTCTAAACCCCACCCGTCATTGATCCGTCTATTGATCCATCCGATGATGCTTTTGCCAATTCAGATCGTCAAGGATACCTGGATTTTGTGGATGATCCAAATGAAATATCAGTCGAGCAAGTGTTCAATGACTAAGGTTAACTACAATATTGTCTATGTAAATATACGATGCGCCACAAGTTCCAGTATAAGGTATTGAAGTCTAACAAGTTGATATATATGATTGACTGCATTGTAGAAAATTACAGTTGGAGGGTGCATGCTTCAAAACTTAACGTCACAGGGATGTTCAAGATCAAGACTTATAACTCGAAGCATACCTGTACCATGTCGTTTGAGGCAATACATCAATCTGAGACCACGATCGGGATGACCATTCTAATATAGTGACCTCGAAGAAGAAGGGGAGAGATCATCATCAAGCCACCAGTTTGATAAGCAGTGAATTTGGCATCAGGCATATGAGTTCGGAGCTGACCTGCACGTCAAAGGAAATTCAATATCGTATGAGTGAGATGTACAGTGTTGAGATTAGTTACAAGAAAATATGGAAGGGTAAAGAGATGGCAACCAAATAAGTCTTGGGATCCTACAAGGGTTCTTATAATAATCTCCCGGCATACCTTCATGAGTTGAAAAAGGCCAATTTAGGGACTGTGACAGAGTTGTAAGTGAACGAGGGGACAAATAGTTTCGAACGATGCTTTATTGAGATTGGACAGTGCATCAGAAGCCTAATTTTACATGTTTGGAGGGTGTTGTGTGTTGATGCTGCACATTTGACAAGAAGGTAAAAGGGCGTTCTCTTCATGGCTACTGCATTGGATGGAAACAATCACATCCTCCCTGTGGCGTATGGGATCGGAGAATCTGAGAACAATAGTATCTAGAGGTGGTTTCTTGGGAATTTATCCAAGTCAATCAAGAATCTTCCAGCACTAGTGATAGTGACAAATCGCCACAAAGGGTTGGTTAGTTAAGTCCCTAACATGTTCCTACATGTGATCCATGGATATTGTGCTCATCATATACTTGGAAACATGAAGAAGGCATGTTCGGATGATTCTATGAGTGAATACTTTTAGGGTACTATTAAGACATACCGAACATCAATGTTTTGGGAGATGATGTGATGCATTCAAATGTTGAATCCCATGGCATATCAGTTCCTCAATGGTATAGAAAAAGAAAGATGGGCAACCGCTTTCTTTCCTCGCATGCTGTATAACATCATCACCACCAACATAGTGGAAAGCATGAATGCATTGTTCGTAGATGCATGAGAGTACCCTGTCACTAAACTTCTTAAATCAATAAGGAGTAAAATCCAACACTTCTTCATCTGCCGACGGGACGAGGCCTTGACTTGTAACGAAAATTTGACTCCTTGGACACCAAAAAGACTAATCGAACTTTATCACTCGGAGGTACGAAAGACACAATGAATTGCGATTTCAGTGGTTGAGTTCCAAGTGATCATACAGGGAATGACCAATGTAGTAAATCTAAAAGAAATGAAGTATACGTGCAATAAGTTTGAAAAAATGTTGCTGCCTTGTGTTCATGTGATAGCGGCATGTGATAAGTATCAGCTTGATATGTACAAATGTTGTTCTTCATTCTACTTCAATGAAATATATTGTAAAACATACTAAAAATCAGTTTACCCAGTGCTTGACAAAACACAATAGGTTTTATACGAGAATATAAAGCCTCTGGAAACGAGAAGATCGGCTAGGAGACTGAAAAAGGTTCGCATTACATCCAAGGGAGAAGATAAGACAACACCCAGATGTTCTAAATGCAAGGGAACAGGTCACAATTGGCGTCGATGCACTTTTGTCCCTGCTGATTGATGCCGAGGCTTTATATGTTGGTTTATTTAAAAATTTTAATGCCCGTGATAATGTAATTTGACCAGTTATATATATATACACACACACACACACACACACACACACACACACTTATTGATTCATGAACCTTGGTGCATGTTAACCACGATCCACGAATTCTTGAGCATTTGAACCATGACCCATAGAGGACATAGTGAGCTTAACAACGGGTGGTGGCACTCATGACAGGTGGACCGTGGTTGTCACGTTGTATGGGTCATGTTACTCATTATATCGTAGTTGTTTGCGACGATCCAACATGGATGGCAACCACGAACCATAACAAATGTGAACCACAACCAATTTAACGTGACAACCATGACCCAGATCATCTATGACCATTGCTAATGATAAAAATCAAAATAAAATGACAACAACGACCTATGTATCAATTCATTCAGGGTCATGTATCATGACAAACATGACCTATATAATGACAGTCACAAGCTATGTTTCATGAAAAACAAGACCTATCTAATGACAGTCACGACCCATGTTTCATGTCAACCACGACCCAACGTGGACTATAATCCTGAGCCTTTATGCATTTGAGCCACTAATACAAATATCGGATGTTCAAAACATCAGTGCAAGAAACTAAGAGTTTACCATATAAAATGATAACTATGATCAATGCTTCACATCAAGTACAAACCATATTACATGACAACCATGATCAGTATAACAAGACAACCATGACCCTTTAATACTTATATGCAGGATCCAAATATCATAACAGCCAAGACATATAGAACATTACAACAACAACCCATATCAAACAATACCACGACCAATGAAACTTTGATAATTAGTAGGTCTTGATTGTCCATTGCATTGTGTCGTGGTTATGATGAATAGTTGATCATTGTCGTCAGATGAGAACCATGACCAATATAATGTGACAGTAACGACCCATTCCTCATGTGAACCACGACCCATGTCATCTTCACGACCAATATGCCATGCAAACTACGACCAAACCTCACTGGGTGCATGTTGAAGAGAATTGTTTACGGTAAGACAGCCATGACCGATCTAACATGACAAATACATCCTATATTACATTACGAACCATGACCGATTTAACTTGACAACTACCAACATTGTAAGATAGCCATGACCGATTTAACTGAAAATTACTCTCATCTTCGGTGGTTAAAAACTACAACCCTTTCCTTCAAATTAAGAGTGAGCGTCCGGAATAAGCGCCACATGTAGTATGCAAGCCACGACCCATTTAACATACAGTAGGGAACATAACTCCACTGTTCTTATTTCTACTATATAAACAAAAGCTCCATTGTCCTAATTTCTGCTATATAAACAAAAGTCACGACTGATTTACCATGACAACTATGACCATGATGACATTTATAGTAGGAAGAAGATCTCTATTCAGTAGCAACCAACGATGCAAAAAAACCCTGTAGACAATGATTTTCTTTGCCCGAAGAAAACTACATTGAGAAGGTCAGGCTTAAACAATACATACTAGCAAGTGTTCTTCAGCGGATCTCCGTGGGTTCCGTTAAAGAGACTGGTCATGGTCTTGCGGTCACGTCACGGGGATCATGGTTGTCATGCTGTATGGGGCATGATAGGAGTCGCGCAATGATTCAAAAAAAATGCAAGAGCTACCAGAGACAAGGCAAAGGGAAATGCAGTAGTTAACGTTTTTCCGCTGGCTAGGTGCCCATTTAAATTGTTGAGTTGGCGGAGTTTGGAAGTTGTCTTCAGAATTTCTAGTGGAGGCCGTTGAGCTTCAGGAAGATCATGAACGTCCCTAAGGAAAGAGAAGGGGTCACGAATGAAGGAGGAGTGTGATAAGGACTCTATTGTTTCTTAGGATATCTGCTCTATGATTTTGAATGAAAGGGAAAAGAAATACATGAATTTGATTGTGGAAGTATCACCAAATTACCACTCTTATAGGCTGGCCATTCATTGATCAAGGCATCGATTCCAAAGGGTCGCTCTAATTCGATGCGGTCGCACAGATAATGAAGGGTTGCGTACAGTGCCCAATAGATTACGGGAAAGTAGCAACTTTACTGTGATTTCGTGAAGAAGAAGAATATGGCACTATTTCCGAAGGGTCACACAAAATTTTAAGGGAATGGTCATGGATGGGACGAACAAAGGGTCGTGGTTATCTTCCACATTGATAGTGGTTGGGAATCACAACCCAATGTGTACAACAATAATGATCGTGGTTCTCTTGAACATCGGGTCATGATTTTGTTACATGGATCGTGATTGTAAGACAAACAACTAGAATTAAGCGAAAGATAATGAGGGAACACATTTATACAAGATCCATTCCATCCATCTAACAAGGAATCATATTTTCGCCATGTATCATAAATTTCATTGAGTATCGCAAAGAGAAGTACAGAGTTGTCATCCACGACAATAATTACAATACATCGAGGCTTAATATGTTGGTTTATTTTTTTATTGTCTGTGATAATGTAATTTGATTCATGAAACTTGGTGCATGTTAACCACCATCCAATGTGGAGAATAACGACGAATTCTTGTGCTTTTGAACCGAAACCCATAGAAAAAATGGTGAATGTAACCAGTCGTGGCACACAATATATATACTTATTGATTCATGAACCTTTGTGCATGTTAACCACGATCCACGATTTCTTGTGCATTTGAACCACAACCCATAGAGGAAATGGTGAGCTTAAGAACGGGTCATGACACTCATGTCAGGTGGACCGTGGTTGTCATGATGTATGGGTCGTGTTTCTCATTATATCGTGGTTGGTTGCGACAATCCAACATGGAAGGAAACCACGAACTATTACAACTGTGAACCGCGACCAATTTAAAATGACAACTACGACCATTGCTTCATGTAAATCATGACCAAAATAAAATGAAAACAATGACCTATGTATCAATCCATTCAGGGTCCATGTATCATGACAAACAAGACCTATCTAATGACAGTCATGACCCATGTTTTATGACAACATGGATCGTGATCGTTTCTTCGAATATCTGCAATAGAGGCTATATGATTTCTTCGAATATCTGATCCATTATTTTGAATGAAGTAGAAAAGAAATGCATGAATTGGCTTGTGGAATTATCACTAAAGTACCACTCTTATAGGCTGGCCATTCAATGGTCAAAGTGCCAATTCCAAAGGGTCGCGTTGATTCGGTGCGGTTGCACGGATAACGAAGGGTTGCACTTGGTGCCTAATGGATTATGGGGAAGTATCGAATTTAGTGTGATTGCATGAAGAAGAAGACTGTGACGCTATTTCCGGAGGGTTGCGCCGAATTCCAAGGGAATGGTCGTGGATGGGACGAGCAAAGGGTCATGGTTGTCTTCCACATTGATAGTGGTTGGGAATCACAACCCAATGTGTATGGCAACGACGATCATTTCATGTGATCGCGGTTCTCTGGCATATTGGGTCGTGATTGTGTTACATGGATCGTGATTATAAGAAGATAGCCTGAAATTAAGCGGAAGATAATGAGCGAACATGTTTATATAAGATCCATTGCATCCATCTGACAATGAATCATATTTTCACTGTGTATCATAAATTTCATTGAGTACTTCAAAGAGAAGTACAGAGTTATCCTCCACGATAATATTATAATACAATATGGGTCGTGGTGAACATGGAACAACCATGACCCATATTACATTACAACAACGACACAAATTACATTACAACCATGACACATGAACATGAAGTTACACTCTCACTTTTGCACTGTCAGAAGAGACATGGCAGCTGCTAACAGACACAACCATATAACGCAACAAACATGACCTGTTTAACCTAAAAACTACGAACATTGTAACAGCCATGACCGATTTAACTGAAAATCACTGTCATCTTCGGTGGTTAAAAACTACTAACCTTCCTTCAAATTCAGAGTGAGCATCCTGAATAAGCGCCACATGTAGCATGCAAGCCACGACTCATTTAACATACAATAGGGAACATAAGTCTATTGTTCTAATTTCTACTATATGAACAAATGCTACGACCGATTTAACATGACAACTATGACCATGATGAGATTTACAGTAAGAAGAAGATCTCCCTTCAGCCGACAATCTTGTATCGAACCTTCGTTTGTAGATATTGCTTTCTTGATTGCTCTGATTCGCCTTGATGTTGCTCCTCTTTTGTGCTTCTCAGTCAAAACTAATCTCTCTGCTTCAT
Source organism: Magnolia kwangsiensis (assembly GCA_037074715.1). NCBI lineage: Eukaryota > Viridiplantae > Streptophyta > Magnoliopsida > Magnoliales > Magnoliaceae > Magnolia > Magnolia kwangsiensis. The sequence goes on from CM073572.1 coordinate 158,532,508, forward strand.
CATTTCAATGCTGACATGCCAAAAGATCAGAGCCCATGGACATATAATATGGCCTAGAGCAAAACTGCTGTCTCATCTTAAAATGACCAATTCTTACCCGTCAGAAGGTCTTCAATCTGTAGAGGTTACGACCCTTCACGATCAAAAGAAATAATGGTGGCAATGTCTTGACTCCTTTGCTCTGCATTATTTCTACATTCTTAATCATAGAAACAATGATGGGTTTAAGATAATAGCTTTAGCTCAGTGCAATCAGTCCTACAGTGAAAGTGTGTTGCTGCTTGGTTGCACCATAGCTTTCTTTCACAACCCTCCCAGTAATTGGCTGTTTTCCTATTGGATTACTGCCCCTTGTAATGATAAATCCACTCTGTCCATTCATTTTGAAAGACATGTCCACCGTTTATTTGACTGGAATAACCTACGAACGGTTCAAATTTGCTATAAACATCATTATCAGCTTCAAGAAGCTTTCAACGGTGGATGTTTCTATTCTGAGTATTTCATTTTATGTGGCCCACCCAAGTTTTATGCTGCCTTGAATGGTTTTATATCGAGTTCCCCCATTCTTTTAATCCCAATTGATGCATGGCCAATGAACATCTCTTCTTCAAAAACCTACAAGGCAAGGAAAGGTTCCCCATGAGTTTTTTTTTCTCTTTTCTCCTCTATTTTTTTTCTAGTAAATTTGAGCAAGCTGTCCTCTATTAGAGACACATAACAAATTACATAATTACTTTCTTGTCTTTTCTAAAACTAAATTTATGCACAACTATATATATACATGGGATTTTCAAAATCCACGTATGTCATGTCCTAACCTTTTTCCGCTGGTTGGGTGTCTATTGAAATTGTCGAGTTGGCGAATTTTGAAAGTTGTCTTCAAAACTTCTAGTGGAGGCTGTTGAGCTTCAGGCAGATCGTGAACGTCCCTGAGGAAGAAGAAGGGATCACGAATAAAGGAAGAACACGATAGGGTCTCTATTGTTTCTTTGAATATCTGATCCATTATTTTAAATGAGATGGCAAAGAAATGCATGATTTAGCTTGTGGAAGTATCATCAAAGTACCACTCTTATAGGTTGGCCATTCAATGGTCAAGACATCGATTCCGAAGGGTCGCACTAATTCAGTACGGTCGCACGGATAACGAAGGGTCGCACTTGGTGCCCAATGAATTACGAGGAAGCAGGGACTTTGGTGTGATTGCATGAAGAAGAAGTTTGTGGTGCTGTTTTCGGAGGGTCGCATTGAATTCCAAGGGAATGGTCCTGGATGGTACGAACAAAGGGTCGTGGTTGTCTTCCACATTGATAGTGGTTGGGAATCACAACCCAATGTGTATGATAACAATGATCCTTCCATGTGATCGTGGTTCACTTGAACATTGGGTCATGATTATGTTACATGGATAATGATTGTAACTTGTAAGAAGGACACCTAGAATTAAGTGGAAGATAATGAGGGAACATGTTTATATAGGATACATTCCATCCATCTGACAACGGATCATATTTTCACCATGTTCATAAATTTCATTGAGTACTTCAATGAGAAGTACAGAGTTGTCCTCCATGACCATATTTACAATATAGTATGGGTCGTGGTGAACATGCAACAACCGTGACCAATATTACATTACAATAACGACACATATTACATGACAACCACGACCATATAACGTAACAACAACGATTAATATAACATGATAACAACGTTCAAACAATGACCCATAAAACACAGTTAGTGCCAGATGAGAAGCTAACGTTGCAATCTTGCTTCTGTCACTGCCATAAGAAAAAGCTAAAGCTGCTAACAAACACGACCATATATCATAACAAGCACGACCCATGAAACATGAAAGCTATGACACATTTATACCACGACCCATATAACACAGTCACTGCTAGAAGAGAAGTTAAAGTTGCACTCTCACTTCTGTCACTGTTAGAAGAGAAGTTAAAGCTGCTGACAAACACGACCATAGTTATAATACAGTATGAAGAACAGTTCTCTTCAACAGGCACCCGACAAGCTAAAAAACTCAATTGAGAAGGTGTCTTCAGAAATTCCTGTGGAGGCCGTTGATCTTGAGGAAGATCATCAACATCCCTGAGAAAAGGGAAGGGATCACCCATAAAGGAAGAATACTAGAAGAACTTGATGGCTCCTGCGAATATCTGCTCCATTACTTTGACTGAAAGAGCAAAGAAACCCATCAATGCTTAAGGTGTTGCAATAGGATTCTACTTCAGATTGGCTTGTGAAAATAATTTCAAACCCAAGTACCACTTTTATAGGCTAGTCAAACATTTCGAAGGGTCGTGCTGATTCCAAAGGGATTACTGGGAAGTAGCGTAATGCGATTTCCTGAAAAAGAGTGTGGCGCTGGTTTCGACTGGTCGCTGTGATTTTGACGAGAATGGTCGTGGATAGGAGGACCCATATAACATGACCTAGTGTGCATGACAACCACAACACTATCATGTGATTGTGGTTAACATGCACAGTGGATTGTGGTTTTCATCTACGTTGGATCGTGAATAAAAATATGAGAACCACGACCCATATAACACCAGAACCACGATCCATATACCTATTATAACACCTTGAATAACAATATACTTGTTAAATTTTTCGTGGCTCATAGTTGTCATGGATCGTGGTTCTCGTCCTTGTTGGATCGTACTTGACAACCACGACCTTATGAGGTACATGACCCATACAACATGGAAACCACTCTAGGTGTAATGAGAATCATAACCCATACAATATGGAAACCACTCCCGGTGTCATGAGAACTACGATCCATACAACTTACAGAATCTTGTGCACCACAACCACAATCAAGGAAACATGACAACCACGATCCATATAAGGTGGAAACTACAACATGTATAACATTACAATCACGACAGTATAACATGGAAACATCGACCCTTATAATATTACAACCACGACCCATATAACACAGTAACTGCTAGAAGTGAAGCTCAATGATGCGCAAGACTCTGCTAGTTTTTTCCACTTCAGTTTACATTATAACAAGAAAACGCGGCCCTTATAACCACTTTAATGGGTCTTGGTTTCCATGACATGGGGATGGTAGCTGCCATGGCGTATTGATCATGGTTTCCATGATGTATAGGTCGTGTTTCTCTTAGTTTCGTGGTTGTCAATGATCATCCAACATGGATGACAACCATGAACGATTACATGTATGAACCACAAAAATATTAACATGACAACGACAACCAATATTAACACGACCAACGATCCATTTGTTCCTTCTGTGAATTTCTCAAACGACCAATATATATATATATATATATATATATATATATATATATTATATGGCCATGTCAATTACGACCCATCGAACATTAACACCATGACCATATATCATAATAACCATGACACAAAGTTGCGGGTCGAAGAATTGGTCTTCAACACGGCCCCTTGAACATGGGTCGTGGTTGTGACAGAATAAGGTTTGTGGGTTCTAGTAGATATCGCTCGTTCATGTCATGTTATATGTGTCATGGTTTCCAAGTTAGAAGGGTCATGATTGTAAGATGACATGGGTCATGTAACAAACACAAACCCATTAAATGAAAACCACAACCCATTGTCACGACAACCATGAACCCATTAACATGAAAACCATGAACCAAACTTTATCGTGAAACGAGCATTTCCCTATACCTGGAATGTTCTGGGAAAAGGAAACTACCGTTCCCCATACAGAGAATGTAATGTAATGGATTTACCAGGGGAAAAGGACCGTTTCCCTATAGGGGGTGTATCTATTTATCGAACCTTCTTGTAGACACTTGCTACGGATCGCGAAGATCAAACATGGTATGGTGAGGGCTTTCACGGCCAGTTGAAGGGAGCTTACTGTAGGGCACACCTTGATCAAAGTCATCTCAACCTTCCACAATGATAAACATGACCCCTTGTATATAACAACCACGATTCTTTGCATTCTTAACAAACAACCCAGACAAAGGATCGTTGTTGACAGTTTTTCTTTATCGTGGTTTTCATGTAAATTTAACCATGGTTGTTATGATATATGGATCATGGTTGTCAAAGTTACATAAGTCGTGGTGTTAGTTTCTATGGGTCATGATTTTCATGTTTTATGGGTTGTTGTTGTCGTATTATACGGTTCGTTGTTGTCATGCTACACAACGAGTTCTTTTGTAGAGCTTTGACATCAGCCTGGAACTCGGAAGAAGACAAGTTACATTAGCCTAGAATCCCGAAGAAGCCATTACACACCAGGTTCGCCAACTCCGAGTAGCTTCTCATCCATAAAATATCATTTTCTTCTAAAGGGATTTTACATCAGCCTGGAACTTAGTAAAGCTAAGACGGAAGGATTCATGTTAATTTATCCATGGTTGTTATGATATATGGATCATGGTTGTCAAAGTTACATGGGTTGTGGTGTCGGTTCCTATGGGTCATTGTTTTCATGTTTTATGGATCATTGTTGTTGTATTATACAGATCATTTTTATCATGCTAAGTAACCTTTAGGCTTTTACTTTCGTAAGAACAATTGAATGTATTTAGGGACTTTTTTCATGTCCGCTACATCCTTTCATAATAATCACTATTACATTAATGTTTTTCAGCTTATTGCATGTAATGTGTTTGCAAGAAGTAAATGGACTATTTTGCACATTTGTTGGAGTATCTAGTATCTTTTTTCATACGGACAGAACCCTTGTAAGATCTGGATAGAAATTTTTAAAAGGTTCTCATTCTGTCTCTTGAAAGTACTTTATCTTACTGATATGGTGAAAATTTCTCATTGTTGCCAGGCTGGAATTCCAAAGAAGCCATTACACCAGGTCTGCCAACTCCGAGTAGGTGCTCATCCATAAAATATCAATTTCTTTTGTGAGGCTTTTACATCAACTTGGAACTCAGCAAAGCTAAGATGGAAGGATTCAGACTATAAGATCGTGGTGAGACAGAGACAAGTTCTATGATCGTGCTCGAAACACGATATATGGGTCGTGAATGTCATTGAATACGGTTCGTGGTTGTAATGTTGTATAGGTCGTGGTTGTCCTAGAATATGGATCCTGAGTATAATTATATATGGGTCGTGGTTGTTGTGTAATAAAAATCGTGGTTATCATGTTATATGGTTCGTGGTTGGCGTGAAGCTTTGATCGCAGTTGTCATCCGATATAGTTGTCATGTTATATGGATCATGGTTGTTGTGTTACATGGGTTGTAGTTGATATTTAGAATGCGTCATCGTTGTCATTGTTTGGGTTGTGGTTTAAAAAAGGCACTGAATGAAAGCCAGACACATTAACACGACAATCACGACCCATGAATCACAAAAACCACAACCTATTATTATATAAAATACACTATTTCCATATTTGGTTCGTGGTTCAAATGCATAAAGGTTCGTGATTATCATCCATAATTTGGGTCGTAATTAACATAATGCATGGGTTGTGACTGTCATTATATATGGGTTATGGTTGTAAGGATGTATAGGTCGTGGTTGTTATGATACATGGACCCTGAATGGTATGATATATGTGTTGTTGTTTTCGTGTTATATGGGTCATGATATATGGGACGAATGGTTCGTATTTGATATGTGTCGTATTGTCATCTTAAATTTGTCGTGGTTCACGGTTGTAATGGATCGTGGTTCATGTATTCGACAACCATGACCGTATGAGGAACACGACCCATACAACCTAGAAACCACGATCCACATGTCATGAGAACCACGACCCGTTATTAAGTTCATGATCAATTGTTGATGACAATCACGACCCATTCAACTTGTAGAGCCTCGCACAACACAATAACGATCTAGGCAACATGACAACCACGATCTATATAACATGGTAATTAGAACTCATATAACATTACAATCACGACAATGTAACATGAAAACATCGACCCTTATAATATTACAACCATGATTCATATATCACAGAAATTGCCAGAAGAGAAGCTCATTGATGCGCAAGACTCTACAAGTTTCTTCGACTGAAGTTTACAATATAACAAGAAGACACGACCCTTATAATCTCTTTAACGGGTCGTGGTTGCCATGACATGGGATTTGTAGTTGTCATAACGTATAAATCGTGGCTTTCATGACGTATGGATCGTGTTTCTCTTAAGAATATTTGTCAACAATGATCAAACATGGATGACAACCACGATCTATTACATATATGAACCAAAAAAGTATTAACACACAACAAGAACCAATATTAACATGACCACCGGTCTAGTTGTTCTTTTTACAAATCCTTCAAAAACTACTTTCACGGCAACAATAAATTCACCGACGAACATGTTCTCCACATGCACATTACCACGACACATATATATACATGAGATTTTTTATATCTATGTGTGTCATGTCCTAACTTTGATGGGAAAATTTTCATACACTTCAACGAGAATAGATCAAAATATGTGGATGGGCATATTTCTATACACTTATAGCTCATAAGATAATTTCTCAACCACACCTCTCTATAAATAAATACGACGGTGGGTAGAAAACTCTCCACCCCTTTAAAGGGAGAGGGAAAGTAACGTTATTGTGTTATATAGGTTGTATTTGCCATGTTATACGAATCGTGTTTGTCATGTTTCATGGATCGCTATTGTTGTTTCAATGTGTATGGAAAGGCATAAATTATATATGCACTGGACGAAACACATAAGCACTGAGCCGTCCATGAGCCATGTCATGTACATAATCTGTGGTTGTCAAGTTACATAGGTCGTGGTTGTGACGGTTTATGGATCATGGCTTAAAGGCTATTACGGATCGTCGTTCTCGTGTTATATGAGCTGTGGTTTTCATGCTTAGGGGTCGTGGTACTACACTCACCTCCATGACTTCCCATAGCGTACATATATCATGCAGGCTTTTTAGGGGATGGGATTAGGGTCGTGGTTGTGAACCACGAATCAATATACGTGACAACCACGATCCAACGTGGACAATAATCACGATCTAACATGCATGTGAACCACGGGATCAGATCACATGACAGTTTCGGGGTTATCATAGAGCATAAAGACTGTGTCGTTGTTCTTTGGACCGTGGTTATTATTTTAGGCGGGTCGTGGTTATGGTGTTAAACGGATCATGGTTGCAAGATGATATGGATCGTGTTTGGCATGCACGTTCAACCACACATATACAAAAATGATCCATTGTGTAGGTTAACCAATGTGGCTGACAACCAAAGTGCAATACAACTTCGAATTGTTCACGGATAATTACGACCTATCTCATTCACCAACCCATCATAGATATCATTATGAAGAATAAACATCAAATATAACAATCCATTAATCATTCAACATCAAATCAGTATTTGGCTTTCTTCGTTGGTCTACTTAACGCCTCTTCTCCATACTTTTTGGAAAACACAGCACCATCTGCTCTTATCTGCAGCAGACAGTCATATGCAATTATCTTTCTAAAATTTAAAATTTCCTGCTACAGAATCAGAATGAACTAATATTAAAACAAGGTATAAAGTAATCAAGATTGAATGTAGACAAATATATATATACTTATATCCGTAAAGTCATTTACACTCATACTGCATAAGAAGTCTGTATATTTCAGCATGAATACGCCACAATCATCCGAGTTCTGTTGTGTAGGCCTGTCAATGGATGACTTCACAATCCATAGATTCTCCCACCTAACTAATCCGTCATTAATAACATGGAATAACCACCTCAGTCCATCCATTACATGAACGACAACCAACACATTTTTCTCTTCCAATTTGGTACTCAAGCTATCGTACAAAGTGACCACTTTCTTACTCGGATAAACAGTAGCCATTAACTAGTGTTGTCCCCTTGCATTAAGAGGGAAGTACAACTATGAAGCACAAGAAATATGACAGCAGTCAAAGCATTGCCCTTCTAAAAATGGATCTAATCAGTTAAGTCTATGTACATGTGCAAGAAACTAAGATCTTACCACATCATACTTCCATAGAGGTTTCAGTTTACAGTCGACTATTTCTATAAGAACTTCACACAACCTTTTAGACTTCATGGTCCCACGATCCTTATAGTTCCCATCGCCATAAGTTCGCAGCAGGTCAAGTTGTTGTTCCATGCATTGCTATTGATATATTAGATATGGTTAGAAACAGAAATGATTAATGACCTTTTAAAGATAACTATGGTCCTCAAATTGACAGTACCGAAAATAGGGACAAGACGAATGCGTCGTCATGTCTACCTCATGATCGAATGTCCTGACGCGCTAATAGGTATCTTAGGTATAGGTCTATGGCCTAAGTAACGAGGAAAATGTGTGATGTAACTATAATATTCATACATTGATATGAAACAATGAAGAGAAAGGGTAAAAACTTACCTTAGAGTCGACCCATGAATTTAGGTCATAGACACTTTTCAACCAGACGAGTGAACCTGACTCTCTGACAACTCTCAACTCATCCTCTTCGGCATCAGTTAGAGCTCAGTGGAGTTCACTGAGCCCTTGACAAGGCTCTTCTACAGTTAAAGCTTTGTCGGGATCTGCTATATCGTGACGTGGTCTCCCTTCCCCACTCAGTTACGGGACAAAGATGTTGAGCTGTAATAAAATGACATATTATCTATGGAGATCATAATATAATGTCCGATTTAAACCACGATCCAAATGTAATTTCACATATAATTGTCTTATCAACTTCATCCTTTAGCAGGTTCATCACCTGGTTCATTTGCGCCCATAGCACAGCATTCTCATCTTTAAGATGGGTCATCCCAGCTTCAAAACTAGAGAGCTGGCTAATCCTAGCCTCGAAATTGGAGCTGTTGACCTGTTATAAAATCGTATTAGAAGACATTACATACATAATGACTTGTTAGCTATTAAACCAAAGACAAATCACGTACATATTTGTATGTATATCCTATCTCGTTCAGATTGGGTCGTGCATCAACTTGCCCATGGTGGATGATAACCACAACAAAGCACATATGATAATAACGATCCAGCATTGCCATTAACTTTTGTCCAAGGTGGAACACAACAACAACCAAATTTCCATTTCATATACATTTATTGTTTCTACCTCCTCTCTAAGATGTGTCATCTCCTCATTCAAGTAAGCATTCTCATGCCTGAGAGGACTCGTTGAATGGGAAAGGGCATGTAACAACGACCCTCACTTGATCATAATCACGACCAAAAAAGGAACACAACAACGACCAAATATGACAAGGAAAACATTCAATTTTATTTACCTTTATTCTTGTATTTCCTCCCCAAGCTACCTCATCTGGTCCAACAGTGAAGCATTCTCTACAATCAGAGGGTTGGTCGAAGAAACATTATCCTATGATGAAATCGTATATCAGAAATGGTTATTATGGCCACTGGAACTTGGTTGTCATCCATAGTGGGTCGAGGTTCACATCCATGGAGGTTCGTGGATGTTAATAACGATCCATTATGTATGATAATCACAATCCACATTGGATGAGAATAATGATCGTGACGAATGAAAATGACAATCCACACTGAACGATAATCACAATCCACATTTTGTAAAAACCACGTCACTTACGTAGATAAAAGACTATCATGTTATATCGATAGCGACTCATCCACAATCCAGTGTGTATGTTAACCATGATCCTTGGTGTATGATAACAATGATTCAGGAAAGATTCAACTTCATATGCCTTCATTTTCCAGATCTCCTCTCTGAGTTACTTCACCTGCTCCTGCAGTGAAGAATTGATCTCCTCTCTGAGTTGCTTCACCTGCTCCTGCAGTGAAGCATTGATATCCTCTCTAAGTTTCTTCACCTGCTCCTATAGTAAAGCATTGATCTCCTCCTCGAGTTTCTTCACCTGATCCTGTAGTGAAACACTAATCTCCTGTATATGCTACTTTACCTTCTCCTGCAGTGAAGCATTGATCTTCTCCCTACGTTGCTTCACCTGCTTATGCAGTGAATCATTTTCTTCTCTGAGAGAGCTGATCAAAGAGACAATGTCCTATAATAAAATAACTATTATTATGTATTTCAATGTGTCTTTCTACAAGGAATCCAATCATGATATCATGTATGTGAACCACAGCACACTGTGGATGACAACAGTGATGAACTAAGTGTCGTGGCCATTACAAACAGTGGATCATGTTTCTTGACCATATTGGGTCATGGTTGAAATAGATGTGGGTGACAACTACAATCAAGATTAAGGTCGTGGTTATTACGACCAATGGGGCATGGTTGTCATCCATGTTAGGTCGTGGTTCATCCACATGAACCATCGTGGATGAAAACCACCACGATCCACCATGTATGATAACAGCAATCCATATTTCATTTAAACCACAAACCATGATATACGGAAACCATAACCTTAGACCATCAATGTTGGGTCATGGACCCTAGGTGCATGAAAAGGATGACCTTTCCTGTATGGTAACAGCGATCCTATGTGGACGACAACCACGATCCATTTTCCATTTTCCTTCATATTGAGCTATTAACAAATTAGTTAGATAAAGCAAGGTGAATTCACGTACCTGATTTGTATAAATATAATCTCTCATCGACGTCACTTCTCGTATAAAAGCATAATCCTCCTTGAGGTGCTTTATTTCTACTCCAAACTCATCAAGCTGCTTCAATTTACCCTTTATTCCTTGCAGTTCAATGGCGAGTAAATCATTCCGCTTATTACATTTCCTTATTGCAGATCTTGTTTTTTATTATCTTTCAATACATTCCCAAGATGCGCAGATCTCCCATCAAGCTTAATTGTATTTTTCATTCCCAAGAGAGAGGCTGTGAGATCAGCCTCAACGTTATTTCTTCTGTCATCCTCCGTTGTCTCTGCCTTGGGTGCTAACCACAGAGCCTTGTCCTTTGTATGAAAGTCATCGTCATTTATACTCCTAATAACCTCAGTCTCTGCTTTATCGACCGTTGGTTGAAGTTGTGGAGCTAGCACCACCTGCAGGACCAAAATTGATATATTAATTATAAACATAGTGCATGATTCAAATTACACTATTAATTAAATAAATCTTACCGGCACAGCTGTGAAGATGACGGATATGGTTTCATATCTGCCTTTTTTCTTGGTATCCCAATTTAGTATTCGAGGAATCCTTATAGGCAATCTTCTAACGGCCCACCTACGGTCACCAGTGAGTTGAGGGAACCGTTCGTAGGGCCAAATCTATGTAAGAACAATTATCTTGTATTACATATTGGTTGACATGTATGGAGAAAAAAAGAAAAAATTCAAACTCAAAGTATGAATCAGGACAAGAAGAACGTACTACAAGAATAACGTACTTGTAGGGCAAACGCACATCCGCATATGTTGTATAATTTGGGGTACTGGCCAGTCGCCTTTTCCCCTTGAATAATGTCAGTCGCAGCATTAACCCCTTTCTTCAAATAATCATACCCCACACTGCCCCAGGAGTAGTTATTAAAATAATCTAAGTAATCGACCATGTCAATAAACTTATCAACATAGTTATTCTTTTACGGAGATCCAACTAATAGACTCTTAACAAAAATTAATAGAGTCAGCTTCACCACGTCCATATGTCTGTCTTTAACGGGGAGTGACAAATAAGCTTCTTTCAATTTTTATTTACTACCACCCCCTGCTCTCAAGTAGGTCTCCCTAATGCCTTTTCCTGCCTCTGCTCTTCCGGCCTCGGCATGATCACCGCCATCTATCTGTTTCGAACAAGAAACAATTGTATTTGATTTGGGGGAATTATCTTATTCAAACATAATAGAGAGAGAGAGTATGAAGGACAATCATCATATTTTATAAATACTGAGTTCATTTGCATCCTCAAACATCCCTTGATTCTAAGATAGATCATTTAGAGTGTACAAATTGACAAAGTTCAAATATTCAAGTTAGATATCAAATCTGGCAGCATTTCGGCTTTTGATTTGATCATCTCTTTAAGAGGAATATGACTCGAATATCTCTTCCACTGGCTTCTAGCTCTCGAAGCTTTCGGACAGAAGAAATCTGAAGATTAACCATTTCGACAGCATTCAGCTCTTTATCTTCACAGATTGCAGAGCAGTCTTGTTGTGCGGACCCACACAGGAGCTTCCTCTCCTACCTTCAGTCTTTCTTCTTGCTCTGTTTCCTCTCTAAAATCTTCAATCCATCCAAATGAAGGAGGGGAGGGGATATTTATAGGCCCTTGCACGTGTGGCGCCTCAATCTTAGCACTGTGGGACCCACCTTTCAATGCCTCAAATTCATTTTTTTTAGAGAATCACTCCTGTATTTCAATGTGCGAACCTGCGCAATTGTTATTTCAGTTACACGATCCCACGCAACAAACATATGTTGCGGGGACCCGTGCAAACCCCCTTTAAGCTACTTCATCCATCTTCTTTTCCAATTTCCTTTCTATCTCTCCATCTTCTCTTGCTTCAATCCTTTCTTCATTACCGTTTTTATGCTTCAATAGATGCCCCCTTGATCCTTTCTTTGTTTCCCCAATAATCAAAGAAAAGGGATCAAATCAATCACCCTAAAAGGGTTTACTCCGGTCCGCGCAACGGAAACCCACATACCGTCCTCAACTTTCAATAGTATAAATACCTCAATTCCCCTTTTACTCGATACTTCATTTCAAACTATATCAAACCCCTCTCTCCTATGATTTTCCCCATGCAACCAACATTGATTGAGCGGTCCCGCACATCAACTTTGTTATTCGTGCAAAGTTCCTGGGAGTTACGCCACTCCGCGCAATAGACTTCGGTTACACGGTCCCGTACAATGAAGACTTACCTAATTTCCTGCACTTGGTCCCTTTTTTCCAGAACTTAGCCAATTTTTGAATCTTTCCTTGGCACCTTTTCTTCAATTTACCTTCAAACCCTTAACTTCCTATCCATCATGGCTTGTATTAAGTGAACCTATCATCCTGTAGACCCTCCTACTAACAAACCTTCTCACCCTGATTTTCCTGATCCATCTTCTTATCGCCCTTCCCCTTCTTCCGATCAACCACTAACCAAACGAACAAAAACCACTACCCATAATCCTGCATACTTTAAAGAGCCTATACTTCCAACCTTTGACTTCACTGACCGCATTAAATCACTACCATCTCCCATTCATCAAGCAATTGCACTGGGAAACCTAAAATGTCCTCTAAAGCATGGTAGAGAATGTGACTGGAATGAGTGGTTGAAAACAACTGCTCATATCCGCATAGACAGTCAAAGACCACCTCTTCAGGAAGACACTCCTCCTGCTTCTCGCTCAAAGAAGACTCATCGAAACAAGGCAAAGGAGTTCAAGGAGAAGATTGACGAACATAAGAAGAAGAAGCTCTAAAATTTATGGGAATCAATCCGAGTCATTGAGGGTATCATGAAGTTTGATAACCCTCATTCGAAAGGTATGATGGTGATTCCCATCAATATCCATCGCCACCAATCCATGCTCGACTGCGAGCCAAAGGATTACATAGATGGCGAAAAGCTGATGTATACTGATTCATGGGTAATGAGAGAACCGCGCATTCTTGAGGGGATATTATAGGCGTACAAACTGTGGAAAAGTATTGGGGAAGTCCACTCCATGGTCTTTCTAACACCTTTTCACAACCCGTATAACTTTTTCCCCACGGATTTCTATGAGACCATCAGGTAGCGCTTCCGAGATTGCGAACAATTCTGGGGACCAGAAGATTTCTGAACAAGGGGTCTATTAATTGCTCGACGCTATTATTCAGATTAGATAGAAGCCATATTGTTGAATCACGCAAGTATACTTGCCAAAATTAGCCTATACGATGTTATACAAGTTACATCTAAGCACTTCTATAAGGAGCCCACTGTGTTGAAAGGTTTCATTGAGTACTGGTTGCCTACTACCAACTCCTTCCACCTGCCTTTTGGTGAGATGAGTATCACACTTTTGGATCTTCATCGAATAACGGGCCTTCCATTAATGGGCAAGTTCTACGATGAATTCGTCCCATCCAACAGAAAGCTGGCCTTCATATCTTCTCCCAATCGTAAGCCTTCCATTTCTAAGACCATTATTGAACTCTTAAAGGAGATGGGGAAATTTTCAAACATCCATAAGCTTTCTCCTCTGCAATGGCTAGCACATTTCTCCATAACTCTCTGGTATTTCTAAGTCTAGGTGTCAACTTCTCCCTTTTTCTTTTTTTCCTTTTTTTTAGATTTCTCCCTACCAATATTTTCCTTTTTCCTACAAATTCCGTGATTGTCGCTCCAAGGAACTAACAAAGCTCCGTGATGAGATGAAGGAGAGAGCGGATTACAGTTCATTTAGGGAACTTGCAGCCTTCTTGGCTTATTGGCTGAGCCTCATGGTACTCCCCAGCTCCAAGTGGGCAGATGTTATTTGCCCCACAGTCTTTGTTATGGCTGGTGCTTTGACAGAGGGACACAAGTATTCCCTCACACCTCTAGTGCTGTGTTTTATTTACAAAACCCTTAGAGAAATACCCACCCATGTTAAGAATCCTACTATCGGATCTTCATCAGCATACACTTCATGGCACTGTATCAAAGGTTGGTTGGGAGTTTACTTTCCCCGAACCTTCAAAGTGCCAGAGAAGGCGTATATTCATCCCTTGCATCTCCCGCTTTGGTTCTTCCAACAAAGGTCCATGGTAAATATGGCGTACGATTAAGTGGCCAACAAGATCGGGGACAGTGACCAAATAGACTTCTTCCAATTTCGTCTCCATCGGTACATCGAAGATATAGATATGGTGGATCGAGGAACACTCACTGTAGCAGAAAGAACTTTCTTTTTATCTGTTTTCTCTTGCAGTCTACCTCTTCGAGAGGGAACAGAGTTTTGGCAAGAGCCCTATTATCGCAGCCGTTTTTCTCGTCAATTTGGTTATGACCAAGCTGTGCAAGCAAACTGCGGGTTAGTCACTAATAGGATGCGTTTCTATGGGACTGGTCCTATTAACTGGGCCATGATATGAAAGCAACTGCTAGGCGATCATGTCAATTCTTTCTTCATAATCCCTAGTTGCGACCGTGTAGTTCGCACTTCCTATAGTTGGATACAATGGTGGGATCATCAGTCATATTTGGTTAACAAGTGTTTACCCATTGATTCTCCCATATTTCTTCATCCACCTAGGCTGAGGAGTAGAAAACTCAAAGCGGAATCGGTTATATTCTGGAGAAGAGCCACGCATCCCACCATGGTGAAATTTGTAGAAAAATATCACTAGAAGACCCAATTCGTGAGACGAAGCCTATTTATACTTTGGATGGCTGGTTTGCTCACAGGGTTTTGATGGAATTTAAACAAGTCCCTTATGACTTTGGAGGTCAAGTCACAGACGATGTTGAAGGTGCATCTTCTCCTATTCCTGCAGAGACTATGATAGCTCAAGATGAACCAGCTCAGGATGAACCAGCTCCTCCTCCGCAACCTACTCATCCCAGTTCATCATCTCCAATGAACAGATCTAGAACGCGCTTACAAGTATCACCACCCATTCCTTAGGAAGGAGATAGACAAACATCTGCATCCCCTTCAATCCCAGCTAGCAGAGAACCTCCAACAAAAAGTAGTCGAGCTGCCTCTTCTAAAGGAAAGCAAGTCGTGATTGAAGAAGTAGACGAAGAAAGCTCCGGAGATGAAAGCTTGGCTTCTTCATGACAAGGTAGTACTTCATCGAAATATGAAGATGGTGAAGATGATGAAAGCAACAAGGATAAAGATGATGACTTTGAGGAAGGAGAAGTTGATGTGGGTGGAGAGGAGGAAGTAGTTGCAGAAGATATTGAAATGGAACATCCTTCCATGACTTCTGAGACTGTTCCTAGTGCTAAGATTCTTGCAAGGGGTCCTGTGGCAATAGAGGAGGAAGAAGAACCTTTAGATTATGGAGAATATGGATACTCACCGGGTAAGGGAAATTTAATTTCATATATGTCTATTTGCGTATTTAATGGTAGTTATTTATTTATCATTGATGTGGCTCTTTTTTTTAGGTGCTCATGTTACTAATATTGAGATGGATAATACTTCTCCCCTAAATCCTCCTGTGACTGTATTAATAATTTCACCAAGAGCTACTCCGGTTCTATTGGTGGCACTGAAAGTGGTAGCCCGTGAAATTATATTTCAAATAGAAACCACTGACTTGCCCACTCCAACCACCAGAGACTCAAGTATGGAGGCCAGGGCGCCCTCTTTTGCCGACATAGCAGAGGTTGGCCATTTTGCAGTTCAAGAAATTACTTCTTCTGTTAGTCACACTTCGACGGTAGGTGTGTGTGTGTGTGTGTGTATATATATATATATATATATATATATATATATATATATATATATATATATATATATATATATATATATCAATTGCTTTATCCAAAACTGCCTATCTTATAACTTTCTATCAATATCTTTAAATGCTTTCTTTCTTTATACAATAGGAACCCCTCCTTGCAGTAGAGCGGCAAGTTCTGACTCCATGGCCATTGCATCTGAACTGTCGTCCTTTGCAAAAGTACACGCCCATATGATGCTCTTAATTAAATATCATATTGTATCCAATTGATCAAAGGAGATATTTTTTAGAACTCCAAATTTTCATTGACCTAATTCTCAACGGATGAAAGTTGTGAGGATTTGAAGTGATTCCAACACCCAACCATGCCCAGGAGACAATGCATAATAACAAGATATACCGATCCCACAACTAACATAGGAGAATTGTGAGAATTAGAAGGGATTCTGTCACCCATCCATGCCTAATGGACGATGGAGAACAACAGGATGTACTAACTTCACAATCTCCAAACAGAAGAAGAAGATACTTCAAGCTATTGCATATCCATTGTAATTTCAGTCATAACAAACCATTAAACACTAAAAGTATTCATTAAATATCAAACTAGAATCAAAGGAGTTTAAATAAACATGAATCAAAACAAAGTAAACATCCCAACCATGCTACAAGCTTCACCCCTTAGCCTTAGCTAAGGGATCTAGCCAACCATAGACATGATTGGATCTATAACCCTAAAATAAAGCATGAAAACTAAGAAGGGAAGAAGAACTCTTGGGAAGCGGTTTCGCTCTTTTGCTCTACTTCTCTAAACCCTAGATTATTCCTAAGGATGCCCTGGGGATTCCTATTTATAGTTGAGCAATACCTCCTTTCACACCTCTTTGAAAAAATTCAAAAACTACCTCAAATTTACGCACTTTGTGTAACTCTACGTGACTTCGCACGATCTGTTTGATGAAATCGAACAGGGTTTGATGTCATAGAAGGTGTCTTTTTTACATGCTTTTTTCTTACTTTTGTAGCTTCATTTGGACTCTATAACCATTCATCTCATTGAACCTACCTTTGATGTCATCGAACATTGTTCAAGGAATCGATAATGTGTTCAAAACAGTCTAGAGAGTCATTCCAATTTCTTCAATAAATTCGATGTCATCCAGCAGATCTATGGTGTTATCAAGTAATCGAAAATGGTGTGCAATGTATCCATCGAGTTTTGCCAAAATTCTACCAAAATTTTGATGTCATTGAGCAGGTTTTTAATGTCATCGAGCAAAGTTTGAGTCATCGAGCAAGTTCTCGAGTCATCAAAAAACATCTTCAATTTATCCAGCGACTAACTCAATTTTCTTTCTTAAATTCAATGTCATTGACTCATGTTCAATGTCATTGAACATGTCCTCAGTGTCATCGAATGGTTCTCGATGACATAGTCAATGTGTATTTTGCATTTATTTTTTCGCCTTCATTCCTTCTCTGCTTGGTTTTCTTGAATCTTGGGACCTTGAAATCTTCAATCTTTGTCTCCTAAGATCCATTCTTTGCCTTGGTGACCTTTGAGCATCAAATCCATTCTTTTAGTACTTTTCCAATCCAAGCTCTAAAATTCACCTTTCAACACAAACATGAGTAAAATAGGACATTAAACAGTATCATGTTCATAAAACCAAGATATAAATGGAGTCCAATATACAATATTTGACCCTTAACATAATCCCCAACCAGCATTTTGCTAGTCCTGAGCAAGGAATGTAAAAAATAAATTTCAATGCTTAGTGTTAGAAATCTTTTTCAGAAAATAATCTTTTATGCGCTCAAGGATGAATGAGTGGAATTAAGATATGAATGTGAGATTTTGAAAACCTAGAATCTGATCACATAAGAAACTCATCAAATAAGTCCTTTGTCCATTAAATTGAGGCATAATTTGTATATCAAGTTTTTCAATGTGCCCATTGAAACTCAATTTACATCTCATACGAATACTATAAATTCATCATGTTAGCTATGCTCATAACTTCAAGATCAGTTTGAAAATCAAGTACTGATTCTGAACTTATCCCATTTTCCTTCTTTTTTCATTTTTATTATATCGACAATCAGTTCTTATTCATTCTTTTTTATTTTTTCATTCTTTTCATTCTTTTCATGCTTTTTTATGACCACTTTGTCAATCTCGTATTTTTTAACTGGTTCTTTTCTTCTTTTAAGGTGGATAAAATTCTCCAGACTCGATTCTCACCATCCATCAATAATTCACATACGAACAATCAGACTTCTAGTATATCTTACAGAAGACAAATTGAATGTGTCTTGTGATTTAACATGATATTCAAACTTCTTCTTAATTAATTAAGTGTTAAGTACTTAGGTGATAAATTACTTGGATGATTAGACTTCAGCAATTCAAAATTCAAGCTCATGCTTAAAGCATTCTTAAGTACACAATTCATCGCTTCCCAAATAGATTTTAGCTTAAAACTTTGAAAATTTTTAAAAAGTTTGCTTAAAACTGAGAAAACATTGATTAGGTTACCTAATCCCCCATTCTCAACCAAAAAAATCTACATTATCCTTAATGTAAAAGAATTAAGCATGTAATGCAAAAGAGGCAATGAAAAGAAAAGGGAAGTGATGGAAAGGTAATACCTAAAGAAGGAATCTTAAGGCTTTTGTAATAATCTTAGTGTGAAATAAGTTAACTCAAAACAAAACTCAACTGAGTATAAGCAAACTATCCTAGTCCTATGAAAGTGATAAACCTACCTATACTTCCATCAGATTAGGAGATCAATCCTGGTACATAAGATCACTCAGAGGTATTGACATGTCCTCTGAATCAAATTTCTCAACAAATGTCTTTAATCGATGTCCATTTACATTGAATTTATTATCATTGTTCGGATTCTCTATCTCAACAGCCCCATGAGTATAAATATTGATAATGGTGAAGGAGCCAGTCCAATGAGATCAGAGTTTGCCCAGAAAGAGATGTAACCGAGAATTGTATAAGAGGAACTTCTGACCTGGTGTGAATGATTTCCAAAGAATGTGTTGGTCATAAAACACCTTCATCATGTCCTTGTAAATTCTGGAGTTATCTTACGCATCATTCCGAATTTCTTCAAGTTCATTTAATTGAAATTTGCGTAGTGAGCCAGTGTTGTCCAGATTGAAATTTAGATTTTTAGTAGCCTAGTAGGCTTTATGTTCCAACTCCAAAGGAAAGTGGAAAGCCTTCACATAGACAAGTCTAACAAGAGACATTCCAATAGGGGTCTTAAATGCGGTACGGTAAGCCTATAAGACATCGGTCAAGCGAATTCACCAATCCTTATGGTCAGGGTTAACTGTGGATTTGAGTCCTTTCACAACCGGGATGTGGAAGGGAAGTTGCCTAAACTATAAATAGGGGTTCCTAGGATTTTTCTAGGGTATTCTAAGGAATGAGAAATATTGAGAAATATTTCTAAAGGTGTGGGCTCAGGGTTTTCTATTCTTCCAAGGAAGAGGTTAGTATTTTTCCTTGTAATCTTTGTTTCTTCATAGTGGAAGTTTGCATCCGTGGTTTTTTACCCTAGTTTGGGGTTTTTTCACGTATATCTTGTCTTGTGGTTTGTTTAGATTTCTTTGATCTGTTTTTAGTTTATATTCCTTTCTGTTTATCGTTTGTGGGTGAGGCCTGAGATTGGATCTCGGCCCACTGCATTGTTCGCGTGCTGCGCAACAACTGGTATCAGAGCTATTGGTTTAGTTCTATTGGGAGCGATGGCGGAAGATGGAAAAACTAGAATTGAGAAGTTTGACGGTTCAAACTTTGCTTTCTGAAAGATGCAGATGGAAGATTATCTGTATCAGAAGGACCTCTACATTCCTCTAGAAGGAAAAGAGAATAAACCAGAAAAGATGACAGATGATGAATGGTTTTTACTGGATAGGAAGGCTTTAGGAACAATCCGACTCTCTTTGTCTAAGAGCATCACCTTTAATATATCCAAGATGAAAACGATAAAAAAATTAATAAAAGCCCTAGCCACCATGTATGAAAAACCCTCAGCATCCAACAAGGTTCATCTTATGAAACAACTATTCAACATGAAGATGTCAGATGGTGGGAGCGTGGGTGAATATCTAAACGAGTTCAATACAGTCACGAGCCAGTTAGAATCTGTTGGCATCATTTTTTACGATAAAGTTAGGGCGCTATTGATCTTATCTAGTCTGTCAGACAGTTGGGATGGTTTGGTGATTACTGTGAGCAATTCTTCAGGGTCTATAAAGCTGAAATTTGATGATGTGGTTGGTCTAATTCTCAGCGAAGAATCTAAAAGGAAGGCATCAGGAGTTTCGGGGGATTCAGGGAATGCTCTAAACGTTGAAGGAAGAGGAAGATCGCAGAATAGAGGAGGCAATAAAAATGGGCGTTCTAAGTCAAGGAAGAAGTCTAAAGGACCGAAAGACAAAGACAGGTGTTGGCATTGCGGTAAGAAGGGCCACATGAAACGTGATTGCAAGGCGCTCAAGAAACAAGAAAGAAGCTCTCAAGGTGAGAAGGATTCAGTGAATTTGTCTGAGGAGAGCGACACAGAGGCATTGATCTTGTCTCTTGATGCAAGGAATGAGTCATGGATTATAGACTCGGGTGCTTCGTTTCATGCCACTTCATGTAAGGAAGTTCTGCGTGATTATGTGTCAGGTGACTTTAGGAGAGTCTACCTAGGTGATGATGAGTCATGCAATATTGTTGGAAAGGGGGACGTTCACGTCAATCAGAAAGATGGAACGGTTTTGAAACTGAAGGATGTCAGACATGTACCGAGTTTGAGAAGGAATCTGATCTTAGTGGGGAAGTTGGCCAATACCAATTATGTGACGACATTCACCAGTGATTCCTGAAAGATCACAAAAGGTGCCTTGGTGGTATATCGAGGCAAAAAGGAAGACACCTTGTACGTGACTTCAAGATCGTATGGTTTACTCTTAGTCGCATCAACTGGAGTGAATGGGCAGTTATGGCATCAGAGGTTGGGACATATAAGTGAGAAAGGGATGAAAGTGCTGTTGTCAAAAGAGAAGCTACTAGGGCTGAAGTCTCTTAACTTGAAATTCTGCGAGGACTGCATATATGGCAAGAAGAAGAGGGTAAGCTTTAAGAAGACAGGACGCACTCCAAAGACGCATCTATTGGAGCTTGTACACACTGACGTGTGGGGACCGGCACAGGTATCATCCCTTGGTGGCTCACGTTATTTTGTTTCTTTTATTGATGATGCTAGTAGAAAAATGTGGGTTTATTTCTTAAAGCATAAATCTGATGTATTTGATGCGTTTAAGAAGTGAAAAGTTATAGTAGAAAATGAGACAGGTAAAATAGTAAAGTGTCTTAGATCTGATAATGGGAGAGAATATTGTGATAAGAGGTCTGAGGAGTATTGTGCAGCAATTGGAATCAAACATTAGAAAATGATTCCAAGGACACCATAGCAGAATGGTGTGGCTGAGCGCATTAACAGGACCATCCTTGAGCGTGCCAGGAGCATGAGGTTACATGCAGGGTTGCCCAAGACCTTTTGGGCAGATGCTGTAAAAACTGCTATATATCTTATCAATAGAAGTCCCTCAACACCATTGGATGGTAGACTACCAGAAGAAACGTGGACTGGAAAAGAAGTGAACCTTACAGATCTCAGAGTGTTCGGTTGCACTTCATATGTTCACATTGATGCAGAGCACAGAAACAAGCTGGATACGAAGTCCAGAAGATGCACGTTTATAGGCTACGGGCATGATGATTTTGGCTACAGGTTTTGGGATGCAGAAAACAGGAAAATCATCAGAAGCAAGGACATAGTCTTCAACGAAAAAGTGATGCATAAGGACAGTGTGCAGGAAAATAAGGCCGAGAAAAAGGAATTCGTAGAGTTAGAAGAGTTACCGGACATGGGTGTTACAACGCCACAGGATGATCATGCACAGGAGTATCATGACGCAGAGCCACAGACACCGATTGTGAGGAGGTCTACTCGGGTGAGGAGACCCACGGTCTGATACTCACCCTCCTTACATTATCTACTGCTGACAGATAATGGTGAGACAGAATGTTTTGAAGAGGCATTACAGTCAGATACACGAGTGAAGTGGGAGCAAGCCATGGATGAGGAGATGGACTCTCTTGAGTCTAATCATACATGGGAGCTAGTCACTTTACCTAGGGTAAGAAAGCTCTTCATAACAAGTGGATTTACAGACTGAAGGAGGAGCATGATGGTTCGAAATGGTACAAGGCGAGACTGGTTGTAAAAGATTTTCAACAGAATGCAGGTATTGATTTCACTGAAATATTTTCACCGGTAGTGAAAATGTCTACGATTCGCATGGTCTTAAGTATAGTGGCTACAAAGAACTTACATCTAGAGCAGTTAGATGTTAAGACAGCCCTTCTTCATCGGGATCTTGAAGAAGAAATATATATGCATCAGCCGACAGGATACGTGGCACCAAGTAATGAGAACAAGGTGTGCAGACTGAAGAAAAGTCTATATGGCCTGAAGCAGGCCACGAGGCAGTGGTACAAGAAGTTTGATAGTTTCATGTCGGGAAACGGTTTTAGTAGATGTCATGCAGACCACTATTGTTACTTGAAAAAGTTTGATACGTCGTACATCATTCTTCTTCTATATGTTGATGATATGCTTGTGGCCGGTTCAAGCATGAAGGACATCTCAGATCTCAAAAAATAACTGTCTAGAGAATTTGCCATGAAGGATTTAGGAGCTGCAAAACAAATCCTAGGCATGAGGATAAAGCGTGACAGAGAAAATAAGAAACTGGTTTTGTCACAGGTAGAGTACATAACCAAGGTACTTGATCGATTCAATATGAGAGGTGCTAAGCCAGTTAGCACTCCATTAGCCAACGACTTCAAGCTATTTAAGGAACAAGGTCTAAAGATGCAGGAGGAACAGGACTACATGGATAAAGTCCCATATGCGTCAGCGATTGGGAGTCTCATGTATGCTATGGTAAGCACGAGGCTAGACATTGCTCAAGCAGTGGGAGTTGTTAGCAGGTTCATGAACAACCCCGGGAAGGAACATTGGGAGCTGTAAAGTGGATCCTCAGATACCTTGTGGGTAGTAAAGATGTAGGGTTGTGTTATGGTGGATCGAAAATCAAGCTGCAAGGCTACGTGGATTCAGGTTTGGCAGGAGATATCGACAACAGAAGAAGCACTACAGGTTATGTCTTTACTCTGGGCAGTGTTGCAGTCAGTTGTGTCTCTCAGTTACAGAAGATAGTATCTATCAGTACGACAGAAGCATAATATATTGCAGCTACAGAAGCATGCAAGGAGATGGTGTGGATGCAAGGTTTTATGGAAGAGTTGGGTAAGAAGTAAGTAGATTGCAAGCTGTATAGTGACAGTCAGAGTGCAATTCACTTGGCTAAGAATTCAGCCTTTCATTCAAGGACCAAGCATATTGCCATCAGATATCACTTCATACGTTCGTTACTGGAAGATGGATCGATTATTCTGGAGAAGATTTATACAAGTGAGAATCCTGCAGATATGTTGACCAAGGTGGTCACAAGGGAGAAGCTGAAGCTTTGTTCAGCTTTGATTGGTTGTCAGGTTTGAAGACGGGGAGGTGGTGCACTCCGGATGAAGAAGACGAAAGTTTATATTAATGTGTCTCCAAGTGGGAGATTGTTGAGAATATGGAGCCACATTGGGCCGCCTTCGACCGGTCGTAGGGCTTGTTCGACCGGTCGTAGACCGGCTTAACTCAAAAGTCCAGCGATGTTATTTTTTTACTATTTTGGGCCCTAGGACTGGTCGTAGGGACTGTAAGACCGGTCGTACTACGATCGGTCGTAGCTCTCCTAGGACCGGTTGTAGGTTACGCAGTTTGTTCCGTGAAACTGCGGATTTGAGTCCTTTCGCAACCAGGATGCGGAAGGGAAGTTGCCTAAACTATAAATAGGGGTTCGTATGATTTTTTTAGGGTATTCTAAGGAATGAGAAATATTGAGAAACATTTCCAAAGGTGTGGGCTCAGGGTTTTCTTTCTTCCAAGGGAGAGGTTAGTATTTTGCCTTGTAATCTTTGTTTCTTCATAGTGGAAGTTTGCATCCGTAGTTTTTTACCCTAGTTTGGGATTTTTCCACATATATCTTGTCTTGTGGTTTGTTTGGATTGCTTTGATCTGTTTCTAGTTTATATTCCTTTCTGTTTATCGTTTGTGGGTGAGTCCTGAGATTGGATCTCGGCCCAATGCATTGTTGACGTGCTGCGCAACACTTCGAACCTTAAAGTGGCCCACCATGGCCACTTTCCGAGCCATCTGAGCCGTTCAAACTCTCCGTGGAGCCCATATGATCAAAACCGTAAAGGCTCCTGGGTCTTGATAAATGGGCAGGGAAGTTAGCAAGTGACCGTTCAATATGTTATAGGTGGCAAAATGTCCGCAAGTCGGGACCATTTGGGACTGCACGATCTGCCGTGATCGCCCTGGCCTATAAACCTCATCTGTCCATCACCTGAGGAAGGCAATCCTCCCTTTTTATGGAACTGGCCATGCAAAGGTCCTTCAAAAGAAAAATAAAGAGAAGACTTTCCTCTCTAGGAAAGTCTAGTTGGTACAAATCTCGGTCGTCCATAGTGGGAGCATTCTCAGCCATCCCTCTCTCTCTCCCTCTATATAAAGGGCCCTATAGACCTGGGGATTAGTGCCTTGGAGTGGAGAAAGAGAGTAGAAAGAGAGTAGAAGAAGAGTGGAAGCAGCAGGTGTTGTCGGCCCTATTTCAGACTGAGTCGGTTGAAGGGAAGAAAATGGAGAATGCTTCCACTTTCTGGGCCCGAACTCTCTAGGTAACAACCATGCTTATTGAGAAACATGACAGGAAATACAAGGCCTAGTCCAGTCCTTGCCATGACTACGTACGAGCCTAGTATCCAACATAGTCTACAGATGAAGAGAGGTGGCAAGAGACCTCTGCTCAAGCTTTTTTCAGAGCTAAAGACTACTCTCAAATAAAGATTTACTAGGGTGTTGAATCCAGGCCAATGGTAACATTATGCCCAACTGAAACTAAGTCAAGTCAAGTAATGGCTAAATTTTGGGATAAAACCTGGTAGAAACGAAGAGCCTGTTTTAAGCATTAACTAGGACAATCAATGGCCATAGTTTGAACTGAATCCAGGCCTAGTTTGGGTTGGAAATCGGCCAAAGGATGGCTGTGATTCAGCCCCTTAAAGGGCTGTGGAATGGGCTGAGTTTATGTCCCTATTTTAGTCTAAAACTGAACCGATCAGTGGCTCTGTTTTGGGCTGATATCAGACCATGTGATAACAGTGTGTTGGGATTGAAGTCTAACCCAACTGTAACACTCATTTCAGGCTAGGACTTGGACAAACAATGGCTATGCGTCAGGCCAAAACCAGGTAGAACTGACGCACTGTTTATGAGTTGGGAGCTATCCAAGGAATGGTTATATTTCATGGCTTGCTACAGGCCTATCTGGGGATCTGTCTTGGGCCAGAATCAAGCCAATTAATGGATGAGTTCTAGGCCAAAATGAAGGTAGCAACAGACCTTGCTTTATGCTAAGTAGTAAAACTCTGATTGGCCAGACAGTGGCTGTATGTGGTGTATAAAAGCTGGTCGAGCGAGTTCAATAGCGTGAGCTGAAAACAACTACATGGAGTCAGCTCTCATCCAGAATGAGAATGGGCCCATTGGGCCATGCAATCACATCTGGGTGGGCCCCACGACGGCCTTTTTGGACCACGCCATTCGATAGCTGTGGGTCCCTCTTGAGATTTAAATCTCAGTGGACCACACCTGGTGAGAAACCCCAAATGGACCGCACCACACTACCAAACCAGGTGGGCCTCAATAGATCCCTGGTGGGCCATATTTTGATACACAGGGGGCCAGGCCGCACAAGCAGTAGGCCACACCTGTAATTACAACACCATGGGCTGCGCCACAATTGAAATGGGTGGGCCTCACCCTGTCTGAGAACAGATGGGCCACACCATGCATAAAACGGTGGGCCACTCCTTACTCCACGTGAATTAGGTGGGCGGCTCCATGCATACCTGTTGTAGGCCTCACCTTCCATAGTTGCGGGCTGCTCCTGAGCATAACTCAGTGGACTGCACAGATTGGATTAGGTCGGACTGCCCCCAACCACTGTTCGAGCCACAAGTTTGGGTCGGACCAGGATGGGTTTGAGCCCAGTCCTTGGGCCACCTTGGGAGTTAATGAATTAGGCCAAATCAGACCTAAGGTTAGCCCAGTTCGGATCTAAAGCTTGGCCCAGTCAGGCCTCTTATTGGAGTAAGAGTTGATGGGCCTGATTCTCTTGGTGGAAGCCAAAATAACACTTACTATGGGTTATCAAACCTTCCACCAACCTCCATGCTTAAGGCCTTAAGACGTATTATCTAATGCTAGAAGAATTTCGTCAGGGAAGTATTTGTGTGACATGAAGCCACTTACTTCTCAAGGACATTCGCACTTAGAAGTGCATCACGATTCTTTTGATAATGATTTTCCTCCCCTTAAGCTTTCCATCCCTACCTAGACTAGAAATAGTAATTTTATTAATTTAATGGCTAGTTAGTTTAGTGATAAACTGTGTGTGGAAATAGACTGCATTCACTTGACTTATCTATTTAACATGCTTATTATTGTTTAGACACTTGTTTACTCTGAACTTCTTAGGTGAATAATCTAACCATTCACGTCATATAGCTTATGTTAACTCAGTTAGTGTGTATTGATAGAAACATATGTATTGTTCCTTATTCCCTATTCATGTTAAGATCTATGTTACTGTTATGATGATATGACACACATACTATTGAAATCTCTCCATAGGAAGTTCTAAGCAAAGGAGAGTCTTTACTTAGGGTGTAATCAGATTAGATGTGATGTGAGTAGGCCCCTGACATGGAGCTTTTGGTTGTTGGTATTTGAACATGGGGTTTACCATCCATGTGTGGTTTCACCTAACAGACTTGGGATGAGCTTCCCAAGCTTTCTAATATTGTTGTTTACTCATCTTTGAACCATTCATGCCGTCATATTTTAATTACCACTTTTGGTAATTTCAACATTTCATTCCCATTCGGCATTGGTGGTGACCCCTTTGTATTATGTTGATTGACCACGTGTTGGTGGGTACTACACACACCCTAAGACGGTAGCCTCAGAGGCGCTAGGTCATGCGCTCCCCGTAGTAGCCATAAACTTAATTAAATTGGTTGAGTGTAATTCGACTAATAAGGGATTGGCTAACCATGCATACATGGGATAGACCAACATCTATTACTATCGTACGTGATGTACATATTTTGTCCGACTGGATGAGATTTCCTAGGTTGATGATTGCATGGGTGATGAGCCCACTGTCCGCACGGATGAGCATCGCTGAGGCGATGATTGCATTCGATACACCCACGCACTTAATAAGACTACATCTACTATGTTTTGGATTACTTGTGTGTTTTATGTTATTCCTTGTTTAGGGCAGCGGTGTGTAATCTTGAGGGGAGAACACACTGAGCTGGCCACTCACTCATCAATGTTCAATTGTACAGAGGATGCAAGTATAGAAGCTGATGAGTACGTGGCTGACTTGGAGGGGGTGGTGGTCAAGGAGGGGCTCTGCATCGAGGAGCCGCAGTAGGAGGTGGCAAACTATTTTGGGCTAAACTAGTAGATTAGCTCTTTATTCTTATTTTCAGTACATTTAGGAAATTGAGAAACTTGAGGCTATGTAATTGGCCCCCAACTGAGTGGGTCAGAATATTTTTCATATGTTGGTTCAAATATATATTATGTTTCTTTTCCCACTATCTGCCCTTTGATTTACTCGTTGATTACCATTATCTTTAACTAACTCCTAGGTTCTTGGAATTTGAGTTGTGTACTAGGGTTTTGAAAATCGGGGCATTACAAGTTGGTATTAAAGAGGAGTATGAGACAGCCTAGCAGTGGGATCAACATACGAACTTTAAGAGATTAACTTAGGTAAAACTTAGAAACTTTCCCTTAGAAGGATAGCTAGGATGAATGAACATAGAAACAAGAACACTTAGGCCCCTTAGGCATTAAAAATAATAAATATTTGAGCTTATGAAGAGATCCCGACTAGTTAGGAAGGACTTTGTACATGAATCACCTAGAATCCCCTGGAAAACAACAAATTTAGAAACAAAAACCTTATCCCCTTGGAAAAATCCAAACCAAAAAATGCTAATTGAAGGATGAACTCCGTCACCATGCAATAGTTAAGCTCTCTAACCCTTGTAATGCTTCATACTGACTAGAACCGTTCTTCTCCCTTCTATTCCCTGAACTATGAAAATCTAATCTCGTAGGAAGCCATGCCACCAGTAACGCGATCCCGTCAGACCAACATAGTTGACATCCACCCCATCTGGTCAACATAACACCAGCGGGAGCATAACCCGGTCTACACATCAAGCCTTCCGCCTGGAGTAGCAAACGAGGACACGAGGTATGAAGCGATAGGAGACTCTCCCTCCCCTCGGATAGTCACTTTTGGGATGCCCTCACAGTACTTCAGGCAGCGAACCCCTTCATCGAGCCCTCAGAGGATGTACATGCAGATTCGCCAACAGGAACAGCAGGCTTTGCGGCATTTATGCAGATGGCTACTACTATTGTAACGCCCGTGAAAAATCCATACTTGGGCTCGAGTACCAACTCGACCCGAAATTGCGTAGAATTCATTCCTTTAGAAAATATGACTAGGTTAGCTAGTGCAACGTTGGAATAGCTGGGAAATGGTCCCTGATCACTTTAAATACGTTCTACAAGGCCCGAAGCGAGTGGAACCAAGGGTGCTATAATGCTCTAAAGCCTCGGATCAAACTCTAAACCGGTTTGTTCTCTGGACCACTTTGAATCTTTGTATTGGATCTAGACCGCACGTTGAAAGTCCGATACCTCCTATCTTAGACCGTTAGAACCGTCTAGCTGGACTTGACACTCATTCCAAAAATCAAGTCAAACCGATAATCACAGGCTATTTCATTGAGCCCGGACCGAAGAGAGTGTGAATAGGGACAGTTAGAATTTCAAATTCAAATCTGGCACACAAATTTGACGCATCAGTATTAAGCATTCTGACCGTCAGAATACAGCCAAATTACACCCTTGGATCAGGAAAAATATCTATTATATATCACGAGACTTATAGGCCTGATCTTGGTGCGGTGACCGTTAAACTGAAACTGGGCCGCCACGTGCGATCTGGGAACCCAACCGGTCTGAAAACTGGATGTGTGCTAGATCCGGTATGCATGAGCTTAAGTCCGACCGCATTTGGCCTGGGGACCTCCAGAAATGCCCTTTTGGACCGAAACGGCCCCGATTTGGTTAGGCACCAAGTAAACATTGTTCCCAAGCCTATTTTGGGAATGTTTTAGGCTATAAAAGGGGTTGAAACCCTCACTCCTCTCTCCCATCCGAATTTGAGAGAAGCCTTAGCTTGGGAGAGAGAAAAAGAGTGAGAGATTGTGAGAGAGTGGGAGAGTTCTTCCTGCCACTTGTGCTACGTGTTGCACGTGCTTAAGCAACACTCCTCTACCGCTTTCCCGGCGATTCCACCGCGATCCTAGGTAAGTAAAAACCCTAAATAGTTGTTGATTTGAGTTTTCCTTGTTTCCATAGCGATGTAGCTTATGGATCTTATGTATTAGGCTCCTTACTCGCCGTAGACGAACCATATACACTCCGCTTCAATTCCCGAGTCTACAAGACACTAGGTGAGGATTTTAGACGCTTTGATTGACGGTTCCCAATGCTTTCAATGTCGTTTAATAGTAGATTCTTGACGGCATCGCCGTTTGACATGTACAAAATGCTCTCCGTTTCCCGTTTCGTAAGCTAACGAAGAATATGAGATTTAGGGCATTTTAGTCATTTGTAGGAAGTACTGTTTACATTCATATTTTGCTGATGTGATTGACATGGTTTGTTGTCACATTAGGAAGTTAGGAATGCGTGCATAATTATTTTGGCGAAGAGATTCACCTAGTTGCACACTTTGGGTCGACATACTATATGTAGACTTAAGTGTGTAGTGCATGTGTTTGTATAAATGCTTGTATTAGTATGTATTGAATTAAATGATGTTATTTGATAGTTTGTGATTGATTTTTCAATTATTATGCTGACCTAAATGATTTTCTACATGTTGACAAAATGCATGATTTCATTACATGCATGGAATGTATGTGCTTGAGGAGTTGCTTAAGTTGAATATGCATGGGAAGTATGCCTTGAAGATTTGCTCAAGTTGAATGTTATAACATGTGCTAACATGCTCACATGATGTATTTCAATTCCAATACCTTTTTATAGTGTTAATGTAATTCCATAGATGTGTGGGACTTGACTTAGTCCAGGCAGTCGGTAACCGAGCGAATTCGTGGCTGACTGGTCATAGTCACGAACGACGCGTCGATGAATGTGATTCGTGTTGAGAGTTGGCGGCAGTGGTTAGGCCACGCGAAGTGTTTTACGCACTTCATGTCGTTCAATTCGAGATGCGATCGCGCTAGTCGAGCCCGTCAAGTAACCCGACTGGCCGATGTTTGTTCACCTTGTATGTATCATAACTGCTTGAACCTAGGGTACTGAGCTTACCATTGTAAACCCTATTAACCGTGGTACCTTGATCCACGAAGACTCATAAGCCGGGCATGGTGGTATGGGACACCGTGGTCGAGCTGTCGGCCTACGCTGGGGCCACAAACCTCCCCGTAGTGACTAATGAGCACCTTGACTCGTGAGCAGATTATGGTGGTATGGGACACTATATTCTAGCTGTCGGCCTACACTGACCAGGCGACGAGCCCTTTGTAGTGACCGCGAGCGTATTCTGAGTTCACGGGAGGCGACGACCCTTCCGTGCAGTAGAGTACAGTAGGCCTGTATTGATAAGGTGATGGGGGAGCGGTGCAACGAGTGCGAGCAACAGCCCTGGCAGCCCTTGCAGTGACCTACGAAATGTACATCGTATGAGATTACTAGGAGTGACGACCCTAGACAGGATCCGTGTTGGGATTGATACAAGGGAAGTACCTTAGTTTCCCAATCCTGCTGTTTGAATGGACTAATAACAACTTGGTAATCATATCACCATAGCATTGCATGTGCCTGGAAGATGTGGAGCACTCTAGGGAGTGTGGCATGCCGCGGTCGTAAGATGTTGCCGTATGAGGGTGATCGTCGGTGAGGGCATACATCACGTCATATCATCTCGCATTAACAACAGTATTAGGATTTGTCTGATTTACTGCTTTACTATTATCGCGTGATTGAATTGTGAACATGCTAATCTTTACTCTATGATTCCACTGAGTTGATCACTCATTCCCACGTTACGGGATGGTGTTTGCAACACCCACCAGACCCTGTTGTAGTTGCAGGTGACGACGAGATCCAGGAGGTGGAGCCGGAGATTGACGAGGACCAGGACGAGTTCTCGTATATGCAGTATCACGACGGCTTCCCGTAGGTGACCTGGATCGAGGGGGACTTCAGTGGGACTATTTTGAACTTATTCTTTTGTCTATTTACATGTATATGAGACTCAGAGATGTAGTCATACTTTGGAGACAGTTGAGATTACTTTGTTTTTCCATACAGTGATATATATATTGTTTAGTCTTCCGCTTGCTTTTATCACTGGATCTGAAGTATGAATTGCAGTTTTGGTATACTTTTACTCATGTGAATGCTTTAAATCAGACAACATTGAATCATAACCATTTTTGTTGCATAAGTGACGGTCTGGAACTCGGGAGTTGAGTTTATACACGACCCCCGATTTTCAGGGTGTTACAACTATGCAGCAACAGTAGGACATGTTCATATGATAGCAGTAGGACATGTACACACTAATGATAGAGTCCTTGAGGGGCAGGGACCGTGAGGAGCATCTCAGAAAAGATATAGCATGGACGTAGTTATCTTTAAGCAGTTCCAAAAGCTTGGACCACTGACATTTGAAGGGGCACCAGACCCAGTGCAGGCGGAGCATTGATTGGTAAGGATATTCAAAATAATGTGTCCCCTGGAATGTACTAACTCACAGATGGCGAGCTTGGCCACATACTTATTAGAAGGGGAGACAGAATTGGTGGCAAAGCCTGCAGCAGAGTGTCCCAACCACCTACTCCTGGACTTGGGCAGGATTCAAGACAAAATTCCTTGAAAAGTATTTCCTGCAATCATGTCACAATGAGAAGATCGCACAGTTTTTACGGCTAGAGTAGGGGATCCTTACAATTGCCAAATATGAGGCTCGGTTTGATGAACTCTCTCGATATGTGCCGAAAGCCTTGGAGAATGCCAAATAGAAATTGCAGAAGTTCAAGAAGGGACTTAGGCCAAGGATCCAGTCGCGGCTATATACCTGGGATTTTGAGGACTTCGCAGAACTAGTAGACAAAGTCATGTGGGTCGAGAAAGACTTCAAGTGCACCCTGAGAACCTGCCCACCAGCTAGAAATGCCCAGATCAGACCAAGGAAGGTGCCTCCCACTCCACCTACTCTTGAAGAAAGGTCCTGACCTGTACCGACGCGAGCTCCACCCTTACCCTCTGGCAGAAGTTGTGGCTACTGTGGCAAAACAAATGACATTACCCGTAACTGTTTTCAGATGATACAAGACTAGGGCATTCCACTCGAAGAAAATTGACCACAGTAGAATTAGGCAGCAAGTAGAGTAGCTCCCAGGCCTCAGCAGCCCAGACAAGGGCCTCCAGCTCAGCAAAGAGCTCCCCAGGCCAGGGTATATGTCGTTGTAGCTACGAAAGCAGAGCAGGACCCCTTGCAGACCATCCACGATACTTTCCACATTAACGGTACCCTTGTACTTAATCTTTTCGATTTCAGTGTAACTCTATCCTTTATTAATTCTGCTATTGCATCTAGACTAGCATTGAACACTACTAGGATATGCGTTCCCTTAGTTGTAGCATCCCCTATGGGCAAAGTTTGTGGAAATAAATAAGGTATGCAGAGTATGTCCCATCAAGCTCGTAAATCATGAGGTTGCTCTGAACCTAATTGGCATGCCTGTCAGGTAGTTTGACATCATCCTTGGGATGGACTGGCTCACGTTGGTGCATGCGGTGATTGATTTTAATGATAAAACAGTGACAATATCCATCCCAGGGCAGGCCTCTTTCACTTTGAAAGGGAGGGACAAATGTCAAGAATTTGAGAGCTTGCAAGCTCTAAAGGAAGCTGAGTCAGTGGAAGTCACCATCAAACAATACTGATAGCCCGAGATTTCTATGAAGTATTTCAAGAAATATCAGGGCTACCCCCTAGAAGAGCAATAGACTTCTACATTGGCCTCAAGCCAAGGACTGCTCCTATATCGCTCCCTCCATTTTGCATGTCTCCTTACAAGATGGAGAAGTTGAGGAGTCAGATTGATGAGCTACTAGCTCAGGGTTTTATCTGTCCCATCGTTTCTCCCCGGGGAGTGCTGGTCCTCCTTGTTAAAAAGAAGGACGGGTTGATGCGTCTCTGTATAGACTACAGGAGACTGAACGATGTAACGATCAAGAACAGATATCCCCTACCATGTATCGGTAATCTATTTGATCAGTTGAAAGATGCCATGTACTTCTCCAAAATAGACCTGTGTTCAGGTTATCACAAGTTGAGGATCAGGGATGAGGACATCCTAAAGACGGCCTTCAGGACTCGTTATGGGCACTACGAGTTCCTAATGATGTCTTTCGGTCTCACGAATGCTCCGACAATTTTCATGGACCTTATGAACTGAGTCTTCATGCCTTACCTAGACCGATTCATAATCAAGTTCATTGATGACATCTTGGTCTACTCCAAAAGCCAAAAGGAGCATGGGTAACATTTGTGTACAATCCTAAGTACGCTAAAGGATCACCAACTGTATGCTAAGTTGTCCAAATGCGAGTTTCAGGAGTAGGAAGTGAAATTCTTAAGGCAAGTGATAAATGTAGAGGGAATAGTAGTCGATCCAGCCAAGGTGGAAGTAGTATTTAGGAACAGCCCACTACAGTGATCGAAGTTCAGAGTTTCCTAGTCATGGCCAGGTACTATCGAGGCTTTATTAAGGAATTCTCCAGAATCGCACGACCGTTCACTCAACTGACAAAGAAGAACGCTTGATTCCCATGGGACGAGAATATAGAAGCAGCGTTCCAGGAATTGAAGATGAATTAACTTCGCCGCCGGTGCTCACTCTCCCACAAGAAGGGGAGAAGTTGGTGGTATATAGCGATGCCTCGAAGTTGGGTCTCGGTTGCGTTCTGATGTAGAATGATAAAGTGATCGCTTACACCTCTTACCAATTAAAGAAGCACGAGGAGAACTACCAGAAGCACGACCTAGAATTGGCAGCGGTGGTTTTCACCTTAAAAATATGGAGGCATTACTTGTATGGAGAGGATTTTTAGTTATTCTATAATCACAAGAGCCTGAAATACATATTCGCGCAAAAGGACTTGAACATGTGCCGACGTCATTGGATGAAGTCTTAAAGATTTCCACTTTGATATCTCATACCACCCTGGCAAAGAAAACTCTATTGCCGATGTTCTGAGTTGGAAGAAGAAGTATGAGCTGGTGGTCACTTTGATGCTCAAGGATTGGGAGATGATGAAGTTCATATAAGACTTTGATATCCATCTCACCCTCGACTAACCTGATACCTACGTGGCTCTATTGACTGCAGAGCCAACCTTTGTCCAACACATGATCTCTGCATAAGACCAGGATGAATGGCTAGTCAAGATGAAAGAAAGGTGTAAGAATAAAGAGGTGTCTGACTAGAGGGTTGGTGTTCGAATAAAGAGGTGTCTGATTGGAGGGTTGGTAGTGATGGCAGTCTTCGGTATCAAGGACGAGTATGCGTTCCAAATGATGCCGAATTAAAGAAGGAAGTGATGGTAGAAGCCCACCACTCCAAGCTAGCTATTCACCCAGGGAGTACTAAGATGTACAGTGGCGTAAAAAGTCAGTACTGGTGGAGCAACATGAAGAGAGACATAGCCAACTTTGTAGCAAAGTGCATGGTGTGCCAACAGATTAAGGTTGAGCATCACAAGCCTGCTAGCCTCCTTCAGTCGCTACCTCTAACCGAATGGAAATGGGACAACATTTCTATGGATTTCATATTTGGTCTTCCTAGGAAGTATAGGAAACACGACTCAATCTGGGTCATTGTCGACAGGTTGACAAAGGCTGCCAGATTCCTCCCGATTCGCACGATAGACTCCACCGATAATTTGGCAAAGCTATACATCTGGGAAGTCATGCGATCCTATGGAGTTCCACGAGAAATCATATCTGATCGACACTCTAGGTTTACTTCTGCCTTTTAGAAGAGGTTATAAGAAGAGATGGGTACGGAACTCAAGTTCAGTATGACATTTCATCCTCAGACAAACGGACAGACTGAAAGGGTGAACCAGATCTTAGATGATATGCTTAGAGCATGCGTCTTGAACTTTTAGGGCAACTAGGATGATCACCTGGCTCTGGCAGAATTCACGTACAATAACAGTTTCCAGTCCAACATAGGCATGATACCGTAGGAGGCTCTCTATGGTCGCCCTTGACGAGCCCCTCGGTGCTGGGCAGAAATTGGAGAAAGAAGCTTGTTAGGTCCCGATCTGGTTCAGGTTACTACTCAGGTCATTGACGTAGTCAGGAAACATCTGCGTACCACCCAGAGAAGACAGATGAGCTATGCGAATAACCAATGTTGTGACCTGGAGTTTGCAGCTGGAGACCATGTATTCCTGAAGGTGTCACCTATGAAGGGTATGATGAGGTTTGGACAGAAAGGGAAGCTAGCACCACGTTTCATAGGGCCTTTTGAGGTTTTGGATCGTGTGGGAGCCGTAGCATACCACCTTGCACTACCTACTGCACTGGTCAGAATTCACAACGTCTTTCATGTATCCATGCTGAAGAAATATACACCAAACAAGTCACACATCGTTAGCTGGGAGCAAATTGAGTTGACAGAGAACACCTCTTAGACCGAGGAACCCATCCGTATCTTGGACCACAAGGAGCAGGTCTTGTGGACAAAGACTATACCTCTAGTCAAGGTTTTTTGGTCACATCACGGGGAGGAAAAAATGATGTGGGAGCGAGAAGAAAAATTTAGGGAAAAGTACCCTCACTTGTTTGATAGCACACCTCAAGTAATTTCGAGGGTGAAATTTTTTTTAGGGGGGTAAACTGTAACACCTCGTGCCTTTGGTACGCGAG
The DNA here is from genome assembly GCA_037074715.1 of Magnolia kwangsiensis. NCBI lineage: Eukaryota > Viridiplantae > Streptophyta > Magnoliopsida > Magnoliales > Magnoliaceae > Magnolia > Magnolia kwangsiensis. Next base: position 158,569,213 of record CM073572.1, read on the forward strand.
TGTTGCCTTTTTAAACCCACATCAACCTAAATTAGATTGGATTAATCAATGGGCTTGGAAACAACTTATACAAGACGGGACTTTCAAGCACCACTAAGGGCCACCCATCAGGGGCCGATAAGCTGGAATGTACCCCATGATAGTCTAGAAGGTAACCATGCTTGGACACCTCCAATCAAAATAGTTCCAACCCAACTAACTATAGCGATAGGCAGTGAATCAATCTTTGAGGGCTAGTAAATAGCCAATCAAGCACCTGTTTCACTCTAAGACCACAATAAATTAAAACTTAGTACTGAACCAATCCAACCACCAGATCAGCGGTCATGGCGATAAATGGAGCTTAGGACGAACGGTACGACCCACTTGGGCCTTAGAATGGCCCTAAAAATGGGCCAATACCCCCTATGGCTATTTGCAAAGTGATTGAACGGACCTAATTCATCGTGACCATCCCGATGAACCTCACACTATGTGCATGTACATCTCATGAACTTGTGCACTTGGACTGATGGCTCGATAAAATGAGCTTTGACCGAGCCCTTTGCAGAAAAGAGAGAAAATAAGAATGCCTGCCTTCTTAGAATTCAAACAGCCGATCTTCAAACCTCAAAGTAGCCCACTATGACCACTTTTCGAGCCATCTGAGCCATTTAAACTCTCCGTGAGGCCCATATGATCAAAACCGTATAGACTCTTGGGCCTTGATAAATGGACAGGGAAGTTAGCATATGACCGTTCAATATCAATATGTTATAGGTGTAAAATTGGAAAGGACGAGCTATATATCCTAGAGGGAGGGGGGGGGGGGGGAGGGGTGAATAGGATTGTGCCAAATTAAAAAATAACAGCGAAATTTAATTAAATTAAATTCAGATAGTAATAGACAATCCCACAATGCTGGATTTAAAAACAACCTCAAATGAACGAGTATTAAGAGGTTGATACAGATGTTGTTCTAAGGACAGTCTTACACAATAAAAACTAAGGGTTTATGGAAGGACAACCTTACTAGAACGGTTTGTATATCAAAAACTCAAACTTGATACAAAGGTATAAAGAAATAAATTACAAGGAAAGAAATCTATGATATTACAACATTCCCACACTTGCATAAAAGAAATTACAACATTCTCCACAATGCAAAAAAGGAAATTATAATCATCTACAAAAAGAAATAAACATATAATCAACAAGACCAGAAATTATAGTGGTTCACTTTTGTGTACACCAACTGTTTAGAAAAATAGCCACACAACTACTCCACTCCTAATATCATCACACAGTGGATATTAGCGTTCACTATGAAAATAAGATTTTCCAGGTCCACCTAAAACCCTCACAATTGTGTCTTTCAATTGGCCTTACACAATTCAAAAACCCCATACTGTGTTTTTTAGATCACCTCAAACAAACCAAAAAAGAGAGATTTTTCTGTCACATTCTCAATGAAACCAAAATACAGAAATTTATAAAAATGTAAAATACCTGGATATTCTCTTTTTAATGAAGCTCGGAAGAACCAAATCGAAGTAGAAGTTCAACGTAGAAATTCAATGTCTAAACTCACTTATGAAATAGTTCAAGGTTCTAAATTGATTTTAAATTAAATCAAGTTGTGCTAGCTCTATTTGATTTTGATTCCAAGAAAAGGGAAATTCTCAATCCATTCTTCAAATATGATTGGAATAAAGAATATGAAATCAAATATAATAAAGCTAAATAAAGAGAATATTAAATGAGCACAATATAGCTTAAAAAGATCACAAACATATCTCTTAAAGTGGCATATTGATTTATCTTGAATTGAATAATAAACTCTGAAATTCGTGGTCTATTTATAGGTGAAGAAATCACGTTCACTACTGGTCCTCAGGACACCACGACTGGTCGTAAGACCAACAGATTTTCAAAATTTAGGCGCGATAAGATAAAGCCGTTCGATGACTGGTCGTAGACCCTGCGTGACCAGTCGAGGGACCTCTACGACTGGTCGTGACCTGTCCATGACTGGTCGTGTGTAACTAGATTTAGTTACTAGAATTTAAATCATAACTACAGGACTGGTTGAGAATGAGTCGAACACTATTCACACGACCGATCGAGTACTCTCCAGGACTGGTCGAGGCTTAACAAAAAATTTTAAAAATTTACAACAAACTTAAGACTGGTTGAGGAATTTCTTGGATTGGTCGAGCCAGTGCTAGGACTAGTCGAACAGAGTTCAGGACTAGTCGAGAAATAGCCTATTCACTTATAAAATGATTTAATTGAATTATGTATTCAAAATGACCTACCCTATTGTCAATCTAGGGTCATTCATACCTTATACATGATGTATGTACATTGATACTTCTTTTTCTTCAGTTGATAGTCCTTCTTTGAAGTTCACAAAGCTTGAGATCTTATCATAGGATGAAGCTTGAACTTGAGCATCAAAATCTAGGAATGCTGTCTTGACTTGTACGAAGCTTTAAAAATCTTGAACTCTTGAAGCTTTAAAGCTTGATTTCACAATAGATGTTATACATAAACATGAACAAGAAATCTTGCCTTTGAAGATTTTGAACTAAAGACCCTTATCCTTGAGAGATGCACAGACTTCATTAATTAGATGAGCTACACAAGACATGGATTCCAAGAGAGCTTTTGGCACTACAAAATTTGACAATTATAGGAGTTAAAAACTATAGCACTTATAATCTCCCCCTTTGTCAAATTTGTGACAAAACACACTCCATACAAATAAAAGTATTATATGCACAAAGAATCATGCACCAGTTATCTATTTGCATCAATTCCACCAACAATCAATTCATCCATAATCCCATATACATTCCACATGCCATATACCAATATACCACAATCACCATATATTAAACATGCCAAAAATTTCCCCATTTTTGTCACAATATGATAAGGGAAGGAATCAAGAAATAAAAGTGAAATTATATAAAGAAGTAAGAATAAGAAGAGCATTAAGGAATAAATGAGCAAGATAGTTAACATATTAAATCCATAAGCAAGTCATATTTAAACATAATTAACCAAGTACTACCAAGTTATGTCAAGTATAACCTCACAAGATAAAAGAAATCTAAGTATCATTAAAGTTATTACAAACTAATATTAGAAAATACTAATCAGATCCTGAAGAGGGAGCAGGAATAGATGGATCAATTTCATGTAAACCCTTATTAATGCACTTCATATATTTACGCATATAAGCAAATTACAAATCCTAGATTACACGAATCTGAGCCACCTGTTCCTCAAGAGAATGCAACCTCTTAGCAAAATTAGAAGGTTGATAATCAGGGTCAGCCTCAGAATCTGATTCAATCTCATCAAAGATATCGTCCATGTTAATGTCTTCTGGAGGTAAATCGCCTTCTTTTTCTTCATTTGTGGCATCATTTCCACCAGCACCTACATTAACTTTGCATATGGCCAACCTCAAATTCATCTTGTTTATATTTAAGTTGTTGAAAAAAAGGTGATGAATAGGAGCCTCTCCAACAGGCATAGCCACTAACATATGGGTGGCTAACATAGTCATAAGATATGCAAAAGAGATATCATTGTGTCCAGTATGGAGACAGAATTGTATAATGGAATGACATATTAAAGAAGGAAGACATATAGATGTACCAGAGATGATGGAATGCAGAATCTGAGCCATGAAAGAGGTGAGTTTGGTTTTGTTACCAGAACGTGGATAAAGATTTGAAATAAATATTATGTGAAAGACCTTTTATCTGGGTAATAAATACTTTGAAGAAAGTGCCTTCCCGTTTTGACTCCATTAAGCATCTATATTGCACAATGCTCTAGTAAGCATACATTTTTCTAATTCAGATGATTTAGCTACTAGAGTGCTAATTGGAATACCTTCATCATTGACAGGTATGTCCATTAGGTCAAAAATCAAATGTCGATTTACTTCAAATGGACCTTCTTTAGTTTCTATAATAAAAGTTAAATCTTCAGTTAAAAAATCAGAAATACATGCATACATAGTTTGCATAATAGACCGGTATGTCGGCCCACCCCAATGTAGAATGTTAGCCCATCTTACAGATTGGAGAAGAGGAATGATTTCAAATGGAGTAAGATGTTCAACATGAATAGGTCACTCAACTATAACATTGCGCAATCGTAAATCCCGCACATAGGAGGGATCATCTTTGGGTGACCCAAGGTGACACCTTATGATAAGTGCCGATCTAGATGTTAAAGGACCACAAGGACTTTTCTTTCTACCTCTAGCATCAATTTGTAACTAGGAATATAAGAAATCAAGAGGTTGTAAAAGATGTAGAGTGGGTTTTGTCAAAATCAAATTTTGGAGAAGAAAACTTAAAAAAAACTCAATGAAACAAGAAATAAATCACTCCAAAGATGAAAAAGAAGTGATATGGACTTGAATCTATAAGGAAAATAGAAATAAACCACTAACCTTGAAGATCAATGCAGATAGGTTCGACCGGTCGGGCTTAGACCCGTTGGAGAAGAAGCCCAAATGAAGAAAAGAGGGTTTCTTTCCCCCAAATATATTCAAACCTGCGATTCCACGACTGGTCGAGTACATGCTCAACCGATCATGCCACGATTGGTCGAGCATGTACTCGACTAGTCGTGCACAACCAAAAATGTGCATTTTTCATTAAATTTAGAAATTTAAACAAATTACCATGTATATACATTATAATACAGAGATGCATAAATAATCAATTCAAATTTACATACTTGCTTTTGTTGAGCGATTTCAATTTCAATTTAGAAAACTTCTTTTTACCGAGCGATTTTGTGAATATGTCAGTAAGTTGAGTCTCAGCCGGAATGTATTCCAAAGAAATTATCTTTTCTTCCACTAATTCACGAATGTAATAATATCTAATGTCAATGTGCCTGGTTCATGAATATTGGATTAGATTTTTAGATATATTAATTGCACTGAAATTATCACAATATAAAACCATAAAGTCCTGTGCAATTTCATAATCGCTTAACATTTTTTTCATCCATACAAGCTGAGTACATGCATTACCTACTGTGAAGTATTCAGACTCAGTAGTAGAGAGCGATACGGAACATTGTTTCTTACTCTACCAAGAAACTAAACAGTTCCCAACATAGAAACAACCACCACTAGTTGATTTCCTCTCGTCAACATTACCAGCCCAATCAGCATCAGTATAACCAGCTAATTGAACACCAGTATCATGTGGATATCAAAGACCTAGATTAGTTGTACTTGCGACATACCACATAATCTACTTAACAGCAGTTAAATGTGACTCCTTAAGGTCAGATTGACATCTAACGCAAATTCTTACATTAAATGTAATATCAGGTTAGCTCGCGGCTAAATACAACAAACTACCTATCATACTGCGATACAATTTAGGATCCACTTTCTTACCTGTAGAGTCCTTTGAGAATTTTAAAGTTGTACTCATAGGAGTATCAAAATTTTTTTCATTCTCAAATCTAAATTTTTTAACTAAGTTCAGAGCATACTTGGATTGAGAAATAAAGAAACCATCAGGTTGTTGTTTAACTTGCAACCCTAAAAAATTATTCAATTCCCCAACTATGCTCATTTTGAACTTAGATTTCATAAGATTTACAAACTCAATAGTCATGTTAGCACAGGTAGATCCATAAATAATATCATCAACATTAATTTGTACTTTTAAAATATGCACTATGATTCTTAACAAACAGAGTCTTATCAACACTTCCCATTAGAAAATTATGACTTAGTAAAAACTTAGTCAATTTTTCATACCATGCCTTGGGAGCTTATTTTAAACCATAGAGAACCCTTTTTAGGTGATAAACATGATCAATATTCTTAGGATCTTTGAAACCCGTTGCTTGTTCAACATTCACTTCATGCAAATCGCCATTAAAAAAATACTCTTTACATCCATTTGATAAATTTTAAACTTTCTAAAGCAAGCAATGGATATAATTAGTCTGATTAATTCAAGACGAGCTATTTGGGCAAAGGTTTCATCATTATCGATGCTTTCAATCAGAGTGTATCCTTGTGCAACCAGTCTAACCATGTTTCGAATTATATTACCAAGTTCATCAGATTTATTTTTTAAAATCCACTTAGTTCCGATAATATGTTTATCTTCAGGTCTAGGAACTAAGTACTAAATATCATTTCTAACAAATTGATTAAGCTCTTCTTACATCGCAACTATCCAGTTTTCGTCAGTAAGAGCTTCTTTTACGTTAGCTGGTTCTATTTGGGATGTAAAGCACACGTAGTTATACACATCCTCTAGTTGTCTACGAGTGCATGCACTAGTGAGAGGGTTTTCAAGAATTTTATTTGTTGGATGGTCTTTAATAGTTCTCAATTCAGAGTTATTTTGATTTGATGAAGAATCTAGTTTATCAATTAGAAGTACTTCATCATTATCTGAACTTGAGACAGGTGTATTCAAGTGATCATCAATAACTACATTAATTGAGTATTGAATTACACTGGTTCTCTTATTAAGAACCTGATATGCTTCACTATTCAGAGCATACCTTAAAAATATCCCTTCATAAGTTTTTGTGTCAAACTTTCCCAAATTTTCTCGGTCACATAAAGTATAGCACTTACTGTCAAAAACTTGAAAGTATTTGACAGTAGGCTTCTTATCAAACAACATTTCATAAGCCATTTTACTATTTGATTTTCTTGTATAAACTCAGTTAATCATATAATATGCAGTATTTAAGGCTTTAGCCCAAAGATTTTTGGGGAGCTTCATACTGTTTAACATTACATTTGCTATTTATTGAAGCACTCTATTTTTTCTTTCTACTATACCATTTTGTTGTGGTGTTTTGGGTGCAAAGAATTCATGTGATATTCCCTAATCACTGCAAAACTTCTCAAAACTGCGATTCTCAAATTCTGATCCATGATCGTTACGAATCTTAAAGACTTGAGTCTCTTTTTCAGTTTGGATATGTCTAAGTACCCTTTTAACTTCATTAAGAGTTTCTGATTTGTCTCTTAAGAAAACTACCCAAGTATATCTGGTAAAGTCATCAACAATTACTAGTATGTACTTTTTGCCACCTCGACTCTCCGTTTTAGTTGGTCCAATAAGATCCATATGGAGGAGTTCGAGTGGTTTAGATGTGGCATTGGAGTCCACTTTTTCATGAGAACTCCTAGTTTGTTTGCCAATCTGGCATTCTACTTTTTGTATTTTGGGTAAGCCTCTAACTCTCTTTTGCTCAATCTATATAAGTTACGGTAGTGTATATGTCTAAGGCATTTATGTCATAACTCGATATCATCAGTATGGACCATGTTACACGATACATTAGATGAGCCAGAATCACTTACAATATAGCAGTTTTCAGAAGTTCTATGACCAGTTAATATTACAGAACCATTTTTATTTAAAATTTCACATCTTAGGTTAGAAAATTTTACGCTATGATTTTTATTGCATATTTGAGAAATGCTTAATAAGTTATGTTTTAAACCTTCTATGTATAAAACATTCTCAAATAAAGGGAGGTTAGAAAGTTAAACCGTACCTTGACCAATAATCCTACAATTACTACCATCACCAAATGTGACTAATCCATCAGTCATGTCTTTAAGAGTAGTGAACGGACCTTTGTCACTAGTCATGTGCCTGGAGCATCCACTATCTAGGTACTACTTTGAATGGCTTGATGCTTTGAAAGCCATGCAGGCAACCAAACAAGTAACCTTAGGAACGCATTTCATAACTTTTTTGGGTTTAGGAGTATAGTTGGTCTTCTTATGCTTGTAGTTGTTATAAGACCGATCCATCGAGTTAGATTTTAAAAGCTCTTTAAGTAAATCAATAATTTTCTTAACTAAAGGATTACGATTCTGATTTTTATAGTTGATATGGCTGCTTTTAGGTTTTAAAGATTGAAAAGTTTTAGCATTTTTAGAAGAATTTTGATTTAAACTTTTTCCTTTTGAGTTTGAATACTCTCCTTTCACAAACTTAGGAGGAGTATTGTTATATTTAGGAGGAATATTTTTGTTGTAGCCTAAACCGGATCGATCACGACATTTTTTGGATCCGAATAATAGTTTTTATAACTTAGGATCACCTTAAGCATGCCTCCATATATCCTTTAAACTCAAATGTGAAGAGACTTCAAGTTTTAGTTTTTCATTTTCAGATTTTAGATTTTCAATAAGGGAGGTTTTGAAATCTAAATCGCATTTATTTTATTTTATTTTTTTTTTAAATCTGAAATGTGGGATTTTTCTAAAACAAGAGTATCAAAATTTTCTTTTAAGTTTTGAAAACTTTTCTTTCTGAAGTTTTAGTTTGACCGCAATTTTACAACTTTCCTTTTATAGGGCATTGTAAGCATCTTGAAGATTTTTTTCATTTTCATGATCACTATTCAGATTTTCTTCACTAGTTAAATCATCATGATCTGAAAAAGTGAACTTAGCCAGAGTCATAAGGGCTTTGACTTCATTTCCCAACTCAGTTTCAGAATCTTCTGATTCGGAAGTGGCTTCCATGCCAGAAGATTTATCCTAAGTAGCCAACATACCTTTCTTTTTAGGTTTGTCCTTTTTAGGACACTTGTTCGTTAAATATCCATATTCATAACAGTTGTAACATTAACTATCTTTTAATGATTTCCAAGTTTTAGATTTAGATCTTTTCTTATCATTAGATTTTTAAAAATTAACCCTCTTTTTACTTTTAAAAATCTTATAAAACTTTTTAGCTAAAAGGATCATATCATCTTCAGCATTTTCTAAATCAAAATTACTATTTTCTTGAGAAATATATTTAGAAGATTTAAGGGTAATGGATTTACCTTTAGGAGCTTTAAAGTTTAACTCATAGGCCTGTAACGACCCAACTAATTCTTCTATCATCATATTGTCCATATTATGAAGTTCCTGGATCGCAGTTACCTTTGAATTGAACCATTCACGTAGTGAGTGAAGTATCTTTGCATAGACTTTACTTTTTATGATTTTATCGCCAAGACCCAATATAGAGTTAACAATGTCATTTAATTTAGTATAAAAGTCCATGAATGTTTCACTTTCCTCCATACGTATTTCCTCAAATTTGATTGTGAGGATTTGGACTTTAGATTTCTTGACAATTGTTGTTCCCTTGTGTGTCATTTCTAAAATATCCCAGGCTTGCTTTGTAGTATCACAGGATATAATTTCTTTTGAATTCATCTGGTGATAGTGCGCAAGTTATAGCATTTAAAGCCTTTGCATTGGCACTACTCTCATTTTTCTGAAGTGTGGTCCAAGAGAAGTATGGTGTAACTCTCATAGTTTTGGATCCATAGATACCAGTTACTTCAGTGGTAGGAGGGGTCCATTCAGTCATTGTGGCTTGCCATACGCTCTCATCCATGGATTTTAAGAAAATTCTCATCCTGGCTTTCCAATAGGCATAATTGGATCCATCAAATGGTGGAGGCCTAGTGACTGAAAGACTATCAAAATTTGACATCTCAAATAGCTTAGATCGATTAGCTCAGGAAATAAATCCAAACAGAATAATTAAAAGCAAGATATTAGGCTTTGAAACCACTTGAAAAGGCCGAGCTATATGTCCTAGAGGGGGTGGGGGGTCAATAAGACTATGCTAATTAAAAAATAATAGCGAAATTTAAATAAATTAAATTTAGATAGCAATAGACAATCCCACAATGTCGAATTTAAAGACAACCTGAAATGAACGAGTATTGAGAGGTTGATACAGACGTTGTTCTAAGGACAACCTTACACCATAAAAATCAAGGGTTTATGGCAGGACAACCTTATTAGAATGGTTTGTGTATTAAAAACTCAAACTTGATACAGAGGTATAAAGAGATAAATAACAAGGAAAGAAATATATGCTATTACAACATTCCCACACTTGCATAAAAGAAATTAAAACATTCTCCACAATGCAAAAAGGGAAATTATAATCATCCACAAAAATAAATAAACATAAAATCCACAAGACTAGAAATTATAGTGGTTCGCTTGTGTGTACACCAACTGTTTAGAAAAATAGCCACACAACTACTCCACTCCTGATATCCTCAAAAGCCCCACACTCTGTGTTTTCTTGATCACCTCAGATAAACCAAAATAGAGAGTTTTTTCTGGCACAATTTCAATGAAACCAAAATGCAAAAATTTACAATAATGTAAAATACCTGGATATTCTCTTTTTGATGAAGCCCAGAAGAACCAAATCAGAGTAGAAGTTCAACGTAGAATTCAATCTCCAAACTTACTTATGAGATGGTTTTAGGTTCTAAATTAATTTTAAAGTAAATTAAGTTGGGCTAGCTCTATTTGATTTTGATTCAAAGAAAAGGGTAATTCTCAATCCCTTCTTTAAATATGATTCGAATAAAGAATACAAAATCAAATATAATAAAGCTAAATAAAGAGAACATTAAATGAGCACAATATAGCTAAAAAAAATCACTAACTTATCTCTCAGATTGGCGTATTGATTTATCTTGAATTGAATAATAAACTCTGAAATTCATGCTCTATTTATAGGTGAAGAAATTACGTTCATGACTAGTCTTGAGGACACCACGACTAGTCGTAGGACCAATAAATAATTGAAATTTGGGCGCGATAAAATAAAGTCGTTCCACGACTAGTCGTAAGCCTTGCACGAACGGTCGAGGGACCTCCACGACTGGTCGTGACCTGTTCATGACTGGTCGTGTGGAACCAGATTTAGTTTTTGGACTTTGAGTCGTAGCAGCAGGACTGGTCGAGAACGAGTCGAGCACTGTTCACACGACCGGTCGAGCATTCTTCAAGACTGGTTGAGGCTTAACAAAAAATTTTAAAAATTTGTAACACACTTAAGACTGATCGAGGAATTTCTTGGACTAGTCGAACCAGTGCTAGGACTAGTCGAACAGAGTCCAGGACTAGTCGAGAAATAGTCTATTCACTTATAAAATGATTTAATTATATAATGTATGCAAAATGACCTATCCTATGGTCAATCTAGGGTCATTCATATCTTATACATGATGTGTGAACATTGAAACTTCTTGTTCTTTAGTTGATAGTCATTCTTTGAAGTTCGTGAAGCTTGAGATCTTGTCATAGGATGAAGCTTGAGCTTGTGTATCAAAATCTAGGAACGTTGTCTTGACTTGTATGAAGCTTTGAAAATCTTGAACTCTTGAAGCTTGAAAGCATGAATTCACAATAGATGTTGTACATGAACATGAACAAGAAATCTTACCTTTGAAGATTTTGAACTGAAGACCCTTGTCCTTAAGAGATACACAGACTTCATTATGTAGATGAGCTACACATGACAAAATTTTCAAGAGAGGTTTTGGCGCTACAAAATTTAAAAATTATAGGAGATGGAAACCATAGCAGTTACAAAAATGTCCGCAAGTCGGGACCATCTAGGACCACACGATCTTTCGTGATCACCCTGGTCTATTCTTGCTTCTATGGGTGGTTAAAGGTCCACCATAGACCATTGTTAGGCCCATTCTTATTATTTAGGCCCATGCCATTATCTGTCTATTTTCATGGGCTACCTCAGGCTATTGGGCCCCCACTCGAGGTTGTATTTCTATTGGGAAACTATCTAAGTACCTAAACCCTACTGGTCAGGAGGGGAGAACAACTTCACTGCATTAACATTTTGTTCATCTTCATGACCCACTCCCATAGGCATCATATGCATGCTTGGATGAGACGTGATTGGTCATGGTTATGTCATTGGGTAAGATATTATGAGATATGGAGAATTTCCCTCTTGAGCACGTTGGATGATGCATGGCTGTTTGTGTGATTCATGCATGTGACATTGCATAATATGATCGACATTCGCCCTCGCTTCATCAGGGCCTTGCATACTTAAGGATATTCATGGATGGTTGGACGTGTGGACACTGAAAATGATGTTTAAGCATACCAGGTGCATAGGATGCCCATGGGTGAAATTCTCAAAACTTTCATGGTACTAAGGATCAGCTCCAAAGCCGTGACCAGGTGAAAACATGAGCACAAGAGGGCCTTACACCAATCAGCCATGACTCCCACTAACGTGTAGTCAGTTGGATAGGGATGTGGCCTTATCTGCCTGTGAGGGAGGGCATTATTAGGTTGAGTCTGAATGGCTCGTGAAATGGATCCACTACCGTTAGACCTTGTTGGTGATTGACTGTCCAGAGGAAGGTAGTGAGGTCTCTTATGCTCGTTTGACTGTGCGGGTCTGTACAGCGGCAGTCATTCAACAGTGTAATGGACCTTGATGATTCCCTTATGGCTGAAAATTTATTTGATATGTGGTTTGGAAATGAGCACTGACATTACTTGCATCGCATTAGCATTGGCTGTGTAAGCCCTTTCATGCATTGCCTTGGTATGACATCCAATACTTATTACATGGTAAGGCTAGTGATATTCTCATTGACCATGTTTCTCTCCTTGTACCTCCTACTATTCTTCTGTGTACCATTGTCACACACTTACACTGCCCTCTAAGCTTTTATAAGCTTATGCATGATTGATGCGTGCAGGAGACTCTAGGCAGGTGTTATAGTGGCAGTGTAGAGTAGAGTTGAGCATTGAGGACTCCAGTATTGCTGACTTCTTCCTCTTTTCGTATTACCTTATGTATGTCCTTTCGAACCTAATGTAAACATGTGAAAGTTCAAATTCTTAGTGGATTTTGTGATGTGTGCGCTTTGTTATTCTCAGATGTACTTGCTATGATCTTGGGTATGCTCATATTGAAATGATTATACTGTTATGGAAATCCTCCTTGTAGAATCTAAGGATCGGAACTTGTCTAAGGAGCCGAGAATGGGGTACTGCGGAGACTTTTTATCACGCCCCAAACTCGAAAACTGGGCTCACAAAATTTTCGATCGCCGAATCCGGCGCTGACAGCCTCCATAGAACCCCATTCTCGGCTCCTAGCTCCCATTCGCCAGGTTCCGATCCTGAGATGCTACGAGGAGGATTTTCAACGTTAGTTTGATTCGTAATAAGCATAACCAATGACATAACCCACAACAACAACCAAGAACTCCATTACATTTCCACTATGATCAAAAACTTTACAAGTATAATGAGCATAAAGGGAAATACAATGGTAAAGAATAAAAACTCCAAAACGATCTGCAACGTGCTCCTGCCTCAGTGCTGCTGCGAACCAACGTCACCTGCACGCAACAGTCGTGCATAAGCTTATAGAAAGCTTAGAGGGTGGTGAAAGTGTGTGCGCAAGGTAGTAATATGAACATGCAATGTCAAAGTAATGCAGAATATGCAGATGGATCCATAATATTATAAGTCGTACCAAGGCATGAATGGTATCAGCCACCCAAGGCCATGTGATGCAAGACATGAATGGTATCGGCCACCAAAGGCCATGCGATGTGCATTGCAACTCAAGCATACAGATCCTCATCTATGTCCACACATCAATACAACTCAAATATGGGATATCATCGGGGTCTAGTACACTCTAAACTAGATTGCCGCCACATCGCGCGCAATAAGGTAAGTGGAAGAGACCTCATTATCCGTACGCCAATATCGGGCATGACTCGTCGATAGCGAACCCATTCCTCGAGCTGGTCAGACTCAGCCTAGGATTACCCCCTACACTCGGGAGGGTAAGGCCGCACTCCCTTCCAACCGACCACGACATAGTGGAGAGCGCAACCGTCTGGTAATCGGCATTCAACGCTCATCTACCCACTCGGTCTAGACGTTGGAGCAACCTCTTGGTACCATAAGTGTTTAGGAACTTTCACCCAGAGATATCTATAGCACCCCATGTAGAACAAGATTTTCGGTATCCAATCCTACCAACCACGATGCGTCTGTGGAGGCTACGGCCCTGATGTCGCTAGGGCATACAATAACCATGTCACATAAATGCGAAATGCATGATTCACGCTATCCAATCATGCAGCAGATCCTGCGTGCATCGTGCGCTCATGCAGGGCAACACCGCCTAATCGGGAGCCCATAAACAACCTGCCCGAAGGCATATGCTATGATCAGACAATTCTCACGTCAAGCATACATATGATGCGTATGATCATGAGTCATGGAACTGTACTAAACATGTTATAATAAAATGAACTATTTTACAATGTAGATGGACCTGGACAGCCTATACACAATAAGTACGGGCTTAACAATGGGCCCTAATGAGAGTCGTAATGTGGACATCCAACCAGCATTACACTCACAATGTGGACGTCAAACCAACATTGCTCCCAAGGCACGATCACCGTGAACATCGCTACTTAGTCTGTATTGGAATTACACATTGTAATGGACCTTAGGTACATCCCATTGGCCTTAAATATATCTAATGAGCCATGTCATATGGGCTTTTTATTTGTCAAACGGGCCACATAAATGGACCACACCAATGGGCCTTAGGTATATTGCAATGGTTCATAGCCCGTGGACCTTAGAATGCATCAATGGTTCTCGACCCATGGGCCTTATACATATCAAATGGGCCTACTCCCATGGGCTTTAAAATACATCAAATGGGCCTAGTCCCATGGGCCTTGGAACATATCAAGTGGCCTAATCCTATAGGTCTTAGCTATCACGTGGGCCTACATCCATAGGCCTCATATATCAAATGGGCCCAAATCCAAAGGCCTTATATGAATCAAATGGGCCTAGTCCCAAGGGCCTTGGGATATATCAAATGGTCCAATCCCATAGGCCTTACATCCACATCAAGTGGGCCCATAACAAGCTGTCACAATTACATTAAGATAGACCTCCAATCATGCCAAGATGGGGTCCACTTGGACTGTGGATCTGGCTCATTCCTTGACTCATTTCACAAATGAGCTGCTTAAAATGGATGGGCAGATTGGATGCAGCATCTGCATCACGGGTGGAGCCCATGTGAAGGCCCACCCTTGTGAATGTTGTATAAATATATAGTATATAAACAATATATATAATATATATACAATATTTTATATATATACAATATAACACACGCATGCACACCCACACTGCACACACACAGCATGCACACACTCTGCACACACGCTGCACGCACGCTGATGGTGGCGTGCATAAAACACATGCATCAAGTGGGCTCCACCGTCCAGCGGACGGTGGAAGCAATACATACATTATCGTGGGTCCCATGTGGGACCCACCACAGTGCATGTCCTTCCATCCCAACCGTTAAAAAGGGTCACACGGACCTGGGTGAAAGAAAGCCACAAATCTCATCTTGATCTAGAACTTCTGTGGACCCCAGGATGGTTTCAATGGTAGATGTTCATCCACTGTTTTCTATGGTGTGGGCCATCCGAGCGTCGGATCGGCCTTATTTTTGGAGGGGGCCCACCTCAGGGGGTGGCCCTCCATAAGAACGGCGTAGATAAAACATATACATCATGGTGGGGCCCACGGCAGCAGCCGTGGGTGGCTGCACGGACGCCTGTCCGGCCGCGTGCCTGCAGCGGCTCTGACACAGCAGCCTGCTTCACTTCTTCTTCCTTTTTTATTTTTTTGAAAAATCCTTGATTTTGAGGATTTTCGAAGGTGGGGTCCACATCGCCTAAACCCACTCCATCCATTGGTTTCCCTGGCTCGAAACAAGTCCAAAGAGTCTAAAGTTGAATTTTTTTTTTTAAGATAGAAAATGAAATAAAATAAGAAAAACGATCCTTTAATGGTAATGATGCATTCTTTGATGCTATGGCCCACCAGATCTTCCAATCAACCCCAACTCTTGGCTCAACGCCTAAAAAGAGATGGGTGAGAGGATGGATGGCTTGGATTGTTTATATTCATCACAGTGGGGCCTAAGCAAGTGGACCACCAAAGGCCTCCTTTTCTTCTTTCCCTTTCTTCTTTTTTTTTTGAAACGTCCAGCGTCCCAGACGCTGGACGGTTTGGTTCCTTTTAAAAATACATTGTGGTGGGCCCTGATGAAGTGGGCCACCACTGATGGGTGACATGGGTTCAACGTAAGTGGTGGGCCCCACTTGAATAAATCTTGAATAAAATAATATCTCAAGGTGGGGTCCATTCAAGTGGGCCACACAATCCTATTGCATAAAATAACATAAAATAAAATAAAAAGAAATAAGGAGGGAGAGAGACATGGAGAGTGGGACACGCTTTGTGATGGAGGGACCCCGACATTATGGGCCCTCCCTTAAAAGCAAATCATACAATCAAAAGGGTCCCTCAACACATGGGACCACCAAGATCGAGAATCAACGGTGGAGATCCTCTCTCCACCAAAATGGACGGTCTAGATGACCTTTTGCAATGAAATAAACATCATGATGGGGTCCATGGAGAATGACCCCACCATGGAATGATCATGATGATCCAAGTGGGCCATCGGCCTTATCTTAGGGTCCCAAGCGAGATCCACACCATTGATCGGTGGGTCTCACTTGGCCCATCATAAAAACAAGAAAGAAACTACCCTATAGAGGCACCCACCATCCTATCTTCTTGCTCCTAGGGGTTCCTTGGGAGCGTGAGGCAGAGATTCGAGAGCGTTATCCTCATCTCTTTGATGATTGATCTTGTATTGTATTTTGTATGCTGCCTCTGATTTTATATGATGACGTTATGTTTCTTATTCCTCCCGAGTAATGCTTAGTTGCGATGCTTGTGTAAATTTTGAGGATAAAATTTTTATAAGGAGGGGAGAGCTGTAAGACCTGTATCTTAGTCCGTACCTTTCCATAGACTTTCGCGGTCTTACCGGTCGAATTCCGGCAACCTTCGACCCTTAACCGATATCGACGCGCGACCCTTATTCATATACCGACAACCCGAGTCGACTCAACCCGAGACCAATTCCATAGCGACCGCGCCGTCGTTGCGGTTCCGATGCCGCAACTCACGCGCCAAGGCGATACCCTGGTAGAGAGTTGTAGGCCAACGTTCTGTGCGAGAAAAATGCCGGGCGTTGCGAAACCCAAGAGAATCTCTACGATGTGTCACATCAATCACATCAATCTCATCAATCAATCAATCCATCAATCCATCACATGTCAAGTACACATCACTTTCACCCCTTTTCCCAAGCAACCACAAAAGTCTTCCTAACCCATACCTTTCTTACACAAAAGGCCACAAAAGTCTTCACCTCCCATACCTCTCTTACACAAAAGGCCACAAAAGTCAAAGATTTCTTACACAACCATCACTCACCACATCCATCCATCACTCTCTCTCTCCCTTTACAACTCCTCTCTTTCTCATTTGTAAAAACTCCAAGCAAAAGAAAATCCCACGTATGGAATTCTCCAAACTCTCCTAAGCTCCAAGTGGACCACTTTCCTACCCCACCATCTCCCATCTCAACCCTCTATTCCTCATCTCATCCATTGAAGTTGAAGCTAAGGTGCCAAGGAACCCCTAGGAGTAAGAAGATCGGATGGTGGGTGCCTCTATAGGGTAGTTTCTTTCTTATTTTTATGATGGGCCAAGTGAGACCCACCGATCAATGGTGTGGATCTCGCTTGGGACCCTAAGATAAGGCCGATGGCCCACTTGGATCATCATGATCATTCCATGGTGGGGCCATTCTCCATGGACCCAATCATGATGTTTATTTCATTACAAAAGGTCATTTAGGCCGTCCATTTTGGTGGAGAGAGGATCTCCACCGTTGATTCTCGATCTTGGTGGTCCCATGTGTTGAGGGACCCTTTTGATTGTATGATTTGCTTTTAAGGGAGGGCCCATAATGTCGGGGTCCCTCCATCACAAAGCGTGTCCCACTCTCCATGTCTCTCTCCCTCCTTATTTCTTTTTATTTTATTTTATGTTATTTTATGCAATAGGATTGTGTGGCCCACTTAAATGGACCCCACCTTGAGATATTATTTTATTCAAGATTTATTCAAGTGGGGCCCACCATATACGTTGTACCCACGTCACCCATCAGTGGTGGCCCACTTCATCAGGGCCCACCACAATGTATTTTTAAAAGGAACCAAACTGTCCAGCGTCTGGGATGCTGGACGTTTCAAAAAAAAAAGAAGAAAGGGAAAGAAGAAAAGCAGGCCTTTGGTGGTCCACTTGCTTAGGCGCCACTGTGATGAATATAAACAATCCAAGCCATCCATCCTCTCACCCATCTCTTTTTAGGCGTTGAGCTAAGAGTTGGGGTTGATTGGAAGATCTGGTGGGCCATAGCATCAAAGAATGCATCATTACCATTCAACGATCCTTTTTCTTATTTTATTTCATTTTCTATCATAAAAAAAATTCAACTTTAGACTCTTTGGACTTGTTTCGAGCTAGGGAAACCAATGGATGGAGTGGATTTAGGCGATGTGGACCCCACCTTCGAAAATCCTCAAAATCAAGGATTTTTTTTTAAAAAAAAAAAGGAAGAAGAAGTGAAGCAGGCTGCTGTGTCAGAGCCACTGCAGGCGTTGCCTACAGCGCGTCACGCGGGCGGACAGGCGTCCATGCAGCCACCCAAGGCTGCTGTCGTGGGCCCCACCATGATGCATAGGTTTTATCTACGCCGTTCTTATGGAGGGCCACCCCCTGAGGTGGGCCCCCTCCAAAAATAAGGCCGATCCGACGCTCAGATGGCCCACACCATAGAAAACAGTGTGGATGAACATCTACCACTGAAACCATCCTGGGGTCCACAGAAGTTCTAGATCAAGATGAGATTTGTGGCTTTCTTTCACCCAGGTCCGTGTGACCCTTTTTAACGGTTGGGATGGAAGGACATGCACTTTGGTGGGCCCCACATGGGACCCACAATAATGTATGTATTGTTTCCACCGTCCGCTGGACGGTGGAGCCCACTTGATGCATGTGTTTTATGCACGCCACCATCAGCGTGCGTGCAGCGTGTGTGTAGAGTGTGTGCGTGCTGTGTGTGTGTAGTGTGGGTGTGCATGTGTGTCTGTGTGTGTGTATATATATATATACATACATACTTATATTATATTGTGTATATATATAATATTGTATATATATTATATATATTGTTTATATACTATATATTTATACAACATTCACAAGGGTGGGCCTTCACGTGGGCTCCTCCCGTGATGCAGATGCTGCATCCAATCTGCCCATCCATTTTAAGCAGCTCATTTGTGAAATGAGTCAAGGAATGAGCCAGATCCACAGTCCAAGTGGACCCCATCTTGGCATGATTGGAGGTCCATCTTAATGTAATTGTGACAGCTTGTTGGGGGCCCACTTGATGTGGATGTAAGGCTCATGGGATTGGACCATTTGATATATCCCAAGGCCCTTGGGACTAGGCCCATTTGATTCATATAAGGCCTTTGGATTTGGGCCCATTTGATATATGAGGCCTATGGATGTAGGACCACTTGATAGCTAAGACCTATAGGATTAGGCCACTTGATATGTTCCAAGGCCCATGGGACTAGGCCCATTTGATACATTTTAAAGCCCATGGGAGTAGGCCCATTTGATATGTATAAGGCCCATGGGTCGAGAACCATTGATGCATTCTAAGGTTCACGGGCTATGAACCATTGCAATATACCTAAGGCCCATTGGTGTGGTCCATTTATGTGGCCCGTTTGACAAATAAAAGGCCCATATGACATGGCCCATTAGATATATTTAAGGCCAATGGGATGTACCTAAGGTCCATTGCAATGTGTAATTCCAATACAGACTAAGTAGTGATGTTCACAACGATCGTGCCTTGGGAGCAATGTTGGTTTGATGTCCACATTGCGAGTGTAATGCTGGTTGGATGTCCACATTACGACTCTCCTTAGGGCCCATTGTTAAGCCCGTACTATTATGTATAGGCCGTCCAGGTCTATCTGCATTGTAAAATAGTTCATTTTATTATAACATATTTAGCACAGTTCCATGACTTATGATCATATGCATCATATGTATGCTTGACGTGAGAATTGTCTGATCATAACATATGCTTTCGGCAGGTTGTTTATGGGCTCCCGATTAGGTGGTGTTTCCCTGCATGAGCGCACGATGCACGCAGGATCTGCTGCATGATTGGATAGCATGAATCATGCATTTCGCATTTGTGGGACATGGTTATTGTACGCCTTAGTGACATCAAGGCCGTAGCCTCCACAGACGCATCGTGGTTAGCAGGATTGGATACCGAAAATCTTGTTCTACATGGGGTGCTATAGATATCCCTGTGTGAAAGTCCCTAAACCCTTATGGTACCAAGAGGTTGCTCCAACGTCTGGACCGAGTGGGTAGATGAGTGTTGAATACCGATTACCAAACAGTTGCGCTCTCCACTGTGTCGTGGTAGGTTGGAAGGGGGTGCGGCCTTACCCACCCGAGTGTAGGGGGTAATCCTAGTCTGAGTCTGACTAGCTCGAGGAATGGGTCCTCTATCGACGAGTCGGGCCCGATATTGGCAGACGGATAGTGAGGTCTCTTCCACTTACCTTTTTGCGCGCGATGTGCCGGCAATCTAGTTTAGAGTGTACTAGACCCTTGTGATATCCCATATTTGAGCTGTATTGATGTGTGGACATAGATGAGGATCTATATGCTTGAGTTGCATTGCACATTGTATGGCCTTGGGTGGCCGATACCATTCATGTCTTCCATCGCATAGCCTTGGTACGGCTCATGATATTATGGATCCATCTGCATATTCCGCATTACTCTGACATTGCATGTTCATATTACTACCTTGTGCACACACTTTCACCACCCTCTAAGATTTCTATAAGCTTATGCACGACTGTTGCGTGCAGGTGACATTGGTTCGCAGCAGCGTTGAGGCAGGAGCACGTTGCAGATCGTTTTGGAGTTTTTATTCTTTACCATTGTATTTCCCTTTATGCTCATTGTACTTGTAAAATTTTTTATCATAATGAATATGTAATGGAGTTCTTGGTTGTTGTTGTGGGTTATGCCATTGGTTATACTTATTACGAATCAAACTGACATTGAAAATCCTCCTCATAGCATCCCAGGATCGGAACCTGGCGAATGGGAACTAGGAGCCGAGAATGGGGTTCTACGGAGGCTGTCGGCGCCGGATTCGGTGATCGAGAATTTTATGAGCCCGGTTTTCGAGTTTGGGGCGTGACACTTTTGTGCCAGAACCAGCCATCGAGTTCCTTGTGAGTCCGATTACTGAGTCTGGGGCATGAGATGAGTTGGTATCAGAGCATAGCAAGTAATTCTGGAATGACTCAGGAGAACATTGTATGTCTGTCAAGAATATATGTGTCCTTAGATCCTTCCTTTCACTCCATATTGAGCCTGTAATTATCATGATTCCTTGTGTTGTCATTATTTTGTAGACAATGTTGCATGGTCGTGGCACCCTGGTCATGGTGCCCGTGGACGGGGTGCCCGAGGTACCCATCCTACTTGAACACATCCTTCTCCAGTTGTTGAGGATCTGATTCTAGAGGTACCGATCCAGCCTGTTCCTCTAGTTGAGCCTGTAGTGCCTGCTCCTTCAGTAACTCCGGTTCCCCCTCCTCAGCCTACTGTTCCAGTTACAGAGGCTCCTACCCAGTTAGCCGCACCCGTGCCTCTGCCTGAGGTGAGTGGTGCCCCTACTTTTCCAACAGTACCCATAAGAGTCGAGCATTTCCAGCAGCTGATGCAGCTTGTTGCCACTGCATTGCAGACTCGTCAGCCAACTACTGCTGAGGTTTCTGGGTAGTTTGACCTACCGCGTGCTAGTTCGATAGCCTGAGAGTTCCTACAGCATAATCCCCCGAGGTTTGATGCTGCCCTAACCCTTCTGCCACCGAGGCTTGGTGCACTGAGGTTGCGAGCATTTTTGACACTATACAGTGCCCTGTGGGCTAGAGAGTATCCCTTGTGACCTATCTCCTTTAGGGTGAGGCCCGTCATTGGTGGTCATCCGTATCTAGGATGGTCGGGCCTCAGTTCGTTTGGACATGAGAGGAGTTCGTGACCCGTTTCTACCAAAAATTCTTCCTTGAGCACGTTCAAATCCAGTGGGCGA
The DNA here is from genome assembly GCA_037074715.1 of Magnolia kwangsiensis. Lineage (NCBI taxonomy): Eukaryota > Viridiplantae > Streptophyta > Magnoliopsida > Magnoliales > Magnoliaceae > Magnolia > Magnolia kwangsiensis. The sequence goes on from CM073572.1 coordinate 158,591,229, forward strand.
TTGAGTTTGAGACCCTAGTGCAGGGTGATATGACCGTATCTCAGTACGAGGCCCATTTCTTAGCCTTGTCTAGATTTTCTCCTCATCTCACTAGCGATAAGAAGATGGGGGCCCATCATTTTTTGATTGGTTTGTGCCCTACCCTTCGTAGTCGTGTGGTAGGGCATTGATTAAAGACGTTCGAATAGGTCATACATCGAGCACTGGTTTATGAGAAGGACTGGGCTATAACTAAGAGATCGAGAGAGCAGAGTTCAAGTGGAGACCGAAAGAGGAAAGCACCAGCCGCCAATTCCAAAAAGCTCCATCAGCAGAGACAATGGGGTAGATCAAGGTTTCAATAGCCTACGGTTCAAACAGTAGCTTCATCATCATCATCAGCACTGCCAACCACTTCATCTTCAAGCCCCTTTTCTGGTGTATGCTTTGGCTATGTACAGGCCTAGCATCGGAGGTGTGAGTGTCCTCTCCCTATTTAGTAGCAGAGGCCACCGTAGTTATCCCCTCCTCGTCCTCCTCAGCAGCAGCAGAGAGCATAGCTTCCACCAGCCACTCTTAGGGCTCCTCCTCAGCAATAGAGGCAGCCAGGCAGACCTCCTCAACAAAGACAGCAGCTGCAGCACCAGCAGAGGGGATATCTGTATGTTGTCCGATCCCTGGGTCCAGTTTGTATATCAGCCCAGTAGGCACAGACTCAGGACCCTCAGTCTTCCGAGTTACTTCCCCTACCAGCTCAGGGCCACTTTTATTTTACATAGCAGACACCAGGCCAGGACCCGCAGTCATCGACCGGAGGAGTCATTGAGGGTATTCTTCTTGTTTCTTCCTGCATTACTCATGTTTTATTTGATTTCGGTGCCTCCCATTCTTTTGTGGCCAAGCAGTTTTTTCGATCGACCAATATTCCATCGGAGGCCACGTCTGAGGCCTTGACCATTTAGACTCCCATGGAGAAGTCTATTATGCTGACTCATCGCTATCCTTCTTGCCCAGTGTTAGTAGGCGAGATGTTTCTTCCTACTGACCTGTTTGTGATGCCAATGGTAGGATTTGATGTGATTTCGGGTATGGACTGGCTTGCGTAGTATCCTTCTTCCCCGTATTGATGATATGTTTGACTAGTTGCAGGGTGCACAGTATTTTTCCAAGATAAACTTGTGTTCCGGTTACCATCAGATTCGGGTCCAAGAGGAGGACATTCCAAAGACGGCCTTCTAGACGCGCTATGATCACTTCGAGTTCCTGGTCATGTCGTTCGGATTGACCAATGCACCCGCCATATTTATGTAGCTAATGAATGAGGTTTTTCAGTCGTTCCTCGATCAATTCGTGGTGGTATTCATTGATGATATTCTTGTATATTCGAGGAACCGTAAGGACATGCCGATCACCTACGGATTGTGTTTGAGACCCTCCGTACCCACCAGCTGTATGCGAAGCTGGAGAAATGTGAGTTTTGGCAGGAAGAGATGAAGTTCTTCAATCACGTGGTGATGAGGGAGAGTGTCACTATGGACCCCTCGAAGGTTGATGCAGTGCATCAGTAGGGCCAGCCCACAAAAACATCCGAGATTCATAGCTTCCATGGTCTAGCGGGATATCACCGATGGTTATCAAGGGTTTCTCCCATATTGCAGCACCGCTGACCCAGTTGACGTGGAAGGGTGTCGAGTTCGTAGGGAGTGACGCCTGTGTGAAGGTATTCACGGAGTTGAAGGACCGCCTCACGTCCGATCCTATTCTCACTCTTCCTGATGGGACTGAGGGTTTTGTTGTTTTTACTGATGCCTCTAGAGTTAGCTTGGGTTCCGTACTGATGCAACACAGGAAGCTAGTGGTGTATGCTTCGCACCAGCTCAAGGTCCATGAGCTGAACTACCCCACTCATGATTTGGAGCTTACAGTAGTTGTCTTAGCAGTGAAGGTGTGGAGGCATTATCTATATGGGGTCAGGTTCAAGCTCTTCACGGATCATAAGAGCTTGAAGTATCTATTTTTGCAGTCCGAGTTAAACCTGCAATAGAGGCGATGGATGGAGTTGCTAAAAGACTATGATTTTGACCTTCAGTACCACCCGGAAAAGGCGATTGTGGTGGTGGACGCGCTCAGCCATCAACCACGAGACCTGGTGGCACATATGATAGTTTGACAGTGGCAGATCCTTGAGGATGTTTCAGAGTATAACTTTGAGTTCGGCCTACAGTCTTCCATTGTTCAGCTTTTGAGCTTATCGATTCAACCCTCTTTGGTAGCTAGGGTGATCGAAGCTCAGCAGACGGATGGGTCACTTCAAGAGTTTCAGCAGAGGTCGCATCTGTGGAGTAGTTAGACTGGCAGATTGGTTCCGATGGTGGATTACACTTCAGAAGCCGATTGTGTGTCCTGGACATACCAAAGTTGCCCCGTGATCTAATGACCGAGGCACACCGATTGAGACTTACTATCCACCTGGGCTCCACGAAGATGTATCGTGATATGAAGAGGCAGTACTTCAGGTAGGGGATGAAGCACCAGATTGTGAGTTTTGTGGTCGAGTGTGACACATGCCAGTGTGTCAAGCCCAATCATCAGAGACCCCCTGGTCCCTTGCAGCCGTTAAGAGTTCCAGAGTGGAAGTGGGAGCACGTATCAATGGTCTTCATTACAGGTTGTTAAGGACTCAGCGCGGTCACGATACCATCTGGGTTATTGTTGATCGTCTGATGAAGTCAGCTCATTTCATTCTAATGTGTGCTTCTTAGTCGATGTACTGGCTTGCAAAGGTGTTCATTGAGAAGATTGTGAGACTGCACGACGTCCCAGTTTAGATCGTTTCAGACCGAGACTCTAGATTTATGTCTCAGTTATGGAGGAGTTTCCCGCAGGCGTTAGGGGTCACTTTGCATCTCAGCACCGCTTATCATCCGCGGATGGATGGGTAGACCGAAAGGGTCAACTAGATCCTTGAAGATATGCTTAAAGCTTGTGTGATCAACTTTGCGGGCAGTTGGGATGAGTATATGCGCCTCGCCGAGTTCACATATAACAACAACTATCAGGCGACTATCAGCATGACTCCTTTTGAGGCACTTTATGCAGACCATACAGATATCCTATTTGTTAGACCAAGGTTAGAGAGCATCGTCTCTTAGGCCCCGAGCTTGTGTTGCAGATGTCAAAGGCTATTGTTGTTATTAGGAGGAGGATTCGCACAGCTTAGAGCCGACAGAAGAGTTTTGCTGATCATCGGCATCGACCCCTCGAGTTCGTAGTTAGGGACATGGTATATCTCAAGGTCTCACCTATGAAGGGCATGGTTTTCTTTGGTGTGAAGGGCAAGTTCACCCTAAGATTCATTGGACCTTTTGAGATTACCGAGTGCATAGGCGCTGTGACGTATAGGCTTGCCTTACCTCTTGAGTTGTCCGCTATCCACAATGTGTTCCATGTTTCTATGTTGTGGAAGTGTGGGTTAGACACTATTCCTCTGATTGATTGGCAGCCACTTGAGGTCGGTGAGGATGCTTCCCATATTGAGCAGCCAATTCATATTCTTGATCAGAAGGAGTAGGTCCTCAAGACCAAAGTCATTCCCTTGGTGAAAGTGCAATGGGGTCATCATTCAGAGGCTGAGGCATCTTGGGAATACAAGGCCAAGATTAGAGAGCATTATCCCCATTTGTTCGATGATTGCTTGCATTGGCTTCTCTTGATTAACGATTGATATATATATGATGATGTTTATGCATATGGTTGTTCTGGTTTTTGTCAATTTCGAGGATAAAATTTCTTTGTTGGTGGGGTGGATTGTGAGACCTGACCCAAGTTCACATGTGTGCATGTGTAAGTATACATTTCGTTCATTTTGGTCTCGCGGTCCTACCAGTCAAATTTCAGCTACCCGTGACCTTCGGATAGTGTTTGCAGTTACCCTTGAGTTCAGTCATGTAGACCCGACTCGGATTGACCATAGACCTACGTCATTGCGACCGCATCATCATCGCTGTTCCAATGACACATCTCGTGCGAAAATTCGATGTGTCCATCAAAAGTTATGGGCCGCCCACATTTGGACATTGATTGCATTTTTGGTGGGACCCACATAATTTACACATTTTTCCATGTGCACGCTTGCCAATGGTGATGACATCATCATTTTCATGATGTCATAAGGCCTAGTCTAGCAATGATGTACTGCCTTCTCCAAACTCATCATGACTCTTTCTTTTTCTCTTTTCTAAAAGTTATCATGAGATTTTTTTCTTCCCCATACAATTTCTCTTCCCCAATCTGAATTTTTCTAAAATTTTTGTTCTCTAAGGAGGGAGAGAGACCACCATATCCCTCATTTCTAGCAAATGTAATCATCACTTTGAACAAAATTCTCTTTCTTACTAGCAAATGCATCTTATTCCTCTCTCTCCTCCCTCATTTTCTCTCCTTCTTTCTCTCTTGCAAATTTTTTTAAAAAAAATCCAGCTCCTTTTTCCTCTTTTCCATCCCATTCTCCTCCTTTTTCCCCTCAATTCCTCCATTGAAAACCCATCTCAACCCTTCATCTTGCTTCCTTGGATAGTTAGAAGCTTGGAGTGGAATTTTGATAGAGATCTTAAGGTGGGTAACTATGATCTTGCTGATCTGACTTTCTAAGCTTAAAATATTCTTATTTCTTTTGTGTGGATCATATGGGGCCCACCAATCCATGGTGGGGACCCCATTTAACCTCATGGATGTGGCCTTTTGGCCAATCCTACATGCATATCATGAAAAATGATAGGGCTATTCTCCATGGACCCCATCATGATGTCTTGCAGCATCCATCTTATTTCAATGGCATCTAAACCCTAGAAGTCATGTTGGGATGGCATCCCAACCACCCATTTTAGTCATAGATCATGCATGCGTTAGTTTATTGTTGCATGTTCAAGTTACATTATTGTATGGTTGAGATTGACTCTTGGGAGGGCCCATTAGTGGTGGGGCCCTACCCCCATGGTCGAATTACTGTCTTTTCTTCTTCTATTTACTCTAATGTGTGGATGATGATGTGTGTGTGTCCCATTTAGTGGGCCTAGGATGTCCCAAAATAAATAAAAATAAAAATCCAACTCCATGCTCTTTGGACACCTTAATCAATGCATGTAAGTGTCCTAGCCTTAGTCTGTGATCTGTACGTATATGGGGCCCACTGAGGAAGGTCACACACCCATTTTATGACAAATATTATTGAGATATAGGCTGATGTGTCCAGCCATGTATTGCTGTCCAAAAAATAAAAATCTGGACTATTGCATGGACTGTCATGTTCAATGTCTGGCGTGGACTTTTGCATCATGATCTCTATTATTTTCTTTATAATTATGGGGTGTAATGAGAAGGCGTAGACCCCACCTTGAGGTGTGGTGGGTCATACCTCAGATGGCCCATGAAATGGTACCCAAAAAGGGAGGCCCATAGGGGTGGGCGGTCCACCTTGTTGGGCTGTCTAGCCCACATGTATGGAGGGAAAACATACACCTCAGCTTGGTTTCTCTGAGGGGTGGGCCACTTTTGTTGACCCCACCTTACTGTATTTTATGAAAAAAATACTAAAACTCCATTTTCCCCCTCCTGGATGAAGTTTAAGCCCACCTTATTAGGAAAACAATACATGGATAACATCTCTCCTGGATAGATTGTAATTCATAATTTAATTAAAATACTTATGAGTATTCAAAAATTATAAAATTTTTCAGAGAGGTGTTCCACTCATGGTAGGACCCACTTACAAAATTTTTGGGCCAATGGATACCTTTACACACCATGGTGGTGACTGGACCGACCCACTATAATATGGTGTCCAGACCAGTCTGATTTTCAAGATAGATTGAATTATTTAAATGAATTAAAATATACTTATAGATGTCTGAAAATTCTGAAATTTTGTGAAAGTATGGTCCACCTATGGTAGGACCCACCTACCAAATTTCAGGGTCAATAAACCCCTATGCACACTGTGGAAAGGGCCGGACTAGCACACAATGTTGGGACGTCCAGGTCAGTCTGATTTTTTAGACAGACTGTATTAATTAAATTAATTAAAATACATAGGAATATATAAAAATTTTGAAATTTTTTAATGGTGTGTCTCACCTATGGATCTATCACTCTGTAAAATTTCAGAGTCATATACATTTGAGTTGGTCGTGGTACGGCCGGGAGTGGTCCACTAGGCACAGACTCCCATGTTGGGGTGTCCAGCCTTAGCTGGCCCTCCAGCCTGCCTTGTGGGCCCACCTAGATGTGTTGTATATCCCACCATATTGTGATGATTTTGTAGGGATAATTCATGCCTTTACACCTTAAATTTTGGGTTTAATTAATGCATCATTGAGGCTCACCTTGGTTGGGCTATAAGGGTATTTGTATGTAACCAGATTTTTGGACCCCTTGTAAGCCCAAATGGGGTGGAACCCTGTAGATAAGCCCAGTGGATTCTTAGGCTATATTCTCCATGGTATTCATTGGGCTAGTGGGCAGGAATGTATGAGTGGTTGGACCATTGGTTGCCTACCAAAACAACTAAATTCTTAGGCTAGGTTATAAGGCCCAACTTGCTTATCTTGAATACGATTCTCGCCAATGTGTTGGAGTAATGGGCTGCCCACTCTGCCCACCACAATGTATGGACTTGGTGGCCCTTATATTTAGGCCCTAAACTCCCTTATGCACCCTTATTATTGCATGTTAATTTGGCTGATCTTGCCCCTATTGGACCTATGAATCATGTGTAGCCTTGGGCCACTTTATCGAGGCCTAACATGTGATGCATCTATATGAATATAGCTACCCATCTCTTTCTTATGGTGATGCTTGGGCCACGGGCCTTGAACCTTGGCACATTATTAGGCTTATCATAATAATGACAGTTGAATGCCCACCTTGATATGCCCCTCTAGGCCCTCATTAGGTCCATTCTTGCTTCTATGGGTGGTTAAAGGTCCACCATAGACCATTGCTAGGCCCATTCTTATTATTTAGGCCCATGCCATTATCTGTCTATTCTCATGGGCTACCCCAGGCTATTGGGCCCCCACTCGAGGTTATATTTCTTTTACGAAATTGTCTAAGTACCTAGACCCTACTGGTAAGGAGGGAAAAACATCTTCACTGCATTGACATTTTGTTCATCTTCATGGCCCACTTCCATAGGCATCATATGCATGCTTGACTGAGACTTGATTAGTAATGGTTATGCCATTGGGCAAGATATTGTGAGATATGGAGTTTTCCCTCTTAAGCACATTGGATGATGCATGGTTGTTTGTGTGATTCATGCATCTGACATTGCATAATATGATCGACATTCGCCCTCCCTTCATCAGGGCCTTGCCTCCTCAGGGATATTCATGGATGGCTGGACGTGTGGACACCAAAAATGATGTTTAATCATATCGAGTGCATAGGATGCCCACGGGTGAAATTTCCAAAACTTCTATGGTATGAAGGATCAGCTCCAACGCCATGATTGGGTGGAAACATGAGCGCACGAGGGCCTTACACCTTAGGCCGTGACTTCAACTGTCGTGTAGTCGGTTGGATAGGGATGTGGCTTTATCCTCCTATTAGGGAGGGTATTATTAGGCTAAGTCTGACTGGCTCATGAAATGGGTCTGCTACCGTCAGTCCTTGTTGGTAATTGGTTGTCCATAGGCAGGTAGTGAGGTCTCTAACGCTCATTTGACTGTACGGGTCTGTAGAGCGGTAGTCATTTAGAAGTGTAATGAACCCCGGTGATTTTCTTATGACTGAAAATGTATTTGATATGTGGTTTGGATATGAGCACTAGTATTATTTGCATCGCATTAGCATTAGCTGTGTAAGCCCCTTCATGGATTGCCTTGGTATGACATCCAGTACTCATTACGTGGTATTCATGATAAGCCTTGGTAAGGCTAGTGATATTCTCATTGAGCATGTTTCTCTCCTTGTACCTCCTACTATTCTTCTATGCAACACACTTACACCACCCTCTAAGCTTCTATAAGCTTATGCACGATTGATGTGTACAGGAAACTCTAGGCAGGCGTCATAACGGCAGATCGTGGAGTAGAGTTGAGCATTGAGAACTCCAGTGTTGCTGACTTCTTCCTCCTTTCCTATTACCTTATGTATGTCCTTTCGAACCTGATGTAAACATGTAAAAGTTTAAATTCTTAGTGGATTTTATGATGTGTGCCCTTTGTTATTCTCAGATGTACTTGTTGTGATCTTGGGTATGCTCGTATTGAAATGATTATACTGTTATGAAAATCCTCCTTATAGGATCCCAGGATCGAAACCTATCTCGAGAGCCGAGAATGGGGTACTACGGAGACTGTTGCAGCCAAAACCGGCCACCGGGTTCCTTGTGAGTCCGGTTACCGAGTCTGGGGCATGACACATGCTTAGTGAAAAGCACGACAGGAAATGAAAGGCCCAGTCCAGTCCTTACCATGACTGTGTATGGGCCTAGTATCCAACATCATCTACAGGTGAAGAGAGGTAGCAAGAGACCTCTGCTCAAGCTCTGTTCAGAGCTAAAGACACTTCTCAAATAGAGCTTTGCTAGGGTATTGAATCCAGGCCGACAGTAACAGTATGCCCGACAGAAACTAAGCCAAGCAATGGCTAGATTTCGGGCCAAAACCTAGTAGAAACAAAGAGTCTGTTTTAAGCTTTAACTAGGCTAATCAATTGCCATATTTTGGATTGAATCCAGGACTAGTTCGGGTTAAAAAATAGCCAAATGATGGATATGATTCATCCCCTCAAAGGGCTATGGAACGGGCTGAGTTTACGTCCCTGTTTTAGTCTGAAACTGAGCCAATCAGTGGATCTGTTTTAGGCTAAAGATAGACCATGTGATAATAGTGTCTTAGGCTTGAAGTCTGACCCAACTGTAGCACCCATTTAGGGCCAGGACCTAGCCAAATAATGGCCCTGCATCAGGCCAATACCAGGTAGAGTTAAGGCTTTGTTTTGAGCTGGGATCTGGCTAAGGAATGGCCATATTTCATGGCTTGTTGCAGGCCTATCTGGGGCTCTGTATTGAGCCAGAATCAAGCTAATTGATGGATGAGTTCCAGGCTGAAATGGTGGCAACAACAGACCCTGCTTTGTGCTAAGTAGCAAAACTCTAATTGGCCAGACAATGGGCGTATGTGGGGTCCAAAAGATGGTCAAGCGAGTGCAGCAGCGTGAGCTGAAAACAACTGCATGGAGGCAACTCTCAACCGGAACTGTCCCATTGGGCCATGCAATCACATTTGGGTGGGCCCCATGATGGCCTCTGTGGACCCCGCCATTCAATAATTGTGGGTCCCGCCTGAGATTTAAATCTCAGTGGACTGCACCTGGTGGGAAACCCCAAATGGACGGCACCACACTACCAAACTAGGTGTGCCTCACACGGATCTTTGGTGGGCGGCATTTTGATACATAAAGGGCCATGCCGCACAAGCAGTAAGCCGCACCTATAATTGCAGCACCATGGCCTGCGCAATAATTGAAATGGGTGGGCTGCACCCTGTTTGAGAATAGGTGGGCCACACCATACATAAAACGGTGGGCCACTCCTTACTCCATGTGAAATAGGTGGGTGGCTCCAAGCATACCTGAAGTAGGCCTCACCTTCCACAGTCGTGGGCTGCACATGAGCACAGCTCAGTGGGCTATACAGATTGGATTAGGCCGGACTACCCCCAACTGCCGTTTGGGCTGAACAAGATTAGGTTTAAGCCTAGTTTTTGGGCCACCTTGGGAGTCAATGAATTGGGCCAAATCAGACCTAAAGTTAGCCCAGTTCGGATCTAAACCTTGGCCCAATCTGGCATCTTTTTGGAGCAAGAGTTGATGGGCCTAGTTCTCTTGGTGGAAACCCAAACAACACTTACTATGGGTTATTAAACCTTTCATCAACCTCTATGCTTAAGGCCTTAAGACGTATTATCTAATACTGGAAGAATTTTGTCAGGGAACTATTCGTGTGACGTGGAGCCACTTACTTCTCAAGGACATTTGTACTTAGGAGCACATTACGACTCTTCTAATGATGATTTTCCTCCCCTTAAGCTTTCCATCCCTAACTAGACTATAAATAGTAGCCTTATTAATTTAATGGCTAGTTAGTTTAATGATAAACTATGTGTGGAAATAGACTGCATTCACTTGACTTATCTATTTAACATGCTTATTATCATTTAGTCTCTTGATTACTCTTAACTGCCTAGGTGAATAATATAACCATTCACGTCATGTATCTTGTGTTAACTCAATTAGTATGTATTGATACAAACATATGTATTGTTCCTTATTCCATATTCATGTTATGATCTATGCTGCTGTTATGATGATATGACACGCATACTGTTGGAATCTCTCCATGGGAAGTTCTAAGCAAAGGAGAGTCCATGCTTAGGGTGTAATCGGATTAGACGTGATGTGAGTAGGCCCCTGACATGGAGGTTTTGGTTGTTGGTATTTGAACGTGGGGTTTACCATCCATGTGTGGTTTTACCTAACTGACTTGGGATGAACTTCACAACCTTTCTAATACCGTTGTTTACTCATCTTTGAACCATTCATGCTGTCATATTTTAATTGTCACATTTAGTAATTTCAACATTTCATTCCCAGTCGGCATTGGTAGTGGCCCCTTTGTTTTGAGTTGATTGATCACATATTGGTGGGTACCGCACACACCCTAAGACGGTAGCCTCATGTGCTGGGGATGGTGGTTATGGGACACTATGCCCGAACTATCGGCCTATGCTTGGCCATGTGATCCCCTTAGTGACCGTGAGCTTAATTAAATTAGCTGAGTGTAATTGGACTAATAGGGGATTGGCTAACCATGCATACATGGCACAGATCAATATCTATTACTATCGTACGTGATGTACATATTTTGTCTGACTTGATGAGATTTCTCAAGTCGATGATTGCATGGGTGACGAGCCCACTGTCCACCCGGATGAGCATCCCCGGGGCGATGATTGCATTCCATACATCCACGCACTTAATAAGACTGTATCTATTATGTTTTGGATTACCTGTGTATTTTATGTTATTCCTTATTTAGGGCAGTGGTTCTAATCTTAAGGGGAGATCACACTGAACTGGCTACTTACTCATAATGTTCAACCGTACAGAGGACACAAGTATAGAAGCCAATAAGTACGCGGCTGACTTGGAGGCGGTGGTGATCGAGGAGGGGCTCTGCATCGAGGAGCCACAACAGAAAGCAGCCGCCTGTTTTTGGCTAAACCAGTAGATTAGCTCTTTATTTTTATTTTCAGTACATTTAGGAGCTTGAGAAACTTGAGGCAATATATTTGGCCCCCAGCTGAGTGGGCCAGAATATTACTTGTATGTTGGTTTAAATATATATTATGTTTCTTTTCCCACTATCTGCACTTTGATTTACTCGTTGATTACCATTATCTTTAACTAACTCCTGGGTTCTTTGAATTCAAGTCATGTACACGGGTTCTGAAAACTGGGGAATTACACCCTTGCAAGACTAGTGGTGTATTTGAGTCTCCTGATATGGCATGGATAGATCATAAAGGAATGAAGAAGCAATTGATGCTTTCCTTCTCGAGGATGTTGATTACTGGACCTCATGATGAGTTGGAGTCAATGGATGTTGTGGCAGAGGATTTTGAAGGATATTTGTGGGAGTCGTTGGTGCTATCCCAGAGGTTGAGATGGAGATCTTTCAATTGTCGATAATATTTTGGATTGCATGCCTCAAAGAAAAGTATCTTTCCGTTAAATGTGAAAAGGCCAAGTAATATGTCCTAGAGGGGGGGGGGGGGGGGGGGGGTGAATAGGAATATGCCAAACTAATGTTAACAGTGGAATAAAAATAATTAAAGGAAAGATAATAATTTAAACAAACCATAATACTGAAAAGTAAAGCAGCCTCAAATGTATGAGTATTGAGAGGTTGATAAAAATGTTGTTCTAAGGACAACCTGATTTCTAGAAATGTGTTTATATCAAAAACTCAAACTTGATACAGAGGAACAAATAAATAAATAAATAATAAAGAAATGAAATCTAAGTTATTATAACATTCCCCATAATGATTGAAATGAAAATATTATAACATTCACATCCACAAGTACATCCCACAAACTTGAATGGTAAAAGATATAGAAAATAAACCACACATCCTAACACAAAGAATTATAGTGGTTCGCCTGTGTGTACACCAATTGTTAAATAACAGCCACACAGCTACTCCACTCCTAATATCCTTAAACAGTGGATATTAGTATTCACTATTAAAATAGGTTTTTCTTAGGTTCACCTAAAACATTCACAATTGTGTCTTTTAAGTGGGCTTTACACAATTCAAAAAACCCCTCACACTGAGTTTTCTAACTCTCTTTAGATAACCAAAACACTGAGATTTTTCTGGCTCAATCTCAATAGAAACCAAAAATAAAAGATTTACACAAATGTAAAATACCTAGATTTCTCCTTTTAATATAGCCCGAAAGAACCAAGTCGGAGTAGAAGTTCAACGATGAAGTTCAAAATTCAATACTCACATATGAAATGGTTTTAGGTTCTAAATTGATTTTAGAGTTAAAGTACCTTGGGCAAGCTTGATTTGATTTTGATTCTAAGAAATGGGAATACCTGTATTCTTCTTTCAAATATAATTGGAATAAGAAAATTAAAAATCAAATACAAAGAAAGCTACAAAAAGAGAATATTAAATGAGCACAATATAGCTTAAATAAATTACTAAATTATCTCTCAGATTGATGCCTTAATTTTACTTGAATTGAATTACCAAACTCTAAAATTCTTCATATATTTATAGGTGACCAGATCGCACCTTTGACTGGTCCTGTGGACACTACAACTGGTCGTAGGTCGAATTGATTTTTGATATTTTAAGCGCGATTGGATAAAACCGTTCCACATTTGGTCGTAGGCACTGCATGACCGGTCGTGTGACTTTCACGACTGGTCATGACTTGTCCACGACTGGTCATGTGAGACCTGAAATAGTTGTTTGAGTTTGAGCCATGGCTGCAGGACTGGTCGTGAATGAATCATGCACTGTTCATATGAACGGTTGAGCAGTCTATAGGAATGGTCATGGCTCAACAAAAAATTTTAAAAATTTACAACAAACTTAGGACTGGTCTTAGAATTTCTTAGACCGGTTGAGCCAGTGCTAGGACTAGTCGAACAGAGTCCCGGACTAGTCGAAGAATAGACCAAACACTTATAAAATAAGTAATTGAATTAGGTATTCAAAATGACCTACCCTAAGGTCAATCTAGGGTCGTCCAAACCTTGTTTGTGATGTATGAACAATGAACTTCTTTTCCATTTAGTTGATAGTCTTTCTTTGAAGTCCATGAAGCTTGCAATCTTGACACATGATGAAGCCTGTATACATATGTTGATCTTCACCTTGAGTCTTGAACCATTCACATGTCTTTCGATGCCACTTTACTACATTGACAGTTGAAGCTTTAAAGAAGTAAATAATGTACTTGTTCTTGCATTTGAAGTAGATCATTATTCTTGACATGAAGTACTTGTCATGACTTGAACATGTGATGCATTGCCTTGAAAAAATAGATATATATATATATATACATATTAAAGTGCTACACAAGACAAAGATTATGGTTTTGGCACTACAAACTTTGACAATCAAAGGAGCAGAAACTATAGCACTTACAGAATGACACTAGCCTTGGTGGAACTCGCAGTACTCGTTCTCATTGTAGTTCATCGGCAAATGATTTGGAGGTGGTATGGGTTGCAGGGGAGTGAGGAGTTGTTTCCACACCAACATTATCATGATCTGGTTGTACATTTGTGTGAGTGGAGTGAATCTTCTAAACTCCTTGTTCACCTATCGATTTTGATGGGGCTACGTGATATTTCTCCTGAATTGTTGTTGTTGTTGTTGTAGAGGTTATGGTTGTGGATTTTGCTGCAATAGTGGCGGTGGTTGATACCTCTGTTGTTGATGTTGAGGATGGTACTATTGGTGATGTTGGTGCCCCTGTTGAGGTGTATGTTGGGTGCCCTGAGTTATAGCGATTATGTAGGCTTCTGTTGCGCGATGGGCATCACCGTTGCCATTTTCATTACCATTTCCTATGGGCTTCCTTCGACCTTGTTCCATTTGGCCGGAGCGGCCTGATGATGCCACAGGGAGATTGTTCCTATGCATATTCCCGCTTCCACTTGCTATCCAGTACAGATGAGTTGAGTGAAGTTCGCATAGGGAAGCAAGATTAGATATCCAGAGATGCCCAGATTTATTAGATGGATGATCATAGAGATTTTCCCCATGTCATTGATTAAAGTGCGCATCCTGGCGGCCATTGCTTTCCACTGCCCTACATATGCTTATAGTGTTTCGTTGCCCTTTTATCTCAAGACTGTCAAATCTACTCTTTTGGGAGCCAAAGGTTGTATGCAAACCTGTCGACAAATGCTTGTGAGAGTTTTTCCCAAGTCTTGATCCAGTTACAATCTAGGGAAGTGTACCAGTTTAAAGCATCACCTTTTAGAGATTTTTGGAATAACCGGATGAGTGCTCCTTCATTTTTCGTCATTGAATTCAATTCTCCATAAAATGCCTTAAGATGTGCTGTAAGACATTTGTTATAATCGTACCTTTTGAATTTTGGTACCTCAACATTCTAAGGGACTTGTGCATCTAGAAAGGGACACAAGTCCCTAAATTTCATTGAGGGGAGTTTGACCCCATGTTCTCTCTAAGGATGATTTTGCATGGTTTTAAGTTGCTCACAAACTATTCTATTTCTGTGCGAATTGTTTGAGGGACCGAGGTCTCTCACGGTAAGGATCGTTCCTCTTCTTTAGCATACTAATCGATTTCTTCAATCCTCTGTCTGCCGTTAGGGGGAGCATGTGGAAATGTAACCAAATTCCTATGTGTGGAGAATTGAAAAGCACTCTCGGTCGGAGGAGGCTGAGATACTAGGAAGTGACCCCTTGTTTGGTATTCGCCACATTCTACTAATCAAAGTGGTCTTAATATTGACCCCAATTGTGGGGCATTCTTTAGTGTTGTGCTAGGGCTTCCGGTCAAGGAAGCTGTTACTTGAAACTGATTTGAAATCCCTATTACGAGATGTGATGAAATTGAACTAGAGATCCTATTTACAGGATCACTTTGGAACTAAACTAAAAATTGACTAGAAGTCGTGGTAGCAAGATTAGTTTAAAACTGTGCAGGAAATTGATGGGACGCTTCGGCTGCAAAGATGTCTTGAAATTGACATGAGACCTTGTTCGTAGGATCAGTTTGAAACTGAGCTAGAAATTGACTGGAAGTCCCGGTTGCGGGATTGGTTTCAAACTAAGATGAAAATTGATGGGATGCCTCAGCTACAAAGCTATCCTGAAATTGACTAGGGATCCTATTTGTAGGATTGGTTTGAAATTGATTGGAGGCCTCGGCTGTGAGGCTGTTATGAAATTGACTAGGAATCCCGGTTGTGGGATTGTTCTAAGATTGACTCCTTACTATGGGAGGCTATTGAAAGAAGTGCCCCCTGGTCGAGGGCTACGCTGGCTACTGTTGGTGGTCATGTACGGAGTTTGACGGTTGTGCTTGATTTGAACTTGAGGCTGGAAAGAGCTTGTGAGCTAATTGTTGTTGTTAAACTAGACCAACTTGGTTATTGGCTATGACCATTTTCTCTTACATGAATTGCTGGAACACGTCTTGCATTGCTTTCATGCCTTGTACCAATTCTTGGAAGAAGGCTATTGCTACAGCTTCTACCTGTTATGGCTGTGTAGGCTAAGCTTCTACAAGATCGAGGCGAGGAATGGTTGAACATCTTCCTCATGATGATACATCACTACTTGAGATCTAGTACGGATTATGTTGAGATAGGAGAGACTTTTTTAGGTCTCATGACTCTTGGAGGCGAAATTTTTTATTCATTTTAATATGAATGTTGATGCAGACGCAGATGCAAATGTGTGAAAACTGGCATTCTTTAGGCATCCTTAAGATATTGCTTTTCAAGTCGGGTCACGACTAGTGCAGCTAGTTACTCCCCCATAGAGTCGCCATTCTACGGATGTTGGAGGGTGGATTCCTTGGGTGTATGGGAGATCTACTCTCTTTTTTCCACTTTGTTACCTCGCTTAAGGGCTTTTGTGATGGGGGTAAAATGCTATATTTGACTAGAGTCGACATTAACCAATTACTACGATTCTATAGTTGTTTAGAGCCCATAGAAATGTTTAAGATTGAGAATCCGAATATCCTTAACATTAAGGACTCATGAGTTTACGTTCCACAGATTTCAAGTAAGGGACCACAGTTATAGAGAGGGAAGGTGTTAGGCACCCACTCTACGTGTACGGATGTACAATCTCTACTTAATAAGATCTAACTAATTTCTGAAGAATAAGGGTAGTTTTCGCATGTATAAAATGTAATGTGATGCAATGATACTAGTGATTGGTAAATCTGAATTTCTAATGGGAAGGATCCGATTATATCGGCAAACCGCAAAGCATATGTTCGAAACAATCAAGTGCAAGGTGCACATATGTATATATGGATGCTTGATGCTGTATTGATTCTTGTGATAAAATGATGGCCAATCGGCTAAGGTTTCTAGTGGAGAAGTTGCGATTATATTGGCAGGTCTCAAAGCATATGTCTGTTAGTCAAATACAATGAAAAATGATGAAATGCAATGTATGTGCTAAAATGACGGCTAACTGGTTAAGGTTTCTAGTGGGTAAGATCTGATTATATCGGCAAGCCACAGAGTATATGCCTGCCAATCAAATATTTAAAAATGATGAAGATGCACTATGATGCTGATGTATATACCAAACATGGGGGTTAAGAAGAGAATGAATGTTACGTGATGCTGATGTACTAATTTGATGAAACTGATAGAGGCTTGAATGGTTGGATGAATGGTAGTATCACAAGACTAGGTTGAGTGACTCAGATTTAAGCTTGGGTGGCTTAAGAGGCTTGGACTCTAGTTAGGCTACACTAGACCATGATTGGGCTCTCTCTCTCTCCTTCTTTCTCTCTCTCTCACTCTCACTCACTCTTAGTCTCCTTGGTGGAGGAATGGACCAGGATCTACTAGATGTAATGAGAGGCTACATCTGAATTCCTAATACTAAAAATGAGAAGGGAAGGGGGGTTTATATAGTTTTCAACCCTGGTTTTCATGTAATTCCTTGTGATAATAAGGGTAAAATGTAGTTGAATGGCGTGGATTGGAGATTGCAACATGGAATCATATCATGGGTTGGATGAGGTCGTAAAAAGGTAATTTTGGGTTAGGAGATGGGCATCGAAGTAAATGCACCTCAACTGCATACTTAAGGCTCAAAAAATGTGAAACCCACATGCTTAAGGGATGCTTCCCGAAAGAGGGGGAGTTCCACGTAGCCTGTGGCATCCTGCCTGCTTCTAGTCGCCACATGGACTCCTTGATTTGGCAAGTAACATTCTCCAAGTGTGTGAAGGCTCTACTATGAGGGTTGTTTCCTTGAGGTTTTAGTTATTTCTTTTATTGGGCTTGATTTCGAGCTTGGGTTCGGGCTTGGTTTTAGGTCCGACTTGGTGAGTTGATTGGGTTATGCGGTTGGGTAGGCTGACTAGGAGAGTTAACTCCATGAGTTGACTCAAGGTTCTAGGGTTTTATGTTCCTAGGATTTAGGGTTAGGCTGACTAGGTTGACTGGGTTGAATGAGTTGAGTTTAGGGTTCAGGATTGGGGTTCTTAGGGTTTAGGCTTCTAAAATTAGGGTTTAGGATCAAGGTGTAGTTGTCCATCCATCTATTCAAACTCTATCAGCTTATCAACCTAGGGCGAGGTGTCTACACACTTAAAATTTTGATCTGATTAAGTTTTAGTAACACATCCCAAAATGGACTTTAGAAACAAATGGCATGGATATGAAACATATAGTCAGGGTGGGGCCTACAGTAAGGGTAGCACCTAGTAAGGTGTTACCTGGGTATCAACTAATCCTCTCCCACTTGAAAGGGAGTGGGTTGGATGCAGCACCGGCTGTGGGGCGCACTTTGATGGGTTTAATGCATCCATGTTGTCCACTCGTTTTCATGGATCATTTTGGGTTTAAGACAAAAAATGAAGTAGATCCGAATTACAGGTTGACCACACTAAAAGAAATATTGGTGATTAAACACTTACCATTAAAAAACCTATTAGGGTTGGATTAACATCTTCAGGGAGAAAGTTTGTTTTTGCTTTTGCCATTGGCTAAGGGTTGGGTTCTAATAACTTTTTAGAGCTAAAAGCCATCGGGGATGGGCTGGTCATGTACTTTCAAAAGGATTGAGAAAGGTGCAGTGTTCATGCCCCAAGTATAGGGTTGTGATGTAGTAATAATCTTAGTAAGACCGAGGTCGAATCCACAGGGAACGAACCTTGTACATATTTTGAAAGTAACCAGAACTAGAACTAGAATAAGACAAAATTAAAATTAAAGGGATTTTAAGGGAATAATGGTGAAATATTAATATAAAAACTTGTAAAAATCAGAGGTAGGAAACTAAGGATTTAGAGAATCCACTTGTAAAGATCAGGGAGATCTATGCTCAATTCACAAACTCAACTAGACTTCGAGTACCATAGGTGGTAGACTCTTAGGAGTTTCAACTCCTAGTCAAGGGTTCGAGTACCCATAGGTGGTGAAATTCCACTAGCGTGAGTGTGTGGGGTGTGTTTGCGTATGTTAAAAAAAAATCGACTTCGAGTCCCATCTTCATCTAGTTGGAAGATATATCACTAAGGCACAATCTGAACTTCCTTCAATCTAATTTTCAAAGAGATGAAAGGTATAAGAATTAGAGATGATTCCATCACAAAATTATGCCCATGAGACAAAGTAAACAACAGAATAAAACTAATCCACAACCAATTAGGAAGATGTATGAATGTTAGGAAGAATTTCATCATCCAACCATGTCTAAGGGGCAATGGTGAACAACAGGGCTTCCTAACTTCACAATCAAAATAATGGAACAGGAATACATAAAGCCATCATACATCTATTGTAATTTCAGTCACAACAAACCATTAAAAAACTAGAGGCATTCCTTATAAGGAAATGGCATTAAAAGTAGTTCGGAATATAAATCAAAGCTATAAACTCAGTCCCATTACTCCACAAGCTTCACCTCTTAGCCATGGCTAAGAGGTTAGCTAACCACAGGCATGATTAACCAATTCTCAAAAGAAAAGAAGAAAACTAAAAAAGGGAAAACAGAAAAAACTCTATCTCTCTTGCACTCACGTCCACAATCGGATGCCCCTTTCTCTCCCTCTTCTCTTTCTTTTATAAGAAGCTACAGGGAGGTCGGTTGCTGCTTGATTCGATGGATAAGCTATTTTTAGAAGCTACCTCCACAGATATTTACGTAGCCAGCAAGTCATTTTGCAGCCGGAGACGTTCTCCGTAACCAAGAAAAATAGTAATTTCATCGTTTGTCTGCACCTGCAACCATGATCCTCAACATGAAAAATCTACTCATCATTGGTAGGTTTTGGATTTTTGAGCACATGAGCAGGTTGGATCTCCCCATCGGCCAGCCGTGGTGACCCACCTAGATCGTCAGATCCATTCGCAAAATAGAGTTTGCATAACACTGCTTGCGTCGATTGATTGGTGGGCCCCATTATTGAAGTTAACGGAGAAATCTACTTCGTTCATTGGATGCATGGTGAAAAACCAGTCGGTAAAGGCCATTTTTGGACGTCCTTTGATGTGGCCCATTGACTCTTTGCTTCCACCGTTCATCCTGTGTTTGAAGGTGATCTTACACGTTTACGTTTGCATGAGTCCAAAGAGAAAGCTTGGCGATGGTCCAAATTCTTCAAATAGATGATGGGTGGGGTCCACTGTCAAAATCACAATTCCACTATTCAAGTTCGTATCAGAGGAATGACTTTGGAAGGAAACGTTGGTCAGGATGCACTGACCAACTTTTGTGATATTTGGTGCATAGCGAACGTACACACTCTATGTGCACGCTTGCACTGGTGCAGGCCCCCCTGGTGATGTTGTGATAAATCCACACCGTCCATCTACTTTGCGACCTCATTTTAAGAGTTGAGACCAAACTTAAAGCATATTCATACATCAGGTGGGCCACAAATCATTGGTATGTAGGTTGATCTGTCCATTAGGCCACTTCCAGAGGGATTCAATGGTTGAAATTTGATATTTTTGGTTAATTTATGGTCCTCAGACCATATATGAAGTCTCGAGCCGAACGGAGGGTGGGAACCCTATGATCTTGCATTCAGGACACTTTTCAGGCCTCTTTAACATGAACGACTTGATTTCTTCAGATTTCTGGCATATAAATTCCTTGAACTTGGTCCCATGTAGTTCGTCGCTTGCCTTAGTGATTTTAGAGCATTAAATCCATGCTTTTAGTTCCCTTTTTCAGTCTAAGCTCCTAAATTCACCTTGCAACACAAACATCATTAAAATACGCCGTTAAACAATATCATGTTCGTAAAAGCAGGTAATAACTGGGGTCTAATATGCAATATTTAACCTTCAATACAAATCCCAACCAGAATTTTTCTAGTCCTGGGAAACTTATGCAAAAAATAAGTTGAGAATTACAGGACAATTTCTATGAACTTGAGTGATTTTTGAAAAAAAATTCAGATACTAGAATTCTAATATTCATGAATGTTGGCATTACTCTCTCCTAGACTCAAGCCCATGGTAAACTTCATAGTGAAGTTCAAGATATTAATCCACCAATTAGAACGATTCTAAACATTGAGTTCCATGAGTGTATATTGAAACCTAAACTTATCACAATTAAAGGCTTAATTCTTTATTTTCATGATAACATTGATAATAATAATTTAAAAAAGAGCATTCAGGATAACCATAACCTAAACTAAAATTTACCTTACAGTTCAACTTTTCATTCTTCTAGCTTTTGATTTTTCCATTGATGGCTTTGATACTATGTCAACTTTTTTAAGGTAAAGCCAAGGAGGGGAAATGAACCCTCACCTATAAGGAGCAAACCCATGGTGAACACCATTCACCCAACCCTTTCCGAAGACAACTATTTTTTAGTCGTGTATTCAATTTTTTCAATGAACATGATGGACAAATTCCCTAGGTTGGCTCCTTCCATGCCTAGTGATTACCCAATTCAATATCGAATTAAAGCTATAATGTGTAAGCTAGGTGTGGCATGTGAAATCATGACTCAATCAATGTTTAAAGCTTCCAATCATGGATTAATAATTTGAACTTAACTATGAAATCTAATAGGTAACTAAATACAAGAATCATAAATAACCAACATTACGCATCTTATACGTCTAAATCAAAGACGACCTTCAAAATCATTCGAATTCACAAGAATTTTCAGGAAAAATTTAAAAAAAAAAAATCACGATTTTTGCTCAAGACCAACAACAACACTGATTAGATAACTTAATCTCCCACCCCCAACCTAAAATCGACATTGTCCTCAATGTAAAAGAATAAACATGCAATGCACATGGGATAACGAAAGTAAAAGAGAAGTGATGGAAAGATAGTACCTGATGACAAAGTTAAGAGGCATCTTCCAAAGAGATCGCAGCTTGACAGCGAGTCAGCACAAGAGTGAAACCAACGAAAGCAAACTATCCTAAAAATAACTTAGAAAGCAAACTATCTTAAAAATAACTTAGAAAGAAAACTAACCTAATGACATAAAACTGACTATTTTAGAACAACATAAAGAAAACTACCCTAGCCCTATGAAAGCACGGGAAAATTTACTCAGTCATGCTGCAAGGTTCCTCTTTTGGTCAATATCTTGATAAATTTCTTCGTAGGTTTCTCAACAAGATCATCCAAGAGCCATTTTTACAGAAGGCTTGGATGCCCTAAAGCATGACTTGCCAGAGAAACTTATGTACCTCATAAAAAAACTTTTATTGATTCGCCTGAAGAATCCAAAGTATATATAAATCACCTGTGACAGAAAAATTTTCAAAGCTAGTATCCTATGTTGAATCAGAGACTACAAGTAGATAAGATTTAGAATAATTTTTAATGGATGATGTGGCCTCAACACATTCTAAAGTGTCAGATTTTAGTTCAATTTTCAGCTCCTCCTCCCTTAATGGTAAACGATCAGGATCTGTGGAAGAAGGAACTTCAGAGTAGGGGTTTTCTCGGTCTGCGACATCTACCGAGGTACTGTCTTGCGAGGCATCCATTATTTCTTATATCATGGGGTTTTTCGGAATCCACAAAGTGTGCCTAGCATTCATTTAAAGAGTTGGGAAATTCAACTGAGAGTGACTCATTTTCTGCATCGAAGTCTGTGATGATTTTCCCAAGGATTCCATCGTCACTAGAAGCGGATGGATGCATACTCTCTTGCTCTTGCCCTGCATAAATAGATTGAAGATCATTAGGGGGAGCATTAATGTGAACACTTTGTTCATTGGTACCATCCAGTAAAGGCTTTGTATTATCAAAGGTTGACAACTCAGATGGTGGCCTTAACGAATTGGTTTCAATTCCCAGAGTCGTATCGAGCGACTCGTCCATCTCCCAAATCATATCATCATTCAATATATGGGAGTAGTCTAAATATACATCACAAATGTTGGAAGGTTTAGGTGGAAGTGGTTCATTCTCCATGTTTAAATTAGTCATGTCAGATAGTTGAAGTAGATCATTATAGTTGACAACTTCCTGAACCTTTTGATCATTGATATGGATCGAACTTGAAATTGAATCCCAATACTCATCATTGTCTAATTTCGTGTAGTGCACACTTGGGATGGGATCACTTTCCTCACATTCTATTCCTAAATTCGGTTGAGGTTCAAATAAACTAACCTCTACCTCATCATTTAAATTTTGTGTCATGTGAGTGCAGTGTTCCACTATCATTACATTTGAAAGACACCCACGTCTCTTGACCATTCCTTTGGACCATCGAGATCGACTCATCGGGAAATTAAACCATATGATCATTAATAGACTCCAACTCTTCATTCATAATTTTAATTTCTTCCACAAATGAGTTAGGATCACTTTCCTCGCATTGTGTTTCTAAATTGAGTTGTAGCTAGGACGAACGAGCCTCCAATGTCTGATCAATGCGCAATGCGAGTGCTTCTATTATTTTTCTAAGGCCCAAAAATCATATATGTCACCCTGAAGTGTCTCCTCTTAGATCGTTTCTGATTGAGTTTCAAAGACAGAAGACCCAAGAAAATGTTCACTAGGGTGTATTGCTGGTTCATCTTCCCAATATTGATGGTTTCACTGATTATAGTCATACAGATCATAATTGGGAGAATTTGATGGTTGATAATATATATTACCACCTATAATATAATCACTCATTGTTTTCTTCTTATCTGATGGGTGATAATAGTCCTCATTCATATAATTATGATAACCCCAACACTCACGTACTATTTTGTTAATTAATGGGGGTGTCATTGTTCTCCTACATATGATCACGTAATGACTTCATAACCAATGGAGCATTATATTTCGGTCGGTTCTTGATGATGGTTTCAGAAAAGTTTTGAGACATAGGTTAATTTTTATCATAATCATCATCCCAAAATATATTATTCTTCTCAGTATACTGACGTTCTCATTCTTGCATATACATGGTGAAACCATTACTCTGAATCTAATCCTAAGAAAAATAAAAGAAAAGATCCTACAATAATATGGAAAGTAAGAAGAGGGAAGAAGTTAGAAAGAAGTTACCAAATTAGAAGTTCCTATGTTAAGATCCTGCAAAAGAAAGCAAAAAAAATTAGTTTCTAAAGATAGAAAGTTTCAAAAAACAAAAATAGAAAGTTAGTTTCTGAAAAGGAAAGTTTTTAAACCTATAAATAGAAAGCTAAGTTAGTTTCTAAAAAGAAGACTTAGAATTAGAAAGTTTCTAAAATTGAAAACCTAAACCTAAAGTTACAAAACTAGTAAAAACCTAATCTTCGACTAATTCCAAAACTAGCTAATTTCAGAAAAATGTAACTGTCAGTCCCCGGCATTGGCACCCAAAACTTGTTCACGCCCCAAGTATAGGGCTGTGATGTAGTAATAATCTTGGTAAGTCTGAGGTCGAATCCATAGGGACTGAACCATGTACATATTCTGAAAGTAACCAGAACTAGAACTAGAATAAGATGAAATCTAGATTAAAGGGATTTTAAGGGAATAATGGTGAAATATTAATGTAAAAACTTGTAAAAATCAGCGGCAGGAAACTAGGGATTCAGAGGATCCACTTGTAGAGATCAGGGAGATCTATGCTCGATTCACAAATTCAACTGGACTTCGAGTCCCATCTTCATCCAGTTGGAAGATATATCACTAAGGCACAATCTGAACTTCGTTCAATCTAGTTTTCAAAGAGATGAAAGGTATAAAAATTAGAGATGATTCCATCACAAAATTATGCCCATGAGACGAAGTAAACAACAAAATTAAACTAATCCACAACCAATCAGGAAGATTTATGAATGTTAGGAAGGATTCCATCATCGAACCATGTCTAAGGGGCAATGGTGAACAACAGGGCTTCCTAACTTCCCAATCAAAATAATGGAAGAGAAATATATAAAGGCATCACAGATCTATTGTAATTTCAGTCATAACAAAACATTAAAAAACCAAAGGCATTCCTTATAATGAAATAGCATCAAAAGTAGTTCAGAATATAAATTAAAGCCATAAACTTAGTCCCATTACTCCACAAGCTTCACCTCTTAGCCCTAGCTAAGAGGTCAGCTAACCACAGGAATGATTAACCAATTCTCCAAAGAAATGAAAAAAAAAACAAAAAAAGGAAAATTGAAAAAACTCTATCTCACTTGCACTCACGTCCACAATCAGATACCCCTTTCTCTCCCTCCTCTTTCTCTAATAAGCAGCTGTAGGGAGGTCGGTTGCTGCTTGAGTCGGTGGATAGGCTATTTTTAGAAGCTGCCACCATAGATATTTATACAGCTAGCAATTTATTTCGCAGCCGGAGACGTTCTCCACAACCAAGAAAAACAGCAACTTCACTGTTTATTTTCATCTGTAACCATGATCCTCAACATGAAAAATCTACTCATCTTTGGTAAGTTTTGGATTTCTGAGTAGATGAGCGGGTTGGATCTCCCCATCGGCAAGCTGGGTGGCCAACCTAGATCGTCATATACGTTCACAAAATAGAGTTTACATAACATTTTCCTGCGCTGATTGATTGGTGGGGCCCATTATTGAAGTTAACGGAGAAATTCACTCCATTGATTGGATGCGTGGAAAAAAACCAGTTGGGAAAGGCCATTTTTGGATGTCCTTTGATGTGGCCCATTGACTCTTTGCTTCCACCGTTCATCCTGCGTTTAATAGTGATCTTACACATTTACATTTGCATGAGTCCAAAGAGAAAGCTTGGCGATGGTCACGCCCCTCCTCTAGATGCATTGGACGGCCCAAATTCTTCAAATGGATGATGGGTGGGGTCCACTATCAAAATCGTAATTCCTCTGTTCAAGTTCGTAGCAAAGGAATGACTTTGGAAGGAAACATTAGTCAGCATGTGCTAACCAAATTTTATGATATTTAGTGCAAAGAGAACGTGCACACTCTATGTGCACGCTCATGCTGGTGTAGGCCCCCCTAGTGATGTTGTGATAAATCCACAACATCCATTTGCTTTGCCACCTCATTTTTGGAGTTAAGACCAATCTTGAAGCATATCCATACATTAGGTGGGCCCCAAATCAATGATTTGTAGGTTGATCTATCTATTGGGCCACTTCCAGAGGGATTAAATGATTGAAATTTGATATGTACAATTAATTTATGGTCCTCAGTCCATGTATGAAGTCTCGAGACGAACGGATGGAGGTAACTCTGTGATCTTGCATTCCTGACACTTTTCAGGCCTCTTTAACGTGAATGGCTTGATTTCTTTGGATCTCTGGTGTGTAAATTTCTCAAACTTGGTCCTATGGAGTCCGTCCCTTACCTTGGTGATTTTCGAGCGTTAAATTCATGCTTTTAGCATGGATTTGGGATTTGAGAATAGGTTTAGGTTATGGTTGTAAATATAGGTTTATGAAATTGGGTTCGGGATCGGATTTAGGTTTTGGTTTTCAAGTTTAGGTTAGGGAGTTGAGATTAGGATTAGGCGTAGGTTTAGGTTTGGGTTATAGGTTAAGGTTAAGGTTTAGGTTTTAGCTATAAGTATAGGTTTTGGGATTTGACAATAGGTTTTGGTTAAGTTTATAAGTTTAGGTTAAGGTTATAAGTTTAGGTTATAGGTTTAGATTTAGGTTTAGGTTATAGGTTTAAAGTATAGGTTTATGTTTAGGTTAAGGTCTAGGTCTAGGTTTTGGTTATAGGTTTTAGGATTTAAGAATAGGTTTAGGTTAAGGTTATAAGTATAGGTTTATGAAACTGGGTTCGAGTTCGGGATCGGGCTTAGGTTTGGGTTTTCAAGTTTAGGTTTAGGTTTAGGTTAAGGAGTTGAGATTAGGATTAGGAGTAGGTTTAGGTTTGGGTTATAGGTTAAGGTTAAGGATTAGGTTTCAACTATAAGTATAGGTTTTGGGATTTGAGAATAGGTTTAGGTTAAGGTTATAAGTTTAGGTTATAGGTTTAGGTTTAGGTTTAGGTTATAGGTTATAAGTATAGGTTTATGTTTAGGTTAAGGTCTAGGTTTAGGTTTAGGTTATAGGTTTTGGGATTTGAGAATAGGTTTAGGTTATAGGTTTTAGGATTTGAGAATAGATTTAAGGAATTGAGAATAGGTTTGGGTTATAGGTTTAGGGTGTGGTTTAGGTTAAGGGTGTGGCCCCAGAAAATACAAATATATAAACACGGCATGTCCAAATGGCCAGGCCCCTCCAATGTTGTCCATAGGAAATGGACAGCTTCATCATGGTCATAACAGCAGTTCCTACCTTCCAGAGACCCCCGCTCATCTGAATAGCTCCGATGCACATCCGGGTCTGCTCCATTAATTCCGAGGAAATACATAAACACGGCCTGTCCAAATGGTCAAGCCCCTCCAATAATGTCCATAGGAAATGGACAACTTCATCCTGGTTATAACAACGGTTCCCACCTTTCAGGGACCTCCGCTCATCTGAATAGCTCCGACGCACATCCGGGTCTGCTCCATTAATTTCAAGAAAATACATAAATATGGTTTGTTCAAATGGTCAGGCCCCTCAAATGTTGTCCATAGGAAATGAACAGCTTCATCATGGTCATAACAGCGGTTCCCACCTTTCAAGGATCCTCGTTCAACATCCGGATAGATCCGACGCACATCTGGATCTACTTCATCAATTTTAAGATAATATATAAACATGGGCCTGTCTAAATGGCTAAGCCACTTCATCAATCAATCATATAGTATGAAGGAGAGAAGACTCACCAATTTAGCTAGCAAGGAGAGAAAGTGTGAGTGCTTGCAATGTCGCCCTTTCTTTGAATAATGGATGCATATTCCATAATGCAATCTGAGAATGAGTAAGTTTTTTAGTTTCTTCGACAATGCATATGGGCACAGATTTACATATAAAGATTTTAAATATTGTAAAACAGAGTAAATGATTATATTAACTTCTAAGTATCGATTAAGAAGAAAAATTTAAATGATGATGGGAAAGAAATCATGATATATTAAATTATTGAAGGACAATGAGACATACCAAGACTACAGGTGCCCAGACCAAGATAACTGCACCAATAAAACAAAAATTTACTTGGATGTGAAAGCTGAATGCCAATTTGCAACACAGAAGCAACAACCAGAAAATAGTGTATCTGAAAATATAAATAAAGAGATAAAAT
Source organism: Magnolia kwangsiensis (assembly GCA_037074715.1). Taxonomy (NCBI): domain Eukaryota; kingdom Viridiplantae; phylum Streptophyta; class Magnoliopsida; order Magnoliales; family Magnoliaceae; genus Magnolia; species Magnolia kwangsiensis. The sequence continues at coordinate 158,619,122 of CM073572.1, forward strand.
TTAAGTACATCTGAGTGAAAAAATAACCATTTCAATACAGTAGCCTCAAATCTATGCCGATGACACTCATCCACATAGGCAGAATTTTAGTACCTATAAAAGAACAAAAGTTCATTCGCTTTGATGCCAAAATTATACTAAAAGAAAAGATCATGATCAGACCATTTATTAAATCAAGTGCCTACAGAGCATGAAAGCATTCATATATTTCGAAGGATGGATGGTTTTACCTAAATTTTGATACAAGGTATTATATGATATGCTCAATCAAAAGGGATGGCCTTTTTTATGACCCATCATGGTGGAGGTGAGGCCCTTCTTTAAGTAACCTAATATGTTCATTTGGTGGACCCTTCCATTTGATGGGCCTTGCCCTATAATCTCCTCTGTCAGATGAAAATTACAACAGGTTCAGGTGTATTAGGGTCAAACTCTACACTGTTTGCTCTTTCCAAACCCAAAACTTGACTAAGTTTCATGGAAAAGAAAAATCAGACACTAAGGCTAGCATTCTTATCTTTCCCATAGAAATAAAAAGAAAAGGAGATGGTTGCAGACAGATCTAACAAACTTGATCATAGAAATCTGCATTCCAAAGAAAATGCCAAGATACGGAACGTCATTCTCTCTGGCACATTTTGCAGCCAATATCATTCCCTGCACTCCATAGTCCCCAAATCCACCAGGAACTAGAACACATGAAGAACTCTGGAAACAAGCAGCATGCATTTTCTGCATGAAAGAATGATTCCATCACCTAAAAGTATTTTCTACATGAAAGAATGATCCCTACATGCATTTTCTGGAAACAAGCAGCATGCAAAACTCTGGAAACAAGCAGAAATCTACATTTTTTACCCTAAGAGTCTCTCAGGCAGTAGCATGCACTTGTGAGAAAACCGTGGCTCAGTATAAGGAATTTTCTGCGTGAAAGAATGATTCCATGACCTAAAAAGCACGTACCAGTTTTGCACTCTCATCTTCAAGGTCGGAAGTTGCAATCCATTTAACTAATGACTTAAAAGAACATGCGATGTTGGCATGAAGAAGCGCCTGCAACACAAACAGAGCCACAATTCTCATGATACAACACAAACTTAAGCATATCAGGTCTCTCTCACTATTTACACTCCCCAAGAAGTACACCGAAGTTAAGATTCCCAAAGAAAATCAACTTAACAGGTGTCTATTACCAAAAGTACAACAGATGATAATTCCAAACCACACTAATGAGATATTGTAGTTGATACTTGATACCCACATTTGAAAGACACACATAGGGCATACCCAACATTCAGTACATGGATGCTGCTATTAAACAACAACTTTTATGGGCATGTACACAGGACCTCCAAAATCTTATGGCCTTCAAAAGAGTGCCATGCAAGGCGACACGTGGACCTCACATGAATGCATGTGTCACATAAGCGGGCCCCACTTGGTCATACATGTGGACTTTGTGATCAGACGATTCAGAAAATAGTTGTTTATCCATGTGGGACCTGCGTGTGTGACATGTACAATAATGTGGGTCCAAAAACATGCATCTACATAATGTATTCACGAAATGGCTGTTTCCTTCATTTTGGTAATAAATTTTTAAGGAAAATAGACAACCTCACAAACCATTTTCACTAGTACTATGTTTCAATTTCTAGTAAGACATTGTTAGGTAAAGAAAGGCAGCATCGTAGCCACTAAAAGCTGCATGTTGTCCCATATTCCAAATCAAAATGACATGTTAGACGCCCTTTCAATTTCAAAACCGATCACATTTTCAATGGTATGATTTGCAAAGGATAATTCCACACCTTTACTGCAGATAAATAAGAATCTTGTAAACCAATGTACTTCCCAACCATAGCAATTTTCACCTGCACAAAGAAGCACTTCCACTTGTATTATTACTAGGACAGAAATGCTATAAAAGAAAAGAATGATTGGTTGTTAATAATACAAACAGAATTGGTGAGATTGTCGTAAGTCTCGGCCCTCTCTGTCCACTCATGTAAATCAGGGTGTGTAGCTATGGTGAAATAGAATGCATTAACCAGTTAGGGATATCATCAATAATTTTTTAACTTGTCAGTAATGCTGTGTATAGATGCACCTGAACTAAAATAATGGGTTCAATTAAGAATAGAGAGGTACCAAATTTCTTAGGTTCTTTCAAGTCTAACTTGAAAGTAATATAAATGTGAGTAATCTTGCTTATTCCCTTGATATGAACCAAGGTAACTGCAATTTGGTGATTTCCACTTCATTAAACATATTATTGCAATTCAATTGAATAGTACATCCAAACACAATCTAATATAAAAGTTCTGTCAGAAGGATGTGTGCAAACTTCATTTGATGGCAAAAGAAATATAATCATTTTACCTTAGACAGTTTAGCTGTTTCAAAATGGCAACATGGGCATTTTGGTTCTGCAATAAGGTTGAGGTCACAACATTATGAAGAGAACATGACAATTGTTGAAGAAACCACTCACTGGAACATGACAAAATTGTGAGAGTTTCTCCTTCGTCTTCTCTAGTAAAGGCTGAAAATTAACACAAATAAATGTCAAGTGCTAACCATTACATGAAAAATGTGACACAACGAATAATGCGATAAGAAAAAAAATATGCAGAAGTGAGATTAGACAAATAAAACATGATCAAAGATAAAGAGGTGAGGCAAATGCATCAGAAAATTAGTTTGGATTTATGACCAAGAGGTCAATCATTGAGGCTATTTCCTTGGTCAATAGAGACATTTGGGGAAAGGAGAAAGGATCTCCACATTGTCTTGCGATCAATGAGATTTTTGAGAGGAATCCCACCATTGTTGAGAACTACGGAATTTAGTTGCGGTACCAGAGCAGAACTAGTTATCACAATATGTACAAGGAATATCGGGACACCACTCTTAATGGTGCTGTTGAGGACATGTATGACGAGATGGCTTCTCGCCACAGGGTAAGCTCTCCTTGCATTCAGATCATCAAGACAGCTACCATACCTGACTCGCTTTGCAAGAGAGAATACTAAGTAATTTCATGATTCCAAAATCAAGTTCCAGTTAGTGTTCAAGAAGGTTAGGCCACCAACTAAGAAGCTTAAGACAACATTCAAGGCATCGAGGCCTAGCTAATTTGTTCATGTAATTCTGCTCAATGATGTCTGCGACTTTGTGTTGCCAAATCAGATTCGTTGAAACTATTAGAAAGTTAAGATGCTTCCAAGTTATTTGGGATTTTGGTCTCTATGGCATAAGCTTTTCTTTATTGGTTTTTATATTTTAGAAATTTTAAGTGTGGTTTAAGACATGATGGTGAAGGATATTAACTTATTTTTTATTTCTAAAAATTTTAAAAAAAGGTACAAGGCATGTTCATGTATATGTAGTGCCAGATTTCGCACCAGGCTCATATGTTGGACATAAATGCCATTTTGACACATGTGGGGTCGACCTCTAGCATGGCATGTTCATGGGTTTATATCAAGCATATCATGCATGACTTAATGGAAAGAATTAAGAATGATCAACATTGGGGACAAAGACTCCAAGGATTCTTACTACCTGAGGCCAAGAAGGCTATATAGCTATCTTCAATTATAACCACGACACCACTACATGGCTAAAAGAGATTACTAACGCCCAACAATAACAACATTCTTGAAGTGCATGGCTGAGAAGACACCGCAACATCCTCAGAAACTCCTAGGTAATAAACACCTATCTTGCATCAAACTACAACAAATAAAAATCCAAACATAAATTTACCTCAAACAAAATTAATGACTTGACTGGAGACAACAATACACCTTGACTTTTCCTCAAGTCCCAATCATGGATTGTTTAATCTATGCAAGATTCATGGTTGCACTGCTTCTAATATCTAACTTGTTGTCAAGTTGAGTTTGAATTTGTAAACTTTGATAGAGAGCATTCAAATTATTATATATAAATAAATATAAATGTATATAGAAAAAAAAAATAAAGTATGGAAACTGATTTCATAAACTAGTCCCAATGCATGCCTTGCGGCATTCTCAAGCCTTCTAGGGTTGCACTGCTTCTAATCTTTAACTTGTTGTCAAGTTGAGTTTGAATTTGTAAACTTTGATAGAGAACATTCAAATGATTATATATAAATAAATAAATATAAACATATATACATACATATGTGTGTGTGTATTCGCTCGCACGTGTGGACATCAGAAAAGGCACCATCCCCCACTCAAAACAAGAACCCAAGCCAACAAAACCATCAATGTATATATATATATATATATATATATATATATATATATATATATATATATATATATATATATATATATATATATATGATATGTACATCAGAGCATACAACGCCTTGTTTGGCTAGAGAGTCCACTTCAGAGTTTGCCTCTCCATAGATGACCTTTAAACTGATTGGATGCACTCTGCACAAGTCCTGGGCTTCTTCAAATGCTCATTATATTGAGATTATGAATGTTCTATCACAATTGCAAAGAATTACTTGGATTGAGAATTTGTATTCCAAATTTGCTACATTGAGTGCTATATGCATAAACCAGGCCATCTCTTTCTTATGTTTGCATTTCTTTTAGTGGCTTATAACTTATCGGTAGAGTTTTTGTTGTTCCTTCTACAGACATGTGATGATTGCACCCACCACAATTGCGTCATAATATATTCCACAAGTTTGCAGAGGAGCAGTTATTCTTGCATTTGTATGGTTTTTGCATAGGTGGAAGACAAATGTATTTACTCGTGCTCTAGCCACCCAAAACATAATTGGGTCTGATCGAGAAAGGTTGTTAGCCTTAGACAAACTCTCATCCGTGGGTCTCCTTGTACTAGGATTGATGGCTTCAGCTGTGGCTAGTGGTGTGGCTGTGCACTCTATTTTGACCGTTGGAGGCATAGGAGGTAAACTTCAAATGTCTGTTGCTAATACTGGTGGAAATTTTCTGTGATCATATAATTTTTCATCCAGCCATTTCAACAAACATATATTACAGAAGATTTTTTTTTTTTAAAAAATAAAATCTCATACACCCATTTCAACAAACATATAGCATGCCATTTCAAATTAACTCTCCAATCATGTATATATTACAAAAGATTTATATATAAAAAAAAAATCTCATACACCCACTTCAACAAACATATAGCACACCATTTCAAATTAACTCTCCAGTCATGTATATATTATAGAAGATTTAAAATAAAAAAATCTCATACACCCATTTCAACAAACATATAACATGTCATTTCATCAAACAGTTAGTGTATATTAAATCTGAAAGACAAGAAAAGAGATACAAATAGAAGAAGATATCAAACCTATGGAGAGAAGCTTCACGACGTGTATTTCTTCGAGTAGGAGATTCATGGCTACCGCAATCAAGAGAGAGAAAGAGCGAGAGAGAGAGAGAGAGAGAGAGAGAGAGAGAAGAGGGCGTTCATGGCCTATGTTTCTTCATGGCTAATGCATTGGAGAGAGAGGGAGGAGAATGAAAGTGATGGAGCAGAGATCGGGAGGGAGAGAGAGGATTAGGGCTGATTAGGGAACGAAGAGAGAGAGAGAGAGAGAGAGAGAGAGAGAGAGAGAGAGAGAGAGAGAGAGAAGAGAGAGAAGAGGGCATTCACGGCTGATGCATTGAAGAGAGAGAGAGGGAGGAGATTGAGAGAGATGGAACAAGGATCGGGAGGGAGAGAAGAGATTAGGGAGAGAAGAGCCTCTGATTAGGGAATGGAGAGATAGAGAGCCTTGAGAGATGGGTGTTTGGGCACACGCACGGAGAGATAGAGATACTTGAGAGATAGGTGCTTGGGCGTAGCTCTGTTTGAGCGCGCGCCCAAATTTGGGTTTTATGAACGGACGAACGCAAAGGCTTTGATCAGGGGATCCATGGGGCCCACCATGAGGTATTTCGTTAATCCATTCTGCTCCATAATTTTAATAAATTATTTCACTTTATAATGAAAAATTCCAGGTATATTGAAGGAAAAAATAGACCACACCATAAGAAGAAATAGTAATTAAATATCAATGTTTCCTACTGTGTGGTCTACTTAATACTTAGATCAAGATGATTTTTTTTTTCGTCCTCTAAAGTAATATTTAAAAATATATAGATGACCCAGATAGAACATATAATTTTTCTTAGGCCTCAAAGAGCCCCTTACAACACTATTAATTATTAATGTTGTATCAACTTTTTAGCTACAGATTAAAACCGTAGCAATCATAGCTAAGGTTTATGTTTGTAGCAAAAAAGCAACGTGGTCTGAATCCTTTGCCCCTTTTTTTGGTAGTGTTAGGCCAGGGTCTGGTATGGCTCTATGGGCCCTACCATGATGCGTGTCAAACATCTACCCCATCAGTCAGATGCACCATCCCATGGTGGGCCCGGGGATTAAAAATCAAATCAATCTATGACTTGTGTGGGCCACACCACATACAAAAGTTGAGAGGGGTTACCCTCCATTAAAACATTCATAATCATTTTTTGGGCCCACCGAGATGTGGTCCACAAATCCAGCCCATCCATTATGTGTGTGCCACTTGGATGAGGGGTCATACTAATTTTCAGCCACATCTAAAACTCATGTGGGCCCCACCAATTGCTTTTATATTTTTTAGGATGTCTTCACATAGTTTTAGATGGAATGGCCCACTTGAGTTTCGTATACTAATGATTTTTGAGATATCTCATAACCTAAAGGGGACACATCAAATCCACGGTGTTGATGTTTGACACACATCATGATGGGCCCCACAAAACTTACTAACATCAATTCTTAGGTTCTCACGAGGTCCGTAAGTTGGGTCACAATTTTGACCAGAATATTTGGCCCATTTTACGTGTCGGTCCATTCACTTTATTTTACTGGTCGATACCCTCGATTTGACTAGCTACTCACCTCAATCAGGCTACATATGAGAAAAGATATTGGGCATACCAAGATTGATCAACAATTTCAATGAAATTTGATTTAAACATCTAAAGTTCTTCTAAATCATTTTAGTAAATTATCCAAAAAATGAATCATATCTAAAGATTAAATGAACCACACCACAAATAAGGGGAACAGATTAGCTACTCCCCCTAACACCATCCAATGTCTGGTGGTTGGTGCTTTATGGCTTGGCCACACCATGATGTATGTGTTTAATCCATGTCATCCATCTATTTGAAAGATCATCTTATGGCATGAGACAAAAAATGAGGCATATCCCAATCTGAAATGGACCACATTAGAAGTAACGCTGTTGAATGAGTGCAACCATTTATAACATTTTGGGGGCCATAAAAGTTTTGGATCAAGGTGATTTTTATTTTTCCCCTTCATCTAGGCCTGTATGACCTAATAAACAGATTGGATGCCAAATAAACGGTACAGTGGGCCTTATGAGGATTTAAATGATGGATATCCAATCACTATTGTTTTCATGTGGTGTGGTCCACCTGATATTTATATACCTCTCATTTTTGGCCCCACCATGATGTATGTTTTATATCCACACATTCCATCCATTTGGAGAGATCATTTTAGGAAAATATCCAAAGAACGAGTTAAATCCAAAGCTCTAGTGGACCCTAGCACAGAAAATAGTGGGACAGTGACGCCCACCATTAAAAACTTCTAAAGGCAACAAAAGTTTGTTGGGCCCACTGTGAATTCATGTGGTATATCCACGTCATCCATCCATTTTTGCAGATCATTTTAAGGGTTGAGCCCAAAATCGAAGTATATCAAAATGTAAAGTAGACCATACTAAAGCAAATAGTGGAAGGATTGATTTCCACGTTGGAAACCTTTCTAAGGCACCCAGTGACGTTTATTTGTCATCCAAACTGTTCATAAGATCACACTTCGAATGGATGAAGGGAAAACACAAATACAATCTTAATCTGAAACTTTTGTGGGCCCACAAGAACTTTTTAAAGGTAGACTTCAATTCACATCGTTTCAAGTGGTGTGGTCTACTTGAACTTTGAATATGATTAATTTTTGTTTTAAAGCCCTGAAATTATATGATAAAATAGATGAACGGAGTTAAAATAACGAATGAATGATGGTGGGCCCCACAGAGTTACAATCCGCTATCCTTTAGCGACGAAACTGTTCATCAGTAAAGGTAGCTTTTAGCTATGAAATTAATTTCGTATGTAAAAGGAAACATTTAGATTTTTTTATTTTTTCAAAAATTCAAAACACCCTTTAGCGACGAATATGTTTGTTGCTAAAAGCCACCTTTAGGTACGAAATTAATTTTGTCACTAAAAGGAAACTTCTTGACTTTTTTGTCTTTTCAAAACTTCAAAACACCCTTTAGCGACGACAATTTTCATAGCCCTCTGAAATTTTTTATTACTAAGCATTCAATTCCCACATTTCCTTTTTTATAGTGGATCAACTAGAGATTTTGATCTGCCTCATTCTTTCACCCAAGCCCTGAAATGATCTATATAGATGAATTTTTGTGGTGAACATTATTGTGGAACTATATAGGCCCCACCTAAATGACTACAGCTGTGACCCCTATTTCCTATGGTGTTGTCCACTAAAGTCTCCTATCAGCCTCCTTTTTGGTATCATAACCTAAAATGATCCATCAAAATAGATGGACAGAGTGGAGGTGTAGGATTTGCATGCAGTTTGGCAAGTGACCCCAACACCAACAGTCCACGAGTCAAAGCTCTATAGGCTACGATGATGTATGTGTTTTATCCACATCGTCCATCCATTTTTCTATATAAAGTTAGGGCATAAGCTCAAAAATGAGTTAGATTAAAATCTCAAGTGGACCACACCGCAGGAAAACAATGATGATCGAACATCAACATTTAAAAACTTCCCATGGCCTACCGTAATGTTTATTTCTCATCCAACATGTTGATAACATCACAGGCATGGATGAAAGGAAAACACATATATCAGCATGATCCATAATTTTCATGGCCCCAAAAAGTTTCCATTATTTTCCAGAGATTTGGATCTGCCCAATTTTTGGCCTCATTGGCTAAAATAAAGTTGGCAAAATGGATGGATAGGGTAAATAAGACATACACATAATGGATGGGCTGCATTTGTGAACCACATCTCGGTGGGCCTAAAAAATAATTATGAATGTTTTAATGGAGAGTAACCCCTCTCAACTTTTGTATGTGGTGTGGCCCATACACCTAATCCTAATCCTAATCTCAACCTACACCTAATCCTAATCTCAATACTTAACCTAAACCTAAACTTGAAAACCCAAACCTAAACCCGATCCCGAACCCGATTTCCTAAACCTAAATGTTAAACTATTCTCAATTCCCAAAAGCTATAACATACAACCTATAACCTAAACCTAAACCTAACCTAAACCTATAACCTAAACCTATAACCTTAACCTAAACCTAAAAACTAAACCTAAACCTAAACCAAAACCTATAACCTTAACCTAAGACAAAACCTATAACCTAAACCTTAACCTATAACCTATAACCTAAACTTATAACCTATAACCTAACCTTAACCTAAACCTAAAACCTAAACCTAAACCTAAACCTATAACCCAAACTTATAAACTAAAATCTAAACCTAAATGTAATCTCAAATCCCTAAACCTAAACCTACACTTAATCCTAATCTCAACTCCCTAACCTAAACCTGAAAACCCAAAACTAAACCCAATCCTGAACCCAAACCCAATTTCTAAAACTTAAACCTTAACCTATTCTCAATTCCCTAAAGCTATAACCTATAACCTAAACCTAAACCTTAAACAAAACCTATAACCTAAACATTAACCTATAATTATAACTTATAACCTAAACTTATAACATATAACCTAACCTTAACCTTAAAATTTTAAAAGTAAACCTTTTGATTTTTTGAAAAAATTGTTTACGGCCTTTAGCGACGAAAATTTTCATAGCTAAAAGTCTCATCCATGTTTTTTAGCTTCAAAACTTTTCGTAGCTAAAAGTAAGCCTTTCAATTTTTTTCAAAAATTGTTTACAGTCATTAGCGACGAAACTTTTCATAGCAAAAAGTCTCATCCACGTTTTTAAGATACGAAAAATTTCGTAGCTAAAAGTAAACCTTTCGATTTTTTTCAAAAATTGTTTACAACCTTTAGCGACGGAACATTTCATAGCTAAAAGTCTCATCCATGTGTTTTCGCTACGAAAAGTTTCGTAGCTAAACGTAAACCTTTTGATTTTTAAAAAAATTGTTTATGGCCTTTAGTGACGAAACTTTTCGTAGCTAAAAGTTTCATCCAGGTTTTTTAGCTACGAAAATTTTCGTAGCTAAAAGTAAACCTTTCGATTCTTTTTCAAAAATTGTTTACAGCCTTTAGCGACGAAGCTTTTCGTAGCTAAAAGTCTCATCCACCTTTTTTAGCTACAAAACTTTTCCTAGCTAAAAGTAAACCTTTCGATTTTTTTTCAAAAATTGTTTATTGCCTTTAGCGACGAAACTTTTCGTAGCTAAAAGTCTCATCCACGTTTTTTTCTACGAAAATTTTCGTAGCTAAAATTAAACCTTTCAATTTTATTTTTTCAAAAATTGTTTACAGACTTTAACAACAAAATGTTTCATAAGTACAAGTCTCATCCACTTTTTTCAGCTACGAAAATTTTTGTAGCTAAAAGTAAACCTTTTGATTTTTTTGAAAAAATGTTTGCAGCCTTTAGTGATAAAAAATTTCGTTCTTAAAAGTCTCATCCACGTTTTTTAGCTATAAAAATTTTCGTAGCTAAAACTAACTTTTTGAATTTGTTTAAAAACTTGAAAACAACCTTTACCGAGGAAAATTTTCATCGGCAAAAGTGACGTTTAGCTACGAATTTACAATTTCATCGCTAAAAGTAAACTTTTGGCAACAAAAATTTCATCGCTAAAAACCCTCTTTCTTGTAGTGAGTTATCTTGTTATATGGGTCAGGGTTGTAACTGTCCTATTATTTGGGTCTTACTTGTCCTGTTATACGGGTCTCAATTGGATGGATCGTAGTTGTCCTGTTATGTGGGTCGCAGTTATCCTATTATATGGGTCGCGGTCGTAGTTGTCCTATTATTTGGGTCTTAGTTGTCCTGTTATATAGGTCTCAGTTGCATGGATCACAGTTGTCTAGTTATACGGGTCATAGTTATCCGGTTATATGGTTATGGTCGCAGTTGTCTTGTTATTTGGGTCTTAGTTGTCCTGTTAAATGGGTCTTAGTTGTATGGATCATAGTTGTCCTATTATATGGGTCGTAGTTATCCTGTTATGTGGGTCGCGATCGTAGTTATGCTGTTTTTTGGGTCGCAGTTGTCCTGTTATATGAGTCTCAGTTGTATGGCTCACAATTGTCCTGTTATATGGGATGCGGTCATAGTTGTCCTGTTATTCGGATCACAGTTGTCTTGTTATATGGGTTGTGGTTATCATGTTATTTATGGCCCACAATGGGGTGATCTGATCCATCCACCTTGTTGGCCAGCTTGCCGTGGGCCCAAAAAGTCCTGACTTGGCTCCACATTGATGTATGTGTATAATCCATGCCACCCATCATTCTTGTCATGTCATTTTATGGCTAGGGGCCAAATATCAGCTTAATCTAGTGCTCGTGTGTCCCACATAATAGAAAATAATGGTGATTAATGAAACATCAATGGATCAGATGTGGGCCCAAGTTAGGACTTTTTGAAAATAATGGTGACTGTAGAAACATCAATAATGGTGACTTGGGCATTGTCCACTTCTAACAAGCATCAATACGGGCCCAAGTTTGGATTTTTTGGGCCCATGGCATGTAACACCCCGGATTTTTGCCAACCTGGGATTAGACGTCCTTAGGCAATAGGTTAACCATAACACCTTAGTAACCTCTCAGAACCCAATTCCAAAGCCAAAGAAATCACTTAGGATTAATTCCTTTAGAAATTAAGCGTAAGTCAACTAGCGTTACGTTGGATTAGCTGCAAAATTTTTCCTGATCGCTTTAAATACGTTCTGCAAGACCTAAAACTTGTAGAAACAAGGACGCTACAATACCCTAAAATCTTGGATCAAACTCTAAACCCGTTTGCTCTCATGAACCCTTTAAAACTTTGTATTGGATCTAGACCGCGCGTCGAAAGTCCGATATTTACAATCTTAGACCGTTATGACCGCTTAGCTGGACTTGACAATCATTTCAAAAATCAAGCCCAACCGACGTTCAGAGGCTATTTCATTGAGCCTGGAGTGAAGAGAGTGAGAAAAGGATTAGATTTGAAAATTTAAATCCAAATCTGGCATGTGACTTGGCGCGTTATTATTAAGCGTTCTGACCGTCGAAATTCAGCCAAATTACACCCTCGGATCAGGAAAAATTTCTCTTTCATATCATGAGACTTGTAGACCTGATCTAGGTGCGATGACCGCTGAACTGAAACTGGATCGCCATGTGCGATCTGGGAACTCTACCGGACTGAAAATTGGGTGTAAGCAATATCCAGTGACCATGAGCTTAAGTCCAACCGAGTTCGGCCAGGGGACCTCCCGAAACACTCTTTTGGATCAGAAAAGTCCCGTTTTGATTATAACTTAAGTGTACCTTGTTCCCAAGCCTAATTTAGGAAGGTGTTGGCCTATATAAGGGCCTTAAACCCTCACATATCTCACCCATCCGAATTTGCTAGAAACCCTAGCTAGAGAGAGAGAGTGAGTGAGAGTTTGTGAGAGAGTGTGGGAGAGATCTTCCTGCCACTTATACTAGTAGTTGCACGTGCTAAGGCATTGCGTTCAAATCACTTTCCCAGTGATTTCAATGTATTTCTAGGTAAGGAAAACCCTAATTACTTGCTGTTTTGGAGTTTCTTTCGATTCGTTAGCGAAGTAGCTTATACAACTTGTGCATTAGTTCGCCTGGACGCTGTTGACGAAGCGTATACGTTCCGATCGAAGCGATACACGTCTAGGGCAAAAGGTGCAGATTTTAGACGCTTTGATTGACTGATTTCAAAGCTTTCAATGTCGTTTAATAGTAGATTATAGACAGCAACGCCGTTTGACATGTACAACATGCTATCCATTTTCCGTTTTGTAAATATATGGAAAATATGAGATTTAGGGCATTTTAGTCATTTGTAGGAAATACTGTTTACATCCATATTTTGCTGAAATGTTTACCATGGCTTCTTGTCGTGTTAGTATATTAGGAATGTGTGCATGATTGGTTTGGCGAAGAGATTTTCCCTAATGCGCACTTTGAGTCGACATACGCTATGTAGACTAAAGTATGTAGAATAAGTGTTTGTATAAATGTTTGTATTAGTATGTATTGAGTAAATGGTGTTGTGAAATAGTTTTGAGATTGAATTCTCATGTAATATGCTGATGTATGTGAATTCCATCATATTGGCTATATGTATTGATTTCATTATATATATGAAATGCACGTGTTGGAGGATTTGCTTATGTGGTATGCTATAACATGTGTCAACATGCTTACAATGTTGTATTTCATTTCTGTTACTCACATATGCTTACTGATGTTGATACACAAATGCTTGGGGCTATGACCTAGTCCAGGCAGTCGGTAAATGATCGAATTCGTGGTTAGTTTTTATTTGCCACGAAGGATGCGTCGATGAATGCGAGTCGTATTCGGGTTGGCGGCAGTGGTTAGGCCACACGAAGTGTTTCATGCACTTCATGTCGTTCAGCTTGACATGCGCTCGTGCTAGTCGAGCCCGTCACGTAACCCGACTGGCCATTGTATGTTCATCCTGTATGAGTCATAACTGCTTGAACCTAGGGTACTGAACTTACCATTGAAAACCCTGTTAACTATGGTACCTTGATCCATAAAGACTCATGAGCCGGGCATGGTGGTATGAGACACCGTGGTCGAGCTGTCGGCCTACGCTGGGGCCACAAACCTCTCCGTAGTGACCAGTGAGTACCCTACTCTGAGCAGATTATGGTGGTATGGGACACTATATTCTTGCTGTCGGCCTACACTGATCAGGTAACGTGCCCTTTGTAGTGACCTTGAGTTTATCCTGACACCGCATGGGGCCGACGAGTCCTGATGCAGTCTTAAGGATAATTAGGCCTATATTGATAAGTGATGGGAGAGCGGTGCAACGAGTGCGAGCAACAGCCCTGACAGCCCTTGCAGCGACCTACAAATATAATATCGTATGAGATTTCTAGGCGTGACGACCTTAGACAGGATATGTGTTGGGATTGATATAAGAGAAGTACTTTAGTTTCCTAATACTGCTGTATGAAAAGTAATAATAACAACTTGGTAATCATATCCACATCACATTGCATGTGCCTGGAAGATGTGGAGCGCTGAGAGGAACGCAAGCATGCCGCGGGCGTGAGATGGAGCCGTATGAGGGAGTATGTCGGTGAGGGCATCCATCATGTCATTTCATGCATACATTAACAACAGTATCTCGGATTGTTTGATTGATTGCTTTACTATTATCACATGATTGATTTGAGAACATGCTAATCTTTGCTCTATTATTCCACTGAGCTGATCACTCACTCCCACGATATGGGATGGTGTCGCGCACACTAACCAGTCCCTGTTTTAGTTGTCGATGATGGCGCTGCTTGTGAAGTGGAGCCGGACTTGATGATGAGGAGAAGGATTTCTCCTATATGCGTGTTCTGACCGACAGGTTTACAGGGAGGTTGATTAGACGCCATGACACTTGTCATTTTATATTTTTAAAGAACTCATGTATATCCTTTTTATCATTTTTGGAGTATATATGTATATGTTTAACCTGGTAATATGTTCACACTCTGGAGACCCACAACAGTTCATATATTTTATATATCTATTACATTCTTCCGCTTGCTAATTTAACTGTCTCTGGAGTATGATATGCTGTTTTGGCTTAGTCTCAATCTTGTTTAATGCCATTTTACAGACAACGTGCATTTATCATTATCTATGTTGCATAAGTGACGTTTTGGAATTCGAGAGTTGGGTTTCTACCTGACCCCTGATTTTCGGGGTGTTAAAGTTGGTATCAGAGCATGATTGAGATTAAAATGGACCTAGGTTATGGCCACGCGACATACACTGTCGCTCCTTCGACTTAGGTGGGTGCGAAAGGAACCTAGAAACACTTATAGGATCCCAGTTTCGCCAATAGGCGAAGTCTCCCAGAAGCATTTCCAAACCCTAAAATGCATGTCCTTGGGTTGTGGGGCAACCAAAAGCCTTATACTCAATCTCAAGGCTTAAAAACCCCATTTCAGCCAATTCCTTCAGAATCTTTCCTCTTACCATCCCATTCTTCAACTTTTTCTAAGTCTTTTCACACTAAGCATAAATCCTAATGTGTAAATGATAGAAAATCATACTTCGACAAAAAGTTACTATAAATAGTAAAAAAATAGGTAAGAATTAGACTTTTGGCCATTCCAGTTATGGAATATCTTGTAATAAATGAGTTAATTGGATGGATTAGATTCTCCTACCACAAAATCATATGCCACATGATGCCTAAATTCATTCTGATTCACAGACTGGCCCCGGAACACCCCAAATGGAGTTTTGGGCCTATCTAGGCCAAATTACAATGAACCAGGGTGGGCCCCATGTATATTTGAGGTCCTTAGGGCAGGGGGGACCCAACCCATGTGGCCCGACCGGCCGAATTGATGGTCGGCCGGCGATGCATCGCCGACCAATGGGCCCCACTTGAGCCGTGCGTCGGGCGGACGACCTAAATGGGGTAGGGCACCCTTCCCATGTGCGGTTCACACGTTAAAACCCTCCCAAAACTCTATCTCCTTCACAACAGCCCCCTCCAAGCTCTCCCTTTTCATTTTTTTTGCTGCCTCCTTCTCAAATCAAGTCTCCAAACCACTCTTAAGCTCATTTTCTACCAAAAACGATCCCACTCCATCGTCCACAGCAGCAGGCAGTCCTCTCTCCCTCTATTTTCGTCGTTTGAAGCTCCTACAACCTCCATTCATGGTTGAAATCGTGTGGAGCTCCATTCCCATTTAGTTTTCTCTTTTCCCTTTGGGAATCCAGCCTTTGGGAGCTTGATTCATCCCTCTACACAGCTTAGATTCGTTCCAGTTAAATTGGGTAGCCATTTCTCCTCATTTTCCTCAATTTCCATGGCTCATTAGAGCTAGTTTTAGCCATCTTCTCGACCTCCAATCTACTACCAACGGGCGAGATCAAACGCAGTAGTTTAGTCCATAAACAACAATCATCTAGTGCTAGGACATCTAGAGTGTTGGACCTAGAGTTAGTATCCCTAGATTTGAAAGATCCGACGATATAGGAAAATCCAATTCCATTTAGAAAATCTTGACCTTAAACGATAGAATAATTCCCTGTATTAGAAATGGTATGAAACCATTTAGGGTATAGGCTTAGGTTTTGGATTACAGCTAGTGAGTTACAGACTAGTCCACTAGTTACCTTAACTAGTCTAAAGCCTGTATATGCTAAGGAATAGTAAGTTAGATTTGGTTGGAGTGGAACCTCATTCCTTCAATAGATCCCCTTAATACTTATCGACTTCTATTATAACCCTTAGGAAAGTTATTTTAACTTAGAACCATTCATTCTCAGGAAAAACTGATACATCCCTAAGATTAAACCAGCACACCCCTTAGAATTGCCTTCCCCAAGGGCCTATTGCATTCGAGAACGCGAAGTAAAGGAACTGTATATGTAAGCGAAGTATTCACGGTTTGAATTGCATTCTTAATCCTAGTAGTTACCAATGAACCCAATGTTCTGATCAAGCAGAAGATCGACATCGACTCGGATTAAGAACTGATACAACGAGTTTTCTGTCCTGATTAGATAGAAGGTCAATGTATCTAGCCCAGACCCACTACACATATTTTCTTCCGTGTTGGCTCGACCATCTACAACCAAAAGTTATTGCTTTGCCTTTGGGAAATGTTGAGGACATCTAGCCAATAGAGAATAGGCTTATTTCTACAACCATAGGTACCAATGCCATATAACGCATCACTAACAAAGGAAGACCAATGTAGTGAGAGGTTGTTTCCCATTTTATGTCAAGGAGAGTCCCTAAGTTGCACCTCGTTCCGATATACGGATCGATACATAGATTCTTGAACCTTAAGTAGAAATAAGTTTTAAGGGGGGTAGAACATTTTGAGTCCAATCTAGTTAGGTCAGCCAATGCAATCGTTAGATCAGAGTGGAACAGCGGAAGCGTGGTTAGTCTCTTCCCCACTGGCCCAGGATCGAAACAGTTGATTTAGGTTATACGTAAGGTTAGTTCATTAAATAGGATTTGAACCTTCCTTAGAACGTCAATACAAAAGTCTCTTTAAGTACTCATTACCCTTAGCCAATTTCGGGGATGAAATTTTATTTTAAGGGGGGTAGATTGTAACACCCTAGATTTTTGCAAACCTGGGATTAGACGTCCTTAGGCAATGGGTCAACCATAACACCTTATAACCTCTCAGAACCCAATTCCAAAGCCAAAGAAATCACTTAGGATTAATTCCTTTAGAAATTAAGCGTAAGTCAACTAGCGCTACGTTGGATTAGCTGCAAAATTTTTCCTGATCGCTTTAATTACATTCTACAAGACCCAAAACTTGTAGAAACAAGGACGCTACAATACCCTAAAATCTTGGATCAAACTCTAAACCCGTTTGCTCTCAGGAACCCTTTGAAACTTTGTATTGGATCTAGACCGCGCGTCGAAAGTCTGATATCTATAATCTTAGACCGTTATGACCGCTTAGCTGGACTTGAGAATCATTTCAAAAATCAAGCCTAACCGACGTTCAGAGGCTATTTCATTGAGCTTGGAGTGAAGAGAGTGAGAAAAGGGTTAGATTTGGAAATTTAAATCCAAATCTGGCACGTGACTTGGCGCGTTATTATTAAGCCTTCTGACCATCAGAATTCAGCCAAATTACACCCTCGGATCAGGAAAAATTTCTCTTTCATATCATGAGACTTATAGACCAGATATAGGTACGATGACCGCTGAACTGAAACTGGACCGCCACGTACAATTTGGGAACTCTACCGGACTGAAAACAGGGTGTGAGTAACATCCAGTGACCATGAGCTTAAGTCCGACCGCGTTCGGCCAGGGGACCTCCCGAAACACTCTTTTGGATCAAAAAAGTCCAGTTTTGGTTATAACTTAAGTGTACCTTGTTTCCAAGCCTAATTTGGGAAGGTTTTGGCCTATATAAGGGCCTTAAACCCTCACATATCTCACCCATCCGAATTTGCTAGAAACCCTAGCTAGAGAGAGAGAGAAAGTGAGAGTTTGTGTTCACTCCCCAAGTGCAGGGTTGTGATGTAGTAATAACTCGGTAAGACCGAGGTCGAATCCCAAGGGACTGAAACTTGTACGTTATCTAAAACTAACTGGAACTAGAACTAGAATGAGATGAAATTTAAACTAAATGTAATTTGAGAAATAATGGTGAAAATATTAATCTAAAATTTATAGAAATCAGAGGAAAGGAAACTAGGGATTCAGAGGATCCACTTGTAGAGATCAGGGAGAACTTATGCTTGCATCAAAAATCATGAAAATTACTGAATTGCCGTTGATCTACTTTTCAAGGAGATGAAAGGTGCATGAATTAGAATGGATTCCATCACCAAACCATGCCCAAAAGACTATGGCAAACAACAGAATTAAACTAATTACCACCCAATCACATGTATGAAAGTTAGGAAGGGTACCGTCATCCAACCATGCCCAGGAGACTATGGTGAACAACAGGACGTCCTGACGTCATAAACATGAAAAGGAAATAGAAATATTCAAAGAACCGCAGACCCATTGTAATTTCAGTCACAACAGACCATTAAGAACTAAAAATATTTTCATAATAATCAACTAAAATCAATGTCGATTCATGAATTAAAATTAAACTAAAATAAAATCTCCCATCTCACTACAAGCTTCACCTTTTAGCCCTAGCTAAGAGGTTTACCCAGACATGGATGGCCAAATCTCCACAATTGAAATAAACTAAAAAAATAAAAAGAAAATACTCTTTTTTCTTCTACTTCACGTCCCTGCCCGAGCCTCCACGTCTCTGTTTTTCTTCCTTCCTAGACTTGAATTAATGCTCCCCACGTCCAAAACCTCTTTTTATAGCTGCTGGAAGGCTGGAGTCAGTGACAGAGTTGTAGCAGGACACGGAGTGTAATTTTTGCAGTCAAGTTCGGTGCCTTGAAACACGCCACTTTTCTTGCTCAAATTCCAAAGAAACACCGTCCCTTAGTACTTTCTTGGGTCCTCTACATGATAGACGGTTCAGATCTTCCATATGAGCAAAGATGGTGGGCTAAAACCGCCTAGAAAAGTCAGTTTTCACGGATGTGAGAAACCTTTCGCACCATTTCGCTGTTGTGATCGGTGGGCCGCACAGAAGCATTTTCTGGAAAATCCACCTCATCCATTGGATTCAGAACGAAATTTCAGTCAAGAATGGGTGGTTTTGAACGTCCATTGACGTGGCCCAGAGAAGAAATCATAAAAGAATCAGTTTTGAATGTTGCAGGGCAGCCCTTTTGTGGCCTCTGTATCTCACACGTGTGCACGCATGGGTGAAAAGTGACAACATGGTTTTGTAGTGCTCGCGGCTGTCTACACGGTGGACGGTTCGGATTGAGCTTATGGGGCACGTGTGGGGCCCACATCTGATTGCAAAAACAGCCAGCGGCCGTGCGTCCGCTGCACCTTTTTTTTTTTTTTTTTGAGTTGTAGACGGAAACATCGATCAGCTGCGCTGACCTACTTTTGGGAAATTTCGTGCACAGCGGGGGTGTGTACACTATGTACACACGCTATACATATAGGGTCCACTGTGAAGCTTTCAAGAAATCCACTCCGCCCATTCTGTTCCTCACATTATTTTACCCGTTGAGAACAATTATCAAGCATATCCAGCTGGTGGGTGGGCCCCAAATTGAAGATTGATGGGCTGATCTGCCCGTTAGGCCACTTCCGCAATGATCCAATAGATGATTTTTGACGTGTACGGTTAATTTATGGTCCTCAGGCCACGTATGAAGTTTCGAGCCGAACCGATATTGGGAACCCCGTGATCTTGCGTTCTGGATGCGTTTTAAGCTACTTGAGCTTCAATTTCTTAGTTTTCTCGGATTTTTGACCGTGTATATCTGTCAATCTTGGCCCCCTGGAGTGTGTCCCTTGCCTTTGGTGTCATCAGATCGTTAAATCTCAACTTTTAACATCCTTTTTCCATCCATGCTCATAAAATCACCTTGCAACACAAGAATGCGAAAACGAGCCATTAGACAGCATTATATTCGTAAATCCAGACAATATCTGGGGTCTAATATGCAATATTTGACCCTCAACACAACCCCCAACCAGCATCTTGCTAGTCCCGAGCAAGATATGCGAAAAATAAGTTGAGACTTATATGAAAATTTCTGTAAAGCCGAATGATTTTTGAGAAATAATTCAGGCATTATAATTCTACGATTCATGAATGTTGGGCATTACTTGCGCTTGGACTCAAGCGCACGGTAAACTTCCTAATGAAGTTCAAAGTATTAATCCATAAATCAGACAAATTCTGAACATTATGATCCATGAGTGTATAGTGGAATCTCAGCCAATCACATTAAAATTCAATTTATTATTTCATGATAGCATTGGTAACCAACAAGAAAATTCATGACAACACAAACCTACTCCAAAACTTACCTCATAGATTAGCCTATTAACTTGTGATTCTTCTATTCAAAGTAATACCAAGGAAGGGGAATCAAATCCTCACCTATAGGGAGCAAACCTATGGTGAAGATCGTACACCTGACTCTTTTTCACATATCATTCATGGGGAATTAACTCTACACCTATAGGGAGCAAACCTATGGTGAATATTAATTATCCAACCTTTCCAATTTTTATACCATGATGGCAAGATATTTCAGGCTGGTTCCTTTCGTGCTTAGTGATTACCAAGTTAATCCTTCGATATGGAACTGAAATCTTAATATGTAAGTAAGACGTGTCCTGAAATCATGATTCAATCAATGTTTAAAATCTCTAATCATGGATTGATACTTCGATCTTAACTGTGAAATCTAATCGATACAGAATCCAAGAGTCATAAATCCAACATTATGTATCTTGAAAATCTAAATTAGGGATATCTGTCAAAATCACTTCGAATTTGTAGGAATTTTCAGAAAAATTTTAAAAATTTTCACAATTTTTGCTCAAGATCAAGAAAATACTGATTAGGAAGCCTAATCTCCCACCCCCAACCTAAAATCTACATTGTCCTCATTGTAAAAGATATGGGCATGCAGTGCACATGGAACAACGAAAGTAAAGTGATGGGAAGATAGTACCTGAATGACGAATCAAGAGAGATTTTTCACGAGATCGTTGGGAGAGAGCAGATTAGCATGAGAGAAAAAGAAAAATAAAAATAACGAAAATAAAATCCTACCTATACCACTTTCACAGGTGCTCTCGATTGCATTTAGCGTATGCAACAAGCCTTTAAACCCCTAGGTTACCCCTAGCGGATGAATTGTAGTCTCGTGAGGGTTTGCAGTAATGTTACCCACAAACATTGAATCATCTAACTAGAAAAATGAAATGAAAAGCTGGGTTGCCTCCCAGGAGCGCTAAATTTACCGTCTTCAGCCAGACAAATAAAGCAACAATCCTAGTGCTATGAAAGCGATAACCCTACTTATACCTCCATCAGACTAGGAGATCAGTCCTGGTAAACAGGAGCAATCAGAGGCATGGACATGTCCTCTAAATCAAATGTCTCGATAAATGGCTTTAATCGATGTCCATTTACTTTAAACTCCTTGCCATTGTCGGGATCTCTTATCTCGACGACCCCATGAGGATAAGCAGTAACAACAATGTAAGGGTCGGTCCAACGAGATCGAAGCTTACCCGGAAAGAGATGTAGTCGAGAGTCATACAAGAGGACTTTCGGACCTGGCGTGAATGATTTCCGTAGAATATGTTGATCATGAAACGCCTTCATCCTGCCCTTGTAAATTCTCGAGTTTTCGTACGCATCGTTCCAGATTTCTTCAAGTTCATTTAATTGAAGTTTGCGTAGTGAGCCAGCGTTGTCTAGATTGAAATTCAGATTTTTGATCGCCCAGTATGCTTTATGTTCCAATTCCACAGGCAAATGACAAGCCTTTCCGTAGACAAGTCTAAAGGGAGATGTTCCAATAGGAGTTTTAAAAGCAGTACGGTACGCCCATAAGGCATCAGTCAATTGAATTGACCAGTCCTTACGATAAGGGTTAACCGTTTTCTCTAGGATATGTTTGATCTCTCTATTGGAAATCTCAGCTTGTCCACTTGTTTGTGGATGGTATGGGGTGCTCACCTTATGTGAGATACCGTATTTCTTCATTAAACTCTCGAATGGTCTATTGCAGAAGTGTGAGCCCCCGTCACTAATGATGGCTCGAGGTGTTCCGAACCGCGACAGGATATTTTTTTTCAAAAATTTAATGACCGTGCGATGGTCATTTTTGCGGCGTGAAATTGCTTCGACCCATTTAGTGACATAGTCTATGGCGAGCAAAATATACAGATTTCTAAATGATTGGGGGAATGGTCCCATGAAATCAATGTCCCAACAATCAAATACTTCTATAATAAGGATGGAATTCAAGGGCATTATATTTCGACGGGACAATGCTCCCAATTTCTGACAATGCTCACAAGCCTTGCAAAACTCATGAGTGTCCCTAAACATAGTGGGCCAGTAGAAGTCACACTGTAAAATCTTGGTCGTGGTCTTTTTAGCAGAAAATTGACCACCAAAGGCCTGTGAGTGACAGAAGGAGATGACACTCTGATGCTCATCGTCTGGTACGCATCTCCTTAAGAGTTGGTCTGGGCAATATTTAAACAAATATGGATCGTGTCAGAAAAAGTTACGCACCTTGGTAAAGAATTTCTTTTTATCTTGTGACGTCCAGTGTGTCGGTATGACACCTGTAGCAAGATAATTAGCAATATCAGCGAACCAAGGTGAATGGGAGACTTTAAACAGTTGTTCATCAGGGAACATGTCATTGATATGGGTCGCCTCAAGGGAATCAGAGGTATTAAGGCGAGAAAGATGATCGGCCACTACGTTCTCTACTCCCTTTTTGTCTTTAATTTCCAAATTGAATTCTTGGAGTAGAAGGATCCATCGTATCAGGCGGGGCTTAGAATCATTCTTAGAAAGAAGATACTTAAGTGCCGCGTGATCTGTGTAGATGATGATCTTGGATCCGATCAGGTAAGACCTAAATTTGTCCAAGGCGAACACTACAACCAAGAGTTCCTTTTCCGTAGTCGAGTAGTTCACTTGGGCAGGATTTAGAGTCCTACTTGCGTAGTGAATAACGTAAGGCCGCTTATCTTTTCTCTGGCCTAGAACCGCTCCAAGAGCATAATCAGAGGCGTCGCACATAAGTTCAAAAGGAAGACTCCAGTCGGGTGGCTGCATGATAGGTGTAGTGGTTAACATGCCCTTAAGCTTAGTGAAAGCTTCTTAGCACTGCTCAGTCCACTCGTATGGTGTATCCTTTTGAAGAAGATTACATAAAGGACGAGAGAGGAGACTAAAATCCTTTATGAATCGTCTGTAAAAGCCTGCGTGTTCTAAGAAGGATCGCACGTCTATGATATTCTTGGGTAGAGGTAGGTTAGAGATAAGATCAATTTTTGGCTTATCTACTTCGATTCCTTTGGATGAGATGATATGCACAAGGACAATTCCCTTTTAAACCATAAAATGGCACTTCTCTCAGTTAAGTACCAAGTTTTTTTCTTCACATCTTTTCAGTACACATTTAAGACTTGCTAAGCATTCACTGAAAGATGAACCAAAAACAGAGAAGTCGTCCATGAAGACCTCTAGATATTTCCCCACCATGTCAGAAAAGATACTCTTCATGCATCGCTGAAAGGTGGCAGGGGCATTACATAACCCGAATGGCATCCTTCTGTAAGCAAAGGTGCCATAGGGACATGTAAATGTGGTCTTTTCCTGATCCTCAGGGGCGATTTCAGTCTGATTATAACCTGAATACCCGTTAAGAAAATAATAATAGGAATGACCAGCTAGCCTTTCCAGGATTTGATCAATGAAGGGCAAAGGAAAGTGGTCTTTCCTTGTAACGGTATTCAGCTTTCTGTAGTCAATGCACATTCTCCAACCAGTAGTAACTCTGGTCGGCACGAGTTCATTATTGGCATTGGCTGTGATGGTGATCCCGGACTTCTTAGGAACCACCTGAGTTGGACTCACCCATTGACTATTGGATATGGGGTAAATGATCCCCACTTTCAATAGTTTGAGAACCTCGGTCTTAACCACTTCCTTCATGTTTGGATTTAGTTTACGTTGTGATTGTCGAACAGCCTTTGCATTGTCCTCAAGATATATACGGTGAGTACAAATCGATGGGTTAATTCCCTTGAGGTCCGCTATTGTCCATCCAAGAGCTCCCTTATGCTTAATGAGAGTAGATATGAGCATACTTTCCTGTTCTTTCTCCAGGTGGGCAGAGATCACCACCGGATATGTCTCATATTGACCTAAATAGACATATTTTAAATCAGAGGACAAAGGTTTTAGGCCAAGCTTCGGTGGCTTGAGGTTAGACGGTAGAGGCACAACATAAGTTTGGGGCAATTCTTCAATGTGTGGCCTCTACCAGTTAACTTCAAGTACTGGTGCAGTATCAAGCATGGCACACGTCTCCCTAATTATATCATCATCAAGATCATGGGAGTGGGCCAGGCACGTCTCTAGAAGATTAGAGGATAAGGTGAGAGGCGTTCTATCTTCCACAAAAGAATCAATCATGTTAACATCGTGGAAATCGTTATCATCCTCTGAGTTGCTGCCGTTATTAAAAAAGATATTCGATTCCAATGTCAAATTTTCAAAGGACATAGTCATGACACCATTCCTGCAATTGATAATTGCATTTGAAGTGGACAGGAATGGGCGACCAAGAATGACGGGAATCTGAGTGCTCGTGTCATTGATGGGTTTGGTGTCCAAGATGATAAAATCAACAGGGTAGTAGAATCTATCCACCTGGACCAACACATCCTCGATGATCCCTCTTGGTATACGAACAGAATGATCAGCAAGTTGTAGTGTGGTTCGAGTGATTTTTAATTCACCCAAATCTAACTGTTGGTATACCGAATAGGGAATCAGATTGACGCTCGCTCCTAAGTCAAGAAGTGCGTGATCAATTCGATAGTTCCCGATTACGCATGATATGGTTGGGCAACCGGGATCTTTGAATTTTTACGGCACATCTTGTTTTAGGATGACACTCACTTTCTCAGTCAAGGAGTTCTTCTTTTGAATACTTTTCCGTCGTTTGGTAGTACATAAGTCCTTTAGAAATTTAGCATATGAAGGAATCTGTTTTACAACGTCAAAAAGCAGAGGAATATTGACTTTCACTTGTTTCAACACCTCTAGGATATCCTGAGAGTTAGATAGACATTTTGGTTCAACCAACCGTTGGGGAAACGGAGCAACTGGCTTTTCTAGAGGTTCCGGTTCAAATTTTTGTGGGGCGCCACTAGATCCATCCTTGTTGTCCTCTTCTGGTTCTTGAGGCTTTTCGGGCCTAACCGGAAGGGTTTTGTCAATAACCTCCCCACTCCTAAGAATGGTGACGGATTTAGCGTGCCTCATTTGATTCGAAGAGCTGGGATCACCTGTCTCGTATTGCGATTTCGGATTAGGGAGTGATTGTGCAGGGAGCATCCCTTTTTCCATAGCCGTCATACGCGAATCTATTTTTTGTATAAAATCTGAAATTCCTTGCATTGTCCGAGCCAGCTCTTGTATGGAAAATTGAACCGATTCTTCTTGAGGTTTCCCCTGATTTGGATTTTGATTGAAGAAACCTTGAGGGGTAGCAGTTTGTCCGTTCCTCCAACTAAAATTCAGATGATTTTTCCAGACAGGATTGTACGTATTAGAGGGTGGTCCATTGAAAGGTCTTTGATAGTTATTTACGGTATTAGATTGTTCATTCAATACTTCTCGAAAGGCAAGTATTGAAGGACAATTTTCAGTAGTATGAATGTTGCAATCACAAATGCCGCAAACACTTTCATTAATCTTTTCCTTCCTTCCTTCCATGGCCTCAAATTTTCTGGTGAGATTGGCCACCTTAGCGTTAAGATCATTATCCTCTTTCAGGAGATATATTCCTCCTTTTTTCCTTGAATGAGTCGGCTAAGACGTAGTGTTCGTCCTTGGGTAATAGTCCCATGATTGTATTTTTTCAGCGAGACTATCGAGGTAATCCCACACCTCGTCTACATTTTTATTGATGAATTCTCCGTTACACATTGTCTCGACCATTTGGCGCATGGAAGATGTTAGCCCATCATAGAAAAAATTTGTAATGCGCTATATTTCAAAGCCATGTTGTGGGCATGCATTAACCAGATCCTTGAACCTTTCCCAACATTGGAAGAATTTTCATCTTCCTTTTGGACAAAGTTCATGATTACTCTCCTGAGGGTAATTGTCTTATGATGTGGGAAAAATTTCTTTATAAATTCCCTCTGCATATCATTCCATGTGCCAACGGATCTAGGACGCAGTGAATGTAACCACGTCTTAGCTTTTTCTTTCAAGGAAAATGGAAAGAGTTTCAGCCTAATAGTATCCTCAGATACATTAAGAAAGTATAAGGTGCCTATGATTTTATCGTACTCTTTCAGATGCAAGTATGGTTCTTCAGATTCAAGCCCATGGAACTTAGGAAGGAGTTGGATAACCCCTGACTTGATGTCCATATGTCTTGTATTCTCAGGAAAAATCATGCATGAGGGCGTACTCACCCCCGCCGGTTGTAAATAATCTCGTAAAGTACGAGGCGGGGGTGCTTGATGCACCTCATTCTCATCATGTACTTCCTCAACCCTTGGTTGGGGTAGTGCTTGAGGTTAATTTTCATCCATAACGTCCTCTAACTCAGGATAATTCAAGTGGTGTCTAGTCCTGCGATGGACAGTCAACCCCTCAACTAATCCTCCTTCAGTCACGAGACGTCGAGTGTTTTCGCGTGCCCAATGGAGCATAAAACACACTTAGCCCTCAAATTCTAACTTAAACCTAAAAAAGAAAATAAAAATCTAGGAAAAGGGAGGGTTGGAGAGAAGTTACCAAATCAGAGTTCCTAAGTTAAAAACTTACAAAACAAACCAAAATAAGTTAGTTTCTAAGAGTAGAAAGTCCTAATTAAAAATAAACTAATTTCTAGAGAAAATAAGAAATTCCAAAGAGAGAAGAATTAGGAAGAGCTTACTAAATTAGAAGCTTCCTACAAAACAGAAAAATTGGGTTAGTTCCTAAATAAAAACTTATAGAAAAATTCTAAAACAAGAAACAGGGTTTGGATTCCTATAAAGAATTAGAATTAGAATCTCACTAAAAAAGAAGAAATAAATCTTAATCTAAATCTAGAATAGAAAGAAAAAATTTAAGACAGAATTTACTAATTTAGAAACTATCTTAGAAGCCTATAAAACAGAGAGACAAGTTAATTTCTAAAAATTAAGAAAATCTAAACCTAATCTTAAACTAATCCTAAAACTAATTAATTTCAGAAAAACGTAGCCGACAGTCCCCGGCAACGGCGCCAAAAACTTTTTCACTCCCCAAGTGCAGGGTTGTGATGTAGTAATAACTCGGTAAGACCGAGGTCGAATCCCCAGGGACTGAAACTTGTACGTTATCTAAAACTAACTAGAACTAGAACTAGAATGAGATGAAATTTAAACTGAATATAATTTGAGAAATAATGGTGAAAATATTAATCTAAAATTTATAGAAATCAGAGGAAAGGAAACTAGGGATTCAGAGGATCCACTTGTAGAGATCAGGGAGAACTTGTGCTTGCATCAAAAATCATGAAAATTACTGAACTGCCGTTGATCTACTTTTCAAGGAGATGAAAGGTGTATGAATTAGAATGGATTCCATCACCAAACCATGCCCAAAAGACTATGGCAAACAACAGAATTAAACTAATTACCACCCAATCACATGTATGAAAGTTAGGAAGGGTACCGTCATCCAACCATGCCCAGGAGACTATGGTGAACAACAGGACGTCCTGACGTCATAAACATGAAAAGGAAATAGAAATATTCAAAGAACCGCAGACCCATTGTAATTTCAGTCACAACAGACCATTAAGAACTAAAAATATTTTCATAATAATCAACTAAAATCAATGTCGATTCATGAATTAAAATTAAACTAAAATAAAATCTCCCATCTCACTACAAGCTTCACCTTTTAGCCCTAGCTAAGAGGTTTAGCCAGACATGGATGGCCAAATCTCCACAATTGAAATAAACTAAAAAAATAAAAAGAAAATACTCTTTTTTCTTCTACTTCACGTCCCTGCCCGAGCCTCCACGTCTCTCTTTTTCTTCCTTCCTAGACCTGAATTAATGCTCCCCACGTCCAAAACCTCCTTTTATAGCTGCTGGAAGGCTGGAGTCAGTGACAGAGTTGTAGCAGGACACGGAGTGTAATTTTTGCAGTCAAGTTCGGTGCCTTGAAACACGCCACTTTTCTCACTCAAATTCTAAAGAAACACCGTCCCTTAGTACTTTCTTGGGTCCTCTACATGATAGACGGTTCAGATCTTCCATATGATCAAAGATGGTGGGCTAAAACCGCCTAGAAAAGTCAGTTTTCACGGATGTGAGAAACCTTTCGCACCATTTCGCTGTTGTGATCGGTGGGCCCCACAGAAGCATTTTCTGGAAAATCCACCTCATCCATTGAATTCAGAATAAAATTTCAGTCAAGAATGGGTGGTTTTGAACGTCCATTGACGTGGCCCAGAGAAGAAATCATAAAAGAATCAGTTTTGAATGTTGCAGGGCAGCCCTTTTGTGGCCTCTGTATCTCACACGTGTGCACGCATGGGTGAAAAGTGACAACATGGTTTTGTAGTGCTCGCGGCTGTCTACACGGTGGACGGTTCGGATTGAGCTTATGGGGCACGTGTGGGGCCCACATCTGATTGCAAAAATGGCCAGCGGCCGTGCGTCCGCTGCACCTTTTTTTTTTTTTTTTTTGAGTTGTAGACGGAAACATCGGTCAGCTGCGCTGACCTACTTTTGGGAAATTTCGTGCACGGCGGGGGTGTGTACACTATGTACACACGCTGTACATATAGGGTCCACTGTGAAGCTTTCAAGAAATCCACTCCGCCCATTCTGTTCCTCACATTATTTTACCCGTTGAGAACAATTATCAAGCATATCCAGCTGGCGGGTGGGCCCCAAATTGAAGATTGATGGGCTGATCTGCCAGATAGACCACTTCCGCAATGATCCATTAGATGATTTTTGACGTGTACGGTTAATTTATGGTCCTCAGGCCACGTATGAAGTTTCGAACCGAACCGATATTGGGAACCCTGTGATCTTGCATTCTGGATGCGTTTCAAGCCACTTGAGATTCAATTTCTTAGTTTTCTCGAATTTCTGACCATGTATATCTGTCAATCTTGGTCCCCTGGAGTGTGTCCCTTGCCTTTGGTGTCATTAGATCATTAAATCTAAACTTTTAGCATCCTTTTTCCATCCATGCTCATAAAATCACCTTGCAAAAAAAGAATGCAAAAACGAGCCATTAGACAACATTATATTCGTAAATGCAGATAATATCTGGGGTCTAATATGCAATATTTGACCCTTAACATTTGTGAGAGAGTGTGGGAGAGATCTTCCTGCCACTTACACTAGCTGTTGCACGTGCTAAGGCATCGCGTTCAAATCACTTTCCCGGTGATTCCAACGCATTTCTAGGTAAGGAAAACCCTAACTACTTGCTGTTTTGGAGTTTCCTTCGATTCGTTAGCGAAGTAGCTTATACATCTTGTGCATTAGTTCGCCTGGACACTGTTGACGAAGCGTATACGTTCCGATTGAAGCGATACACGTCTAGGGTAAAAGGTGCAGATTTTAGACGCTTTGATTGACTGATTTCAAATCTTTCAATGTCATTTAATAGTAGATTATCAACGGCAATGCCGTTTGACATGTACAACATGCTATCCATTTTTCGTTTTGTAAATGTATGGAAAATATGAGATTTAGGGCATTTTAGTCATTTGTAGGAAATACTGTTTACATCCATATTTTGCTGAAATGTTTGCAATGGCTTCTTGTCATGTTAGTATATTAGGAATGTGTGCATGATTGGTTTGGCGAAGAGATTTGCCCTAATGCGCACTTTGAGTCGACATACGCTATGTAGACTAAAGTGTGTAGACTAAGTGTTTGTATAAATGTTTGTATTAGTATGTATTGAGTAAATGGTGTTGTGAAATAGTTTTGAGATTGAATTCTCAAGTAATATGCTGATGTAGGTGAATTCCATCATGTTGGCTATATGTATTGATTTCATTATATATATGAAATGCATGTGTTGGAGGATTTGCTTATGTGGTATGCTATAACATGTGTCAATATGCTTACAATGTTGTATTTCATTTCTGTTACTCACATATGCTTACTGATATTGATGCAAAAATGCTTGGAGCTATAACATAGTCCAGGCAGTCGGTAATGGATCGAATTCGTGGTTGGTTTTTATTTGCCACGAAGGACGCATCGATGAACGCGAGTCGTGTTTGGGTTGGCGGCAGTGGTTAGGCCACACGAAGTGTTTCATGCACTTCATGTCATTCAGCTTGAGATGCGCTCGTGCTAGTCGAGCACATCACGTAACCCGACTGGCCATTGTATGTTCACCCTGTATGAGTCATAACTGCTTGCACCTAGGGTACTAAACTTACCATTGAAAATCCTATTAACCATGGTACCTTGATCCATAAAGACTCAAGAGCCGGGCATGGTGGTATGGGACACCATGGTCGATCTGTCGGCCTACGCTGGGGCCACAAACCTCCCCGTAGTGACCACTGAGCACCCTACTATGAGCAGATTATGGTGGTATGGGACACTATATTCTTACTGTCGGCCTACACTGATCAGGTGACGAGCCCTTTGTAGTGACCTTGAGTTATCCTGACACCGCATAGGGGCGACGAGTCCTGATGCAGTCTTAAAGATAATTAGGCCTGTATTGATAAGGTGATGGGGGAGAGGTGCAACGAGTGCGAGCAACAGCCCTGACAGCCCTTGCAGCGACCTACAAATATAATATCGTATGAGATTTTTAGGCGTGAAGACCCTAGACAGGATCTGTGTTGGGATTGATATAAGAGAAGTACCTTAGTTTCCCAATACTGCTGTATGAAAAGGAATAATAATAACTTGGTAATCATATCCACATCACATTGCATGTGCCTGGAAGATGTGGAGCACTGAGAGGAACGCGAGCATGCCGCGGGCGTGAGATGGTGCCGTATGAGGGAGTATGTCGGTGAGGGCATCCATCATGTCATTTCATGCATACATTAACAACAGTATCTAGGATTGTTTGATTGATTGCTTTACTATTATCACATGATTGATTTGAGAACATATTAATATTTGCTCTATTATTCCACTGAGTTCATCACTCACTCCCACGATATGGGACGGTGTCGCGCACACCAACCAGTCCCTGTTTTAGTTGCAGATGTTGGCGCTGCTTGTGAAGTAGAGCCGGACTTGATGAGGAGGAGGAGGATTTCTCCTATATGCATGTTCTGACCGACAGGTTTACAGGGAGGTTGATTAGAAGCCATGACACTTGTCATTTTATATTTTTAAAGAACTCATGTATATCCTTTTTATCATTTTTGGAGTATGCATGTTTATGTTTAACCTGGTAACATGTTCACACTCTGGAGACCCACAACAGTTCATATATTTTATATATCTATTACATTCTTCCGCTTGCTAATTTAACTGTCTCTGGAGTATGATATGTTGTTTTGGCTTAGTCTCAATCTTGTTTAATGTCATTCTACAGACAACGTGCATTTATCATTATCTATGTTGCATAAGTGACGTTCTGGAACTCGGGAGTTGGGTTTCTACCTGACCCCCGATTTTCGGGGTGTTACATGGCAAGTTGGCTAACAAGGTAGATGGATCAGATCACCCCATTGTGGACCATACACTATCAGAAAACTGGGAAAAGGCTATGGTTTCAGTTTGTAACATGACCGTAGTCGTACGTGGCTAACAATAGGTCTTAAACCTATGGCTGCGGATTTAATCCGTAGCCATAGATTTTAATAGCTACAAATATAATCCATAGCAATTATATGTCTAGCCAAAACCATAAACAGCTACGGATATTGTTTGTAGCTAAAAGTTTGTAGCAATATGCCAAACTTAATTACGGATACAGTTGTCAGATTATAGGCTACAGTCAATATCCATAGCTATTGCCCATTTGTTCATTCAATTACCACCTACATAATTATTCATTCATTCAATTACAATCATTCATTCATTCAATTTCAATCAATTACAATCCTTCATTTAATCAATTACAATTACAATTACAATAATGCTGAAAATACAAATCTTGGTGAGTGTGTGTGCACTGGCATATGGCCAGGTACATCCTTCATCCTGGCCTTCAACTTCATTAGAGAAATTTGCTCAACTTCACCCTGAAATTTCAATAATAAAGAATTGAAAGAGAAGATAGAGTTTTGACGGTATGATTTTTTTTTCACAAGTAAATAGGCCTTTTTCAACCATCATCCCATCACCCACATGAAGAATCAAAAACCGACTGTTGTCCAAGTCCACTCCTTTTTCTTTCAATTTCTTAGTGACCTCTGTAGAATTACTTCTATGGTCATTTATGTAGTACTTTGAAGAGTTGTCTCGAAATGCAACTCTAGTAATGACAAAGTCGCTTCCTGCAACAGTTTCATATATTCCATCATCCTACAAATAGTCATGACATTCATAAATCGGAATGACCATTAGGGGAAAAAAAGACAAAGTGAATGAATGCATCATGTATGACCATTTTTTTTTCTTAATGAATTAATAAAAACTCAAAGAGGAATGAAATTGACACAAAAGGAATGGTCTCACCATATGGTTTATAGGGCCAAAATAAACGTTTGGATGATTTCTGCAAAGAGGACCATTGGTAGCCACAAGTACCCACTTCCAAAGTGGAACGGATATTGACCACGAGTATCTATTACTTGAAAATTGTGCAAACAAAGCTGACCATCATGAAAAGAAAATCTCCATTTTCTTATCAATTACAAGTAGGACATGCCAATGATTAGTGGCAATGCCTCGAGTTCTAGATAGTTTCTAGGGTATACAGTGCATTACGTTATATAGAGAAAAGAACACCATCAGAAAATAATTTAATGATGTTCAGAATCAGGTTCATCACTTGCTAGAAATGTGCACCTTCTTGGTAGAGCCCACCTAAGGAAGGGAAAGAACTTTTCTAAACTCACATGCATGTATAAGTGATTTAATGCACACACTACCACATGTCAGCATGACAGACAGGTATAATATCCAAGCCATCCATCAGAAGGGTAAACTGTAAATTCTGTATCCCAAGAATCAGGTCAGTCCTCTAGTTGGGCCACAATCAACTGAATGAATCTATAGCTATGAAAGACCTGTTTGAAGTTTTCTAACACATCCACTTATTTCTAATATCACGGCACAACTACTAAGTAGACCACCTTTATCTTTCACCAGTAGCATCATGCATCCACACGATGAGTGGGGCTTAGATATTTTACCTATGTGCCAAGCTGGCATATATGGAGGTGCATGCATTAGCTGACTCGCACATGCATGTCAGCTTAGAAAAGCTCTGACGGGGAATGCCTAAAACATGGTTAGAAGATCTGGCTTGGATCAACTCGTTCACCATGAGTCGAGTCATGACTCACCCTAGTTGGGGCTGAATTGGTCAACTTTCCTGAGTCAGGGTTCACCTAGAGGGTTGAGTTGTGGGGTGTTGAACTGGATTGGGTCCCACCCAATACGAGTTGCCTCGTCCGAGTCACACCCGGTTCAAATGAATCTTAAAACCATAGTTTGGAATAACTCACCATTTTCACATAACTGGTTGGTGTGTAGGGCCCACTGTCATGTTTGGAAGACACCTGACCACACCCATACAGCAAGGTGCCTCCATAATAAAAATAAGACACCTCAAAAATCAGGTAGATGAAAACATTAGATGCCCCCCACCACCCCCCCCCCCCCCCCCCCCATTGAATGTGGAGGCTTTTAGGTGGTTGTCATTGTTTTCTATGGTGAGGTCCACCTGATAGTTTGATTGACCTGATTTTTCGGGCATCTCTTTCATGGTGGGACGACCTCACTAGATGGTTTGGCTGATACACAAACACCATAGTGGGCCGGCAAACCAAATAGTTGGATGTACAACTAGTTGTGTGTGAGCATTTCTCGTTATGTAGAATCACCAAGCAAAATAAGCAAAACGGAGTCATCAGACAAGATTCCCCACCTATATCAATTATGGGCTACACTCCTATGTTAGTTACACACTGTTTAGGAATAGGTAGCAGCTCTTCCAATGTACATGGGATAGTTGAACAGCTAATCCAGATCGTACAAATCATTGACCTAGCAGTGGATGGAGCATAAATTAAAAAATTGCACAAAGAAGACAATATTAACCACACGTATTTAATATTTCTTTGCAAAGCCCATCACGAATGTGACTTCTACATATGTTATTAGGAGACATAAAACATGCGAGCAAGCAGAATGTGACTTCTACATATGTTATTAGAGAAATTTTAGGAACATGGATGAAGATACGAACCTGTCCATTCATGTTAGCCCCATCCATATAGACTTTCCCCCCATTATCATGAATTATCTTGCATATCTCATTAATGCCTTCTTCAAAGACTTCATGAGTTGCAGGATATGTGACCTGAAAAGGGTTATAAATCAATACTTTGGAATTTCCCATGATTGCTCATAATATATTCTTAGTAGTTTTAGTAAATTTGATGTGTAAAATGATTAAGGATAACTCACTCCATCATGATCTAAGCCTTATCCAAATTAATTGGGGTTGGCTACATGAATCCTGTTAATTCCACCATATCAACGCCATAACTTTAGTTAAAACCATAGGTAATCAAGTCCTTATTACCTCCAACCACATCCTTTTAGACCTTCCCTTTGCCCTTTAAGAGCCTTCAACTTGTACCAACTCACTTCTTCTAAGTTACAACCCGCACCGTTCTTAGACTCCGTTGCAAATGACCAAACCATCTCAGTCTACTTTCCCTCATCTTATTACCTATTGGTGCTACTCCTAAATTAGGCTGTTTTGCAACTTATTTGGGCCCCAGTGAAAATCAAGGGCAGGGTGCCCTCTCGCTTTGGTTCCCTTTGCTCTCTTCCACAGTCATCTATTCCACAACCAAGCAAACAAACAACAAAAATGCATCCTCAACACATCTTTAATAAATCAAAATCGGTTGTAATTTGTTTCATGTTGGAGGATAACCTTCTCGCTTTCTCAGCAGGCTGATCCTCTTTTTTAATCAAATCATCGTTACCTCTAAATAAAAATAAAAATAAATTAAAATAATTTTAAAAAAAAAAAAGAAAAAAAAAAAAACATTTATCATGCTTCTGGAAATAAACCAAAACTTGATGTGCAATTAAGCATGTTTCTAGACTTCTTCTTCAGTACCTTTGTCCTTTTTCCCCATCTTCTGAACAAATGATTGAGACATGGAGCATAACTCGTGAGGTAGGCCTGCTTTCAACAACAAGTAGTTGTCAAACTTTTGCCAAGCAATAAAGAGAAGGTCAGGAATGGTAAAGCCAACCGCAAATAACTGGGATAAGGCTATGATGACAATGACAATGATGATAAAGCATTTTCCATCACACACCAAGAAATGGTTGTTCTATTACTTCTAGGTGGGGTAAGATACCAAGATGACAGAGCTAAAGAAAAAATAATAAAAAGAGAAAAACTCATTGAACCTTATTTCCTCTATGCACAACCATTGAAGCAGCCTCTGGTTATCAGTATCAGCCGGGTGCAAAAACCTAGAAAAACACGCGCAGAAGAAATTAGTGAGCAAAACAAACATTAATGAGAAACATGAAAAGCTAAGAAAATGGAAAACTTACTCATTAAACTCAGTAAGATTTAGAAGACCATCCCCATCCACATCCAAAGTCTTTAAGTGATCCTCTTTCCACCAACCGATATCGTAAGTGTTATTGGGTGCCCTAAAAAGTACAAACTACAATCAAATCTTCTAGAACTCAGGTCAGTTGTGGCAATTTAAAGGGCATTGCTTTATGCAAACATTAAGGTCACTAACAGTCCAGTTCCTAGAATAATTGGATGCACCATTTTTAGTTCATAATTTCATAATGACAGCTAGCTATGAGTCCATGCATTTGAAGCTGAACAGGAAAATATTATAATCTCAATTTGGGCCTAGACAAAGATTGATAATGGAATGGGACTAACCCCACTTTGGTCCAATTCCACAAAGTGGACCACATTTGGGAGTTCTAAAAAGCAGTTGGGCAAAACTGCTTGCTGCAAAAAGACCACATAAAACTGAATGGTAGTGTTTTCTTTTGGGCATGAGGAGATAGACTTCCTTCCCCTCCTATTGTTAGTCAGGAAGAGCTTGGCTGGTTAGCAATGAGGTTGCAGGGTTGCTGCTATTTATTCTCTATTCTCCAAAAAACAAAAAACAAAAAAAAAAAGGCCTATGCAACCAAAGTTTCAACTTCTTTAATTGAGATTGAATGGCCATTGCATTCCAAAATCACAAAACAGAAAAACTAGATGCATTAAGACATTTTAAAAAACTGAAAAAAAAAAAAGAAAAAAAAAAAGAGAGGTAACAATACAAGAATAACAAAATCCTACTAGTGAAACTAGCTAGTAGAGATGCCAAATCACATGAAAACTGCAATAAGCAAAAACTAATCACTCGACTGCTTCAATAGAGATAAAAAGTTTCAACTTTCAAGTCATACGTGCATTTGTAGAGGTAATTAAGTCTAGAGCCATATGCAACCAGTTGGGTCATACATGCATTTGTAGAGGTAATATGCAATCAGCTAGGTCATACATGCATTTGTATAGGTAATTAAGTCCTAAGCATACTCTTAAATTGGGTATTAGATCATCATACCTTAGGCTCAATCTTTTCGGTGTGATATTTTTGCGGCACTTACTTCCACCAGACGTTGAAGGCTGCAAGTATCCGAGATTAGCAGCTAATCAAGAGATTGTAACAAGGATGAAGAATGGTATAGACCACATTATGGACCACCATGAAAAACACAATTCTAGCCAATGCATACGGCTAGAATATTGCGGTATTAATCCTTTTTTTCTTTTTTCTTTTTTCTTTTTTTCACCTGTTTTTCTTTATTTCTTTTCTTTTCTTTTCTTTCTTTCTTTCTTTCTTTTTTTTTTTTAAAAATAAAAAATAAAAAAATAAAAAATAAAAAACTTAAGAAAGGGGACTAATTATATTAAAGTAGAAAATAGGAACAAAAAGTAGCAACCATGATTATTTGTTGCATGTTCAATGTTTCAGTTCAAAATTTCCATTTTAATTTTTGCAGCGCTGAGAGAATTGTTCAGGGCTAAACTACGAAACTGCCCATGCTCCAATTTCTTACTGAGCAGATCATTCCTAATAGGCAAATAATCCTTAAATAAAAACTGACAGAAACCATTAGGTATAGAAGTAATTCCTAATAGGCAAATGATCCTTGGAGCCTATAGAGATTTATGTAACCTAGAATGTTAAATACAAATCCCAAATAATGCCTAAACAAAGGTTTGCCTCGATATTTATGGGAGTTTTACGCTAATTTAAACATAAGGCACAACACCAAATTGAAGAATAAATCAAGTATTGTACTACTAAACAAATCAATACATTTTATTTTCAAAGAACTATCAATGCAAGAAATCTCTACTTGAACACAATGCCCAAACCTTTCAAAGTCTTATGTAACTTTCATCATTTTATTAAATCAAAGTCAAAGAAATAAACTACATCATGTTGAATTTGAAGAAGATGATCCACTCTTGCATGACATCCACTCTGAGCAGTTGCTCCAGCTAATGTTGTGAAATAGGTCAAAAAAATTATGATTTTTAGTGACCACATAAAAAAAACAAAACAAAAAAACAAAAAACAAAAAAACAAAAAAAAACAATCGACATACCCCAAAATCATGCTTGAGTAATTCCATGTCCTGCTTGCACCAAAGCAATTAGCTAATTATTCCAAAGGAGTTACAAGAGATTTAGAAGGACCATGAATCAATTTTTCATGAACAGTATAATGCAAAGGAGTTTTGAGGCAGGACCTGTATTGCAATAATGAACGCTGAAACCAAGAAAATCTTCAAATTCACAATAGCCCACACCTTTGGCAGCAAATTGCCCAATTAATAGGACAATACAAGTAGAACTTAAGTAACAAGAATGGATGAAAAACAACATAAATTATCATTTCATTCCATTTGTAACTAAAATTTTGCATGACAGAAGGAAGAAACCAAACATACAGTTTTTGCAAACTTAGCTTAGAAACAAGGAAGAATATGTTAACCAGTCATGGAGGAAAAAGCCTTTTCCATTTATCATCCATTCATGAGAATGGCTAAATAAAAGAAAGCAGATGATGGTTTAATAACAACACCATGCTAGCTCTTTGTAAGGCATATGCAAGTATGCCTCAAGATAAAACATTTGTAGCTTCAAAGTTGCCAATGGAAGTACACTTGACCACTATGGTTCTAGATGAGTGTACCACATTTCCCAACTCAAGATCACATCTAGACATAAGATACTACAATCCACACAAAACATTTCTTGTTAAGCCATTTTATCAAATAGTTAGTATGCACAAACAAAGGATGAATTACATAATGGCTCTCTGAAATCCAACTATTAGGATCTAAAATCATGTTCAGTCGACATTGTAAATAACAAAAGGCAAAACAAAACCTCTTAAAAATCTTAGTAGTCTTCACAACAAAAACTCCCAAAACTTTCAGCAATGTTAGGCTGCTAGATAGAATAACCCAAATTGATAGGATTTTAAACCCATTACTGACAGTAACTAAAATACATGTCCGATAAACTCCGTCATCGTCTACTTGATGGATAACAGATTGAAGGCCCACCAAATACGGCAGCCAATAGTGTCAATCGCCACTGTCATCGCCGCTGAGCTTGTGGCAACCATTAATGGCAGCAACAAGCTCTTAGAACTCCTAGTCATTATAAAATGAAGAAATAAAGAGGGGTTTTCAAATCATAGATGGGATGAAGAATAAGGTTTAACAGATGAGTGGTAGCTACCATTAGAGGTGTGCGACCACTAAATCCTGCTTTTGATTTGAGTCAGCGGTGATGAATCGAACTCCGGTGGTTGTGATTTTGAAATTAGATGCTGGCATATCCAGCTCTCTCCCTTCTTTGGATCTAACATACACATACACACACACACACACACACAGAGAGAGAGAGAGAGAGAGGAATCCTCAGTGGAGAGAGAGAGAGAGAGAGAGAGAGAGAGAGAGAGAGAGAGAGAGAGAGAGAGAGAGAGAGAGAGAGAGAGAGAGAGAGTGGGAATGAGGGAGTAGGGTTGAGAGAGAGGGAATGAGAGGGGTAGGGTTGAGATAAAGAGAGAGAGCGGGAATGAGGGAAGTGAATTTTCTTTTGGGTAAAATACCCCACCAGGATTTCGCGTTCGCATAAATGTTCTGATGGACGGTCCGGTAAAGGGCTTTGTGGGGTCCATGGTGATGCATTTGATATATCCACTCTGTCCATTAATTTTGTAATTTTTTTTACAGGAAATGACCCCAACATCTAGGAAAATCGAAGGTCCAATTGAACCACACCATCGATCAATGGTAGGTATTAATCTCCATTGTTTCCTACCATGTGGTCTACTTGAGCATTCAATCTACTTCCTTTTTTGGGTTCTTTCCCTAACTTACTCTTTTAAAATGGATAGATGTATTAGATGGAACACACACATTTTAATGGGCCTCATAGAGTCCCTTGTGGGTTGTCTTAGGCTGCAAGAATGTGTGGAGGTGGTAGCTTTCAGCTACAGTTTTATCAACTTTTAGCTACGATTTTAATCCGTAGTAATATAGCTACGATCTATATCCGTATCTAAAAGCTAGGATAGTCCGTAGCCGTTGATCATTTTTTTTTTGTAATGATATATAACATGATAACCACGACCCATATAACAGGACAACTGCAACCATGACCCATATAACAGGATAACTACGACCCATATAACGGGACAACTGCGTTCCATACAACTGAGACCCATATAACAGGACAACTAAGACCCAAATAATAGGACAATTGTGACCGCGACCCATATAACAGGATAATTGTGACCCATATAATAGGACGATTGTGACCGCGACCCATATAACAGGATAACTGCGACTCATATAACAGGACAACTGCGATCCATTCAATTGAGACCTATATAACAGGACAACTAAGACCCAAATAACAGGACAACTGCGACCGCAACCCATATAACAGGATAACTGCGACCCATATAATAGGGCAACTGTGATCCCTACAGCTGAGACCCATACAACAGGACAACTAAGACCTAAATAATAGGACAACTGCTACCATGACTCATATAACAGGATAACTACGACCCATATAATAGGATAACTGCGATCCATACAGCTAAGACCCATATAAAAGGACAACTGTGGCTGTGACCCATTTAACAGGATAACTGTAACCCATATAATAGGACAACTGCGATCCATACAACTGAGACCCATATAATAGGACAATTGCAACCGCGACCCATATAAAAGGATAATGGCGACCTATATAATAGGAGAACTACGATGAATACAACTGAGACCCATATAACAGGAAAACTAAGACTCATATAACAGGACATCTGCGACCGCGACCCATATAACAGGATAACTAGATCCATATAACAGGATAACTGTGATCCATACAACTGAAACCATATAACAGGATGACTAAGACCCATATAACATGACAACTACGATCCATACAACTACGGCCCATTTGGATCGTAGTTGCCATGTTATGTGGGTCATGGTTGTCACGTTGTATGGATTGTGGTTTTCAGTATGTTCAATTCCTTTTCTACCAAACCATTCATACCATAGCTTAAGGCCCACAAAGGGGTGATTCGATCCATCCACCTTATCGGCTAACTCGGCATGGGCCCAAAAAGTCGTAACTTGGGCAATGTCCACTTCTAACAAACATCATAGTGAGCTTGGAAACTTTCAACAGTCACTATTATTTTCTATTTTTGTGGGCCATAAAAGCACTGGATCGAGCTGATATTTTGGCCCTAGCCCTAAAATGACACGACAAAAAGAATAGGCGGAATGGATTATACACATACATCAGTGTGGGCCCATTTGGGTCATGGTTTACATGTGTCGTAGTTGCCATGTTATATGGGTCGTGGTTGTCATGTTGTATAAATTGTGGTTTTGAATGTGTTCACGCCTTTTTCTACCAAACCATTAGTAGCATATCTTAAGGCCCACAATGAGGTGATCCATTCCGTCCACCTTGTCGGCCCGCTCCACTTGGGCTTAAAAAAGTCTTAACTTGGGTAGTGTCCGCTTCTACCAAACATCACAATGAGCTTGAAAAGTTTCAACAATGGGTTCCATTGTCACCATTATTTTCTATTATGTGACCCACACAAGCTCTGGATCAGGCTGATATCTTGGCCCTAGCCCTAAAATGACATGGCAAAAATGATGGGCGGCATGGATTACACACATACGTCAATGTGGGCCCCACGAGCTTGTTCCTTGCTCACATATAAAAAAGGATTCCCTACACATCACTTTCTTGGCATTAAATACGACTTAACTTCTTCTTCCCTAGAAAACCGTATAAGTCTTGAGCCAAGGTCAGGTGCATTTTCATCCGAAACAAAGTTTAAAAGCTGTCAGAAGGCCCTTCTCAGAATATATAGTGTTGTAGCGTTGTAGGTAATTTGCCCAAACTTTGAGGCGAGTACGGTCAATTTCTCAAAATTATTTTTTTTTTTTTAAAAAAAAGAAGCCAATTTGTCGAACGCATGGGCTACTGGCATGCAAGCGAAATAGACTGATGAAAGAAGTTGAGCAAGATCCATGTTCAATCTACGGTGTGTGGACTATGAGGTCCCCATTTCCACCCAATGCTGTCAACAAAGCTTAGTCCCACATGATGAGTGGCTTGGATCCTTACAAGTGTGCCAAATTGACACATGTGAACGGAGCCTAGCAAAAAAGTGCTCTTCTCATTTCCC
This sequence comes from Magnolia kwangsiensis, assembly GCA_037074715.1. Taxonomy (NCBI): domain Eukaryota; kingdom Viridiplantae; phylum Streptophyta; class Magnoliopsida; order Magnoliales; family Magnoliaceae; genus Magnolia; species Magnolia kwangsiensis. Next base: position 158,661,501 of record CM073572.1, read on the forward strand.
TCCAATTACTTTCCCTGCATCTATTATAAATGCATAAAGCTCTCTAACGAATCCAACACTAATAACATCCAACTCTTCTATCACTCTTCTTGAGGAAGAAGAAGATGAAGATGAGTTACTCTAGTTCTCTCTTCGCTCTTCACTGCTTAGTTCTACTACAATTTTGCATCCACAGAGCCATGGGTTGGGGGTCCACCGATCCAACGGACGGGTTTGTCTCTCTTCCTCTCAACAGCTCAAGCTTCCTCATTCTAAAACCCTATGACTTGCTCATAAGCGATCGATATAGTTTCATCGATGGTGTCCACCGGCTTTGGGTTTTCGCCACAGACAAGCCTCATGCCCTCACAAGCATCACTGCTCCTCGTACTGAGATTCGAATACCCGTATACAATCTCAAGCACTGCAACTCCCATGCTCTATATTTGCTCTTATTTTTTTTGTTTTCCTTCTTTACTTTTTCTTTTGTGCCCAAAATAAACTAACCAAACAAAAAACGGAGAATGATAAGAAGCAGGGCACTATACCACATGTATGGTGCTTTGCAGGCGGTTCTAGATTCTACCGAGTAGTATTATAATCTGAAAATTGCACCGGAAGTAGTTTGGGTGGTTCAAGCTAATAGCTCAATAGTAGAAAAGGCGTGTTTCAACATAGAGTCAGAGGTCCGGGATCAGCTTACCTATTGAAAGTAGTAAAAGAAAAAAGAAAAAAGAAAAAAGAAAAGAAAAAAGAAAAAAGAAAAAAGAAAAGAAAAAAAAAAAGAAAAAAAGACGGTAAGCTGTTGACGTCTAATCGATGGTAGAAATGAAACGTGGAAGATAGTTCAAATTCGACATCAAATTGAAGGAAGAAATGGAAAGTAGAAGACTGTCTAAATTCAACAACAAATATATATATATATATATATATATATATATTAATGGGAGGCCATGATTGTAAAATAATTATGATTTCCACCAATCTACAGCGACTCACAATACACAACTAGTTACCCATGCCAACTACTACCAACCTTCTTGTTGTTATTGTTTTTCCTTTTCTTTCTTTCCTTTATTTATTTATTTATTTTTCAATTCCTTTTATTACAAGGTACTAATTACATATGTTGTATCCAATCTGATCACAATGGGAAATGGCGTCTATTCATGCGATGATTTCAATCATAGACTCCCCACATGGTAAACTCGTCACGTGCGTGCTACATCAATGTCATCATCTTCTCCCTTCTATGTCTTCTGTTGTAGAAGTGAAGCCATTATTGCAGTCAGACTATGGAAGCTGCATAGACAGAACCAAAAAAAAAAAAAAAAAAAAAACAAAGATGGAATGAATTTTACATTTGATGTATGTATCATGCATATGAGCTTGATTGATGATCAAACTAGCTAGCCTGAATAATTAGTCAGGCCTATCATTAGCGAGGAAGTTATATGACCTGTGAAGAAGGTGGTGGCCCCACCATCAACATCATTGAACGTGATCAAACATTGGTAAATAGTATTTAAAGTACTGTACACTGAATATTTACACTATTTGTCTAACCATTGCCGTGCTTAAGATATTACACGCATTACTTATTTTACATAACTAAGAACGGCTTTATTCTACATAACCAAGACTGGCCACATGTATCAATGAAATAAAAAAAAAATTCACAACTTATTTTAGGTCACCTAAAACAAATAAAGGGTAGTAGGACATCGCGTGGCTAATTTTTAATAGGATTGATTTTCCTCACTGGCCATACAGTGGGATCCTCTTAAGTCCCCCCCACATTACATATAAACATAACCATTCATGGCATCCACCCCAAAATTTCTCTCTAGTGTCCCATTTCCATCTCTTCTTCTTCTTCTTCTATTGCTTCTTCTCAAAGAGTTTTTAAGGGAAGGGCCTGAGTTCTTTTTTTTTTTTTTTAGCCTTTGCGGCCACTGCCCTCCTATGCATCAATGTGCAATGGGTTGGGCCTAATGATTCCGTGTTTGGGTTTATCCCGGTCCCACTCAATAGCTCGAACTTTGACATTGAAAAACCCTACAACCTGCCCATTAGCGAGCATGGGTCTTCTCTACTGACAAGCCTCTCTCCCAAACTAGTAACACAACTTCCCACAGTGAGAGACGTTGTATATGAGTAAACAATTTCAAACCCTTCATCTCTCTCCATTAGTTTTTCATTATTTGAACCTGGTTTGTCGTTTTTGTGTTCTGTGTTGTGGAAAAGTATGATAGTCGAGGGCTATTTGTTTTTCCGGCACACACCCAAAAATCTGTAAAGAAGTTTTGCCATCTAATAAAGTTACAGGTGGTGAGCTCCCACCTCTGTTAAAAAATAAATAAATTTTGTTACCATTATAGTTATCAATGTTGTGGTATTCAAAAGCAGGAAATAAAATGATAGAGACCTGGACAGTAATCACTTAAGGACAGTCTGGATCCTTGAATTTGTCAGCCTTTGATTCCCTAATCTAGGGACGTGCTTCCAATTCATTGTAATTCATTGTTTGAAGCCTCAAGGAATTGGCCAGCTGGTATCAGGATTGATGAGTCTTGACTTACCACAAATCTCCAAAATTAAGGGTTGACAACTCTGAAAAAGGCATTGCTGCACATTCCAGCTAGGAAAGGTCGCATCGATTCTCCTGTCATTAGCACCACTACTAATATGAGACGGCTACTAGTCTTTCTCACTAAACAAATTTGGCAACTAATATAAATATGACATAAACAGGTCATTGCAATAATCTCATCTGACAGTTATTACCTCTGCACAAGAGACCATTAATTATTATTATTTTTTAATGTCTAAATGTACTAACTTTACCAGTTCCTCACTCAGGGTAATTATTCTTCTGGAGTCTGGCAATTTCAAGGGTATGTATTTGTGCCGAATGGGACATCGGGTGTGTGCGTCATGCAGATCCATGGTGCAAGCACCCACGCCACGACTGCGATGGTGAGGGTGTACAATGGTTCTCTCACATACTACCAGAGTCCGGTTCTCGTCCCTTACATCTACGATAGATGGTTCCGCCTAAATGTCATCCATGATGTAGGCAGGAAAAAAGTTCGCATTTTCATTGATGGGGTTCTAAAGTTAACAGTGGATGATCATGGAGCGGCCTCTCATAACTTCCATTGCGGTGTTTATGCACAGAATGACAGATCCTACTACATGGAGTCTCGTTGGAAGGATATCAAGGTCCTGAAAAAGATGTGACTAACATGCAAGCTTGTGACCTCATGTATTATGGTGTTCTTAGGAATGTAAGTTTGGCCTGTCTTAGCTTCATAGTCCAATAAATCTTGTGTTGTACAATAAAACTGACCCCCGTTTTTCTCTGTCCTTGTAGCTGGTCAATGCCTTGGACAGCTCCGTGTTTGCTTCTTATTTTTTTATTTTATTTTATTTTATTTATTTACTTATTTATTTATTTTGTTTTCAAAAGGAAATTGTATTCCTAAAAAAGAACATTACAGGACTAGACAATTCGGGCAGCCACTGGATCTGAACCAACCAGCGGCAGCCTTACATCGTGCGGAAAGCGAACGCCTCCTTCCCCTCCCTAGCTTTTCTAATCGAACCCAGCCCTACCTTATCAAGCACAACCTGCCCCGGATGATCTGGGGCAGATCCCTGAGGACCCTGAATCCTACTTCCGAAGCAGGCTAGCCCATCAGCCAGCCCATTACCTTCTCTAAGAATGCGGGTAATTCTAGTGCAAGCTATCTTCTGCAGCCGCCTGATTTCGGCAAGCCAGTAGGAGGAATTCCACAGTTGTGACCGCCCGTTGAAGGCGTCGACCACCAATTTCGAGTTAGATTCAACCTCCACCTTATGTAGCCCTAGATTCACACAATGGGCCAGCCCATCATGGACAACTTCTTGTTTGCTTGTTTTCTTAACATATACGGTTCTCACCTACTACGGAAAAATAAATTATTTGAAGGCCGTATGCTTTGTGGTCTTGTACCACGGTCAACCTCATAGAATATGCTTAGTTTGATGGGAATGTTTTTTTTCTTTTCCACACCACAAGCAGGGCCCAACGATTCAGTAGTAGTATAGACCATTTGTATGATGGGGCCCACACTGGATAGCCCAAGCACCAAAAATCTCCCATGTGTAGAATCATGAACTTTTTTTTTTTTTTTCTTGTTTTCAGTGCTTAATAGAAGTGCTAAAACAGCAAAAAAATGACGGACCAAGTCCATTGTAAAATTTTGTTAATAACGGACTGTCCACCTCGTCAAATTTCGTTGTCATAAAACAAATGACGGATAGGGTCCATCGAAAAAAACGACGAATTATATCCGTCGTAAACTTCAAAAGCCCATCATACAAAAAACCATCGAGCGACGAACGAAGTCTGTTGTTCTAAAATTTTACAACGGATCATATCCATTGCTACTCTTTGCATAGGTGACGGACAGAAATCCGTCAATGATTTCAAACCAACTACATATTAGTACTTCGTTAAAATTTCTGCCACATTGTTGCATTCGTTATTTTTTGAATCTATTGCACCTGGTGGAATATCTATACATGTCAATTTCATAATATGAAGACATATAACAATTCAAATCCATGGATTGTAAAAGGTCAAAGAATATACATACCAATGAAAATCAAAAGATAATGCAAAGATAGCACATCTGAATTATTTATTTATTTATTTATTTTAATTATCAAAGCATTTTCAAAAGAAAATGATAGCTTAAACGATACAAAACAGCTAAAAAGTTGTTACCTTTAAATGGTGTAAAGCCTTTCTCAATTAGCTGCCGATAGTTGAGGTAGCACATGAAGCCGCAAGCGCTTGTTGTCCAGAACAGAACCTCAGGTATGCGAAGCTCATCAGCGACTGACAGCGTAAATGTCATGGCTCCGTCGGCTACAATGCTGCCGACGGTGTGGTTGAGCTTCATCATGAGGTTGCGGAAAGGCCCGAGACAGTTTTTGCTTGTGGAGTGGCTGAGAGCTGGGATATCTTGGGTGGCATCACAGTCAAAAGGCGGGAGGCCGTCGGGTATGGCCTCGAAGCAAAAGTCGTTGAGGCAGCTGAGGGAGTCAGAGCCTCTGGACTGCAAGAGACGCTCGTGGTTGAACTCGGTGTGGACAAAGGTGATGTACAAGCCTCGCTAGATTCAGCATGGGGTTGATATGGCCTTGTGCTGGGTATGGAATGCAAATGGCATGAGGCTTTTCCAAACCCATCTCTCTCTCTCTCTCTCTCTCTCTCTCTCTCTCTCTCTCTCTCTCTCTCTCTCTCTCTCTCTCTCTCTCTCTCTGCGTGTGTGCAGCTGTAATGAGATATGCATTTGATGGCTTGATTTAATGGAGAAAGAAGGCTCTCGGTGTGATGAGATATCGATTAGATGGCTTGGATTTTACAGTAGAGAAAAGATAGGGATTGGCTGGTGTGTTGACGTCGCCAAGTTGTGGGTCCCATCATGAGGCACGTCCGTTCATTTGGCCAGCTCGTTGTAATGCTTGAGTCGAAAATAAGACAGATCAAAAGATTAATAGGACCACACGGTAAAAAGCAGCGGGGATTCTATCATTTAAATCCTTTTGTTATTTTTTTATTTTATTTACCAAACGGAGAAGTTTAAAAAAAAAAACCGAAAAGATTTGTACAGCCCTTCGGGCGTGGCCAAAAAAAAAGAATGGGCCACACCTATCATGAAAAGATAATTACAGGAAGCTCAAAACCCAAACAGACCCACACCACACACAAGACCCTAGCTAAAGAAAAGCCTAAATAGAGCTCCACTAACTGCTGAACAGCGAGCCTAGCAACCACTGAACAAGGAACTCAAAACCAAGCTGACCATCGCTGAACTCAGGAACCTCTCGGGAAAACCCAACATGAAGCAGAGGTCCAGCAAAGGACAGGGAGAATTAAGAAAGGGAGGATCTCACCGAGCCAATGCCGAGTCTGTCTAGGAAGAGGAGGCCACGAACATGAGGAGAGAGATCATTAACATCATCAGTAACTCTGGTAACCTGCTACTAACTGCCCTCCCTAGCCATGCCATTTGCCGAACCATTTCCCTCTCTATGGATCTTCACAAAAGAAATGGACCCGCTCAGACCCAGCCTCTTGATCCTGCTGATCCACGGACTCCATTGCCAGGGAACAGGCGACGTGGAGGTAATGAGGCCGATCACGACAGAGGAATTCGATGAAACTACAATACAACGCAGGAAACGCTCCAAACAGAGCAGGAGACCATCGTGAATTGCTCGGACTTCAGCCTTGTTGTTTGTGCCCACCCCGTATCCCACAGAAAATGCAAACAGAAGCTTCCCATCCTCATTTCTGCAAACACCCCCTCCTCCTGATCGGCCTGGATTTCCACTAGCTGAGCCATCAACATTCAATTTCACCCATCCTGCGGTAGGTCTCTCCCACTGAATGGCCTGAGAGGAATGCGAGGGTCTGCTGGAAATAACCCCCACCGATCTGCCCCCCTAAAGACTTTGTTGGGCATCAACGTTACCTTCAAGAAGATTTGCAATCGCAGAATTCACCTCCATAGGATACTCATTAAATCTGGGCCTGTTTTGGCTCAACCAGAGCTCCCATAAGGTCAGAAGTACCACAACACGCCTGACAATAGCAGAGGCTGCCCCAGGCGCATCAGCACCCTTCCACTGAGGAAGCCTATCCTCTACCGATAGGTGGTTAAGGAAAGAGAGACCGCACTAAATGTAGAAATAGCGCCAGATAGAGGTAGCCTACTGACCCAGTAGAAAGAGATGGGTAATCGATTCCTCCTGCGTGCTGAAAGAGGGGCTAAACTGACAGCAGGAACATCTGGAAATAAGGTTAACTCCTTTTCTCTACACCCGACTGTCCACAGGAAGAACTCCCTAAAGGAGCCTCCAACTGAACAACGACATCTTAGGGGGAATGGAAGGATGCCAGATTCAGTTGTTCCACCATTGACATTGCCCCATTTCCCTACCCAGTTGCCTGGATGACATAGTGGAGAACTTTCTTGAAGCGTCGAGAGGCCAGAAACAGGAAGGAGGATCCTCAGAAATCGCAAAACCAGAGCTGACAATGAGATTGAAGAGGTCCCCTGCCAATAGCAGATTGACAGAGGAGGGCGGACAAGGCCCCGCCGGGACCAAGAAATCACGGACCTTCAAAGGGAGGAGCACCTGAGGGATGGGAGTGGGAACCAAGGCTAGAAGAGGCCCCATCCCCGTCCAGTTGGAAATCCAAATATTCATATTTCCATCACCGACCTGTTATTGGACATTGCTTGCTAAGATCGAGAGCTCATTTCTGACCTCTTTCCAAAAGGGGGACGTTGAGGACGAAGGAATTGACACATTCCTCTCCTCTAAATCCTTCTGCTGCCTCGCACGCATGTACAACACTCAAGGACTGACTACCTACCCATATTTGACGTTCCAGGCCATTTTCCTCCTCTGCGCCTTCACCACTTCCCGAAGTTTTCGAATACCTAAGCCTCCTTCTTCAATTGGGCGAGATCTTGTTCCACGCGATCCAGTGAGTTTTTTTCTTTCCTTCCGCCCAACCCTAGAAAAATTGGACAAACCTGCGCTCAAGGTCTGACAACAAACTGAGAGGAATTTTTGCCGCAATCATAGTATGAAGCCGGATGCTGCCCAACACATGCTTTATCAGCGTCAAACGACCTCCTTGAGATAACAACCTGGCCTTCCACCCTGAGATTCTGCTTCCCACCTTGTCAACGAGAGTGGTGAAGGAAGCCGTGGTACCTCTACCCTTGAATAGGGGAACGCCAAGGTAAAGCACCCCCACTTGAGCTTTGGGAATTCCGCGAGTCCGCTCGATTTGTCGGATTCTCCCCATGGATAGCTTGGCAGAGCAAAGAAAGCTGCTCTTTTAAAAATCTATTCACTGACCAGACTCATCTTGAAAGGCCATCAAGAATGCCTTTATGGAACGCAAGGATTCCCGGCTGTCATTCACAAACAATAAAGTATCATCAGCAAATAGGAGGTGGGAAATAATAGGGCACCCTCGGTGGAGCTTGAAAGGAGTGCACCATCCCCGCACCACTAGCTGCTTGAAATTCCTGGAGAAAACTTCTGCAGCCAGAAGGAATAAACTAGGGGAAAGAGGATCCCCCTAGCGAAGCCCCATTGAAGATTTGAAGAAACCTATGGACTCCCCATTGAATAGGATCGAAAACTAACAATTACCCCAGCAAGCTTCCATCAAAGAAATCCTTCTATCATTAAAGACAAATTTCATCATCACCTTCTTGAGAAAACCCCAATCCACCCTGTCATTGGTTTTTTCCATATCAAGTTTGATAATGAGGTTGCCACCTCTAACTTTCCTGTCAATGTTTCTCATTGCTTCTAACGCCATCCCAATATTTTCTGTAATGGACTTACCCTACACAAAGGCTCCTTGCTCCATTGAGATAAGATTTGGTAGGAGCTTACCCAGGCGGGAAGCAAGGAGCTTGGAGAAAATTTTATAAGTGACGTTACACAGGCTGATCAGGCGATAGTCAGCAAAAGAAGCAGCAGATGGTTTTTTTGGAACCAAGCTGATGTAGGAAGCAGTAAATGCTCTCGACAGTTGACCCCCTTCCAAAGAATAAGAAACAGCTTTATGGATATCCTCCCCTACCACCTGCCAACAGTCCACAAAGAAGGAGACAGGAAACCCATCAGGGCCAGGAGCACTATCCATAGGCATCGACTTGATTGCTTCAAGCGTTTCGGCAGACAAGGGAGGGGTAAGGAGATCAACATTTTGTTGACGGGAGAGCACATGCGGAATGGCATCAAGCATATCATCTGACGAAGGGCTGTGGTCCGCTTGAAAAAGCACTGAGAAGAAGTTGACGGCTTCAAGTTTCATTTGAGACACGTCAGAAATAATTGCCCTGTTGCTATTCTTTATCTCGGAGATGGTTGCTCTCCTCACACGCTCTTGAGTCGAAGCATGAAAAAATTTTATGCTCCTATCCCGTGCTAGGAGCTAGGACTTTCTGGCCATCTGCTTCCAGAAGACCTCCTCCATGAGGTGCAACTGAGCCAATTTCCTCCTAGAAGACATACTCTTAAGCATAAGATCCTCTGAAACGTCATCCTACAATCTGGTTTCCAAGTGAATCAGATCCGCCTTGGCCTCTTTAATCTGGTTAAATACGTTAGCGAACACCTCCTTATTCCACATCTTTAAGATCTACTTAGACTTCTTTAATTTCAATTGAACATTTATCATAGGATATGGGAACAGAGACCCTCCCATGCTTTTCTCACCACCGCTTGAAATGAATCATGCATAGAACACATGTGCTGGTATCTAAAAGGTTTAACAAATGGCTGAATAATGGGAGGGAAGGAGAGCAGAAGGGGTGAGTGATCCGAGCAAACACGCGCCAAATGGGTGACTCTGAAGGAAGAAAAAATATCCAACCAACTATCATTTACTAGAATCCTGTCCAGCCTGGCCCAGATTCTAGCTTGCCTTGCTCGGTTATTACTCCACGTGAAGGAGTTCCCCACAAACCCCGCATCCGACAGACCAACATTTTGAATGGCATCTGAAAACTCCAACATACTGATGGATCCAGATAAAGTTTCTCCTCTTCTCTCACTAGCATTGACCACTGCATTAAAATCCCCCCCCCCCCCCCCCCCCCCCCCTCCCACGGCCCATGGACCTACCACAGTTCTACTGATGTTAACCAAGTCTTGCCACAGCTCACGATGGCGGATATGTGAACATTTAGCATAAACAATGGAGAGCAGCCTCATCGCAGAGCCATTTTGCAGGGATACATTCAAAGAGTGCAGCTGATTTGATGATGAGTGGACGGAGACTGAGAGCTGATTGAGAAAATAAACCCAGATCTCACCACTTGCTCCAACATTAGAGAATGAGGAGTGGTATCCCAACTTCAGATCAATACCGGTACATTTTTCTTCCCTGGCCATAGGCTCCAAGATAGCTAAAAGCATTGGATTGTGCTGACGAATAAACCTCCTCAAGGTCCAGATCGTCGCTTTGTTTCTTACCCCCTGGGCGTTCTAAATAATCGCACTATCCATCTGAAACACAACCAGAGTTTACTATCCTTCTTTTTAATCTCCTCAGACAACAGAACCATTCCCCTTCTTCTATCAGTCTGGCCATTTTCCTGGATGGAACAAATCGCCTTCTGCCTCTACCTAGAAGTCTGTTCGCACGAAGGAGCCCTACGGCTTTCTTTTTTCGGTGATTGGTTTTGGCGTCAGTGTTCCCCTCATTCTGAATCATTTCCATCGTAGACACCACCTGCCTGTTAGGCCTGTACATCATTGCCTACCCCTGCATCTGATCATGCACAGCGAGCTGCTCACCCCGCCGAAAATAAGGCGAGAGATCCACTTGCAGTTGGTCCATCAGCTCTTTTGCTCCTTGTTGAGACTGAACATTTTTCACCTGCTCCCTCCCCAACTCGCTGGTGAAAGACATGGTGATGGAATTGTCCCTGGTTACTGTTAAAGACACCTACAAGCTGAGCAGGTCGAATAGGCGAGCTACCCACCGAACGAGCCTTAATGGAAAAAGGAGCTGTAGAGTTCCTCTTAAGGTGTCCCCATTGCCAATCGGCCCTTATATTAATAACATCAGGGGAGAGGAATTTGTTGTTTCCGCTAACCTGTCTCACTTCCTTGATATGTTTCCTTTCTTGACCCACCGATTCCAGGGGTATCTGGCGATGCCTGATTCCAAAGCCCTTCCAGGTAATGCGTCAAGTGGCAATTGTCGATGGGTTAACTGAGGGAGACTACCAGGAAGGGAGTCATCCGCCAGAACAGGATCCGAGTGAGTGCCCGAACAGCCCCTGACCCGCTAAATCTCATGAGAAGTACCCGGGACAGAAGGAGACGATGTAGGCCTACCGCATTCACCAAGTATCCTAGTGTGCTACTTTCTAAAGGAAGGCAGCTCATCCGCATACTGTGAAACCATCATAGCAGCAGGAGGGTGGGGCACGACCAGAGGAGAGCTCACAGCTGCATTCACGCTGTCTTTATCACCAACCTTCCTGGTAGTGGTCATAGCTACATTCTTACACACACTGATGTCTGCATTATCATATGCATTGACCCCTACATTCACACCTGCATTCCCACCTGCGATAACACCTGCATTCCCACCTGCATACACACCTGCCTTCTTATAACCATTGGCACCTACATTAACACTTGCATCTCCTCCTGCATCGACATCTACATTCACACCTGCATTGACCCCTGCATTCACATCTGCATTGACGTTGGCATGCTTATAACCATTGGCACCTGCATTGTTCCAAACAAAGCCACCTGCATTTTGACAATAATTTTCCCCAATATTCACACCTGCATTCTTACAAACATTAACATCTGCATTCTCACAAACATTATCACAATCATTCACACCGATTTTCTGACAAAACTCATAAATCTATTTCTCACAGACATAGTCACAAACAGGAGATAGGGGAGGAACCTATTTACCTTGACCCGCCTCATTTTCACTAGCATTCTCCAAAACAGAAGGAGGACATTTTCTCCTGAGGTCTCTTGGTTGATGGAAAAGACTTTTCGACCCAAGCTTTTGTAGACTCCCTACCAGCTGCCAGGAGCTACCTTGGTGCCGAAGAACCATCTACAGAGATCCGACTCTCAAAGAGCCCAAATATCGGATAATCGCAACCCTTCACCTAAAGTATTCTCACTCGCTGCATTTTTTAGAAGGAGGAGTGCTTCACCCGAACCCGTGTAAAATCTTGAAACAACCCCAGAGCTGTGACGTTATCGATCTCCACTACCTCTCCGAATGAGTTTGCAATCCCTTCAATGGTGTCAGGGAACCATGCATTGGAGGGGATGCCCACCAGGTGGATCCACACTCCGCGATGAATGGTTGTTTCCCGCTCGACCATTTAGCAATTTCCTCAAGGCCCAAGAGCTTGTGGAGGTCATGGTCAACGAGGAAGGTCTCCAGATCAGAAGCTGATTTGAACTTAAACAGGAACTTCTTGGAGGCTAATCTGATAATCTCCACCTGGGAAGAGGCCCTCCCTGATTTTTGAATTAAGTCTTTGAGGTGGATGACAGAAACTTCCAGGGATGTGAAAACAATGAGAGCTAGGGCGAGCTATTTCTCCATCTGGTCTACTTGTGGGGGGTCGACTCGAATATAAAAAGATTTAGGTCCCCCCGTGGAAGGAGAGATAGGATGGACAGAGGAAGGGTTTTCAGACACACCTTTTCGATAGTCCCCTTTTGTAGCTGCCGCATAAGATTGAGCAGCAGTTCCTCCCGTTGCTCGGGCAACAACCGGTCGTACAGTCGCCATAGGGCCCGGACTCAAATTACGGGCATGACTTCTCCTTCTCCCGTGGCTTGAGTCAACAGAGGATCATTTGTCCCAGTCCAAATGGACGATCCCACCATCGATCCGCTCCCATGGAGGCAGTTGGCGGCATTGAAAGCTTCCTGTTCGAAGCAGAAGGACACAAACGCAAAACCTTTGGATTTTCTCCTCGCATCATCCCTGGGGATATGCACACCTTCTATTTTCCCAAATCTCCCAAAAATCCTTCTTAGGTCATCTTTAGAAGTGTCAAAAGTGAGATTTGCCACGAAGAGAGTGAAAGGGAATTGGCGCTTGCGGTTCCGATGGGCCCGAACTCTCTCCCATCCGATCTCCCTTTCCCCTTCTTCCATCCGAGCCCCCAACTCCTAACAAATCTCCAACTGAGTGATTCTGGTTTGGTTCAGATTATACCAAGCACATCTGAATTAATTTATGCTTTTCACTTGGCCAGTCCATTATTAAAAATTATGTCAAAAAAAAAAAACTTTTACACATCAAAATCGTAATATGAAGGCATACATGACCATTCAAATGCATGGATTGAAAAAACTCATAGAATATTCATACATGTCAAAATCATAATATAAAGACAAGAAGAAAATGCCCTCTTGAACAAAGGTTATGATCCTGCAATCGATTTGCAACTTTTAAACCATGCCTACATATTACTTGCAGAAGTAAGATTAAGATTCATGCATCAAATCATTCCTAATATTTTTCCTTAAGGAAATGTTAGAGAGTTGCTCATCCTATGAGGAATAAAATTGTGGCTTTACCGATATGGTCTAGTACGAACGGCTTCCTCTATACCTAAATAGGTAGTTTGAGATGAAGCCACTACATAGTTCTTTTAATATTGAAATTAGAATATTTTATTTTTTTTTTTTAAAAAAAAAGCAAACCAAAAAGTCAAAATGAAGGAAAAAAAATAACTTATGTTACGTATAAGCAGATGAAAAGTCGAAACAAATCACAGTAAAAATTTGTGTAAATTAGTCAAACAAAACCACTAAATAATCCAAAAGAACATTAGAGTCAAACAAAATCCAAAATTAAGTCAAACACAATCCAAAATTACTATAATTTTGAACTTTGTTCTGTAATTGAAAAAAGTTTAACTTGGCAGCGTAAATATTCATGTTTTTATCAACACTTTGGCCTAACGAGAACTTCTCCCACATTGCAATCTATAAGTTTCCTATCACTAACATCACCAAACACGTCCACACCTAGAACTTGGACAACATTTAATATAACCTTGACACATTCTAGAGGGATGCTCGTGTTATCTCTAACCATCTGCCCATGTACAATAATTTGTCCACGGTTATCTGTCAAATGACCAATATGTTCCATTCGTGGAGTTGGAACCGAGGCTTCTCAATGACTCGACGCCTCGCCAAATCGAGGATGACCCTGTACAACAAATAATTTATTATTTTCGTGGAGTAAATTATTCTACATTTATCTTTAAAAAATGAAAATTTATGTAAATTTTTTCACAGAAAATGCAATATCTAAGATGTAGCAATGCCAAAGGAACACTGCTGTAGACACTAAAAATCGGAGCCCACACTGATTTGTTTATTATGTCTTTAGTCGTGGAGGCAATTAGGCTGATTTATGGATGTTAAAGTCACCATTAGCCAATTAATCTTAGAATCCTTCAGTCGGCTAGAACCCACGGGATATGTAAGGTTGGAGAAATCCGAAGACTCTCCTATCTTAAATTGACTCCTGGTCTGGGATCCAAAATTTTGGGTAAGGGACCTCGGTTATAAAGAGGGAAGGTGTTAGGAACCCTCTCTGCCCGTACGAACGTACGGTCTCTACTTTGTGTAGTAAAATAATCTCAAAGGATGGATGATGTGGTCGAGATAGGACTAGGCACACACGTGAATTTTTAATGTGACAAGATCCGAGATTTCAGCAAGCCACAGAGCATACGTCTAATGGCATATCTAGAAGGCAAATGTGATGATGCTTATGCAAAGAGGTAAGAAAAAAAGACTAGTTCTTCTAATGTGACGGGATCAATGTACGACAAGTCATATAACATACGTTCACTAGAGATCTAGAGAAGCGGGGGGTTAAGAAGGGAGTAGATGTCATGATGAATGTTTGTATGTAGAATGGATCTTTGGCTTGATCTTGAGTAGGATAAGACACGAACCAAACCATGACAAATTTGGGCCAAGCTTATGGATTGGAAAGATTGATAGGAAGGCTAGAGGGTGGCTTGAAGGATCGAAACTTTGAAGGCTTAGGAGCTCCTTCCCTCTCCTTCCCTCTCTTCATCACTCTCTTTCTCTCTTACTCTCTTAAGCTTAGAAATGAGAAGCGAATTATTGGGTGTCTTCACATGAGAAGAGGAGACGGCTATTTATAGCCTTCTCTAAGGGCTCTATAGTAAATAGGGGGTAGGTAAGGGTTAAAATGATGACATGTAGGCTTGTGATTGGCTAGGGAGAGAGGAGAGCCATGTGGTGTGCTCTCATTGGCTCTTGAGACCGATAAAATGGTAAATAGTGAAGAGGGGGGGGGGGGGGGGGGGGGGGGTAAATCCAGGTGAATGTTGACTTTTGAATGCTGGGATAACTATCCATGCGCGAGTTGCGAGCGGTGGTACTCGGAGTACCCCGGGCCTCGCTAGGGCCGGGCTCGACCGTGCGGGCTTTGTTCACTGTGTTGGTTTGCCTGGTGTTCCTCTTTTGGAGTTTTACGGCTCACATAGGTGTGCTTAGGTTTGTGTAAAGGGGTCCTACTTAGGGCATGGGGTAAAGACAGGGTTGTGTGTGGATTGAACAGTTTGGATCCTGGTTTCTGGTTACGGGTTGGCAATTTGAGGGTTTTAGGGAGGTTTTGTTAGATATAAGCTGGGATTGGGTTCGGGATATGATCATGATTCCTGGACTGTCTTAGCCTTCTTGAGATATTAGCTTGGGTGGGGTGCCTACATATGCCCCTCTTTGGGCGAGGTTGCAAGCAACTGAAGGCCAAAGTGAGTGGACACCCAACCCTTCTGGTCAGAAAGGATAGTGATTCGAATCTATCGCCTGCGATTGTGTCATTATGTCAATGTCAGTCGACTGCTTGGAAAAGAGATGACTTGCATATATCATAAGGGTTGAGGAAAACGTTGTGATTGTCCCCTACACATTTGTCGTAACTTTTTGGGTCACAAATCACAACCCTTTCACGACAGATTATTAATAGCATTGGAGGGTAAGTCTGAAAAATAGGACCTCTTCGTGTTGGTGCGGCTTTACGAAGATTCCCATACTACTAGGTCGTCGTTCCTTTGTTATATAATCACCCTAGGAATATTCAGTCTATTTGATCATCAAAGTGGTTAGCTACCTTACACGTTGGTGCGATCTTACGGGGAACTCACTACGCCGACTTGGACTCGATCAAATTTTTTAAACATCTTAAACTAGGTATGTGCAGGTAATCCTTTGCCATGCAGTCTGCTGATTCTGATACTTTGGTTACAACGGATTGTTGTCACTTTAAGTTTGATTATTCTTTCTAGAGATAGATCCAATCATTTTTACTAGCATCTGTACGACTGTTTAGATATAGAGATTGGGTCAATCATACATGTATCATGTACAGATTCGATCATCCTTTGGGGAAGCCGAAAGAGATCGAATCTTATTTAACTGTTTGCACTGACCGCAACTGGAGAATATGGAAGATTCCTCTGTGTACTGCGCACCGCGTGCATTTTTTTTAAAAAAATTTTTTGAAAATCTATTCCCTTTGGAGCCAGACTCCTTGAGGATTTTATTTAAAAATATTATTTTATATAATTTTTATTTCTTATATCATATTATATATATATATATATATATATGTTATTATTTTATCATCATTATTATATATATATATATATATATATATATATATATATATATATATATATATATATATATATTTGGATTTTTTTTCTTTTATTTTCTAACAATCTTAGAATGATACATTCCTGAGGTTCAATTTATCGTGAGATTTTAAATTTCTCATGATATTTTAAAATGAAAAGAAGGAATCTTGCCTTTTCTCTTTCTTTTGTTTTTTATTTTTTTCTTGAGTTTTTACCCAATGGTCCAAAGGAAGGACTAGTTAATGCAACTCACCCTGGGGGGACAGCACACTGTCTCATGCAGCTGACGGTCAACGGCGGCTGTCCGATTGCCTCCGGCAGTAATCCAGCTACCGTCGGTCCATCATTTGGTCCAATGGTTTGAGCCATGCGCTGGTCCGATTAATGGCCCTTCTTCCCTATTTGAATTCAGCACTTGGGAGGTCCAGGGACTCCATTGTGGTCCCTGGAAGCTATCTTGGTGGATTTTTGTAGATTTTCATTATTTTTCTTGCATTTTCTTCCTTTTACATTTTCAGGTAATCTTGATCATTGGGCTCTTGTTATATTTTGGGTGGACCACCTTTTGAGAAGCTACGGATTGGTTGGATATTCTTTTGGATTTTTGGAGGGCCGTGATCAAGGTCGTTGATCCATTTTGATTAGATCTGAGCCGTTGGATCTCGTTGGATTTTCTATTTTGGGCCAAGTTGTTGGCTGAATTTTCTTTTATGTATTTTTTTTGTTATTTTTTTTTCCTTTTTTGCATATTGATGATGTGGGGTGGGATAAGAAAGAGGGCCTCACCCTTAGTCAAAAAGATCCCCCCCCCCTTTTTTAATGATCTGGACCGTTAAATGGGTGATTTGAGGTCCACTTAGGCGCTTGGATGGTGTGGATTTTGATGATTGGCCATCTTTGTGGATGTATGGATGGGAATTTTCAAGTGGGCCCCACATCGTGATCTTGATGTGGGTAGATGCTTCCTTGGATGGACTTAAGTTGTAGTGTGAATAAGGATTTTTGAAAATGGGCCTTGGAAGTGGGCTTTGGAAATGGGTCTTGAGACGGGCCTTGAAATGGGCTTGGGCCTTTAAAAATGGGCCTTGAGATGGGCCTGAAAATGGGTTTTGGAATGGGCTTGAAAATGGGTTGGGCCTTTGAAAATGAGCCTTGAGATGGGCCTGGAAATGGGCCTTGGGAATGGGCACTTGAGATGGGTCTTAAATATGGGCTTAAGAATGGGTCTTTTGGAAATGGGTCGTGAGATGAGCCTTGGAAATGGGCCTTGAGAGCCTTGGAAATGGACCGAGATCTTATGGGCTTGGGCCTATTGGGCTTTTTTTAAATGGGCCTGGGCATGAGCTTGGGCCTTATTGAAATGGGCTTTGAGGTAGGCCTGGATATGGGATTGGGCCTTCTGACTAAAGCCCGTTGCTTTTTATGGTGAGAAGGATACTTACCTGTGGACCTTATTTTTGCAGTATTCCACGTCGTGGTAGGAATGAGGCTAGTCCTTCTCGCCAGTCGACTTATCCGTGCTATGTGACGCGAGAGGTTCAACACCTTTCTAATATAGCCCGGGAGGGCAGTGTGCCTGTGATTCTAAGAGGGTGTAGGGTTAGGACACACTAGCCCAATTGGTTTCATAATCTGCAACCTTTGTTCTTTGAGGTGTTGGAGCGTACTCTATTCTCCCACCTATTTCAAGTTCATCTGAGCAAGACGAACATGTCCCTTTTATCTGCCTTGACTGAATGGTGGCACCCTGAGACTCACACCTTCCAATTGCCTTTTGGGGAGTGGGGGATCAATCATGACATATACATGTAGCCGAGTCTCTGTTATAATGGGGGATCTGTCCCTTTTGAGGATGATCTCCCGATACCTTCCGAGGATGACTGGATGAAACTGTTAGGGATGATGTCAGATGCTTCAGATTTTTCCGGTCATTGATTCAAGTTACTTTGGCTATCTTCAAATTTTTCCCGACGTATCCCTGAGACTGAAGCCCTGGTTGTGATGAAGGCTTGAGCCGTGATTTTACACACCATAGGAGCGATGATTTTCTGCCACGAAAATGAACTTGTGAGTTCCCGTCTGTTGTCACTCATGGAAGATATCAACTTTCCCACGCCATACAACTGGAATGCAGCCCTCTTAGCCCATTTGTACGAAGGGCTGGACAAGGCCAGTCGTTGTATCAGCCGATCTTTGACTAGCTTTTATCCAGTCATCTAAGTACTTTTTTGTTGTCCCTTCTGCACTATTTTCTCTGGGGAATGGCCTAGTGCGCCCTTTCTGATCGTGGTTTTGCACAGGTCTGCTTTTTCTATCACTTTTCCCATCTAGTTCCCACCTTGATCAATCATTCGCCTCCCTTTCTTTACATGATGTTGTGGTACAAGGATAACTGTATCCGTACGCACCTATTTTCTGATCTCACCTGGAGGTCGAGATCGATGCCCTCATCCCTGGTGATATAAGTGATTTATCTTGCCCTGTATTGCCCATATATTGCAAAAACCCTTGACTTTTTTCCTTTTATAGTTTCACACCAGGCCGTATCTTCAATCGAATGCGACGCTTACTCCCGGAGCTCAGGAGGCCTTTCAAGCCTCATGGTGACGCCGTATTCTGGAGAACCCTCATGTGATGAAATGGTATCGGGAAGAGAGGCTCTTTTGGCAGTTGATTGGCAGCCCATTGGTCCTACTTAATCCACCATCTGGTCCTTCTGATTGGATGTCGGTTCCCGAGTGGGAGTTGACCGCTGCCCTGGAAGGTTTTGATGTCAGCGCCTTTGTTGACCTGGAAAGAGAGTACATCTCCTGGTGTGAGCAGTATGGCATCGGTTCGATTTTGCAGTCTGGCTATGCTCGTGGTGGCAGTGCACATTTTGCTGGAGGAGGGATCTTGGGGCCCCATTTTCATTGTAAGGATACAGACGCTTATTTCCCTATTGACGATTAGTTCCATTATTTTATTTGATCATGTATCATTGAATGTCTAATTCCCCTTTTATATGAAACTTTAGTTGTTCGTTGTTGCTTTATTGGATTATTTTTCGATCCTTTTTGCAATCCCCTTTAATCATTTAGATGTACGTTTTGCGGTCTAGACCTTCTGAAGTTGACGCTGCCCAGATTTTGCCCGAAAGTGGGCCCGGGCGGTAGTTTGACTACTGTCACTGACTTTTTTCCTTCCCGTTCTGTACTGTCAGCGTTGCATCGATGCAAAAATGTCAGATCTGACGGCAGTTCTTGGAGTACCGCGGGTGGTACTCGGAGTACCACCTCCATTCATCTTTTCTTCCAGCAAGTACCCCTCTTCTCTGTTCATTCGTCTGGTCCCTTTTCATTTATTCCCATCTGTCAATGCCCTCTGATCATTCCCTTTGTCCCCTTTTTCTTCTTTTTTGTCCCTTTTCTTTGTCTACTTCTTCCTTTTGCTTCTTCCTTCCTTTGGCTTTATTATGGTAGGCCATGATGAGGGGTTTAATGTTTTTATGAGTGGTGGAGAGGTTGGTGGTCCCATAAATGGTGGAGAAGATCCATTTATGGATGGATTGATGGAGGTAGATGGAGGAGTAATGGGCCTTATTGAAGGGGTGAATGCTATTTATGGCTTGGATCCTTCTTCCATCACTGGTGGATATGAGATTGGGTTGGATGTATTGGGGCGGATTTAATGGGTCTACATCAGATGGACCCCTAGGGTTTGTGGATGTTAGCGTAGTGAGGATGGATGGTTTAGATGGTGATGATGGCGCGATGATGGAGACCAATGGCTTGATTGATGGAGGGATGGTTATGGGTGGTGTGGATGGTAGTATGGTGATGATGGACGATGGGGATGGGATGGAAGAGGTTTGGATGGCTTGGATCAGACAGGTGATGGACTTCTTGTGGATGGCCTGGGTCAGATCTTTGGTGTGGATTTCGAGGTAGTGATGGGACAATCATCTTTTGTTGGGATCCAAGGTACAGATCCCGTCAGCTACTGGGATACTCTAGGCGTTACAGCTCCCGAGGCTTTTTCATTTCAGACTGCTCCTGATGTGGCGGTCGTTGGCGGCTCAGGCCCGCTTGTTGCAACTTTTTAGGATACTCTTCGAGATGTAATGGGGGAGTCAGGCTTTTTCTGACACCATGAGATTGACTTACTGGACGAGGGGATGCCCATCTTTGATGATTCTTCTGCGGATCCTGAGTTCCAGATTGTTAAGGGCATACCTATTCAGACCTGCCGATTGCAGCCACACAGTACCTATTCTGAGCGGTTGCATATCTGGATTGAGAGCCTGACCAAGTCTGAGATTTTTGAGTTGGGCTCTTTGGGCTTCAGAGAGGTTCTCCATTTTCATCGAGTTCACCTAGACTAGCGTTTGTTGAGTGCAGCTTCGTATAATTGGGTTCTTATGCTAAACCTGTTTTCCTTCAATGATCTGGAGCTGGGCCCATCACTAGAGGAGTTTTCGCATCTGTTTAGTCTTCCCCTTACCCAGGAGCCTTATGTTCCCTCAACTGAGCCGGTTCGTCCTAGTGATCTGATCTCCTGGTTTGGATTCCTTATGACACTTCCTACTATAGAGGGTGGGGCTAGCGAGCTTTCACTAGAGGTCCTGTATGATCCCTGATCCATCGCCCGTGGAGGCCCTGAGTCCGATCGCTAGCTTCAGTGCTTGAATGCACTGATATTTTGTGTCTTGGCTGAGTTGTTATTTTCAGGCTGGCGATAGTCATCACTGGCAGTTTTACTGGACGTATTCCACCATGTTCTGTATCGCAAGAGTATTTCTCCCATGGTGCTGGTGGATCTCTTTTTGGAGCTGATTGAATGCTCACTTAGATGTACCCATATCCTCTGGGGCTGTTGCTCCTTCCTTCAGGTACTTTCCGCTTTTTTCCTTTCTCTTGTTTGTCCTTTTGCTTGCCATTTGAGTTATACCTCTTTACAGGTGTCATGCCCCAAACTAGGAAACCGGGCTCACAAAATTTTCAATCGCCGAATCCGGCACCGACAGCCTCCGTAGAACCCCATTCTTGGCTCCTAGCGCCCATTCGCCAGGTTCCGATCCTGGGATGCTACGAGGAGGATTTTCAACGTCAGTTTGATTCGTAATAAGCATAACCAAAGGTATAACCCACAAACATAAACCAAGAACTCCATTACATTTCCACTATAATAAAAAACTTTATAAGTACAATGAGCATAAAGGGAGATACAATAGTAAGGAACAAAAACTTCAAAAATGATCTGTAAGTTCTTCAGACTCAGCGCTGCTGCGCCCCAACGTCACCTGCACATAACGGTCGTGCATAAGCTTATAGAAAGCTTAGAGGGTGGTGAAAGTGTGTGCGCAAGGTAGTAATATGATCATGCAATATCAGAGTAATGCGGAATATGCAGATGGATCCATAATATCATGAGCCGTACCAAGGCTATGCGATGCAAGATGCAAGTCAAGCATAAAATCCTCATCTAAATCCATATGTCAATACAGCTCAACTCTGCGATATCACCGGGGTCTAGTGCACCCTAAACCAGATCGCCGCCACATCGCGCGCAATAAGATAGGTAGAAGAGACCTCACTATCCGTCTGCCAATATCGGGTTCGACTCGTTGATAGCGGACCCATTCCTCGAGCTGGTCAGACTCAGCCTAGCATTGTCCCCTATACTCGGGTGGGTAAGGTCGCACCCCCTTCCAACCGACCACGACACAGTGGAGAGCGTAACCATCTGGTATTTGGCACTCAACGCTCATCTACCCACTCGGTCTAGACGTTGGAGCAACCTCTTGGTACCATAAGGGTTTAGGGAATTTCACCCAGGGATATCTATAGCACCCCACGTAGAACAAGATTTTCGGTATCCAATCCTGCCAACCATGATGCTTCTGTGGAGGCTACGACCCTGATATCGCTAGGGCATACAGTAACCATATCACACGATGCGAGATGCATGAATCACACTATCCAATCATGCAGCACATCCTTGCACGTAACGTACGCTCATGTAGGGCAACACCGCCTAATCGGGAGCCCATAAACAACCTGCCCGAAGGCATATGCTATGATCAGTCACCTCTCATATCAAGCATATATATAGTGCGTATGATTATGAGTCATGAAACTATACTAAACATGTTATAATGAAATGAACTACCCTTACCATGCAGATGGGCCTGGACGACCTATATACAATAAGTATGGGCCTAACAATGGGCCCCAGGGAGAGTCGTAATGTGGACATTTAACTAACATTAAACTCGTAACGTGGACGTCAAACCAACATTACTCCCAAGGCGCGGTCGTCATGAACATCGTTACATAATCCGTGTTGGGATCACACATTACAATGGACCTTAGGTACTTCCCATTGGGCCTTAAATACATCAAATGGGCCATGTTGTATGGGCCTTTTATTCATCAAGTGAGCCACATAAATGGACCACACCAATGAGCCTTATGTGCATTGCAATGGGTCAGAACCCATGGGCCTTAGATCGCATCAAATGGGCCTAATCTCATGGGCTTTAAAATACATCAAATGGATCCAATCCCATGGACTTTGGAATACATCAAATGGGTCCACTTTATGGGCCTTAAATTATATCAAATGGGCCTAATCCCATGGGCCTTGGAACACATCAAATGGGTCCACTCTATGGGCCTTAAATAGTTCAACAACTGGCTACATTCATGGACCCAATTAAATTTAACTGTGGTGGGCCTCAAAAGTGCATTCATTAAGCCCAACATTTAAGGAACTAAAGGTATAAATCATTTCCTCAAAGATCTTTATAATATGGTGGGCCCCACTCCTCAAAATTTCAGCCCAAGGCCAGCATAATTATAACATGTTGTTGTCCTAAATTTGGGCACTCCATTAGAGTGGGTCCAAGGACTCTAAAACTTTAAAAATTGAGGGTCAAGGTCCCTCAACATACATACAATGAGAGAAAACCCAAAAATGTGGCCCACCATCAGAAGAAATATTTTTGAATTATGGTTTTTTATTAAGGCATATTGCTGGACTGCACAGCAGAAAAAAATCTGGGAGTCCAACCATCTTGGCCCATTCTTTTGGATACCCAAACGGGGTCACTTGAGGATGAAATTTCACAAATTGATACTTCTATAGGTGGGACACACCCCCACAAAATTTCATAATTTTTAGATATCTCTAAGTATTTTAATTAATTTAAACAAAACAGACTTTGCAGAAAAATGAGACAAACCTGGACGTCCCAACGTGGTGGGCCAGTCTGGCCCTCACCACGGTGTGTAAAGGGGTCCATTGGCCCTGAAATTTGGTAGGTGAGTTTTAACATAAGTAGACCACACTCCTAAAAATTTTAGAATTTTTTAACATCTATAAATATTTTAATTCATTTACATAAATCAATCTGTCCAGAAAATCGGACTGATGTGGGCACCATATTATGATGGGCCGGTCCCGCCATCACCATGGTGTGTACAGGCGTCTATTGGCCCCAAAATTTTGTAGGTGGGTCCTACCATAAGTAGGCCAATCCCCTTAAAAATTTTTATAAATTTTAAGCACCCATAGTTATTTTAATAAATTTTAAAAAATTCAACTGTCCATGGCGGAATGTTGTTGGAACAGTGAAGAAAATTCAGACTGTCCACCTCACTTGGACCACACCTTTGGGACCCCAATGAAGGTCGGTTGGGGCTAAAATTTGGGAGATATAAAGATGAGATCCCCACCTTTCAGAAAAGTATATTTAATAAGTATGAATAGTCCCCCAAACAGTCCCAAAATCTGCTCCAAAAATAACCAGAAACTGTCCAGAAAATTCTGGACAACAACATGTACTTAGATAAAATTTATTAAATAAGTTAAATAAAAAGGAAAATAGATTAATGGGCCACACACATCAGGAAATAAAATGAGAGAAAAGAGAGATAGAAAGACAATCCGGCCATAGGGAAAGGGGCTCTGCCATTATTGAGCCCTCCTAAGATCAATCACAACCGCACACCATACATAGATTTACATTTACAACATGGATCTTGCACATGCATGGCATATAATTAAAATACATGGTGAGGATGTCATCCCCACCATGGTTATAAGCTCTAGATGACCCAAACATAATATGATATGAAATAAAACTACCATGATGGGGCTCATACAGAAAGGCCCCATGCATGGATCATGCATGCATAAGGTAGGCCATTAGGCCACAACCATGAGATTGTGTGGGATCTCCACCATTGATTGGTGGGTCTTACACTTTCCTCATGAAAGAAAAAAAAAAATATCTAGGCTATAAAAATCAGATTTTTTTACATCTAAAGGAGCACCCACCGTCCGATCTTCTTGCTCCCAAGGATTCCTTAGCACCTTAGCTTGGATTTCAATGGAGGAGATGGGGAATGGATGGTTAGGATGGAGAGATCATGGGGTAGAAAGTGGGTCACCTTAGAGTTTTGGAAATGCTTGAAGAGCTCTCATACGTATGGATTTTTTTTTCTTGAGAGAATGAGATGAGAAATAAGAAAGAGAGAGTTGTAAAGAAAGAGAGAGAGTGATAGATGGATGTGGTGAGTGATGGTTGTGTAAGAAAATCTTGACTTTTGTGGCCTTTTGTGTAAGAAAGGCATGGGAGGTGTAAGAACTTTTTTGACTTTGATAGCTTTTGGTGTAAGAGATGTATAGGCTTTGTAAGAGATTCTTAACTTTTATGCTTTCTTGGGAATGGGTGGAAGGTGATGTGTACTTGACATGTAATGGATTGATTGATGGGATTGAAGTGACATCTCGTAGAGATTCTCTTGGATTTCGCAACGTGCGGTGTTTTCCTCGCACCGAACGTTGGCCCACATCTCTTGACCTGGGTATGGCCTCGGCGCGTAAGTCGCGGCATCGGAACCGCAACGATTGCGCGGTCACTATGGTATTGGTCTTAGGTTGAGTCAATACAGGTTGACGACATATGAATTAGGGTCGCACGTTAATATCGGTTAAGGGTCGAAGGTTGCCGAAATTCGACCGGTAAGACCGCGGAAGTCTATGGAATGGTATGGACTAAGATACAGGTCTTACAGTTCTCCCCTCCTTATATAAATTTCATCTTCGAAATTTACACAATCATCGCAACTAAGCATAACTCATGAAGAAGAAGAGACATAACATCACTATATAAAATCAGAGATAATATACAAAATACAATACATGATTAATCATCAAAGAGATGAGGATAACGCTCTCGAATCTCGGCCTCACACTCCCAAGAAGCCTCTTCTACAGAATGGTGACCCCACTGAACCTTCACCAACGGAATGACATTGGTTCTGAGGACCTACTCCTTCCGATCAAGGATACGGACTGGCTGCTCGATGTAAGAAGCATCCTCACGATCCTCCAGCGGCTGCCAATCTATAATGGGAACTATGTCTGACCCACACTTCCTCAACATGGAGACATGAAAAACATTGTTGATGCCAGACAACTGCGATGGCAAGGCAAGCCGATAGGCCACGGTGCCAACGCCCCCAGTGATCTCAAAAGGTCCTATGAATCTCGAGGCAAGCTTGCCCTTCTCCCCAAATCGAACTACGCCCTTCATGGGCGAGACCTTGAGATACATATGGTCCCCTACATCAAACTCCAAGGGACGACCCGACGATCAGCAAAACTCTTCTGTCGGCTCTGAGCTATGCGCATCCTCTGCCTGATGATATCTATAGCCTCTGATGTCTCCTGCACAAGCTCGGGATCTAGGAGATGACTCTCTCCAACCTCGGTCTAGCAACTCGGTGATCTGCATGGTCTGCCATATAGTGCCTCAAAAGGAGCCATGTCGATGGTCGCCTGATAACTGTTATTGTATGCGAACTCAGCCAATCGCAGATGCTCATCCCAGCAACCCCCAAAATTAATCGCGCAGGCCTGAAGCATATTCTCAAGGATCTGGTTGACCCTCTCGGTCTGGCCATCGGTCTGCGAATGGTACACGGTGCTGAGCTGCAAATCAGTCCCCATCGCTCGCTGGAAGCTCCTCCAAAACTAAGACGTGAACCTCGAGTCTTGGTCAAAAATGATAGAGACCGGAACGCCATGCAGTCTCACGATCTCCTCGATGAATAATCTCGCAAGCCGGTCCATAAACCAAGTCGCATTCATCGCAAGGAAATGTGTTGACTTCGTCAGACGATCCACAACAACCCAAATGGTGTCATGACCGCGCTGAGTCCTCGAAAAACTCATAATGAAATCAGTCGACACGTGCTCCCACTTCCACATCGGGATGCTCAACGGCTGCAATAGACCAGGAGGTCTCTGATGATTGGCCTTGACACACTGGCACGTGTCACACTCAGCCACAAAATTAGTGATCTGGCGCTTCATCCCTACCCAAAAATACTGTCGCCTCATGTCACGGTACATCTTCGTCAAGCCCGGGTGGATAGAAAATCGCGATCGATGTGCCTCGGTCATAAGATCTCTACGTAACTCTAGAATATCCGGGACACATAATCGGCCTCTGAAATGAAGTCCACCGTCTGTATCAATCTGCCAATCAGCCTGACTCTCAGATGTAGCCTCAACCATATAACTCTACAATGACTCATCAGCCTGCTGAGCCTCGATCACCCTAGCGACAAGAGAGGGTTGAATCGATAGGCTCGATAACTGTACAATAAAAGACTGCAGGCCGAACTCAAAATCATACGCTGCGACATCCTCAAGCATCCGTCATTCCTAAATCATCATATGCACCACTAGGCCTCGTGGCTGACGGCTGAGGGCATCTGCCACTACATTTGCCTTACCCGGGTGGTACTAGAGATCGAAATCATAGTCTTTCATGAGCTCCACCCAGCGCCTCTGTCTCATATTCAACTCAGACTGCGAGAAGAGGTACTTCAAGCTCTTGTGATCAGAGAAGAGCTCGAACCTAACCCCATAAAGATAGTGCCTCCACACCTTCAGTGTGAAGACAACTACAGCCAGCTCCAGATCATGCGTAGGATAGTTCAGCTCATGGACCTTGAGCAGACGAGACGCAAAGGCCACTGGTCTCCCGTGCTGCATCAGGACAACACCCAAACCAATATGCGAGGCATCAGTGAATACAATAAACCCGTCACTCCCAGAGGGAAGAGTGAGGACAGGAGCGGACGTCAGACGGCCCTTCAACTCTGTAAATGCTAGCTCGCAGGCGTCACTCCAAATAAACTCTTCGCCCTTCCGAGTCAACCTGGTTAGCGGAGCAGCAATACGAGAGAAGTCCTCAATGAAACTCCAGTAATAGCCCGCCAAACCAAGGAAACTACGGATCTTTGTCGCAGTTGTGGGCTGGCCCCACTGACGCACTGCCTCGACCTTCGAGGGGTCTACTACGACTCGCTCCTTCGTCACCACGTGATTGAGGAACTTCACCTCATTCTACCAGAACTCGCACTTCTCCAGCTTCACATGCAGCTGGTGTGCCTTGAGGGTATGCAAAGTGATCTCCAAATGCTGCTCATGCTCCTCACGGGTCCTCGAATAGATCAGAATGTCGTCCTCGAATAGATCAGAATGTCGTCGATGAAGACTACAATAAACTGATCGAGATAAGGGCGGAAGACCTCGTTCATCAGCTGCATGAAGACCGCGGGTGCATTGGTTAGTCCGAAGGACATGACCTGAAACTCAAAATGACCGTAACGCGTCCTGAATGCTGTCTTCGGAATGTCCTCATCTCGGACCCGTATCTGATGATAATCGGAACGCAGGTCGATTTTCGAAAAGAACTGTGCACCCTGCAGCTGATCGAATAAATCATCAATCCTAGGGAGCGGGTATCTATTCTTGATCGTGACTTTGTTGAGCTCGCGATAGTCAACGCAAAGCCTCAACGAACCATCCTTCTTCTTCACGAAGAGTACTGGCGTTCCCCACGGTGAACTGCTCGGACGGATAAAACCCAACTCTCGCAACTCCTCTAACTGCTTCTGCAGTTCCCGTAACTCCAACGGTGCCATGCGATACGGGGCCTTCGAAATAAGCGCGGTACCGGGCACGAGATCAATCTGAAACTCAGTGAGTCGACAAGGCGGTAATCCCGGAATCTCCTAGAACACATCGGGAAAATTGTAAACCATGGGAAAATGGTCGATACAAGCGGCAACAGGCTCCTCTATGGCTCACGACATCAAACATGACAACCGCTCTCTTCTGGCCTCTACAACGAACTGAAACTGTGGCATGCCGGGTATACAGAATGTGACTGTCCTCGCGGCGAGCCAATTCATGCCCAGGATGACGTCGAACTCAAACATCGGCAATGCAAACAGATCGGCAGGCAGAAAGGTATCATCAACTAGAATGGGACAAGACGAGCAAAATCGACCCAACAATGCAGTCCTCCCCAAGAAAGTCGATACTGATAGGCTCTCACAAGAAGACTCCAATGGTAAGCCATTCGGTCGGCAGAAGCTCTCGGCCATAAAAGAATGCGACGCACCGGAATCAAACAACACACGTGCGATGCATGCAGAGACTGGAAGTATACCCTCAACGACTCCTCCAGATGACTGCGGATCCTGCTAAGTAGCATAGAATCTAGCTTGAGCCGGCTGTGGAGGTGCCTATTCCCTCTGAGCATGCTGCTGCTGCTTGTGGGGTTAATGAGGTGGTCGAAACTGTTGCCTCTGCTGCTGCAGCCTCGAAGGCTGGTGCTGATGCTGCTGCTGAGGTGGCCTCTGTGGTGGGGGCTGCTATCGCTGCTGCTGTGGGGGTCTCTGTTGCGGCTCTGATGGAGGCTGCTGTGGAGCCCTCTACTGTTGTGGACCTCTCTGTTGCTGCTGGGGGCTGGGACACTCCCATGAACGGTGTCCCGTCGCACCACACCTAAAACAAGTGCCGGTGAACTGCCTCTAAGGTGGTGCTAGAGGTATTGCTGGTGTTCGAAAGGCTGGGCGACCTGTGCGCCTCTGCTGCTGTGGTCGACGCTGCTGGAAATCACTGGAAGAAGCCTACCTCTTCCGGTATCTCCTCTGACCAAGATCAGACTGAGAACCGGCCCACTCTGTCTCAAAAATCTATGCCTTCCGTACCACCTCCTCAAAAGTTGGGAGCTCATGCCCAATAACACGGCTGCGAAGACCGTAACGCAAGCCATCCTCGAATCGGTGGGCTCTCCGCTCCTCGTCATCAACTAGATAGGGTGCAAATCTAGATAGTGCAACAATATGAGCCGCGTACTGGGCCACTGTCATATTGCCCTGCACCAGGGCCTCGAACTCCAACGCTCGCTATCATCGAATGTGATCAGAGAAGTACTGTCAGTCAAACCGATCCATAAAATCCTCCCATGTCCATACAAAATCAGTGTCCGCTGCTCGGGAAACTGATGCCCACCAGTGCTCAGCCTCACCATGAAGAAGAAATACGACTAGTCGGACTCGCCGCTCTGTCATA
Organism: Magnolia kwangsiensis; assembly: GCA_037074715.1. NCBI lineage: Eukaryota > Viridiplantae > Streptophyta > Magnoliopsida > Magnoliales > Magnoliaceae > Magnolia > Magnolia kwangsiensis. Next base: position 158,691,194 of record CM073572.1, read on the forward strand.
CATCCCATCATCTCAAATATCTTCTCCACATCAGCGCGCCATCTCTCAGCAACCGTTGAGTCCAGCTCACCCTGGAAACGCGGGGGATCGAGCCGTCGAAACTCTCGAAGGAGGACATTCACACAATCCTGCTCTGCCTGTGCCGGTGAAACAACTGGTTGCCTGCCCTGCCCATGGAGTGCAGCTGTCACAGCCTGTAACATCTACTACAATTGAGAGGCACTCACGGATACGGATGGCTCTGCACCAGTCTCTGGTGGAGGAGCAAGATACTCAGGATGGGAAATAGGAATCTCTGGTGGTGGAACGGGCATCGCAAGTGGTAATGCGGGAGCCGCAGTTGGTGGAACGAGATCCTCAGGTGGTGGTGCGGGAGTCGATCGGGTCGCTCTCTCATGAGCCATGTCATACAAGAAAGAGCGAAGGTGCCTATCAACTTCAAAACTCTCGAAGGCACGCACGTTAAAGGCTAATAACAGAAGGTCATTAAGCTATCCAAACTTCGGGACTTAGCCATTCTACACTCATAGTAAATATATAATGTTGTTCTCGATTATTCTCAACTTATGCTCTGATACCAACTTTTGTCATGCCCCAAACTCAGAAACTGGGCTCACAAAATTTTTGATCACCGAATCCGGCGCCGACAGCCTCCATAAAACCCCATTCTCGGCTCCTAGCGCCCATTCGCCAAGTTCCGATCCTGGGATGCTACGAGGAGGATTTTCAACGTCAGTTTGATTCGTAATAATCAAAACCAAAGGCATAACCCACAAATATAAACCAAGAACTCCATTACATTTCCACTATGATCAAAAACTTTACAAGTACAATGAACATAAAGGGAGATACAATGGTAAGGAACAAAAACTCCAAAAATGATCTGCAAGTGCTCCAGCCTCAGAGCTGCTACGCCCCAACGTCACCTGCATGCAACGGTCGTGCATAAGCATATAGAAAGTTTAGAGGGTGGTGAAAGTGTGTGCGCAAGGTAGTAATATGATCATGCAATATCAGAGTAATGCGAAATATGCAGATGGATCCATAATATCATGAGCTGTACCAAGGCTATGCAATGCAAGATGCAAGTCAAGCATACAATCCTCATCTAAATCCACATGTCAATACAGCTCAACTCTGGGATATCACCGGGGTCTATTGCACCCTAAACCAGATCGCCGCCATATCATGCACAATAAGGTAGGTGGAAGAGACCTCACTATCCGTCTGCCAATATCGGTCTCGACTGGTCGATAGCGGACCCATTCCTCCAGCTGGTCAGACTCAGCCTAGCATTGCTCCCTACACTAGGGCGGGTAAGGCCACACCCCCTTCCAACCGACCACGACACATTAGAGAGCGTAACCATCTGGTATTCGCCACTCAACGCTCATTTACCCACTTGGTCTAGACGTTGGAGCAACCTCTTTGTACTATAAGGGTTAGGGATATCTATAGCACCCCATGTAGAACAAGATTTTCGGTATCCAATCCTGCCAACCACGATGAGTCTGTGGAGGCTACGACCCTGATATCGCTAGGGCACACAGTAACCATATCACATGATGCGAGATGCATGAATCACACTATCCAATAACGTAGCACATCCTTGCACGTAACGTACGCTCATGTAGGGCAACACCGCTTAATCGGTAGCCCATAAACAACCTGCCCGAAGGCATATGCTATGATCAGTCACCTCTCATATCAAGCATATATATGGTGCATATGATTATGAGTCATGAAACTATACTAAACATGTTATAATGAAATGAAATACCCTTACCATGCAGATGGGCCTGGACAACCTATACACAATAAGTACGGGCCTAACAATGGGCCCCAGGGAGAGTAGTAATGCAGACATTTAACCAACATTAAACTCGTAACGTGGACGTCAAACCAACATTACTCCCAAGGCGAGATCGTCATGAACATCATTACATAATCCGTGTTAGGATCACACATTGCAATGGACCTTAAGTACGTCCCATTGGGCCTTAAATACATCAAATGGGCCATGTTGTATGGGCCTTTTATTCATCAAGTGAGCCACATAAATGTACCACACCAATGAGCCTTATGTGCATTGCAATGGGTCAGAACCCGTGGGCCTTAGATCGCATCAAATGGGCCTAATCTCATGGGCTTTAAAATACATCAAATGGGTTTAATCCCATGGACCTTGGAACATGGGTCCACTTTATGGGCCTTAAATTATATCAAATGGGCCTAATCCCATGGGCCCTGAAACACATCAAATGGGTCCACTCTATGGGCCTTAAATAGTTCAACAATTGGCTAAATTCATGGAACTAATTAAATTCAACTATGGTGGGCCTCAAAAGTGCATTCATTAAGCCCAACATTTAAGGAACTAAATGTATAAATCATTTCCTCTAAGATCTTTATAATATGGTGGGCCCCACTCCTCAAAATTTCAGCCTAAGGCCAGCATAATTATAACATGTTGCTGTCCTAAATTTGGGCACTCCATTGGAGTGGGTCCAAAGACTCTAAAACTTTAAAAATTGAGGGCCAAGGTCCTTCATCATGCATACAATGAGAGAAAACCCAAAAAGGTGGCCCACCATCAGAAGAAATATTTTTGAATTATGGTTTTTTATCAAGGCATATTGCTGGACTGCACAGCAGAAAAAAATCTGGGAGTCCAACCATCTTGGCCCATTCTTTTGGATACCCAAACGGGGTCACTTGAGGCTAAAATTTCACAAAGTGAAACTTCCATAGGTGGGACACACCCCCACAAAATTTCATAATTTTTAGATATCTCTAAGTATTTTAATTAATTTAAACAAAAAAGATTGTCCAGAAAAGTCAGACAAACCTGGATGTCCCAACGTGGTGGGCCAGTCCGGTCCTCACCACGGTGTGTAAAGGGGTCCATTGGCCCTGAAATTTGGTAGGTGAGTTCTAACATAAGTGGAAGACACTCTTAAGAAATTTCAGAATTTTTAAATATCTGTAAGTATTTTAATTCATTTACATAAATCAATCTGTACAGAAAATCAGACTGATGTGGACACCATATTATAATGGGCCGGTTTCGCCATCACCGTGGTGTGTACAAGCGTCCATTGGCCCTAAAATTTTGTACGTGGGTCTTATCATAAGTAGGCCACCCCCCTAAAAATATTTATAATTTTTAAGCACCCATAGGTATTTTAATAAATTTTAAAAAATCCAACTGTGCATGGTGGAATGTTGCTGGAACAGTTCAGAAAATCCAGATTGTCCACCTCACTTGGACCACACCTTTGGGAACCCAATGAAGGTCAGTTGGGGCTGAAATTTGGGAGACATCAAGATGAGATCCCCACCTTTCAGAAAAGTATATTTAATAAGTATGAATAGTCCCCCAAACAGTCCCAAAATCTGGTCCAAAAATAACCAGAAACTGTCCAGAAAATTCTGGACAGCAACATGTACTTAGATAAAATTTATTAAATAAGTTAAATAAAAAGGGAAATAGATTAATGGGCCACACACATCAGGAAATAAAATGAGGGAAAAGAGAGATAGAAGGACAATCCGGCCATAGAGAAAGGGGCTCCGCCACTATTGAGCCCTTCCAAGATCAGTCACACCCGCACATCATACCTAGATTTACATTTACAACATGGATCTTGCATATGCATGACCTATAATTAAAATGCATGGTGAGGATGCCATCCCCACCATGGTTATAAGCTCTAGATGACCCAAACATAATATGATATGAAATAAAACTACCATGATGGGGCCCATAGAGAAAGGCCCCATGCATGGATCATGCATGCATAAGGTAGACCATTAGGCCACAACCATGGGATTGTGTGGGATCTCCACCATTCACTGGTGGGTCCTACACTTCCCTCATGAAAGAAAAAAATAACATCTAGGCTATAAAAATAAGATTTTTTTACATCTAGAGGAGTACTCACCGTCCAATCTTCTTGCTCCTAGGGGTTCCTTAGTACCTTAGCTTGGATTTCAATGGAGGAGATGGGGAATGGATGGTTAGGATGGGGAGATCATTGAGTAGAAAGTGGGCCACCTTGGAGTTTTGGAAATGCTTGGAGAGCTCTCATACGTATGGATTTTTTTTTGCTTGAGAGAATGAGATGAGAAATAAGAAAGAGAGAGAGTTGTAAAGAAAGAGAGAGAGTGACGGATGGATGCGGTGAGTGATGGTTGTGTAAGAAAATCTTATCTTTTTTGGACTTTTGTGTAAGAAAGGCATGGGAGGTGTAAGAACTTTTTTGACTTTGATGGCTTTTGGTGTAAGAGAGGTATGGGCTTTGCAAAAGATTCTTGACTTTTGTGGTTGCTTAGGAATGGGTGAAAGGTGATGTGTACTTGACATGTACTTGACATGTGATGTTTTGATTGCTGGGATTGATGTGACATCTTGTAGAGATTCTCTTACATTTTGCAATGCGCGATATTTTTCTCGCACCGAACGTTGGCCCACATCTCTTGACCAGGGTATTGCCTCGGAGCGCAAGTCGCGGCATCGAAACCGCAGTGATGGCGCGGTCGCTATGGTATTGGTCTTGGGTTGAGTCGATACAGGTTGACGACATATAAATCAGGGTCAAACGTCAATATCGGTTAAGGGTCGAAGGTTGCCGGAATTCGACCGGTAAGACCGCGGAAGTCTATGGAATGGTATGGACTAAGATACGGGTCTTACAACAGGTGTGGTTATGGGAACACCTGTACATGACTCCTTTGATTCTGTGGCCGGATTCCCACCGCGATGATGTGTTATCCTTGTTGATTGATAGCCTTTCTTTAGGTGATGAGGCCACTGAGTCACTATATCGTCGCATGCTTTCTCAGTTACGAGGGTGGGAGATTAGTTGGGACGCTCCCAGGCTCCATCGCTCTCCTTTGATTTATAGTGCCGCTCGCACTCCTTTACTGTTAATAGGACTTCGGGGATACTACTCTTACCATCCAGTGCACTTTCTCTGACAGTTCGGCTTTTGGCCGGATATTTCAGACTTTTCTTTCTCTGGATTTGGGCATGCCCCTCTTACTTCTGATTTGACTGCTTTGTACAGATGAGTCTGGATTTCCTAGCAGGGTTCCTTGGATGTGATAGTTCTGGATCTTGAGTCTTGGGCTTTGCCTTTGGCCACAGTATCGCATCAGCGATGGGTGGCAAAGCAGTCACTTTATCGTCAGGTCCCAGGTTGGCATTCAGCGAATGAGGCTGCTGATTAGGACATGGTGGGCGATGCTACTTCATCCTCCTCATGCATTGATGATTCATTCGAGGCATTTGAGGAGCGAAGTTTCATTGATTTGTCCTTCTTACTGGCCACCCATGGTCACCTGATCACCGAGATCGTTGTCCTTCGCCACTCATGTGAGGATATGGCTCGCCGACTGGCACTGGGATGACGGTATGATGAGAGCATGTTTGTGGCACATCACCTAGATAGGGATGGAGCCTTTTACCTGCACATGGAGATAGAGAGGCTTAGGCCAAGATTATCGATGTACAAGAGATAGGAATTTACCTGTGATCCCTATTTTTTAGTTGACTACTTATTTTGCATGCATGAAGAATTTTTTTTTTTGAGAAAAAAGAAAGAAAAGCAGAGTACTTGTAAAAAGGACTTTAATGAAATATTTTATTTTGTGCCAAATTTGCTAATATTCCCTTGTGTTTGGATTTGTGCTTTGGATGATTGGGATCAGAATCTTTGGCTCAGCCCACGTTATGTGCAGTAGTCTAGATTATGTGCTTAGGGTCTTAGTTCCCTAAGAGGGTGTCCGGGATCGCATTCCGTGGATTTGAGCGGAGTTTGATAAAGTACTGATCCGAAGTTGATCTTTCCTTATATCTCATTGCGGTGCTTGCTACCTAGGCTTCTTCTATACTTGCACTTTTATTATTATTATTTTTGTTGTTTTTTTATTTCTTGTCATTTTTTCCCGTAGTGCCTTTTTAAGTTTTCACTACGTCTGGCTTTCCCATCATTTTTTTTCGTAGCATCCTTTTGGATTTTCTCTACGTCCCGGGTTTTTTATTTTCTTGCCCCTTGGCAGCTATGCTTTCTTACCCTTAGTGCCTTTTCTAGTTTTCACCAAGTCCGCTACATGTCCGCTGCTTTTACTCAAGACCCCTTTTCAGGTTTTCACCTCACCCTTTTTTCTTAGACTTGCCTTTTCTCTCTCTTTTTTTTCTTTTTTTGTTTTTATTTTGGAGTGTCGGGCGAGATAGAGAGACTTCCTTCATAGCTGGCCAACTGGTTACCTTCATGTGCTTGCCTTTGAGCATAATCGTAAGCTGCTTTTGGTTGGTTTATTTGGGGATGTGGGATAGACTTATTTTCTTCTCTTTCTCGATTTTCTTTGAGATTTCTTGTCTCTTTTTCTTTTTCTTTTTCTTTCTTTTTGCCTCACCCCTTGTCTTTTGTTCCTTTTTTATGCTTTTGTTTTCTCCCCCTCTTTTTTTTTATTGGAGAAATGATGAGTATTTTTAATGGGACAGGTGGCAGATATATATATATATATATATATATATATATATATATATATATATATATATATATATATATATATATATATATATATATGGGTTTTGGTGGGAAAATAATGGATACAGCTTTGCGATTGTAATCGTTGACAAGGTTCGGTATGGTTACCCATGATAGATTTTCACGTTGTCGGCGTTAATGGGCTCAGGAAGATCTTCTCCTCTTAGACTGGTGAGCTGAAGAGCACCTCCTGGGAGTACCTCCCGAATGATCAGTGGTCCATCCCACGAGGGTTTGAACTTTCCTCTGAGATCTAGTAAGTGAGGTGGTAGGATGTGTTTCATGACCATGTCACCGATTTTGAAGCTTCTTTTCTAGACCCTCTTATTGTAGGCCCGAGTGATTCTCCTTTGAAAACATTGGGAGTGGCTTAGCACCTGCATGCGCTTTTCATCTGCCAAGTGCAGTTGATCATACCATGCTTGTTGCCACTCGCCTTCCTCATTTCGCTTTCCAGCAGTATCCGCAGTGATGAGATTTCAATTTTAACTGGTAGTACTGCTTCTATTCCGTATACGAGCTCATATGGAGTTGTGCCTTTAGTAGACAGTATAGACGTTTGATAGGCCCAAAGTGCGTAAGGAAGCATTTTTCTGACCAATCACGATATGTCATCACCTTCTTCTCTAGTATGCGGATGATAGTTTTGTTTGTGGCTTCGACCCCACCGTTCATTTGAGGACGATAAGGGCTCGACCGATGGCATTGAATTTTGAACTTGTCGAGGAAATTGCCCATCCTTTTATTGACGAACAAAATTTTGTTGTCTGTGATGATGGCCTGAGGGACCCCATAGCGGCTAATGATGTTGTTCTTCATGAACTTGACCACATGAGATGCTGTGACGGGGTGTAGGATGCTGCCTCTATCCACTTGGTGAAGTAATCTACCGCCACCAAGATTTATTCATACCTATTTAAAGCTTTGGGATTGACTTTGCCAATTATATTAAGTCCCCATATGGAGAAGGGCCATCGTGCCATAAAGTTGTAGAGTTCGGAAGCAAGGGCATGGATCTGGTTTTCATGCTCCTAACACTTGAAGCATTTCCTGACGTGCTTACAACAATCCGTCTCCATCGTAAGCCAATAGTAGCTGAGTCGGAGGATCTTCTTTGCCATCATGTGTCCATTCATATGTGAGCCGCATAGTCCTTTATGGATTCTGACATGATCTGTGCCGCTTCTATTTCATCCACACAACGGAGAAGGACTTGGTTGAAGGATCGCTTGTAAAGGATGCCCCCAGTGATGACGAACTAGGCGGCTAACCGCTAGATAGTGCAACGATCAACTGGTGTTGATTCTTCCGGGTACTTCTGATGTTCGAGATATTCCTTGATGTCTGTATACCACGGTTAATCATTCGAGGGAGTTTTAGCTTCGTCAATCTATAGAGAGAATGCAAGCTCCTTCTGGAGTTCGATAGTGAGTTCCCATTCAGTAAGTCCCTTTGAGATCTCCAACATGGAGGTGGGAGTAGCCAGAGCGTCTGCGAATTGGTTCTTCGCTCAGGGCATGTAAGAGAATGTGATCTTGTTGAATTCTTCAATCAAATTTTCCAGATAGATGTGATATGGGATTAACTTTTCATCTTTGGTCTTCCATTCACCATTTGTCTGATTGATGATGAGTTACGAATCTCCGAAGACTCGTGATTTTTTTACATTGAGGATGATGGCTTCTCTCAAACCAGTGATGCATGCTTCATATTCTGCTACGTTGTTAGTGCATTGGAATGCCAATCGCCTAGATATGGGAATTGAGACATCTTTGGGAGAGTAGAGTATGGTGCCTACTCCACTCCCTTTTGAGTTTGCGGCTCCATCAAAGAAGTGTGTCCACTCTCCTACTTTTCTTTCTTCTTCTACCTCAATCTGGAGGATGTCTTCATTAGGGAAGAAGGTCTTCAGTGGTTGGTAATCAAGTAGAGAGTGTATTGCTAAGTGATCGGCCAGTGCTTGCTCCTTGATTGCTTTCTAGGTGACATAGGTGATGTCAAATTCTGGAAGCAGTAGCTACCATTTTTCGATCCTGCCCCTTAGTGCTGGTTTTTCGAACAAGTACTTCAATGGGTCTATGGGAATGAGCAGAAGGATTGGGTGAGCGATCATATACTGTCGTAGCCGTTGTGTTGCCCAGACTAGGGCAAGGCACATTTTCTCTAAGCTAGAGTATTTGGGTTCATAGCTCGTGAGTCGTCTGCTCAGATAGTAAATCTCTTGCTCTTTTCTTCTTGTATCGTCGTATTGGCCAAGAACGCATCTGATTGCTTCTACTTTGATGGAGATATATAGCAACAATGGCCTACCTGGAGTAGGTGGCATGAGCACTAGAGGATTTAGCATGTACTTTTTGATCTTGTCGAAGGCCACTTGACAGCGCCATTCCATTCTTTTGGCGAGTTCTTCCACAAGAGCTTGAATATGGGCTCACAGACTGGAGTGAGTTGCATGATGAATCGGCTGATATACTGGACCTACTCGAGGATGCCTCAAATTTATTTTTCGGTCTCAAGCGGTGGCATTTTGATGATTGCCTCAGTCTTGGTCTCATCCACCAGAATACTATCTTTGCTGGCAATGAAGCCTAACAGCTTGCCTCCGGTCGCACCAAAGACACATTTTTACGGATTGAGTCAGAGCTTGAACTTTTTTATCCCGTCGAAGAGATTTTTGAGGTCTTCGAAGTGTCCTTCAATTGTGCAGGACTTGACGTTCATGTCATCCACAGAGACTTTCATTTCCTTATTTATCATGTCAGGGAACAAGGCAGTCATGGCTCGCTGATATGTAGCTCCTGCGTTCTTTAACCCAAAGAGCATAACCCGATAGCAGAAAGTTCCTCATGATGTGATGAAGTCTTCTCTTAATTTTCGATGGCCATCTTGATCTGGTTGTAACTAGAGAAACCATCCATGAAGGAGAAGACCTTGTGTCCGGCAATATTATTTACCAGCATGTCAATGTGGGGCAAAGGGAAATCATCTTTAGGACTTGCTTTATAGAGGTCCCTAAAATTGATGCACATCCTAACTTTCCCATCCTTCTTTGGAATAGGTAGATATTTATAAGCCATTCTGGGTAGTCAGAGACTTCCAAGAATCTCGCATTGTATTGCTTGATGACTTCATCACGGATCTTCAGAGCCCATTCTGAAAGTGCACCTTCTAGTGCCCTGGTTTGTCAATTACCTTGTGTGTTGAATCAATTGGTCTGCAGAGCCTCACAGAAAGAACAATTCAAGTGCCTGCCTCAACCAGATGTGTGGAAGCTCGTCATAGGTAAATCATAGCCTCATATCCCATGTCCCAAAACACCAGGTGAATAAAACCCTTAAAAACTTGGTAGACATCTTAGTGTTTTATGGTGAGAAAACTTTTTATCAAACAAAAAATCTCTAAGTTTTCTTGCCTGTCGAATGTATCGATACAAATTTCGATATGATCGACCTGCGCTGTCGATGTCCTTGACACTTGATCGATACTATCGATAAGAGGACTAAAAGTGTCCAGCAACTGCAAACTCATCTGGACAGATTTATTGATATATCGATACACCCATCGATATCATCAATATTAAAAAATCGAGCCCATCGAAAGTGGCTCGATAATATTGAGAGGTAGATTTTCGGCGCCCCTGTTTTTTTTAAAGAAAATCACTATGTGCTTCGATATATCGATGTCTTTCCCGATTCAATCTGAATTCAAATCTCGATCATATGGGAAGGCCATCGATCGTATCGATAGTGGGCGCGCATTTCTTCTAGCAAATATTTCAGGTTTTTTTAACTTTGATTAGGGCCACTCGAGGAAATCGATATTCTTATGTCGATGCTATCGAGGTCTAGTCGATTGGATTGACACTGGACACAAACTGTCCAGCGAGCTTATAGGTAAATCTATACGATTTATTCATCCCATCGACACGCCCTCCGATATCATCAATATGCAAATTCCAATGACATCGGTTATTCCTCAATCATATCCTAAAAATCTGAAATATTTCAAGGCTAGTCTCTCTCATGAGTCAAATGTCGATAGATCGATCCCAGTATCGATGGAATCGGAGTTCGAAATCCGATGACATCGACACTAGTATCGATCCGATTGACCAGCTGGCAAAAGGTTTCAAAAGTGTTATCAAGCGGACAATCGATCCAATCGAGAGTATATGCTCGATGATATCGAACTCTGTCATAAATATGACCATTTTATATCCGTTGGAACCTTTTGCCTATATAAAGAAAGATTTGTCCATATTGCTGGTAGAGAAAGAAGAGAGTACTTTTGTATGTTTTACCTTTAGATCTTACCTTTAGATCATATACCATCATATACCCAAAGCCCTTTCTCTCACAGGAGTTCATCTTTCAATCCACTTTTATTCATTGACATTCAATAGAGTGGATTAGGAAATAGCATATCATTAAGCTGGGATGCCTTGAATGAATAAATGATGGGAATCACTCTATCTTCCTTATAGAAAAATTCTAAGAGAGTGGATTCTTGTCCTAACCTTAACCCAACTTGAAGCCAAGTACTGGTACATCTTTTATGTTACAAATTAAGGGAGCCAGAGACTCTTTAACAACAAGGAGGAGATCTTCGTCATTACGCTGAATGCAACTCATCAACTTATTTGTAAATATCTAAAGTTCAGAGGACACTTGTGATCATTCCTTTCTAGGATTCGTTCTTGAGTGTTTCTCACCCTTTGAAGTCCTCATAGGAGGCCTCTAGCGGGAGTGTACGTAGGGGGTGCATTGTGTGGACCCTTACTGTGTGGAGAGCTTAAACATCCGGGTGTGTTGTATGGACCCTTGCTCTATAGAGAACATAAACATCTAGTTAGGAGTGAACCAGTAAAACTCCAAGGTTAGAGGTGAACTGAGTAGAAACCTCTGTGTAAATGTTGAAGGTGAACCTGATTTAAAACCTTGGTTTGAGGTGAACCCTGGGAAACCTCCTTAGTGAAATTTGGTACACTCAAGGGTTGAGTGCGGCAGCCGGGAATGGAGTAGACAAGTAATCGAACCACTATAAAAATGACTGTGTTTATGATTTCTTTGTTTGTGTGATTTTCTTTATTATTTCAATATCTGAATTTCTGAGATCACACCTTACACACATACACAGTCATATCCAGCATAAACTAAGTTCTATATTGCTATCTTTTGAATAGTTTGTGATTGGACCCTCTACTAGGCTTGGAAGCCAGTAGAGTTACATTTGAGTAATCCTGATAATTGTCTATCTAATAGGATTAGTGTAATAGGATTTTTAAATATATTATAAAACTTTAAAAAGTCCTATTCACCCCCTCTAGGACATATTGGCATATTCCTACTTTTATTCAAGCAGTCTTCACCGCCATTTCAATTGGTATCAGAGCGGGTCTCTTTAAGGGCTTCACCACCTAGAGAGTGATCTTGACAGAAGTTTAGGAATATGGCCAAAGGAGAGGGCTCATCAGTCACTAGATCACCAGTAGTGAAATAGCGGTGAGGACCGCTTGAGTTGAAGTAGAAATTTGCCAATATGACCTAGAAGGGGGTGAATAGGACTATTTAAAGTTTTACAATGTATTTAAAAATCCTATTGCACTAATCCTATCAGGTATACAATTATCAGGATTACCCAAATGTAACTCTACTGGCTTCCAAGCCTAGTAGAGGGTCCACTCACAAACTATTCGAAAGATAGCAATATAGAACATAGTTCATGCTGGATATGACTGTGTATGTGTGTGAGGTGTGATCTCAAACATTCGAATATTGAAATAGTAAAGAAAATCACACAAACAAGGCAATCGCAAACACAGTCATTTTTATAGTGGTTCAACTACTTGTCTACTCCACTCCCGGCTACCGCACTCAACCCTTGACTGTACCGAATTTCACTAAGGAGGTTTCCCAGGGTTCACCTCAAACTTAAGGTTTAAAATCAGGTTCACCTTCAACCTTTATACGGAGGTTTCTACTCGGTTCACCTCTAACCCTGGAGTTTTGCTAGTGTACTCCTAACCAGATGTTTATGCCTACATAGAGCAAGGGTCCATATAACGCACCCAGATGTTTATGCTCTCCACAGAGCAAGGGTCCACACAACGCACCCACGGCGTACACTCCCGCCGGAAGCCTCCTTTGAGGACTTCAAATGGTGAGCAACACTTAAGACCCAAACCTAGAAGGAATGATCACAAGTGTCCTCTGGACTCTAGGTACTTACAGATAAGTTGATGAGTCCATTTTAGCGCAGTGATGAAGATCTCCTTCTTGTTGATGAAGAGTCTTCAGCTTCCTTGATCCACAACACAAAAGATGTAACAGTACTAGGCTTCGGGTCGGGTCAAGGTTATGATGAAAATCCACACTCTTGGAATTTTCCTATAAGGAAGAAAGAGTGATTCCCGCCATGTATTCATTCAAGGCATCCCAGCTTAATGATATGCCATTAAGATAGTTGTTGGAGGATCCTTGAATGTGGAAGTTCATTTCCCAATCCACTCTATTGAATATCAATGGTAAGAGTGGATTGGAAGATGAACTCCCATGAGAGAAAGGGCTTTGGGTATATGATCTGAGTGTAAGACAAACAAAAGCACTGTCTTCTTTCTCTACCAGTAAAATGAACAAGTCTTTCTTTATATAGGCAAAAGATTCCAACGGATATAAAACGATCATATTTATGACAAAGTTCGATATCATCGAGCATGGTCAATATCATCGAGCGTATACTCTCGATGGGATCGACTGTCTAACATAAACTCAAATGTCATTCGCTTTTGAAACCTTTTGCCAACTGGTCGATGAGATCAATACTGGTATCGATGTTATCGAATTTCGAACTCCAATAACATCGATACTGGGATCAATTTATCGACATTTGAAGAATGAGAGAGACTAGTCGAAATATTTCAGGTTTTAAGGGATATGATCGAGGGTCAACTGATGTCATCAGAATTTGAATGTCGATGATATCAAGACCTTGTCGATAGGATCGATAAATCGTATAGATTTTCCTATAAGCACGCTGGACAGTTAGTGCCCAGACTCGATCCTATCGACCAAGACTCGATACTATCGATATAAGAATATCGATTTCCTCGAGTGGCCCCCGATCAACTTTTAGAACATCCTGAAATATTTGTTGGAGGAAACACACACCCACTGTCGATATAATCGAATGACTGTGGATATGATCGATGTTTAAATTTAGATTGAATCGGAACATACACAGATATATCGAAGCTTATAGCAGATTTCTCTAGAAAAACAAGGGCGCCAGAAAACTGCCGGTCGATATTATCGATCCACCTTCGATGGGCTCGATATTCGAATATCGATGATATCAATTGAAACTTCGATATATCGATAAATCGTCCAGATGAATGTGCAGTTGTTGGACGCTTTTTGTCCTCACTCGATTGTATCGATTGAGATGCCAAGGACATCGACAGAGCAGGTCGATCATATCGAAATGTGAATCGATACAATCAAAAGGGTAAGAAAACTTGAAGATTTTTCTGTTTGGTAAAAAGTTTTCTTACAATAAAACCCTAAGGTGTTCTACTTAGTTTTAAGGGTTTTAATCATCTGGTGTTTTGGGACATGGAATGTGAGGCCATGATTTACCTATGGAGAGCTTCCACACATCCAGTTTAGGCAGACACTTGAATTGATCTTCTTGTTAGGCATTGTTGTTCGACTGACTCAACTTATACCGTAATTGACAAACAAGAGCACTAGTAAGTGCACTTTCAATCTCCCCCCTTGTCAATTACGTGACAAAATACCCAAAATACCCTAGAAAAATATCTAGACAGATACATCCTAAATTGTGTGTACATGTGATTACACAATTTTACAAATTTTAATACTTTCATGTACACAACCACAATTTACTTCCCCTTACTATAAAAACCCCTTTCTTGGTGCAGCTGCTCCCCCTTACTCCTGCAACATATAAGAACACAAATATCCAATTTTTCGCATGGGGTGTTTTTAATTATTCTCCCCCTTTTTGTCAGTCATTGGCAAAGGTATAACAAGTGATATTAACTGAAGATTTAAAGCATATGGGAGAACCACAGTCAAATAGATGTATACAGATATTCAACAGTGATAAGCATACATCAATGAAGGCAGGAAGAAAATAGATGAAGCAATCAGTATAGTCATTGTATAAGCAACAAGAATGACAATGAAATAGGAATGAAATTTAGCCATATCAACCAGTATAAAAAATATATATACTGCCACAGACAGTAGTATTTAATCCATTATCCAAATAAAACAAAGACCATTTGAGGGACTTCAAGTATTATAACCAGTATTCTAGCCCATTCGAGGGCACACACACTCAACAATAAAAAAAAAAAACTTTCAACCTGTTCAAAATAGAGAGTTGTCACATGCACTTAAAGAAGCATAGAACATTTAAAAAGATATTATAGTTCATACGCTGAGTTAAGGAGTGAATGTGTGAGACAGATTTTAGAAATCATCACTAGGGAGCAAAATGAGAAGGAGCAGTGTCATCTCGACAACAGGTCATCAGATCGACAAACTGTTGCACAGACTGTTGTACCTTGTGGACAACACGCTCCAAGACTGTAAGTCGCTCTTACACTGATTGAATGTCCCGCTGAATTGCCTCGATCATGTCCAGCTTGTATCGTTTAGTATGTCCAGGGATTGACATAGATGGGACTGGATCAACTCTGGCAGATTCACCACATTCCATCTCAGTTTCCTCAGCCTGAGGGACACTAGTACCTTCGCCTCCTTCTTCTTAAATTCCTCCTTCCTTGTACTCGTGATAAATCAGATCCATCTTGTAAATGTTTTTAAAATTAAAAACATGAAGTGGAAGTACAGGATCATTTGTAGAAGGAAAGTCAATGCTTTGACAGATTCTGCTAATAATCCAAGGATATGGCAGATGCAGATCTCTATATGTATGTATGGCATTGAAAAACTGATTGACAATCAGTGTTGGAAGGCAAATCTTTGTCCCAGTTGCAACGGAGTATATTATCATGACCATGAGACTTGTGAGATCAGATCGATTTGTACTTCTTGGATACAAATTTGTAGTGAAGATCTCATGCATGACTCGAAACCGAGACTCCATATACCTGGCTTTTAAGGCATTCCCTTGATGTCATGGAATATCTCTGTTGTGACATAGGTAATTGGTTATCTTTGATCGGACATCTGGAAGATCGAGATCCCAATTTGGAAGGCCTTCTGGAGCTAACTGTAGATTGAGAATGTGATCTACAGTGGCGGGAGTGATAAATGCATCATCACCATCTAGGGAAACCATGAATGAAGGAGGATCAGATACTGGAGAATGACACACTACAAGAAAGTTGCATGCTTGTTCTAGTTGACAGGGTCCTCCGAGATCTAGAATAGGTAGTCATCCTATTGCAGTGAATAGAGGTTCCAAATTGTATGGTGCCAAACAGCCCTTGTCAACTTCTCTCATGGATCAGCTTCCTTCCGATGTATTTTGCAGGACGTTGGATAGCCGGAGGAGGTGGCGCTGGTTAAGGTGGTGCATGAACTTTACTCTGGGACCCACTATGTCGTGATCTTTGCTGTGTGGGTGTCCCACGGTCCGGGATCCTCGTCCTTTCCCTTGAGGCAAGGACTTTTATCGGGTAACTCTTGAAGACTCCCCCAGACCGGATGCTACATTTTTTTCTTTTCCCATGTGGAATAATAAGCTTTTTAAAGTATTTTGGGAAAAAACAACAAAACGCCCGACAAACCAAGAGTATCCAAAAAATTTTTTCGATGCTAGAAGGATATTACCTAATTTGTGGAAGGATTTGGTTAGTCCGACGTGGCTCCTGGTGATTGGTCGAGAGGATCGAGCAGGGAAGACGACCGAGAAGCCCTTGAAGAATAAACTCCTTTTTTTCATCCTGCTAACTTTTATCAGGCGCCATCTGTCAATCATATCGACCAATGTATCGATGGAATCGAGAAGTTGCCAATCGATTCTATCGAGTGTGTCCACGATGTCATCCACGGTCATACGGCTTTTCATATTCTAAAGAGCCGTCGATTGTATCGACCCTCGGTCGATGAAATTGAAAAAGGCTGACACTTGTATCGAAAGTAGATATTATTTAGAATTTTCACAATTTTAACACACTATTGTATATTTCTTAACTTGATCAGTATATGTCACAAAAATTTGTACCAGTTCTGTACAATTATAAACATGATAATGTTTATATACAAAAGTTTGAGGTCTTCAACCTCAGATGTAATATTGAAGGCTCAACAAAATTGCATCATTTCAACAAATATCCAGATCTAGATGCATAATCTGGACTTGTTCTTTTTCTGCTTAATATATCAGGGTATATGAGAATTAATTATCAGATAGTTCAATTTTTCTTTAACTACCCATTGTGGGACAGATTTCTTCATTTTGTCCTTATCTTCAGGTGGTGATGGATAACTGTTTTTCTTAAGCAGACCTTTATCACTCAGTGTTTCCCTGATGGGTTTGATTCCAATGTTTTTCTGATCAGAGTTATGTGAGGTCCGCCTTGGTGCCAAGCATTCAAACTTATAATGACCCACATCACCACATAAGTGGCAAACTGGAGAAATTCCCATATTGCTACTTGAAGCAGTAAGTTTTGTTTGGGATTTATTTCCAGTTTTCTTTTTACTTTTCTCATATCCTAGTCCACTCGTCTCTTCTTAGTCTTCCCATCCCTAATAATTTTTCCAATTTCTCACCACTCTGAGAAAATTTGTAGTTTATCTTGGCAAATTTCCTGAATTTTTCTAAGTCAATACAAAGTGAGTGGTTCTCATTTTTGAGTCGTGCATTATCATCTCTTAGCAATTCAACCTGGTTCATAAGTTTTGATAATTCTGTTTTTAGGGATAGGTTTTCTCTTTCTAATTTATCATTGTCAATATGATATTGTTGCAAATCATTGGCTAAATGTATATTTATTTCCAAGGTTCTGTCCAAGTCTTTCTGCAACAATTTCTTTTTATTTTTAGACATACCGAGTTTTCTAAGGATATGTATGCTATGAATGTATAGTTGATTATAAGCATCCTGTAGTTTATCCTTTTCAATTTCTTCTTCTTCTTCAAATTCCTCATTGTCAGATGGAAATGATTCAGTAGCTTACTGTTCTTCTTCAGATTCTGTTCGAATGGTTGAAGCAGTGGAGATCATAAGTATTTTTAATGATTTCTGATCTCTATCGCTTTCTGAGTCACTATTTTCTGAGTTTGACTCTTCTGTATCATCCCATGTGGCAGCTATTGTCTTGCCCTTAGTTTTTCTATTTGGGCATTCAGTAGATAGGAGTCCATACTTGTCAGACCTATATCCTAATCCGTACTGTTCCGTCAACTCCCACGATCCTTCCTGTTGAATTTCGGCAACATGCGACCGATAATCGATGTTTGCGCGCGAACCTAAGCTATATCCTATAGAATTGAGCCGGCTTAATCCGAGACTTATATCATTGCGACCGCACCGTCGCCACGACTCATGCATCGATCCGATACCCAGACAAGGTAATGTGGACCCACTTTTAGTTCAAGGAAAAACGACGCGCGTTGCAATCCCAAGAGAATCTCTACAATATGTCCCATCAATCAATCACTCCATAAATCCATCAATCACTTCATGTCAAGTACACATCACCTTTCACCCCATCCTCAAGAAACCACCAAAGTTAACTCTTTCTCACCCTCTCTCTTACACCACCTTACATATTAAGTACCACATCCATCACTCACCTCACCCTTTCACCCATCACACCCATCCCTTATCTCTCTTACAACTCTCTCTCTCTCTTTCATTTCCCAACACATTCCCAAGCAAGCAAGAGGCTCCCACGTCCATGCATTTCCATTAGAGAAAAGTGAGTTGTGTGACCCACTTTTCATCCCCAAAACTCTCATCCTAGCCATTCATTTCCCATCTCCAGCATCAAAGTGAAGCTCTAGGAGACCGGCTTTCCGACGGACCGAGAAAATCGATAGGTGGGTGTTTTCCATAGGCCTAGATTTCACTTTTATGATGAAGGGTCAAGTGAGGCCTACCGATTGATGGTATGGATCTCACTTGGGACCCTAGGTGTGTCCGATGGCCCACCTTGATCCTCATGATCATTCCATGATGGGGCCATCCTCCATGGACCACATCATGATATTTATATTTTCTAACATAAAGAGGTCATAT
Source organism: Magnolia kwangsiensis (assembly GCA_037074715.1). Lineage (NCBI taxonomy): Eukaryota > Viridiplantae > Streptophyta > Magnoliopsida > Magnoliales > Magnoliaceae > Magnolia > Magnolia kwangsiensis. The sequence continues at coordinate 158,709,988 of CM073572.1, forward strand.
AGACCGTTCATTTTGGGTGGAGAGGGATCTCCACCGTTGATCTTTTATTTAGAGGGCCCATATGCAATGAGATCCATTGATGTATGATTGGATGCTTGAAACAGAGGGCCCGTAGTGTCGGGGTCCCTCCATCACTCATGTCTCACTCCTTTTCTCTCTCTCTCCCTCTCTTATTATTCATTTACTTTATGTATGATGGAATGGCCATGTGGCCCACCCGAATAGACCCAACCATTAAGCATGGTTTGGACCCAATCCATTTGTGGGTGGGGCCCACCTCACATGTGTATATGATCCACACCACCTAGCCATGTGGTGGCCCACCTAAGCAAAGCCCACCTTAAATGCATTGCTGAGCCCAAAACGTCCAGCGTCTGGATGTGAACTGGGAAAACCTATATATTTAATTGATTATTTCTTTTGGCTTTAGAGAGGGTTACTTGCATAGGCCCCACCATGATATATGCTTATAATCTAAGCCATCCATTCCCTTCCTAAGATCATTCTAGGCATTGAACTGAAAAATCGGGCCAATCCGACTTTTGAGCGAGCCATAGCATAGAAAACGGTAGTTTTCACCGTTTAAAAGCCACCTGATAATTATACGCACCAAAACACCTTGGATATTAGACTCGTTTGGTTGATCTCTAACCATAGAATCCAATGACCAGGATGGATTTGGTTGATATGGACCCCACGCCTGAAAAACAGCGAGAAAATGCCTGTTTCAAAAAAATAATAATAATAAAAACAAATAGCAGCTGCTGCTACTATTGTCAGCAATGCAGGCCGTGCCAGCAGACGGGTGGACGGTGGGCAGGGACCCACGGCCCTATGCGTGGGCCCCACCTTGATGTTTATTTTCCATCTAACCCGTTCACAAGGTGGGCCACTCTCTGAAGTGGACCCACCCCAAAAATCAGCTTGATCCAGATCTCAGGTGACCCACACCACAAGAAATAGCGGTGATTGAACTCTACCATTGAAATCTTTTTGGGCCCACAGAAGTTTTAAATCAATCTAAAATTTATGTTTCCTGTTCATCCAGGTCCTTGTGGCCTTATCAATAGGCTGGATGGAAAGTAAACATTATGGTGGGCCCCACATGGGACCCACATTGATATATGTGTGGTGACTCCACCGTCCACGCGGATGGTGGAGCCTACTATGATATATGTGTTCTATTTCCACGTCTAGTGGACGGTGGGACCCCAATAAAATATGTGTTTTATTCACACTGTTTAGTGGCAGTGGGGTCCACCATGACGCATGTGTTGCATCCAAGCCTTCCAACCATTAAGCTCATTTTTGGCATGAGCTAAAGAATGAGTCAGATCCGTGGTTCAAGTGGGTCTCACCACAATTATTTGAAGTGAGGATCGATTGATCCTTTGACATGGTTCATATATATATATATATATATATATATATATATATATATATATATATATATATATATATATATATATACATACATATATATATGTATGTATGTATTTGTGGCCATTTTTAAGGCCCACCTTGGCATTCAAAAGGCCCATATGATTAGGCCCATTTGGTATGCATAAGGCCCATATGATTAGGCCCATTGGGTATGCATAAGGCCCATAGATTAGGCCCATTTGGTATGCATAAGGCCCATGAGATTAGGCCCATTTTGATGCATTCAAAGGCCCATGGGATATGGCCCATTGCAATGTACATAAGGCTCATTGATGGGGCCCACTTGATTTATATAAGACTCATATAAGGCGGCGCATTTGATGTATCTAAGGCCCATGGATCGAGGCCCAACGGGATGTCCTTAGGGTTCATTGCAATGTGTGATTTCCTCCATGGTTGTGTAATGATGTTTTACGGCGGGTCGTGCCTTAGGAGCAATGATGGTTTGACGCCCACATTGTAAGTACAATGTTGGTTAAATGTCCGCATTGTATCTCTCCTTAGGGCCCTTTGGTAAGCCCATACTAGTTGTGTATAGGCCGTCTAGGCTCATCTGCATCGTAAGAGTAGTCCATTACTTTATAACATGCTTAGTATAATCCCATGACTCATGCCCATACGCATCATATGTATGCTTGATATGAGTAGTGATTTATCATAACATACGCCATTAGGCAGACCATTTACGTGACTCGTTATGAGACAGAGTGCCCCACATGATCGCGCAGTACGTGCTGGATTGCTGCATGATTTGACGGTGTGACTCATACATCTCGCATATGTGGGACTTGATCACTACATGCCCTAGCGACATCAGGACCGTGGCTCCGCAGGTACATCGTGGATGGTTGTATTGGATACTGAAAATACTTGGTTCTAGCACTATGGGCACTTAAGATGTCCTTGGGTGAAAGTCTCATAACCTTTTTGGTACCACGAGTTGCTCCAACGTCTAGACCGAGTGGATACACGAGCGCCCCAGTGTCGAATACCAGTAGGTCGTGTATCCCACTGTGTCGTGGTCGGTTGAAAGGGGATGTGGCCTTATCCTCCTGAGTGAAGGGCTATAAGCTAGGCTGGGTTTGACTAGCTCGCAAATGAGTCCGTTATGGACGAGTCGGGTAGGTATTGGTAGACTACTGGTCAGGCGGATAGTGAGGTCTATTCCTCTTGTTTGACTATGCAGCTAGGGAGGTGGTAGTCACTGCGAAGTGTATTAGACCCCGGTGATATCTAGAGAGGAACTGTACTGATATATGTACTTGATGAGTACCGACTTATTTGGATTGCATTTTGCATATGACATTCGGCTATGTAAGCCTCGCATTGCATCGGTGTGGCCAATGACATTCATGTCTCGCATCGCATGGCCTTGGTATGGCCGATAGCATTCATGCCTTACATCACATAGCCTTGGTACGGTTGATTATATTCATGGACTTACCGTACACTTTCACATTACTCTGATATTGTACACTTGGCGTTCGTCTTACGGACACACTTACACCACCCTCTAAGCTTTTATAAGCTTATGTACGACCGTTGCGTGCAGGTAGCGTTGAACAGCAGCAGCACTGAGGCAGGAGCATGTATCAGGCCATTTTGGAGCTTTTTTATCATTTCGTATTTCCCTTTTCGTATTGTACTTAAAGTTTTTGATATAGTGGATATGTTGTGATGTTATTTTGTGACTTGGTTATGCTTGTGGTTATGATCCATTATAAAAAAAAAATCATTCTGAAAATCCTCCTTGTAGGATCCCAGGATCAGAATCTGGCATATGATTGTCAGGAGCCGAGAATGGGGCACTACGGAGGCTGTTGGCACCAGATTCGACGATCGGGATTCATGTGAATCCAATTTTCAGGTTTGGGGAGTGGCAATGCTCCCGACAGACGTAGCATTGTGGTTCTTTGGTCTTTTTTCCAAATTTGCCTACAGAAGGTTTGTCATCCTCCTTTCTACCTCTAGAGGGGCGGCCGTGATTCCTTTGAAAGAACCTTCTGAATCTTTGTGCCAGCAGAGCCACTTCCTCATCTTCATCTTCTTTTTCACTTTCACTATCCTCATGTTTTGTTTTCTTGGAAGTCTTTAGGACAATATTTTTGGATTTTTGGGATTAAGTGAAGTGTAGTTCAAAAGTCTGTAGGGAACCTACCAGTTCTTCTACTTTCGTTTCATCAATGTTTCTACACTCCTCAATTGTTGTTACCTTTGGATTAAACCGTTTCGGTAGGGATCTTAAGATTTTTCGACATATTTTAGGTACCGAAACTTTTTCTCCCAATCCACCCATGGAGTTATAAATAATATTCAATTTGGTGAAAAACTCCATAAATGTCTCATGCTCTTCCATCCTGAGATTTTTGAACTGTGAAGTCAAAAGTTGTAGTTTAGATCTCTTTACAGTGCTTGTGCCTTTATGGGTTATTTTCAGTAGATCCCATGCTTTCTTGGATGTCTCACACATACTCATCTGATTAAATATATCATGAGACACGACACGGTAGATGGCGTTCATTGCTTTTACTTCAGCAGTTCACTGTTCTTTGTCGAGCGCCGTCCACTTTTCTTTGGGTTTGGACTTAGTGATGGTAGTTTCATCTTCAAGTACGATTTATTCAGATGGTACCACATATCCCTTTTCAACTACATCCCAAACATCATGATCCAAAGATCTCAGGAAGTAATGTATTCTAGCCTTCCAGTATGCATAATTTGAACCATCAAATACTGGAGGTCTAGTGACTGATGAGCCCTCTCCTTTGGCCATATTTCTCAACTTCAGTCAAGACCACTCTCTAGGCGGTGAAGCCTTTAAAGAGAGACCTGATCTGATACCAATTGAAATAGCGATGAGGACCGCTTGAGTTGAAGTAGGAATATGCCAATATGCCTAGAGGGGGGTGAATAGGACTATTTAAAGTTTTATAATGTATTTAGAAATCCTATTGCACTAATCCTATCGGATATACAATTATCAAGATTACTCAAATGTAACTCTATTGGCTTCCAAGCCTAGTAGAGGGTCCAATCACAAACTATTCAAAAGATAGCAATATAGAACTTAGTTTATGCTAGATATGACTGTGTATGTGTGTAAGGTGTGATCTCAAACATTCAGATATTGAAATAGTAAAGAAAATCAAACAAACAAGGCAATCGCAAACACAGTTATTTTTATAGTGGTTCGACTACTTATCTACTCCACTCCCGGCTGCCGCACTCAACCCTTGACTATACTGAATTTCACTAAGGAGGTTTCTTAGGGTTCACCTTAAACCTAAGGTTTTAAATCAGGTTCACCTTTAACCTTTACACGGAGGTTTCTACTCGGTTCACCTCTAACCCTAAAGTTTTGCTGGTGCACTCCTAACCAGATGTTTATGCCCACACAGAGCAAGGGTCCACACAACGCACCCACAGCGTACACTCCCGCTGGAGGCCTCGTTTGAGGACTTAAGATGGTGAGAAACACTTAAGGCCCAAACCTAGAAAGGAATGATCACAAGTGTCCTGTAGACTCTATGTACTTACAGATAAGTTGATGAGTCCCTTTTAGTACAGTGATGAAGATCTTCTCCTTGTTGATGAAGAGTCTTCAGCTCCCTTGATCTGCAACATAAAAATGTACCAGTACTAGGCTTCGGGTCGGGTCAAGGTTAGGACGAAAATCCATTCTCTTGGAATTTTCCTATAAGAAAGATAGAGTGATACCCGTTATGTATTCATTCAAGGCATCCCAGCTTGATTATATTCTATTAAGATAGTTGTTGGAGGATCCTTAAATGTGGAAGTTCATTTCCCAATCCACTCTATTGAATATCAATGGTAAGAGTGGATTAGAAGATGAACTCCCATGAAAGAAAGAGCTTTGGGTATATGATCTGAGGGTAAGACACACAAAAGTAATCTCTTCTTTCTCTACCAGCAAAATGAACAAGTCTCTCTTTATATAGGAAAAAGATTCCAACGGATATAAAACGGTCGTATTTATGACAGAGTTCGATATCATCGAGCATGGTCGATATCATCGAGCGTATACTCTCGATGGGATCGACTGTCCGCTCAATAACATAAACTCAAATGTCATTCGCTTTTGAAACCTTTTGCCAGCTGGTCGATGGGATCTATACTGGTATCGATGTTATCGAATTTCAAACTCCGATACCATCGATACTGGGATCAATTTATCGACATTTGAAGAATGAGAGAGACTACCCAAAATATTTCAGGTTTTATAGGATATGATCGAGGCTCAAACGATGTCATTGAAATTTGAATGTCGATGATATCGAGACCTTGTCGATAGGATTGATAAATCGTATAGATTTTCCTATAAGCACGCTGGACAGTTAGTGCCCAAACTCGATCCTATCGACCAGGACTCGATACGATTGATATAAGAATATCGCTTTCCTCGAGTGGCCCCTGATCAACTTTTAGAACATCCCGAAATATTTGCTGAAGGAAACAGGGGCCCACTGTCGATATAATCGAAGGACTGCCGATATGATCGATGTTTAAATTTAGATTGAATCAGAACAGAAATCGATATATCAAAGCTTATAGTAGATTTCTCTAAAAAATAGGGGCGCCGAAAAACTGCCTGTCGATATTATTGATCCACTTTCGATGGGCTCGATATTCAAATATCGATGATACCGATTGAAACTTCGATATATGGATAAATTGTCCAGATGAATGTGCGGTTGCTGGACGCTTTTTGTCCTCACTCGATTGTATCGATTGAGATACTGTGGACATCGACAGATCAGGTCGATCATATCGAAATGTGAATCGATACAATCGACAGGGTAAAAAAACTTAAATATTTTCCTGTTTGGTAAAAAATTTTCTTACAATAAAACCTTAAGATGTTCTACTTAGTTTTAAGGGTTTTAATCACCTAGTATTTTGTGACATGGGATGTGAGGCTATGATTTACCTATGGCGAGCTTCCACACATCCAGTTGAGGCATACACTTGAATTGATCTTTCTGTTAGGCGTTGTTGTTCGACTGACTCAACTTACACCGTAATTGACAAACAAGAGCATTAGTAGGTGCACTTTCAAGTAGTTGATGGTTCAAATTATGCATACTGGAAGGCTAGGATGCACTCCTTCCTGAGATCTTTCGATCATGATGTTTAGGATATAGTTGAAAAGGGTTATGTGTTACCATCTGGACAGATCGTACTTAAAGATGAAACTACCATTACTAAACCCAAACCCAAAGAAAAGTGGATGACGTTCAACAAAGAAAAATGAACCGCTGAAGCAAAAGAAATGAACGCCATCTACTGTGTCGTGTCTCATGATATATTCAATCAGATAAGTATGTGTGAGAGATCCAAGGAAGCATGAGATCTACTGGAAACAATCCATGAAGGCACAAGCACTGTGAAGAGGTCTAAACTATAACTTCTAACTTCACAGTTTGAAAATCTCAGGATGGAAGAGCATGAGACATTTATAGAGTTTTTCACCAAGTTGAATATTATTTGTAACTCCATGGGTGGATTGGGAAAGAAAGTTCCGGTACTAAAAATATGTAGGAAAATATTAAGATCCCTACCGGAACGGTTTTAATCCTAAAGTAACAACAATTGAGGAGTGTAGAAATATTGATGAGATGAAAGTAGAAGAACTAGTAGTTCCCTACAAACTTTTGAACTACACTTCACACAATCCCAAAAATCCAAAAACACAGTCCTAAAAACTTCTAAGAAATCAAAACATGAGGACAGTGAAAGCGAAAAGGAAGATGAAGATGAGGAAGTGGCCTTGCTGGCACAAAAATTCAGAAGATTCTTTCAAAAGAATCGCAGTCGTCCTTCCAAAGTAAGAAAGGTGTACAAAAAACCCTCTAAAGGAAAATTTGGTAAAAGAACCAAAGAACCACAATTCTATGCCTTTCATGAGTATGGACACCTATCTTCCGAATGCCCAAACAGAAAAAGCTAAGGGGAAGGCAATGCCTGCCACGTGGGATGATACGGACGAGTCAAATTCAGAATCAAGCGACTCAGGGAGCGATGGAGACCGAAAATCTTTAAAAATACTTATGGTCTCTACTGCTTCGATCATTCCAACTAAATCTAAGACAAAACAGCAAGCTACTGAATCATTTCCATCTGACAATGAGGAAATTGAAGAAGAGGAAGAACGAGAACAAGATATTTATAATCAACTGTATATTCATGGCATCCATATCCTTAAACGGCTCGGTATGACTAAAAATTAAAAAGGAAGTGTTGTAGAGAGACTTGGATAGAACCTTGGAAATCAACACACAATTAGTCAACGATTTGCAACAATATGATTCAGACAATGATAAGTTAGAAAGAGAAAACCTATCCCTAAAAACTGAAGTGTCAAACCTTATGAACCAGGTTGAATTGTTAAGAGATGATAATGTGCAACTCAAAAATGAGAATCACTCACTCTATATTGACTTAGAAAAATTTAAGAAATTTGCCGAGATAAACTATAAATTTTCTTAGAGTGGTGAAAAATTAGAAAAATTGTTAGGGATAGGAAGACTAGGAAGAGACAAGAGTGGCCTAGGGTATGAGAAAATTAAAAAGAAAACTGGAAATAAAGCTCCAAAAAAACTGGCTGCTTCAGGTAGGAATATGAGAATTTCTCCAGTTTCTTATTTATGTGGTGATGTGGGTCATTATAAGTTTGAATGCTTGGCACCAAGACGGACCTCACATGACTCTGATCGAAATCAAATTGGAAAATTCAAACCAATCAGAGAAACACTGAATGATGAAAGTCCTCCAAGAAGAAATATCCATCCATTACCACCTAACACTACAAGAAAAGTCAATTTTACCTACGAAAATTTTCATAGGTAAAAGCCTATTTTTAGTAGGAAAAAAATTTTTCCAACGAAAATTTTCGTCGGGAATTTTGTTGCCAAAAGACCGAGGGAGAAAACCTTTAACAACGAAAAAAAATTTCGTTGGCAAAAGTAAGACTTTTGCCGACGATTCCATTTCATAGGTAAAATATTTTTCCAACGTTTTATTTCGTAGCCAAAAATATTGAAAAATATTTTTCACTTAACTTCGTAGCTAAAAAAGTTTTACAATACTTTTTACCTACGATTATTTTCGTAGCTAAAACGATTTACCTACCGATTTGTTCGTAGGTAAAAAAAATATGACAACACTTTCACCTACAAATAATTCCGTAGGTAAAAATATTTACAAAAGTTTTTCCAACAAATTTGTTTCGTAGGTAATAATTATGACAAACCTTTAACCTACAAATAATTTCGCAGCCAAAAGTATAACATAAGTTTTTCCTACGAATTGTTTTCGCTGGTCAAAATTACTGTAAAACTTTTACCTACAAATGTATTCGTACGTAAAAATTGTCGCAAAAGTTTTACCTACTAATAATTTTGTAGCTAAAAATATTTTCAAAACTTTTACTACGAATGTTTTTATAGGTAAAAATTGATTAGAAAAGTTTTACCTACTAATAATTTCATAGCTAACATATTTTCAAAACTTTTACCTACGAATTAGTTTGCAGGTAAAAATTGCTACAAAAGTTTTACCTACGAATTTCGTGGTAGCTAAAAATATTTACAAAACCTTTACCTATGAATAGTTTCGTAGGCAAAAATATTTACAGAACTTTTTCCTACGAACCACCTCGTAGCTAAAAACCTTTACTTACGAATTGTTTGGTAGGTAAACCATTTTGAAAACATATACCAACGAATATTTTTGTAGGTAAATATATTTTCAAACCATTTAGCTACGAATATTTTCGTAGCTAATAAAATTATTGAACTTTTCCCTACGAAAATTGTCGTAGGTAAAAAATTATATGAAACTTTTACTTACGAAAATTTTCGTTGGTAAAGTTTTATTTTTATTTTTTTTTTAAATGTGCCTACAAAATATTCCTGATATACACCTGTTATATATAAATATTTCATCATATTCACATTCACATCTATTCAAACCCAAAATACGTAGATCCATCCAAATATAAACTACATCCATCAACATAACATTCATTCACAAACAAATACATATAAGTTTAACATCATAAATAAAATACAAAAAATCATAAAGATGAAGGCGGAGGAGGTGGAGCATCAGTGGGTAAGCGTGCAGCAAGAGTCTGAAACATCTTCGTCATCTGTCGCTCATGCTCCCCCCGCATCTCCTCCATCCTCCTCTCATTCTCCTCTCTCTCCCTCGCCTGCTCCTCCATCCTCCTCCTCCCTGCTCCTCCCTCTGCCTCGTCAGATCCTCTATCCTCCTCTCATGCTCCTCCCTTTGCCTCGTCAGATCCTCCATCCTCCTCTCCTGCTCCTCCATCTGCCTCTCCAGCTGCTCACTCTTCTTCTCCAGCTGCTCTTTAATATCATGGACGACGACTCGTAGCTTCTGAACATCTTTCTCTGCAATATCAGCTCGGCGGGTGGCGCTCTCGCCAACGACAATGGATCGGGTAGAGGCAGCTCTAGCGGGTGCCATGAGCTTGGCACCATGGCCAAGCCCACGCACATATCAAGAACGGGTGCCAAGCCACTCACTCAGAATCTCTGGCTCACTTCACTGAGTGCCATCAGGAGTGGACTGACTGCGTAAGGTGTTCATCGCCGCCTGTAATGAAAACATATGAATTTTCTCTAAAAAATGGCATTATTATAATGTAATGCAATTAAACTTTACAATGTAAGGATTTTTATCCAAATCTCGACGGCTCTAGAATGTTCCCAAGATCCCGTTGCCTGTCGAAAGTGAGTCCCTCTGTAAAGGTCTACTGGTCTGGGCTCCTGGCCAGTGATGGGATCTCACTGCGCAATTGAAAGAACAACTGAGTTAATATAAATGCATGAAAAGAATATATCAACTTAATAATTACCTATAATTTCTTACCATGCTATGATGAACTTCTACAAATGACTTTGAACTAGCTATGTGGTTCACTTCTAACTTTCCTCTGTTGTCAGAATTTATTTTGCTTCTCTTCTGAACACATTATTCATAATACATTGTTCTTAATAGCAATTTAATTGTTACATTAAGATATCGTAAATATGTAAATATTACCTGAAAAGAATCAAACGAAAATCTATCACAGAGTATCCGTCAGTCGTCATCGGTCACGTGCTGTGGTGCGGACAGTGCGCCCTTCGTGTGGTTCATACACTGCTTGTACCGCTTGTATAACACGGAGCGGTACTCCTTGAACCGCTCCTTGATCATGTCGTCAACAACATAGGAAATGTGTGGAACACTCAAATTGAAGTCAAACTTATCATACAGTTTATAATGGATTAAGGCAATAAACTTATTAAGAAAATAACTTAACCATCAAATAAACTTTTATAAAATAAATTTTAAAAAACTAAAATATACCTGAAGGCGCTGACGGATGAGCTGCCGCACATCATCTGTCACGTCTCCCCAACGGGGGGTGGTGGGGGGATAAGAGATTGGCATAAGACATCGACCTCTGATTTAAATAGTCTGGCATTGTTCCCAATAGGTCTAATGCAGTCATGTGGGAACTCTACCGTCACCCTACCCCCGCACGTAAGTCTCTTTAAAAGTAACCCACGTGTGGGTCCACATCCTCGTCGGCTGGTCGACGACGCTGTTGCAAAAGAAATATGTAAGTCTAAACACAATCAGAAATCATTAAAAAATATATATATGTCTATACTTACATGCAGTGCCCGGTGTATGCGCGACTGAGGGATCAGACGCCTGCGATGCAATATGTGACGGCGATGCTGACTCCATCGCATCACGGGTGGAAGGGGTAGATTCAGTGCGCGAACGATGTACTCTCCCACCTGGTGCCATCAGTGAATATGTACGAGCTACGAACTTATAAATTTAAACAATGTCAATACAAGTGGAATATACTAAAACATTTTACAAGTAGTGTTGACGGTACAATGCATTTGTGCTTATGCTTAGAGAGATGATTAAAATATGATTAGACCATTACACTATAATGCAAGAAAAATATAATAAAACTGTAAATTTTAATCTATAACCATTGAAAATTCCATTACACATTGTCATTCTATATTAAATACACATATTTTGTTGTAATATGAAACAACTTTGAGGTAAACTATCCGAAGTACTCCCTGCGTAAGGTATCATATGCTTCAGAAGCATGTCATTTCGTGTGAAGCACCTGACATATTTACAGCCAACATGTCAGTCACAATAAGAGAAATCTGGTCTCTCGGGATTCCATTCAAATGTTCAAGTGATAGAGTCACATCTTCCATATCTCGTTTCTCACGGTTATATATCTCCATCAGCTCTGGAATTTCTTTGAGATGACATAATCTTTCCTCTGAGTCGTCGTCGATATATTCTACTCTACACTCATCGACCAGACCGGGTATCTCTATGGCCCTACCAGAAGAAGATAGGACCGAAACATCCATCTACAATAGCTGATGAAGTATGTTGCGTGCTTCTACTACGCTTCGGTTTAAGGAGGACATAATCATAAATTGACTCAATTGAAAATGTGGATTATAAATAAGTCAATAAAAGGAAATAATCATGACTTATAATTTTCACGTATACATAAAATACATAAATTATTCGAATTGAAAAATGACATGTAAATCATGTGTACATTTAATAATCGTCCTTTATATCACTATCGCTTAGGGCTATTTCTTCATCATCACTGTCGCTGATCAATATTTCATCTTCATTGTCTGAAACGTCATCATTAATGAAACCGTTATCATCTCTAACAATATCACGTATTATCGAGGCATCAACATGATCAGGTGGCATATCATCTCTGTCTAATTGCACTACATCAATATCAACACTTGAATCAGTCCATGTATCCTTAGTTGGCATGTCTTCTTGATATATTTCTTCAACCCTAAACGTGTCATTTCCCTCGTCCTCGCTATCTTCAACTTCTAGTACGGGAACGTCAAATATGTTCCTGGGCTTTATTTTCTGCAGTACGTGTCAAGAGCCGCCTAACTTGGTGTCAGCGAGGTAAAATACTTATTCGGCTTGGCTAGCAAGGACAAATGGGTTGTCCTTAAACCACTTTCGAGATAAATTTACGCTCGTAAAGTAGTTGTCAGTCTGTATTCCCAACTTCTTATTTCCAATGTCCCACTAATCACATCTAAATAAGTACACTCGCTTTCTCATATAATAACTCAGCTCAATAATATCTGTTAAAATGACATAAAAATTAATTTCATCCTCCTCATTTGTTCCCTTCACAACCACCCCACTATATTTGTGTGGTCCTGTACTTCTCACGTTCTTCGGTGTGGAACCGAATCCTGTTTACAATACAACCTGTATATCTATATACACGTCTGTCAGGACCACACGCCAGTGAATATAGTGCATCAGATACATCAGCAGAGTTGCTCATGCGCAACGTCATCATCTATTATCATGTACAAAATATAATTGTTTAGGGAGTTTCATAGGTTGAAATAATGTGGCATACAACGAAAATTTTAAGTGTGGTGAGATACAATATGAAATCTTACACGTTTGGCAAACCATTCTGAAAACTGGTCTTGATGCATTCGATCATAATTTTTAGGGATTTTGGACTTCATCTCGTCTATGTGTTCGCTACACATAAATGGCACTTCATCAGCAAGAAACATTAAGATCATCGTATGTAAAGAAAATAAAAATTGAGGGAAGACTTACTCCAAGTACGACTTTATTTCTTCACAATTATGTAACACATACCACCGCGCCTCTGCTAGATCCCCAAGGTTCATATCCAGAAACGTCATGGATCCTAAAGGACGAACGTTATGTGCGAATACATATATGAGTCCTTGTTCATGCTCCTGGCCTTCATCGGCATTTCGATCTTCTCGATTGAATCTATTTTCTATCCCATGAAGATACATGGAGCAAAATGTAAGGCACTCATTATCAATGTACGCTTCAGCTATCGATCCCTCTGCTCGTGCCTTATTCCTCAAAAATTGTTTGAGTGTGTGAAGGTATCTGTATACAAAACCAATATGTTATACTATGAAAACATGAATATATATAGTTTATGGAATGAATAAAAAATTTAATAGGTTCAACCACCTTTCGATCGGATACATCCAACGATATTGTACTGGTCCTGCAAGCTTCACCTCGTATGGTAAATGAATCGTCAGGTGTACCATGACATCAAAAAATGCAGGTGAAAATATTCTTTCAAGTTTACAAAGGATTATGACAATGTCCCTCTCCAGTCGTTTAATAACATATACATTCAACGATTTTGAACACAAATCCTTAAAGAATATCCCCAACTCAATCAGCGCCGCACTAATATCCTTGCTCAGGAATCCACAAATCGCAACTGGCAGTAGGCGCTGCAGAAGGACGTGACAATCATGACTTTTCATCCTGTTACCATGCAGTCTGTAACGTTAACGCGCCGAGATATGTTTGATGCATACCCATGGAAACTTCACCGATCTCAACCATTCATATAAACATTTTCTCTCTAGTTTTATCAACGTGTAGCAGGCTGCTGGTATAGTATACGAATTTTCATGTGGTTGCAAGTGCAACTCTTTCCTTAAACCCATTTCTTATAGATCCAAACGAGCCTTGAAACTGTCTTTTATTTTCTACTCTATATTCATCAACGTTCCGAAGACATTGTCACATATATTTTTCTCAATATGCATGACATCCAAGTTGTGTCGCAATTTTAAATCGCTCCAATAGGGCAACTCAAAAAAGATGTTCTTCTTCCTCCAGTTATAGTCCAATACTGTACGTTTCCTCTTCTTCAAGTGCGATGCCTTACCAAATCTAACTTCTCCAATGTTACTCAGTTGTTGCATCACATCTTCTCCAGATAGCTCTTTCAGGGGTGGCCTATGATCTTGTTTGCCATTAAAGATTATCATCTTCCTGCGCCACTATGATCGCTCGGAAGGAAGCAACGATGGCCCATATAACACATTTTTCTACCGTGCTTCAATGACAATGAACAAGTCTCAATACAACATGTAGGACAAGCCAACTTGCCCTTCGTGCTCCACCCAAACAAATTTTCATACGTGGAAAAGTGATTTATTGTCCACAAGACCGCTGCATGCAATCGAAATGTCCGTCCTTCAAATGTGTCATACGTTTCTACACCTTAACTCCACAACACGTTTAACTCATCTACTAACGGTCATAAATACACATCAATGTCATTCCTAGGTGACCTAGGTCAAGGAATAAAAAATGACATCATGAAAAATGACTCCTTCATACACAACCAAGGAGGTAAATTGTAGGGCATAAGCACCACTGGGCACATACTGTACGAGCTACTCATATTACCAAATGGATTAAAACCATCACTTGCAAGACCTAATTGAACATTGCAAGAATCCTCTCCAAACCAGTCATGTTGCTTGTCAAAACTTTGCCAGGCTTCAGAGTCCGCAGGGTGCCTCAGTGTACTATCATCATGAACGTGTTTCTCTTTATGCCACCTCATATCTTCAGCCATCTTATGAGACATAAACAATCTTTGCAATCTGGGTTTCAATGGGAAGTACCTTAACACCTTTTGTAGAATTTTCTTACCCCTGACTTTGCCATGCTTCCACCTAGACTCTCCACATTCTTGATACTCTTCAGCCTTATCATTCTCCTTCCGATATAATAAACAATCATTTATACGTACATGTATGAGTTTATAACTAAGGCCCAAGTCTCGCATCAAGGATTTGGCCTCATAATGAGACTTAGGCAATGTCTCACCGTCCGATAATGCTTCTTTCAATAACTCAAACAACATGTTGAAAGATTCGTTACTCCAACGATTTATCGTCTTCAAATGAAGTAACTTTGTAAGAAAATTCAACTTGGAGAAGTTCTCACACCCCGAATATAGTGGACGTTTTGCATCCCTCAACAACTTACTAAACTTTTCTGATTCGTCATCACCCATTGGAGGAATATCTTGGTAACTGCTTGTCGTTGCAAAATCAGTATCCACAGTTATTCCCCTAAACACATCCCCCATGATATCTTACATTTCGTCAATGACTTCATCCTCATCAACCGGCACAATTGGGTTAGCAAGGACTTCAGTGGGCGCAACTCCATGGGTCATATCTTCACCATGATAGATCCACCAAGTGTAACTCTGGTCAATCCCAACTATGAACAAATCGTCCTCTACTTTGTCTAAAGTCTTAAATATCATGTTCTTGCATTTTCGACATGAACACTTAATTTTATTCCTTGAATCTGCCTGATTTTGTGCAAACTCCATGAACTCTTGAACCCCTTGTTTATACTCTGGGCCAAACCTGTTCTTAACACGCATCCAACTCTTATCCATGTCTACAATAAAAAGACTAAAGTCAGTTTATGGAAATGGCTTTAAGATAAGGCTAGGTTATAGGTTATAAGTATCGGTTATAGGTTAAGGTTAAGGTCTAGGTTTAAGTTATAGGTTAGGGTTTTGGGATTTGAGAATAGGTTTAGATTAAGATTATAAGCTTAGGTTTAGGTTATAGGTATAGGGAATGGTTTAGGGTATAGGTATAGGTTTTGGGATTTGAGAATAGTTTTAGGTTATAAGTGTAGGTTATAGGTTTAGGGAGTGGGTAGGTTTAGGTTATAGGTTTAGGTTTTGGGATTTGAGAATAGGTTTAGGTTATAAGTATAGTTTTTAGTTGGGTTATAGGTTAAGGTTTAGGGATTTGAGTTTAGGTTAAGGTTGTAAGTTTAGGTTAAGTTTACAATTATAGGTTATAGGTTAAGGCTAAGGTCTAGGTTTAGGTTAAAAGTATAAGTTTTGGGATTTGAGAATAGGTTTAGGTTAAGGTTATAAGTATACGTTTAGGGTTAGGTTTCAGGTTATAGGTTATAAGTATAGGTTATAGATTAAGGTTAAGGTCTAGGGTTTTGGGATTTAAGAATAGGTTTAGGTTAAGGTTATAAGTTTAGGTTTAGGTTATATGTATAAGTTTAGGTTTAGGGTATAGGTATAGGTTTTGGGATTTGAGAATAGGTTTAGGTTATAAGTGTAGGTTATAGGTTTAGGAAGTGGGTAGGTTTAGCTTATAGGTTTTGAGATTTGAGAATAGTTTTAGGTTATAGGTTTAGGGAGTGGGTAGGTTTAGGTTATAGGTTTAGGTTTTGGGATTTGAGAATAGGTTTAGGTTATAAGTATAAGTTTTAGTTGGGTTATAGGTTAAGGATTAGGGATTTGAGTTTAGGTTATGGTTACAATTATCGGCTATAGGTTAAGGTTAAGGTCTAGGTTTAGGTTAAAAGTATAAGTTTTGGGATTTGAGAATAGGTTTAGGTTAAGGTTATAAGTATAGGTTTAGGGTTAGGTTGTAGGTTATAGGTTAGGTTATGGGTTTTAGGTTAAGGTTAAGGTCTAGGTTTAGGTTTTAGGTTAGGGTTTTGGGATTTGAGAATTAGTTTAGGTTAAGGTTTAGGTTATACGTATAGGGAATGGTTTAGGGTATGTAAGTGCTATGATTTCATATCCCTTTGGTTGTCAAATTTCGTGGTGCCAAAACCTATATCTATGTCTTGTATATCTTGTGTTTCATGTTTGAAACTATTCATTGCTTCAATACATCGTATTTTAAGACAAGAACTTAAATGAAGAAAGGTTTAGGTTAGGTTATAGGTTAGGCTTTTGGGATTTGAGAATGGGTTTAGGTTAAGGTTATAAGTTTAGGTTAAGGTTATAGGTATCAGTTTAGGTTTAGGGTATGGGTATAGGTTTTGGGATTTGAGAATAGGTTTAGGTTACAAGTGTAGGTTATAGGTTTAGGGAGTGGGTAGGTTTATCTTATAGGTTTTGGGATTTGAGAATAGTTCTAGGTTACAAGTGAAGGTTATAGGTTTAGGGAGTGGGTAGGTTTAGGTTTTGGGATTTGAGAATAGGTTGAGGTTATAAGTATAAGTTTTAGATGGGTTATAGGTTAAGGATTAGGGATTTGAGTTTAGGTTAAGGTTGTAAGTTTAGGTTAAGGTTACAATTATAGGCAATAGGTTAAGGTTAAGGTCTAGGTTTAGGTTAAAAGTATAAGTTTTGGGATTTAAGTTTAGGTTAAGGTTGTAAGTTTAGGTTAAGGTTACAATTATAGGCTATAGGTTACGGTTAAGGTCTAGGTTTAGGTTAAAAGTATAAGTTTTGGGATTTGAGATTTGGTTTAGGTTAAGGTTATAAGTATAGGTTTAGGGTTAGGTTTTAAGTTCTAGGTTATAAGTATAGGTTATAGGTTAATGTTAAGGTCTTGGTTTAGGTTATAGGTTGGGGTTTTGAGATTTGAGAATAGGTTTAGGATAAGGTTATAAGTTTAGGTTTGGGTTATAGGTATAAGTTTAGGTTGGGATTTGAGAATAGGTTTAGGTTATAAGTGTAGGTTATAGGTTTAGGGAGTGGGTAGGTTTAGCTTATAGGTTTTCGGATTTAAGAATAGTTTTAGGTTATAAGTGAAGGTTATAGGTTTAAGGAGTGGGTAGGTTTAGGTTATAGCTTTAGGTTTTGGGATTTGAGAATAGGTTTAGGTTATAAGTTTTAGTTGGGTTATAGGTTAAGGATTAGGGATTTGAGTTTAGGTTAAGGTTAAAAGTTTAGGTTAGGGTTACAATTATCGGCTATAGGTTAAGATTAAGGTCTAGGTTTAGGTTAAAAGTATAAGTTTTGGGATTTGAGAATAGGTTTAGGTTAAGGTTGTAAGTATAGGTTTTGGGTTAGGTTTTAGGTTATAGGTTAGGTTATGGGTTTTAGGTTAAGGTTAAGGTCTATGTTCAGGTTATAGGTTAGGGTTTTGGGATTTGAGAATAGGTTTAGGTTAAGGTTATAAGTTTAGGTTTAGGTTATATGTATAGGGAATGGTTTAGGGTATAGGTATAGGTTTTGCGATTTAAGAATAGGTTTTGGTTATAAGTGTAGGTTATAGGTTTTGGGAATGGTTAGGTTTTGGTTAAAAGTTTAAGGATTTGAGAATAGGTTTACGTTATAAGTATACGTTTTAGTTGGATTATAGGTTAAGGTTTAGGGATTTGAGTTTAGGTTAAGGTTATAAGTTTAGGTTAAGGTTACAATTATAGGTTATAGGTTAAGGTTAAGGCCTAGGTTTAGGTTAAAAGTATAAGTTTTGAGATTTGAGAATAGGTTTAGGTTAAGTTATAAGTATAGGTTTAGGGTTAGGTTTTAGGATATAGGTTATAAGTATAGGTTATAGGTTAAGATTAAGGTCTAGGTTTAGGTTATAGGTTAGGGTTTTGGGATTTGAGAATAGGTTTAGGATAAGGTTATAAGTTTAGGTTTAGGTTATAGGTATAAGTTTAGGTTTAGGGTATATGTATAGGTTTTGGGATTTGAGAATAGGATTAGGTTATAAGTGTAGGTTATAGGTTTAGGGAGTGGGGAGGTTCAGTTTATATGTTTTAGGATTTGAGAATTGTTTTAGGTTATAAGTGAAGGTTATAGGTTTAGGGAGTGGGTAGGTTTAGGTTATAGGTTTAGGATTTGGGATTTGAGAATAGGTTTAGATTATAAGTATAAGTTTTAGTTGGGTTATATGTTAAGGATTCAGGATTTGAGTTTAGGTTAAGGTTATAAGTTTAGGTTAAGGTTACAATTATCGACTTTAGGTTAAGGTTAAGGTCTAGGTTTAGGTTAAAAGTATAACTTTCGGGATTTGAGAATAGCTTTAGGTTAAGGTTATAAGCATAGGTTTTGGGTTAGATTATAGGTTATAGGTTAGGTTATGGGTTTTAGGTTATGGTTAAAGTCTAGTTTTAGGTTATAGGTTAGGGTTTTGGGATTTGTGAATAGGTTTAGGTTAAGGTTATAAGTTTAGGTTGAGGTTATAGGTATAGGGAATGGTTTAGGGTATAGGTATAGGTTTTGGGATTTAAAAATAGGTTTAGGTTATAATTGTAGGTTATAGGTTTAGGGAATGGTTAGGTTTAGGTTATAAGTTTTAGGATTTGAGACTTGGTTTACGTTATAAGTATAGGTTTTAGTTGGGTTATAGGTTAAGGTTTAGGGATTTGAGTTTAGGTTAAGGTTGTAAGTTTAAGTTAAGGTTACAATTATAGGTTATAGGTTAAGGTTAATTCTAGGTTTAGGTTAAAATTATAAGTTTTGGAATTTGAGATTAGGTTTAGGTTAAGGTTATAAGTATAGGTTTAGGGTTAGGTTTTAGGTTTTAGGTTATAGGGTATAAGTATAGGTTATAGGTTAAGGTTAAGGTCTAAGTTTAGGTTATAGGTTCGGGTTTTGGGATTTGGGAATAGGTTTAGGATAATGTTATAAGTTTAGGTTTAGGTTATAGGTATAAGTTTAGGTTTAGGGTAGAGGTATAGGTTTTGGGATTTAAGAATAGGTTTACGTTATAAATGTAGGTTATAGGTATAGGGAGTGGGTAGGTTTAGGTTATAGGTTTTGAGATTTGAGAATAGTTTTAGGTTATAAGTGAAGGTTATAGGTTTTGGGTGTGAGTAGGTTTAGGTTAGAGGTTTAGGTTTTGGGATTTGAGAATATGTTTAGGTTATCAGTATAAGTTTTAGATGGGTTATAGGTTAAGGATTAGGGATTTGAGTTTAGGTTAAGGTTGTAAGTTTAGGTTAAGGTTACAATTATAGGCAATAGGTTAAGGTTAAGGTCTAGATTTAGGTTAAAAGTATAAGTTTTGGGATTTGTGAATAGGTTTAGGTTAAGGTTAAAAGTATAGGTTTAGGGTTAGGTTTTAGGTTATAGGTTAGGTTATGGGTTTTAGGTTAAGGTTAAGGTCTAAGCTTAAGTTATAGGTTAGGATTTTGGGATTTGAGAATAGGTTTAGGTTAAGGTTATAAGTTTAGGTTTAGATTATAGGTATAGGGAATGGTTTAGGGTATAGGTATAGGTTTTGGGATTTGAGAATAGGTTTAGGTTATAAGTGTAGGTTATAGGTTTAGGGAATGGTTAGGTTTAGGTTATAAGTTTTGGGATTTGAGAATAGGTTTACATTATAAGTATAGGTTTTAGTTGGGTTATAGGTTAAGGTTTAGGGATTTGAGTTTAGGTTAAGGTTACAATTATAGGTTATAGGTTAAGGTTAAGGTCTAGGTTTAGGTTAAAAGTATGAGTTTTGGGATTTGAGAATAGGTTTAGGTTAAGGTTATAAGTATAGGTTTAGGGTTAGGTTATAGGTTATAGGTTATAAGCATATGTTATAGGGTAAGGTTAAGGTCTAGGTTTAGGTTATAGGTTAGGGTTTTGGGATTTGAGAATACGTTTAGGATAAGGTTATTAGTTTAGGTTTAGTTTATTGGTATAAGTTTAGGTTGAGATTTGAGAATAGGTTTCGGGTATAAGTGTAGGTTATAGGTTTAGGGAGTGGGTAGGTTTAGCTTATAGGTTTTGGGATTTAAGAATAGTTTTATGTTACAAGTGAAGGTTATAGGTTTAGGGAGTGGCTAGGTTTAGGTTATAGGTTTATGTTTTGAGATTTGAGAATAGGTTTAGGTTATAAGTATAGGTTTTAGTTGGGTTATAGGTTAAGGATTAGGGATTTGAGTTTAGGTTGTGGTTACAATTATAGGCTATAGGTTAAGGTTAAGGTCTAGGTTTAGGTTAAAAGTATAAGTTTTCGGATTTGAGAATAGGTTTAGGATAAGGTTATAAGTATAGGTTTAGGGTTAGGTTATAGGTTATAGGTTAGGTTATGGGTTTTAGATTAAGGTTAAGGTCTAGGTTTATGTTATAGGTTAGGGTTTTGGGATTTGAGAATAGTTTTAGGTTAGGGTTATAAGTTTAGGTTTAGGTTATAGGTTTAGGGAATGGTTTAGGGTATAGGTATAGGTTTGGGGATTTAAGAATTGGTTTTGTTATAAGTGTAGGTTATAGGTTTAGGGAATGGTTAGGTTTAGGTGAAAAGTTTTGGGATTTGAGAATAGGTTTACGTTATAAGTATACGTTTTAGTTGGGTTATAGGTTAAGGTTTAGGGATTTGAGTTTAGGTTAAGGTTGTAAGTTTTGGTTAAGATTATAATTATAGGTTATAGGTTAAGGTTAAGGTCTAGGTTTAGGTTAAAAGAATATGTTTTGGGATTTGAGAATACGTTTAGGTTAGGGTTATAAGTATAGGTTTAGGGTTAGCTTTTAGGATATAGGTTATAAGTATAGGTTATAGGTTAAGGTTAAGGTCAAGGTTTAGGTTATAGGTTAGGGTTTTGGGTTTTGAGAATAGATTTAGGTTATAAGTGTAGGTTATAGGTTTAGGGAGTGGGTAGGTTTAGCTTATAGGTTTTAGGATTTGAGAATAGTTTTTGGTTATAAGTGAATGTTATAGGTTTAGGGAGTGGGTAGGTTTAGGTTATAGGTTTAGGATTTGGGATTTGAGAATAGGTTTAGGTTATAAGTATAAGTTTTAGTTGGGTTATAGGTTAAGGATTCATGATTTGAGTTTAGGTTAAGGTTATAATTTTAGGTTAAGGTTACAATTATCGGCTTTAGGTTAAGGTTAAGGTCTAGGTTTAGGTTAAAAGTATAAGTTTTGGTATATGAGAATAGGTTTAGGTTAAGGTTATAAGTATATGTTTTGGATTAGGTTTTAGGTTATAGGTTAGGTTATGGGTTTTAGGTTAAGGTTAAGGTCTCGTTTTAGGTTATAGGTTAGGGTTTTGGGATTTGAGAATAGGTTTAGGTTAAGGTTATAAGTTTAGGTTTAGGTTATAGGTATAGGGAATGGTTTAGGGTATAGGTATTGGTTTTGGGATTTAAGAATAGGTTTTGGTTATAAGTGTAGGTTATAGGTTTATGGAATGGTTAGGTTTAGGTTAAAAGTTTTGGGATTTGAGAATAGGTTTACTTTATAAGTATAGGTTTTAGTTGGGTTATAGGTTAAGGTTTAGGGATTTGAATTTAGGTTAAGGTTGTAAGTTTAGGTTAAGATTACAATTATAGGTTATAGGTTAAGGTTAAGGTCTAGGGTTTTGTAACATCTCGAAAATCGGGGGTCGAGGATAAACTCTACTTCCGAGTTCCAGAACATCACTTATGCAACATAGATAATGATAAATGCATGTTGTCTATAAAATGACATTAAACAAGATTGAGACTAAGACAAAACAACATATCATACTCCAAAGATAGTTAAATTAGCAAGCGAAAGACTGTGATAAATACATAAAATATATAATTAATTGTAAGTCTCCTTAGTGTGAGCATGCTATCAGGTTAATTGGATACATGTATACTCCAAAAATGGAAAGAAAAGAATATACTTGAGTGCTCCAAAAATATAAAATGACAAGTGTCAAGGCGTCTAATCAACCTCCCTGTAATCCCATCGATCAGAACACACATAAAGGAGGGATCCTCCTCATCATCATACAAGTTCGGCTCCACTTCACAAGCAGCGCCATCATCTGCAACTACAAACGGGTCTGGTGGGTGTCCGGAAACACCATCCCATAACGTAGGAGTGAGTGATCAACTCAGTGAAATAATAGAGCAAGGATTAACATGTTATCAAATCAATCATGCGTTAATAGTAAAGCAAACAATCAAACATTCCTAGATACTGTTGTTAATGCATGCATGAAATGACATGATGGATGCCCTCACCGACATACTCCGCCATTCGACACCATCTTACGCCCGCGACATGCTTTCTTCCCGCAGTGCTTCACATCTTTCAGGCACATGCAATGCGATATGGATAATGATTACCAAGTTGTTATTAGTCCTTTTCATACAGCAGGATTGGAAAACTAAGGTACCTTCCTTATATCAATCCCAACACAGATCCTGTCTAGGGTCGTCACTCCTAGTAATCTCATACGATGTTATATTTGTAGGTTACTGCAAGGGCTGCTAGGGCTGTTGCTCGCACTCGTTGCACCGCTCCCCCATCACCTTATCATTACATGCCTAATGTACTCTTTTCGCTACAGAAGGGTCGTCGCCTCCTACAGACTCAGAAAATGCTCGCGGTCACTACAAAGGGCTCGTCACGTGATCAGTGTAGGCCGACAACAAGAATATAGTGTCTCATACCACCATAATTTGTTCACGAGTCTGGGTTGCTCACTGGTCACTACGGGGAGGTTTGTGGCCCCAGTGTAGGCCGACAGCTCGACCACGTTGTCCCATACCACCATGTCCGGCTCATGAGTCTTTATGGATCAAGGTACCATGGTTAACAGCGTTTCCAATGGTAAGTTTAGTACCCTAGGTTCAAGCAGTTATGACTCATACATGGTGAACACACAATGGCCAGTCGGGTTATTTGACGGGCTCGACTAGTACGAGCGTATTTCAAGCTGAGCGACATGAAGTGCATAAAACACTTCGTGTGGCCTAACCACTGCCGCCAACTCAAAACACGACTCGCGTTCATCGACGCGTCCTTCGTGAAAAATAGAAGCCAACCACGAATTCAATCCATTACCGACTGCCTGGACTAATGTATAGCTCCAAACATTTGAATATCAACATCAGTAATCATATGAGAGTAACAGAAATGAAATACAACAATGTAAGCATGTTGACACATGTTATAACATACAACTTAAGCAAATCATCCAACACATGCATTTCATGTATATAATGAAATCAATACATATAGCCAACATGATGGAAATCATTTACATCAGCATATTACTTGAGAATTCAATCACAAAACTCATTCACAACACCATCTACTCAATACATACTAATACAAACATTTATACAAACACTTAGCCTACACACTTTAGTCTACATAGCGTATGTCGACTCAAAGTGCTCATTTGGGAGAATCTCTTCGCCAAAAAAATCATGCACGCATTCTTAATATCCTAACATGACAAATAATCATGGCAAACATTTCAGTAAAATGTGGATGTAAACAGTATTTCTTACAAATGATTAAAATGCCCTAAATCTCATATTTTCCATACGTTTACGAAACGGAAAACGGACAGCATATTCTACATGTCAAACGGCTTTGCCGTCGATAATCTACTATTAAACAACATTGAAAGCTTTGAAATCAGTCAATCAAAGCGTCTAAAATCCTCACCTTTTGCCCTAAACGCGTATCAGTTCGGATAGGATGTATACGCTTCGTCACCGGCATAAATGCGACCAATGCACAAGATACATCAGCTACTTCGCTGCTTGTATTGATAGAATCCTTAAAAAAGCCAGAGGGTAGGGTTTTCTTATCTAGAACGAAGTTGGAATCACCAGAATAGCGATGTAGGTGGGTAGCTTTGGCACGTGGAGCAGCATGGAAGAATCCCTGGAGAAATCATCAGCTTCTCCCTCACTTTCTCTTTCTTTTCTCTCCTCTCTCCTAGGGTTTCCCCAAATTCGTATGGGTTAGAAGGCTAAGGGTTTAAGCCCCTTTTATAAGCCCAAATATGACCAAACTAGACTCCAAGTCAAGGTATACTTGGGTTATAGCCAAATCGGGACTTTTCCAATCCAAAAGAGCGTTTCGAGAGGTCCCCCGGCCGAACGCGGTCGGACTTAAGCTCATGCGTATCGGATCTTGCTCACCCGAAGTTTTCAGACCGGTATAGTTCCCAGATCGCACGGGGCAGTCCAGTTTCAGTTCAGCGGTCACGGAGAATCGATCGAGGATTCCAAGTACACTAACCTGAATGAGAAATGTTTCCTGATCCGAGGGTGTAATTGGGTCAGATTCCGACGGTCTGAATGCTTATACTGATCCCGCAAATGAAACGTGCCAAATTTATTTAAATCCCATTTAATTTTAAATGAATTTCACTCTTTCTCACACTCCCTGATCTAAGCTCAATGAAATAGCCTCAGAGCATCGGTTGGGCTTGATTTTCGAAACGATTGTCAAGTCTAGCTAAGCGGTCATAACGGTCTAAGATTGTAGGTATCGGACTTTCGACGCGCGGTCTAGATCTAATACAAAGTTTCAAAGGGTTCCTGAGAACAAACCGGTTTAGAGTTTGATCCTGGATTTTAGGGTAACGTACAGTCAACGATTCTAGAGGTTTTGGGTCTTATAGATTGTATTTAAAGCGGTTGGTGCTAATTTCACAAGTAATCTAGTGTGGCGCTGTCTAATTCACGTTAAATTCTAAAGAATTAGGTTCTACATGATTTCTTTGGCTTTGGAATTGGGTTCTGAGAGGTTACTAAGGTGTTATGGTCGACCCATTGCCTAAGGACGTCTAATCCCAGGTTGGCAAAAATTCAGAGTGTTACAATCTACCTCCCTTAAAATAAAATTTTATCCCCGAAATTGGCTAAGGGTAATGAGTACTTAAAGAGACTTCTGTATTGACATTCTAAGGAAGGTTCAAATCCTATTTAATGACTTAACCTTACATATAACCTAAATCAACTGTTTCGATCCTGGGCCAGTGGGGAAGGGACTAACCACACTTCCACTCCGCCACTCTGAACTAATGGTTGCATTGGCTGACCTAACTAGATTGGGCTCAAAATGTTCTACCCCCTTAAAACTTAGTTCTACTTAAGGTTCAAGAATCTATTCCTCGATCCGTATATCGGAACGAGCTGTAACTTAAGGGCTATCTTTAACATGAAATGGAAAATAACCTCTCACTACATTTGTCTTCCTTTGCTAACGATGCGTTCTATGGCATTGGTACCTATGATTATAAAAAGGAGCTGAAATGATGGGTGTTGTGGTTGATTTCAAGGACAGATGTGAGCTTGTGGCAAGAGGTCTAATCTCTATTGGCTGTATGTCCTCAACATTTTTCAAAGGCAAAACAATAACTTTTGGTTGTAAGTGGTCGAGCCAACACGGAAGAAAAGTTATGTAATGGGTCTGAGACGGATACGTTGAACCTTCTGTCTTATCGGGACAGAAAACTCATTATATCAGTTCTTAATCCGAGTCGATGCCGATCTTCTGCTTGATCAGAGCATTGGATTCATTGGTAACTACCAGGATTAAGAAGTCAATTCAAACCGCGAATACCTCGCTTATATACAGTTCCCTTACTCTGCATTTCCGAATGCAATAAGTCCTTGGGGAAGGCAATTCAAAGGGGCGTGCTATTTTATTCTTAGTTCAATCTTAGGGATTTGTAAGTTTTCCCTGGGAGTGAATGGTTCTAAGTTAAAATAACTTTCCTAAGGGTTATAACAGAGGTCTATAAGTATTAAGGGAATCTATCGAAGGAATGAGGTTCTACTCCAACCAAATCTAACCTACTATTCCTTAGCATATACAGGTTTTACACTACTTAAGGTAACTAATAGACTAGTCTGTAACCCCAAGCCTGAGCTTATTCGCTAAATGGTTTCAAACCATTTCTAATACAGGGAATTATTCTATCGCTTAGGGTCAAGATTGTCTAAATGAAATTGGAATTCCTATATCGTCAGATTTTCTAAATCTAGGAGTACCAACTCTAGGTCCAAAACGCCAAGGGCCTATATGGCCAGTGGTCTCAGGTTGTGTTATAATGGACTGCTTTCCTACCCTCACCTAGAATTGGGAGTGACATGTTTAGTAGGTGGGTGGGTTAGGATTCAGAACAATTTCATGGGCTTTGGAAAATGGATCTTGCGTTGGAAAGCGTGAGATGTAGCATAGCAATACACAATCCCTCAAGCATTCCACACACTTCATAGTAAAAGGGTCTGCATGCATCTCATTAAATCCAAAATTTGTCACAATACAAGAGATATATCCTTACATGCATCATGACAAGAAACACATGGGAAACTAAGTTAGCCAAGGCTACAACTGCAACATAAAGCAACTACTAAGCCTTCTCAGGCTCTCACACAGAAAGCAGGAAACAAACTAACTACTGTCATCTGAAAACATAATCACTAGTCCGAGTCTGGTGATGGAGGAGGGGCACCCTTATCCTGCAGACAACACAGGATGACCTTCAAGGTGCGAGTCACCTTGCTAAACTTTCGCTTCATAACGGCCTTGGTATCTTCAAGATCTTGTTTCACCTTAGCCCGAAGTTCTTGGACTTTTCATCGCAAAGCAACCTGACTCTCCTCAAGTCGGGCTATGTGAGCATCCCTAGTAGCTCGAGTTGCAGGAGGAGGGCTCTCATCAGTATCCTGAGCCTCCTCTTCCTCTTCTTCCTGGACTTCTTCCTCTATTTCTGCCCCAACTTCTTCTTCACTAGCATCCTCTGCGCTATCATACTCGCCCTCACTGTCATCATCAAGCTGAGCCTCACGCTGTCGAGGCCCTATCTTCGTCTGGTTCATGGTAGCCTCATCAATGAAGTGAATCGGCACAGGCATCTCTGGCCCAAGTTTGTAAGCAAACTCAAGCGCGATCTTACATATGAGTCGGCCAAAGGGAAGTGACTCATATGTTCTTCTCGATTTCGCTATGAGGACGATCTGTCGCAACACAAAGGTGATCATGCACACATTCTCTCCCTGGCCCACCAGATAAAGAAAATTGACCATGAGACACGTACATTCACTGCGGTTGGTCGACCTGGGAAACACATTGAACATGAAAATGTGGTGCAATAGGTGAAAATCATCCGACATCTGGGACGCTAAAAGGCTCTTGTTACGCTGCCATGGAAACAAACCACCACATAGGAACCTAGTGCAGCGATTACGCTCACGAACACTCTTCAGATTCTTAGCGCTCGGATGTACCTCGCTAAGAGGCACCTTCAGAAGTCGAGCTATCAGCTGAACATCGATCGTGGCTTCCCAGTCTCTATCAAAGGGGATCTTGAACAGCAATGGCTCCAACGTAGGAGCCCGGATATGAGCACAGAATGCATGAATAGTGCTCACGTTCGCACGAGACTGGGCTTCAAAGAGCGAACCCAGCTGACAGCTTCAATGCGTTCAAACAATAGAAATTCACCAAAGAGCCGCCCATCCACATGCGCCTCAAACAGAACCTTGCGATCAGTATACACACCGTGAGCCAAGTCTGCCAACAGTGATCGCCCTATGTGAGCACGGGGATCCAAATCCCTCTTTGTATGAAACTCACGAGCGGCACTTGGACTTCTGGCTGCGCTTGAGTATACATAGCAAGGTTAAGGTCTAGGTTTAGGTTATAGGTTATGGTTTTGGGATTTGAGAATAGGTTTAGGTTAAGGTTATAAGTTTAGGTTTAGGTTATAGGTATAGGGAATGGTTTAGGGTATAGGTATAGGTTTTGGGATTTAAGAATAGGTTTAGGTTATAAGTGAAGGTTATAGGTTTAGGGAATGGTTAGGTTTAGGTTATAAGTTTTAGAATTTGAGAATATGTTTACGTTATAAGTATAGGTTTTAGTTGGGTTATAGGTTAAGGTTTAGGGATTTGAATTTAGGTTAAGGTTGTAAGTTTAGGTTAAGGTTACAATTATATGTTATAGGTTAAGGTTAAGGTCTAGGTTTAGGTTATAAGTTTTGAGATTTGAGAATACGTTTAGATTAAGGTTATAAGTATAGGTTTAGGGTTAGGTTTTAGGTTATAGGTTATAAGTATAGGTTATAGGTTAATGTTAAGGTCTAGGTTTAGGTTATAAGTTAGGGTTTTCAGATTTGATAATAGGTTTAGGATAAGGTTACAAGTTTAGGTTTAGGTTATAGGTATAAGTTTAGGTTTAGGGTAGAGGTATAGGTTTTGGGATTTGAGAATAGGTTTTGGTTATAAGTGTAGGTTATAGGTTTAGGGAATGCATATTTTTAGTTTATAGGTTTTGAGATTTGAGAATAGTTTTAGGTTATAAGTCAAGGTTATAGGTTTAGGGAGTGGGTAGGTTTACGTTATAGGTTTAGGTTTAGGGAGTGGGTAGGTTTACGTTATAGGTTTAGGTTTTGGGATTTGAGAATAGGTTTAGGTTATAAGTATAAGTTTTAGAAGGGTTATAGGTTAAGGATTAGAGATTTGAGTTTAGGTTAAGGTTGTAAGTTTTGGTTAAGGTTACAATTATAGGCAATAGGTTAAGGTTAAGGTCTACGTTTAGGTTAAAAGTATAAGTTTTTGGATTTGTGAATAGGTTTAGGTTAATGTTATAAGTATAGGTTTAGGGTTAGGTTTTAGGTTATAGGTTAGGTTATGGGTTTTAGGTTAAGGTTAAGGTCTAAGCTTAGGTTATAAGTTAGAATTTTGGGATTTGAGAATAGGTTTGGGTTAAGGTTATAAGTTTAGGTTTAGGTTATAGGAATAGGGAATGGTTTAGGGTATAGGTATAGGTTTTGGGATTTGAGAATAGGTTTAGGTTATAAGTGTAGGTTATAATTTTAGGGAATGGTTAGGTTTAGGTTATAAGTTTTGGGATTTGAGAATAGGTTTACGTTATAAGTATAGGTTTTAGTTGGGTTATAGGTTAAGGTTTAGGGATTTGTAAGTTTAGGTTAAGGTTACAATTTTAGGTTATATGTTAAGGTTAAGGTCTAGGTTTAGGTTAAAAGTATAAGTTTTGGGATTTGAGAATAGGTTTTGGTTAAGGTTATAAGTATAGGTTTAGGGTTAGGTTTTAGGTTATAGGTTATAAGTTTAGGTTATAGGTTTAGGTTAAGGTCTACGTTTAGGTTACAGGTTAGGGTTTTGGGATTTGAGAATAGGTTTAGGATAAGGTTTTAAGTTTAGGTTTAGGTTATAGGTATAAGTTTAGGTTAGGATTTGAGAATAGGTTTAGGTTATAAGTGTAGGTTATAGGTTTAGGGAGTAGGTAGGTTTAGCTTATAGGTTTTGGGATTTGAGAATAGTTTTATGTTATAAGTGAAGGTTATAGGTGTAGGGAGTGGGTAGGTTTAGGTTATAGGTTTATGTCTTGAGATTTGAGAATAGGTTTAGGTTATAAGTATAAGTTGTAGTTGGATTATAGGTTAAGGATTAGGGATTTGAGTTTAGGTTAAGGTTATGAGTTTAGGTTAAGGTTACAATTATCGGCTATAGGTTAAGGTTAAGGTCTAGGTTTAGGTTAAAAGTATAAGTTTTGGGATTTGAGAATAGGTTTAGGTTAAGGTTGTAAGTATAGGTTTTGGGTTAGGTTTTAGGTTATAGGTCAGGTTATGGGTTTTAGGTTAAGGTTAAGGTCTAGGTTTAGGTTATAGGTTAGGGTTTTGGGATTTGAGAATAGGTTTAGGTTAAGGTTATAAGTTTAGGTTTAGGTTATAGGTATAGGGAATGGTTTAGGGTATAGGTATAGGTTTGGGGATTTAAGAATAGGTATTGGATATAAGTATAGGTTATAGGTTTAGGGAATGGTTACGTTTAGGTTATAAGTTTTGGGATTTGAGAATAGGTTTAGGTTAACGTTATAAGTTTAGGTTTAGGTTATAGGTATAGGGAATGGTTTAGGGTATAGGTTTAGGTTTGAGGATTTAAGAATAGGTTTTGGATATAAGTATAGGTTATAGGTTTAGGGAATGGTTAGGTTTAGGTTATAAGTTTTGGGATTTGAGAATAGGTTTACATTATAAGTATACATTTTAGTTGGGTTATAGGTTAAGGTTTGGGGATTTGAGTTTAGGTTAAGGTTACAATTATAGGTTATAGGTTAAGGTTAAGGTCTAGGTTTAGGTTAAAAGTATAAGTTTTGGAATTTGAGAATAGGTTTAGATTAAGGTTGTAAGTATAGGTTTTGGGTTAGGTTTTAGGTTATAGGTTAGGTTATGGGTTTTAGGTTATGGTTAAGGTCTAGGTTTAGGTTATAGGTTAGGGTTTTTGGATTTGAGAATAAGTTTAGGTTAAGGTTATAAGTTTAGGTTTAGGTTATAGGTATAGTGAATGGTTTAGGGTATAGCTATAGGTTTGGGGATTTAAGAATAGGTTTTAGTTATAAGTGTAGGTTATAGGTTTAGGGAATGGTTAGGTTTAGGTTATAAGTTTTGGGATTTGAGAATAGGTTTACATTATAAGTATACATTTTAGTTGGGTTATAGGTTAAGGTTTAGGGATTTGAGTTTAGGTTAAGGTTACAATTATAGGTTATAGGTTAAGGTTAAGGTCTAGGTTTAGGTTAAAAGTATAAGTTTTGGGATTTGAGAATAGGTTTAGGTTAAGGTTATAAGTATAGGTTTAGGGTTAGGTTTTAGGTTATAGGTTATAAGTATAGGTTATAGGTTAATGTTAAGGTCTAGGTTTAGGTTATAGGTTAGGGTTTTGGGATTTGAGAATAGGTTTAGGATAAGGTTATAAGTTTCGGTTTAGGTTATAGGTATAAGTTTAGGTTTAGGGTAGAGGTATAGGTTTTGGGATTTGAGAATAGGTTTAGGTTATAAGTGTAGGTTATAGGTTTAGGGAGTGCGTATTTTTAGTTTATAGGTTTTGAGATTTGAGAATAGTTTTAGTTTATAAGTGAAGGTTATATGTTTAGGGAGTGGGTAGGTTTACGTTATAGATTTAGGTTTTGGGATTTGAGAATAGGTTTAGGTTATAAGTATAAGTTTTAGAAGGGTTATAGGTTAAGGATTAGAGATTTGAGTTTAGGTTAATGTTGTAAGTTTTGGTTAATGTTACAATTATAGGCAATAGGTTAAGGTTAAGGTATAGGTTTAGGTTAAAAGTATAAGTTTTTGGATTTGTGAATAGGTTTTGGTTAAGGTTATAAGTATAGGTTTAGGGTTAGGTTTTCGGTTATAGGTTAGGTTATGGGTTTTAGGTTAAGGTTAAGGTCTAAGCTTAGGTTATAAGTTAGAATTTTGGGATTCGAGAATAGGTTTGGGTTAAGGTTATAAGTTTAGGTTTAGGTTATAGGTATAGGGAATGGTTTAGGGTATAGGTATAGGTTTTGGGATTTGAGAATAGGTTTAGGTTATAAGTGTAGGTTTTAGGTTTAGGGAATGGTTAGGTTTAGGTTATAAGTTTGGGGATTTGAGAATTGGTTTACGTTATAAGTATAGGTTTTAGTTGGGTTATAGGTTAAGGTTTAGGGATTTGATTTAGATTAAGGTTGTAAGTTTAGGTTAAGGTTACAATTATAGGTTATATGTTAAGGTTAAGGTCTAGGTTTAGGTTAAAAGTTTAAGTTTTGGGATTTGAGAATAGGTTTAGGTTAAGGTTATAAGTATAGGTTTAGGGTTAGGTTTTAGGTTATAGGATATAAGTATAGGTTATAGGTTAAGGTTAAGGTCTAGGTTTAGGTTACAGGTTAGGGTTTTGGGATTTGAGAATAGGTTTAGGATAAGGTTTTAAGTTTAGGTTTAGTTTATAGGTATAAGTTTAGGTTGGGATTTGAGAATAGGTTTAGGTTATAAGTGTAGGTTATAGGTTTAGGGAGTAGGTAGATTTAGCTTATAGGTTTTGGGATTTGAGAATAGTTTTAGGTTATAAGTGAAGGTTATAGGTTTAGGGAGTGGGTAGGTTTAGGTTATAGGTTTATGTTTTGAGATTTGAGAATAGGTTTAGGTTATAAGTATAAGGTTTAGTTGGATTATAGGTTAAGGATTAGGGATTTGATTTTAGGTTAAGGTTACAATTATCGGCTATAGGTTAAGGTTAAGGTCTAGGTTTATGTTAAAAGTATAAGTTTTGGGATTTGAGAATAGGTTTAGGTTAAGGTTGTAAGTATAGGTTTTGGGTTAGGTTTTAGGTTTTAGGTCAGGTTATGGGTTTTAGGTTAAGGTTAAGGTTTAGGTTTAGGTTATAGGTTAGGGTTTTGGGATTTGAGAATAGGTTTAGGTTAAGGTTATAAGTTTAGGTTTAGGTTATAGGTATAGTTAATGGTTTTGTGTATAGGTATAGGATTGGGGATTTAAGAATGGGTTTTGGTTATAAGCGTAGGTTATAGGTTTAGGGAATGGTTAGGTTTAGGTTATAAGTTTTGGGAGAATAGGTTTACATTATAAGTATACATTTTAGTTGGGTTATAGGTTAAGGTTTAGGGATTTGAGTTTAGGTTAAGGTTACAATTATAGGTTATAGGTTGAGGTTAAGGTCTAGGTTTAGGTTAAAAGTATAAGTTTTGGGATTTAAGAATAGGTTTAGGTTAAGGTTGTAAGTATAGGTTTTGGGTTTGGTTTTAGGTTATAGGTTAGGTTATGGGTTTTAGGTTAAGGTTAAGGTCTAGGTTTAGGTTATACGTTAGGGTTTTGGGATTTGAGAATAGGTTTAGGTTAAGGTTATAAGTTTTGATTTAGGTTATAGGTATAGGGAATAGTTTAGGGTATAGGTATAGGTTTGGAGATTTAAGAATAGGTTTTGGTTATAAGTGTAGGTTATAGGTTTAGGGAATGGTTAGGTTTAGGTTATAAGTTTTGGGATTTGAGAATAGGTTTACATTATAAGTATACATTTTAGTTGGGTTATAGGTTAAGGTTTAGGGATTTGAGTTTAGGTTAAGGTTACAATTATAGGTTATAGGTTAAGGTTAAGGTTAAGGTCTAGATTTAGGTTAAAGGTATAAGTTTTGGGATTTGAGAATATGTTTAGGTTAAGGTTATAAGTATAGGTTTAGGGTTAGGTTTTAGGATATTGGTTATTAGTATCGGTTATAGGTTAAGTTTAAGGTCAAGGTTTATGTTATAGGTTTGGGTTTTTGGATTTGAGTATAGGTTTAGGATAAGGTTATAAGTTTTGGTTTAGGTTATAGGTATAAGTTTAGGTTTAGGGTATAGGTATAGGTTTTGGGATTTGAGAATAGGTTTAGGTTATAAGTGTAGGTTATAGGTTTAGGGAGTGGGTAGGTTTAGCTTATAGGTTTTGGGATTTGAGAATAGTTTTAGGTTATAAGTGAAGGTTATAGGTTTAGGGAGTGGGTAGGTTTAGGTTATAAGATTATGATTTGGGATTTGAGAATAGGTTTCGGTTCTAAGTATAAGTTTTAGTTGGGTTATAGGGTAAGATTAGGGATTTGAGTTTAGGTTATGGTTACAATTATATGCTATAGGTTAAGGTTAAGGTCTAGGTTTAGGTTAAAAGTATGAGTTTTGGGATTTGAGAATAGGTTTAGGTTAAGGTTATAAGTATAGGTTTAGGATTAGGTTTTAGGTTATTGGTTAGGTTATGGGTTTTAGCTTAAGGTTAAGGTCTAGGTTTAGGTTATAGGTTAGGGTTTTGGAATTTGAGAATAGGTTTAGGTTAAGGTTATAAGTTTAGGTTTAGGTTATAGGTATAGGGAATGGTTTAGGGTATAGGTATAGGTTTTACGATTTAAGAATAGGTTTTGGTTATAAGTGTAGGTTATAGGTTTAGGGAATGGTTAGGTTTAGGTTATAAGTTTTGGGATTTAAGAATAGGTTTACGTTATAACTATATGCTTTAGTTGGGTTATAGGTTAAGGATTAGGGATTTGAGTTTAGGTTAAGGTTGTAAGTTTAGGTTAAGGTTACGATTATAGGTTATAGGTTAAGGTTAAGGTCTAGGTTTATGTTAAAAGTATAAGTTTTAGGATTTAAGATTAGGTTTAGGTTAAGGTTATAAGTATAGGTTTAGGTTTAGGTTATAGGTTATAGGTTATAATTATAGGTTGTAGGTTAAGGTTAAGATCTAGGTTTAGGTTATAGGTTAGGGTTTTGGAATTTGAGAATAGGTTTAGGATAAGGTTATATGTTTAGGTTTAGGTTATAGGTATAAGTTTAGGTTTAGGGTATAGGTATAGGTTTTGGGATTTGAGAATATGTTTAGGTTATAAGTGTAGGTTATAGGTTTAAGGAGTAGGTTGGTTTAACTTGTAGGTTTTGGGATTTGAGAATAGGTTTTGGTTATAAGTGAAGATTATAGGTTTAGAGAGCAGGCAGGTTTAGGTTATAGGTTTAGGATTTGGGATTTGATAATAGGTTTAGGTTATAAGTATAAGTTTTAGTTGGGTTATAGGTTAAGGATTAGGGATTTGAGTTTAGGTTATGGTTACAATTATAGGATATAGGTTAAGGTTAAGGTCTAGGTTTAGGTTAAAAGTATAAGTTTTGAGTTTTGAGAATAGGTTTAGGTTAAGGTTATAAGTATAGGTTTAGGGTTAGGTTTTAGGTTATTGGTTAGGTTATGGGTTTTAGGTTAAGGTTAAGGTCTTGGTTTAGGTTATAGGTTAGGGTTTTGGGAGTTGGGAATAGGTTTATGTTAAGGTTATAAGTTTAGGTTTAGGTTATAGGTGAAGGGAATGGTTTAGGGTATGTAAGTGTTATGATTTCATATCCCTTTGGTTGTCAAATTTTGGTGGTTCCAAAACCTATATCTATGTCTTGTATATCTTGTGTTTCATGTTTTAGACTATTCATTACTTCAAGACTTTGTATTTCAAGACAAGAACTTAAATGAAGAAAGTTTCAAGTCATGGATGAAGAATTCAAGAATAGAAGACTCCAAGTATGCATGTTCAAGATTTTAACAAGTACAAGTATAGAAGAAGACTTTGTCAACTCAAGAAAGGATCAAGCTTGAGAAGGCCTACTACAAGATTTGTAAATTCTCAAGCTTCTCTTAAGGGTCATCTGAGTGTACAGACTATCAATGTCCATCTCACTTTTAAGGTTTGTTTGACCTTAGATTGACCTTAGGATGGGCTTTACTGTAGGTCATTCTGGACACATAATTCATATATCTTAAATATGCTTGAACGGGCTGTTCTAAGATCAGTCCTAACTCTGCTACGACCAGTCTTATGTTTTTCAGGACCAGTCCTAAGTTGTTAAAGATTTTTAGATTTTTCTGGTTGTCCTACGACCAGTCATGTGAGCTGTACGACTCGTCCTTTGACCAGTCTTAGTCCTACAACTCAAACTCCATCAACTAAACTGGGGGTCATATGACCAGTCGAAGGTGGGCCACGACCGGTCGTAGGCTACCCAGGAACAATCATGGAACAATTAATCCTTATCCCGCGGAAATCTTTGAAAATCTTTGAAGCTACGACCAGTCCTAGGATCCTAAGACCAGTCGTAGATGAGATTTTTTAGGCTATAAATAGTGCACGAACTTCAGAGTTTTAACATAGAATTCAATTCAATTCAAGAAATCTTTAGGCTATACTCTGAGATAAGTTTGTGTTTATTTTTAAGCTACTTTATGATCATTTAATATTCCTTTTGTTAGCTTATTTCTTATTTGTTTTGATCTACATTCCAATCTTATTTGAAAGGAGAATTTCTGATATTCCTTCTTCTTGGATTCAAAATCAAATAGAACTAGCCCTTTTGATTTAAAATCAATTAGACTTAGAACCATTCTTAAAGTGAGTATTGAACTTTGAACGTTTAATCAAACTTCTACTCCGATTGGTTCTACCGGGCTACTTCAAAAGAAGATTCAGGTATTTTACATTTGTTGAATTTACTTTCTTTGGTTTTGTTTGAGATTTGTTAGAAAAATCTCATTGAGTGGTTATCTGAGGAGAGCCAGAAAAATCAGATTGTGTGGGTTTTTGGATTGTGTAAGCCCGTGATAAAAAGATACAATTGTGAAGGTTTTAGGTGAACCTGTGAAACCTATTTTGATAGTGCATGCGAATATCTCCTGTGTGAGGATATTAGGAGTGGAGTAGCATTCTGTGTGGTTGTTGGATAACAGTTGGTGTACACACAGGCGAACCACTATATATTGTTGTGTTGTAGATGTGCTTTATTCTTTCATTTCTTTATTCATTCAGTTTTATGGATTGTATTTGTGGATGAATGTTGTAATAACTTAGGATTTATTTCTGCAAGTTATTTTGGTTTCCTTGCTTCCTATTCCTCATTGGTTTGAGATTTAAAGGACGTTCTAGAAATAAGGTTGTCCTACCTTAAACCTTTGGTTTTTGGTGTAAGGTTGTCCGTATAACTGATATAGTATCATTCTCTTAATTCAACACTGTGCTTTATTTCTTTTATTATTTCGTTGTTATAAGTTTTATTTGGCATAACCCTATTCACCCCCCCTCTAGGGCATATAGCTAGGCCCTTTCAGGGTATAGGTATAGGTTTTGGCATTTGAGAATAGGTTTAGGTTATAAGTATAGGTTATAGGTTTAGGGAATGGTTAGGTTTAGGTTATAGGTTTTGGGATTTGAGAATAGGTTTAGGTTATAAGTATAGGTTATAGGTTTAGGAAATGGTTAAGTTTAGGTTATAGGTTTTAGGATTTGAGAGTAGCTTTAGGTTATAAGTATAGGTTTTAGTTGGGTTATAGGTTAAGGTTTAGGGATTTCAGTTTAGGTTAAGGTTGTAAGTTTAGGTTAAGGTTACAATTATAGGCTATAGGTTAAGGTTAAGGTCTAGGTTTAGGTTAAAAGTATAAGTTTTAGGATTTGAGAATACGTTTAGGTTAAGGTTATAAGTATAGGTTTAGGGTTAGGTTTTGGGTTATAGGTTATAAGTATAAGTTATAGGTTAAGGTTAAGGTCTAGGTTTAGGTTATAGCTTAGGGTTTTGGGATTTGAGAATAGGTTTAGGTTAAGGTTATAAGTTTAGGTTTAGGTTATAGGTATAAGTTTAGGTGTAGGGTATAGGTATAGGTTTTGGGATTTGAGAATTGGTTTAGGTTATAATTGTAGGTTATAGGTTTAGGGACTGGGTAGGTTTAGGTTATAGGTTTTGAGATTTGAGAATAGTTTTAGGTTATAAGTAAAGGTTATAGGTTTAGAGAGTGGGTAGGTTTAGGATATAGGTTTAGGTTTTGGGATTTGAGAATAGGATTAGGTTATAAGTATAAGTTTTAGTTGGGTTATATGTTAAGGATTAGGGATTTGAGTTTAGGTTAAGGTTACAATTATAGGCTATAGGTTAAGGTTAAGGTCTAGGTTTAGGTGAAAAGTATAAGTTTTGGGAATTGAGAATAGGTTTAGGTTAAGGTTATCAGTATAGGTTTAGGGTTAGGTTTTAGGTTATAGGTTAGGTTATGGGTTTTACGTTAAGGTTGAGGTCTAGGTTGGCTAGGATTTTGGGATTTGAGAATAGGTTTAGGTTAAGGTTATAAGTTTAGGTTTAGGTTATAGGTATAGGGAATGGTTTAGGGTATAGGTATAAGTTTTGGAATTTGAGAATAGGTTTAGGTTATAAGTGTAGGTTATAGGTTTAGGGAATGCTTAGGTTTAGGTTATAGGTTTTGGGATTTGAGAATAGATTTAGGTTATAAGTATAGGTTTTAGTTGGGTTATAGGTTAAGGTTTAGGGATTTGAGTTTAGGTTAAGGTTGTAAGTTTAGGTTAAGGTTACACTTATAGGCTATAGGTTAAGGTTAAGGTCTAGGTTTAGGTTAAAAGTATAAGTTTTGGGATTTGAGAATAGGTTTAGGTTAAGGTTATTAGTATAGGTTTAGGGTTAGGTTTTAGGTTATAGGTTATAAGTATAGGTTATAGGTTAAGGTTAAGGTCCAGGTTTAGGATATAGGTTAGGGTGTTGGGATTCGAGAATAGGTTTAGGTTAAGCTTATAAATTTAGATTTAGGTTATAGGTATAAGTTTAGGTTTAGGGTATAGGTATAGGTTTTGGGATTTGAGAATTGGTTTAGGTTATAAGTGTAGGTTATAGGTTTAGGGACTGGGTAGGTTTAGGTTATAGGTTTTTAGATTTGAGAATAATTTTAGGTTATAAGTGAAGGTTATAGGTTTAGACAGTGGGTAGGTTTAGGATATAGGTTTAGATTTTGGGATTTAAGAATAGGTTTAGGTTATAAGTTTTAGTTGGGTTATATGTTAAGGATTAGAGATTCGAGTTTAGGTTAAGGTTACAATTATAGGCTATAGGTTAAGGATAAGGTCTAGGTTTAGGTTAAAAGTATAGGTTTTGGGAATTAAGAATAGGTTTAGGTTAAGGTTATCAGTATAGGTTTAGGGTTAGGTTTTAGGTTATAGGTTAGGTTATGGGTTTTAGGTTAAGGTTGAGGTGTAGGTTTAGGTTATAGGTTAGGGTTTTGGGATTTGAGAATAGGTTTAGGTTAAGGTTGTAAGTTTAGGTTTAGGTTATATGTATAGGGAATGGTTTAGGGTAAAGGTATAGGTTTTGGGATTTGAGAATAGGTTTAGGTTATAAGTGTAGGTTATAGGTTTAGGGAATGATTAGGTTTAAGTTATAGGTTTTGGGATTTGAGAATAGGTTTAGGTTACAAGTATAGGTTTTAGTTGGGTTATAGGTTAAGGTTTAGGGATTTGAGTTTAGGTTAAGGTTACACTTATAGGCTATAGGTTAAGGTTAAGGTCTAGGTTTAGGTTAAAAGTATAAGTTTTGGGATTTGAGAATAGGTTTTGGTTAAGGTTATAAGTATAGGTTTAGGTTTAGGTTTTAGGTTTTAGGTTATAAGTATAGGTTATAGGTTAAGGTTAAGGTCCAGGTTTAGGATATAGGTTAGGGTTTTGGGATTTGAGAATAGGTTTAGGTTAAGGTTATAAGTTTAGGTTTAGGTTATAGGTATAAGTTTAGGTGTAGGGTATAGGTATAGGTTTTGGGATTTGAGAATTGGTTTAGGTTATAATTGTAGGTTATAGGTTTAGGGACTGGGTAGGTTTAGGTTATAGGTTTTGAGATTTGAGAATAGTTTTAGGTTATAAGTGAAGGTTATAGGTTTAGAGAGTGGGTAGGTTTAGGATATAGGTTTAGGTTTTGGGATTTGAGAATAGGATTAGGTTATAAGTATAAGTTTTAGTTGGGTTATATGTTAAGGATTAGGGATTTGAGTTTAGGTTAAGGTTACAATTATAGGCTATAGGTTAAGGTTAAGGTCTAGGTTTAGGTGAAAAGTATAAGTTTTGGGAATTGAGAATAGGTTTAGGTTATGGTTATCAGTATAGGTTTAGGGTTAGGTTTTAGGTTATAGGTTAGGTTATGGGTTTTACGTTAAGGTTGAGGTCTAGGTTGGCTAGGATTTTGGGATTTGAGAATAGGTTTAGGTTAAGGTTATAAGTTTAGGTTTAGGTTATAGGTATAGGGAATGGTTTAGGGTATAGGTATAAGTGTTGGAATTTGAGAATAGGTTTAGGTTATAAGTGTAGGTTATAGGTTTAGGGAATGCTTAGGTTTAGGTTATAGGTTTTGGGATTTGAGAATAGGTTTAGGTTATAAGTATAGGTTTTAGTTGGGTTATAGGTTAAGGTTTAGGGATTTGAGTTTAGGTTAAGGTTGTAAGTTTAGGTTAAGGTTACACTTATAGGCTATAGGTTAAGGTTAAGGTCTAGGTTTAGGTTAAAAGTATAAGTTTTGGGATTTGAGAATAGGTTTAGGTTAAGGTTATTAGTATAGGTTTAGGGTTAGGTTTTAGGTTATAGGTTATAAGTATAGGTTATAGGTTAAGGTTAAGGTCCAGGTTTAGGATATAGGTTAGGGTGTTGGGATTCGAGAATAGGTTTAGGTTAATCTTATAAATTTAGATTTAGGTTATAGGTATAAGTTTAGGTTTAGGGTATAGGTATAGGTTTTGGGATTTGAGAATTGGTTTAGGTTATAAGTGTAGGTTATAGGTTTAGGGACTGGGTAGGTTTACGTTATAGGTTTTTAGATTTGAGAATAATTTTAGGTTATAAGTGAAGGTTATAGGTTTAGACAGTGGGTAGGTTTAGGATATAGGTTTAGATTTTGGGATTTAAGAATAGGTTTAGGTTATAAGTTTTAGTTGGGTTATATGTTAAGGATTAGAGATTCGAGTTTAGGTTAAGGTTACAATTATAGGCTATAGGTTAAGGATAAGGTCTAGGTTTAGGTTAAAAGTATAAGTTTTGGGAATTAAGAATAGGTTTAGGTTAAGGTTATCAGTATAGGTTTAGGGTTAGGTTTTAGGTTATAGGTTAGGTTATGGGTTTTAGGTTAAGGTTGAGGTCTAGGTTTAGGTTATAGGTTAGGGTTTTGGGATTTGAGAATAGGTTTAGGTTAAGGTTGTAAGTTTAGGTTTAGGTTATAGGTATAGGGAATGGTTTAGGGTATAGGTATAGGTTTTGGGATTTGAGAATAGGTTTAGGTTATAAGTGTAGGTTATAGGTTTAGGGAATGATTAGGTTTAAGTTATAGGTTTTGGGATTTGTGAATAGGTTTAGGTTATAAGTATAGGTTTTAGTTGGGTTATAGGTTAAGGTTTAGGGATTTGAGTTTAGGTTAAGGTTGTAAGTTTAGGTTAAGGTTACACTTATAGGCTATAGGTTAAGGTTAAGGTCTAGGTTTAGGTTAAAAGTATAAGTTTTGGGATTTGAGAATAGGTTTAGGTTAAGGTTATAAGTATAGGTTTAGGGTTAGGTTTTAGGTTATAGGTTATAAGTATAGGTTATAGGTTAAGGTTAAGGTCCAGGTTTAGGATATAGGTTAGGGTTTTGGGATTTGAGAATAGGTTTAGGTTAAGCTTATAAGTTTAGGTTTAGGTTATAGGTATAAGTTTAGGTTTAGGGTATAGGTATAGGTTTTCGGATTTGAGAATTGGTTTAGGTTATAAGTGTAGGTTATAGGTTTAGGGAGTGCATAGGTTTAGGTTATAGGTTTTGAGATTTGAGAATAGTTTTAGGTTATAAGGGAAGGTTATAGGTTTAGAGAGTGGGTAGGTTTAGGTTTTGGGATTTGAGAATAGGTTTAGGTTATAAGTATAAGTTTTAGGTGGGTTATAGGTTAAGCATTAGGGATTTGAGTTTAGGGTAAGGTTGTAAGTTTAGGTTAAGGTTATAATTATAGGCTATAGGTTAAGGTTAAGGTCTAGGTTTTGGTTAAAAGTATAAGTTTTGGGATTTGAGAATAGGTTTAGGTTAAGGTTATAAGCATAGGTTTAGGGTTAGGTTTTAGGTTATAGGTTAGGTTAAGGGTTTTAGGTTAAGGTTAAGGTCTCGGTTTAGGTTATAGGTTAGGGTTTTGGGATTTGAGAATAGGTTTAGGTTAAGGTTATAAGTTTAGGTTTAGGTTAT
This sequence comes from Magnolia kwangsiensis, assembly GCA_037074715.1. Taxonomy (NCBI): domain Eukaryota; kingdom Viridiplantae; phylum Streptophyta; class Magnoliopsida; order Magnoliales; family Magnoliaceae; genus Magnolia; species Magnolia kwangsiensis. Next base: position 158,752,143 of record CM073572.1, read on the forward strand.
AGGTATAGGGAATGGTTTAGGATATAGGTATAGGTTTTGGGATCTTTGAATATGTTTAGGTTATAAGTGTAGGTTATAGGTTTAGGGAATGGTTAGGTTTAGGTTATACGTTTTGGGATTTGAGAATAGTTTTAGGTTTAAGTTTAGAAAATCGGGTTCAAGTTCGGGATCGGGCTTAGGTTTGGGCTATAAGTATAGGTTTTGGGATTTGAGAATACGTTAAGGTTTAGGGTATAGGTTTTGGGATTTGAGAATTTTTTAAGGTTTAGGTTATAGGTTTTGGGATTTGAAAATAGGTTATAGGTTTAGGTTTATGAAATCGGGTTCGGGTTCGGGTTCGGGATCGTGCTTAGGTTTGGGCTATAAGTATAGGTTTTGGGATTTGAGAATAGGTTAAGTTTTAGGGTATAGGTTTTGGGATTTGAGAATAGGTTAAGGTTTAGGTTTAGGAAATCAGGTTCGGGTTTGGGATCGGGCTTAGGTTTGGGTAATAGGTATAGGTTTTGGGATTCGAGAATAGGTTTAGGTTATAAGTGTAGGTTATAGGTTTAGGGGATGGTTAGGTTTTGGTTATATGTTTTAGGATTTGAGAATAGTTTTAGGTTATAAGTTTAGGGAATGTTTAGGTTTAGGGTATCGGTATAGGTTTTGCGATTTGAGAATAGGTTTAGGTTATAAGTGTAGGTTATGGGTTTAGGGAATGGGTAGGTTTAGGTTATAGGTTTTGGAATTTAAGAATAGGTTATAGGTTTAGGTTTAGTAAATCAGGTTCGGGTTCAGGATCGGGCTTAAGTTTGGATTATACGTATAGGTTTTGAGATTTGAGAATAGGTTAAGGTTTAGGGTATAGTTTTTGGGATTTGAGAATAGGTTAAGGTTTAGGTTTAGGAAAACGGGTTCGGGTTCGGGATCGAGCTTGGGTTTGGGTTATAGGTATAGGTTTTGGGATTTGAGAATAGGTTTAGGTTAAGGTTATGAGTATACGTTTAGGTTATAGGTTAAGGTTTAGGTTTAGGGTAAGGGATAGGTTTTGAGATTTGAGAATAGTTTTAGGTTATAAGTGTAGGTTATAGGTTTAGGGTGTGGTTAGGTTTGGGTTATAGGTTTTGAGATTAGAGAATAAGTTAAGGTTTAGGTTTAGGAAATCGGGTTCGGGTTTGGAATCGGGCTTGGGTTTGGGTTATAGGTATAGGTTTTGAGATTTGAGAATAGGTTTAGGTTTGGGTTAAGGTTATAAGTTTAGGTTTAGGTTATGAGTATAGGTTATAGGTTAAGATAAAGGTTTAGGTTTAGGTTATACGTATAAGTTTTAGGATTTGAGAATAGGTTTAGGTTATAAGTATAGGTTTAGGGTGGGTTATAGGTTAAGTTTTAGGGATTTGAGTTTAGGTTAAGGTTTAGGTTTAGGTTAAGGTTATAAGTTTAGGTTTAGGTTATAAGTATTGGTTATAGGTTATAAGTATAGGTTTAGGTTGGGTTATAGGTTAAGGTTTAGGGATTTGAGTTTAGGGTAAGGTTTAGGTTTAGGTTATAAGTTTAGGTTTTGGGATTTGAGAATAGGTTTAGGTTATAAGTATAGGTTTAGGGTGGGTTATAGGTTAAGGTTTAGGGATTTGAGTTAAGGGTGTGGTACCTGCAATTACAGATATAAAAAAGATATAAACACGGCCTGTCCAAATGGTCAGGCCCTTCCAATGTTGTTCATAGAAAATGGACAGCTTCATCATGGTCATAACAGCGGTTCCGACCTTCTAGGGATCCCCGCTCATCCGGATAGCTCTGATGCACATCCGGGTAAGCTCCATTAATTTCAAGCTAATACAAAAATACGGCCTGTCCAAATGGTCAGTCCCTCCCAATGCTGTCCATGGGAAAGGGACAACTTCATCATGGTCATAACAGCGGTTCTCACCTTCCACGGACCCCCGCTCATTCAGATAGCTACGACGCACATCCAGGTATGCTCCATTAATTTCGAGCTAATACAAAAATACGGCCTGCCCAAATGGTCAGGCCCTCCCAATGCTGTCCATAGGAAATGGACAGCTTCATCATGGTTATAACAGCGGTTCCCACCTTCCAGGGACCCCCGCTCATCCGGATAGCTCCGATGCACATCCGGGTATGCTCTATTAATTTCAAGCTAATGCAAAAATACGGCCTGTCCAAATGGCCAGGCCCTCCCAATGCTGTCCATAGGAAATAAACGGCTTCATCATGGTCATAACAGCGGTTCCCACCTTCCACAGACTCCCTCTCATCCGAATATCTCTGACTCACATCCGGGTATGCTCCATTAATTTCGAGCTAATACAATTAAATCCTAAATTACTTACTCATCCAAGGTTGGATACATTGTAATACTTTCATATTCTCATTTAAACGTCCACGCTGAAAATCCGGTAGCATCTCCCCATGCCTCTCCAGATAAGTTGATCTTACGTTACATTCTGATGCCAAATATCTAAAACAATATAAAGATATTTGGCATTGGATGCGGAACGGAAGAAACATATCTAGAGAGAAACGAGGAGATAGACCACGGATCAAGCATGAACATTTAAATAGATTATATGAAAGCATACTATCCATCTAACCTTGAACTGTCCAAAATGGGACAATTTGAGCGATTTCTATACCACCAAAAACACACCATATCTATGTATGGCCCCATAGAAATCCTCAAACGAGTAACTAATTATCTAACTTACAAATCTATAAACTACAACATACGCACCATACACCTATGCTCAAGTGAACCAAGTCAAGCATTATTCACACATGTTCAAGTGAACCAAATCAAGCATCATTCGCACATTTTCAAGTGAACCAAGTTGAGCATCATTCACACATGTTCAAGTGAACTAAGTCAAGCATCATTCATACATGTTCAAGTGGATTGATTTAAGCATCATAAGAAAAACTTCTAGGGGGGCTGATCTTAGCATCATTACCACACATGTTCTTGCCGAATATCTTGACACCATTACCACACATTTGAGTTGATTGATTTAAGCATCATAAACACATGTTCAACTGGACTGCTTTAAGCATTTTAAGCACTATTCAAACAATTGAAACTATGTCTGTCAAACACAACATCATTGTGTTATTTCTTTAGAATGCACTGAAAGGGATTTTCATGTTCATAAATACTGAGGTTTATGAATGTCAGAATTCATAATCTTTGTTCATAGCTAGCTAGACCTTACTATCTAGCTCTAGGGTTTCAAAACAAATGTCAGAATTCTGGTGGATACTTTCATGTTAGAAAAAATACACAAGCATAGGATATGTAGCTAAGGTGTATCCTAGTCATAAGTTTTATTGAAAATTGGGAGTTGGTCCATACCCATTATTAATGGTTTCCCAATAAGTACCATCTTCTGATGACCTATGCCTTTTGTTCTCATTCCAATTGGATAGTCTATTGATTCAATAGAAAGATATAAATGGACAAATATTTTTTATTTCACGAGAGACTAGGAACCAATCGACTTTCCATAAGACTCATTTTACTAAGGTGCATTCATGGCTACTTCAGCTACATTAGTGTCTTTGCCCGTTACTCTAATTTCATTGTTGTTCCATTTCCTAATGTTAATAACTATGATGTACAATTTTACAGTGCCTAATTATCAAATGCCTGCTTGAGTATCATCCTAAGAGCCTGAGTATCATAGAGCATGACAGCCTGAACATCTTCTTGACATAGAACCCAAAAACTGCTTTGTGTCATGTGCAGTTTAGCAGTAGTGCTATCTCCAAGAGTTCTTATGCTCAGATACGAGCTCATGTACCAAATAAAATGCTTAACCTTGTTATATGAGAAATAATTTATGCAATTAAACAGTCAAAACTAATTGTCACATGTCAACACCCAAAAAGAAAAACAAAAGAAAATGATATATTAGAGGGTACACCGACTGATTGATAAAAAATAATCAAATGAGGCACAAAAATCATATTTTTGAAAATTATATTTTATAGGTAAGATGGCTAGTTGGAAAAGCTAAGTGCTACAATTTCCTACTCATCTTGAATGATTGACAAATGCATTCACTTAGATTCTTCTAGGAAAAGCTCCCTGGTTCTGTTATTAAACAGATCAACACTTTACCCAGGAAAATGAAAGATGAAAGTATGTCTGGGATTGATTTCTAGAACTATAAGCATCAGTTTAACTTCAGGAATCTAATTTCTGGAGGATTAACCACTGGTACAAATGCTTTTCACCAACTCTGTTAGTATAGTGGAAAGACTAGTTGTAATGATGTCTCCTTGCTTTAACAGTGATGCAGCAGCCTCAAGTTGATGTACAGTTTCTTTCAAGTCCAACTTTCTTTTTTTCCCTTTTGAAGTTGGGATTTAGACAGGAGATGTTTATGCATGGCACATGTTACAACCTGGTACATGTTTGTAAAAGATCAAGGCCATTCATCATGTGAGGCCTTTGTGAACATTCCTCAATCCAGAATCAAGCCACCTGCTGATCAAATAGGTTGCATGTATTTGAGAGAAGTGGATGATCAGAAACAAAATACCAACAACAGTCTATGTTCGACATACATGTGGCCCACTTGTCATGTTAATGATTGATGGCCCCTGCCTGATAAATGGCTTGGATCTTGCACGATTGCACCAAGTCTCACATCTGATGTAAACCACATCTTCAGGAATCAAATCTCAATCAACCTTAAAATCAAGTTCTTCTCATCCAGTTGTGATTAACTAATGCAGCTAACTTCAACAGTCAATCCAGACTTATTTTTATCTCAATCTCAAGTTACATTGTGGATAGAGCATAGGGCAGAAATTAAACTAATTAGATATCCTACCCATCCAAATGGTGGCTTTAGAATCGTTTGGAGGAGAAGAAGAAGAAGAAGAAGATCCAAACGACGAAAAAGAAAACCATGAAATTGCATGAATGAAGCGTCCCTAAATCCCTAAATCCCCAAATCCCTAAATCCCTAAATACCTAAATCTCCAAATCGTTTCAATCGGTATTGAGATTGAGAGAGATTGAGAGAGATTGAGAGAGAGATACCTGTTTGAGTTGGAGCCCCGATCACGGTCAACCGAGCACGGTGGAGAGAGGGCGATGGAGAGAGGATGCGGTGGAGAGACAGCACCGAGAGAGACAGAGAGACAGAGAGAGGCGCAGTGGAGAGAGGGGCGGGGTGGAGAGAGGACCGAGAGAGAGAGAGAGGACAAAGAGCAAGAGTGAGAGAGGGCGCGAGAGAGAGTGAGAGTGAGAGAGGACAGAGAGCGAGAGAGACTAAGTCTCTCTCACGAGCGAGCTATTTATACGTGGTCGATGCTCTGTGGGCCCCACCATGATGTTGGTGTTTCATCCCTGCCGTCCATCTATTTTTTCATTTCATTTTATGGCATGAGACAAAAAATGAGGTATATCCCAATCTCAACTGGACCACATTATAGGAAACAGTGTTGAATGAGCGTCGACCATTAAAAACCTTTTGGGGGTCATATAAAGTTTTGGATCAATTTGATATTTTTTTTCCCTTCATCTGGGCCTGTATGACCTAATCAACAGATTGGATGTCAAATAGAAAGTACAGTGGGCCTTGGGAGGGTTTTAATGGTGGATATCCAATCACTATGGTTTTCATGTGGTGTGGTCCACCTGAGATTTATATCCCTCTCATTTTTGGCGTCAAGCCCTAATATGATTTATAAAAATGGATGGACGACATGGATGAAACACATACATCATGGTGGGACCCATAGAGCACCGACCAACATCCACCAAGTTTTGTGGGCTCCACTATGATGTATTTGTTATATCCACACCATCCATCCATTTTGAGATATCATTTTACGACATGAGCCAAAGAATGAGGCAGATAAATATTTGTAGTGGACCCCACCACAGAAATCTCAGGTGCACCACACCACATGAAATCAATAGTAATTGGATATCCATCATTAAAATCCTCCTAAGGCTTACTGTATTGTTTATTTGACATCCAATATGCTGATTAGGTCATACAGGGCCAGATGAAGGGAAAAAACAAAAATCAGCTTGGATGAATGGTACAGGCCATAATATAGATGTTTTGGATGGTACAAGCCATAATATTGACACTTTGAATGGCCTAGATTATAAAATAGACTGTATGAATGGTACAGGCCATAATATAAATGTTTTGGATGGACTGTATCATAATATCAATAGTTTGGATGGTCTCGATCATAATATCCATAGATTACAGTTTAGATCATAAAATCGATGGTTTGGATTGTCTTGATCATAATATCAATTTTTCGGATGTTCTAGACCAGAATATTGATGGTTTGAATGGTCCGGATAATACAATCAATGGTTTAGATGGTTTGGATCACATTATTGATGGTCAAGATGGTTTGGATCATAGTACCCACGGTTTCAATGGCCTGAATCATAATATCAGTTGTGCTCTGGATCATAGTATTCATGGTCAAGAAGATCTTGGTAATAGCATCAACAATCTAGATGGTATGGATAATTGTATTGATGGTCGAAATGGTCTAGATCATAATATCTATGGTGGTTTAGTTGATCTGGATCATATAATATTAATGATCTAGATAATGGTATTGAAGATCATCTGTTATGAAACTCAGGTGGGCCATACCATCTAAAACTATGTGAAGACATCTAAAAAATATATCTTCACATAGTTTTAGATGGTATGGCCCACCTGAGTTTCGTAACGGATGATTTTTTAGATATCTCATAAGATATCAAATGCACGGTGTTGATGTTCGACACACATCATGATGGGCCCATTTTACATGTCTGGTCCATTCACTCTATTCTACTGATCATTACCCTCAATTTGATCAGTTACTCGCCTCGATCATACTGAATATGAGAAAGATATTGGGCAAACAAGATTAATCAACAATTTCAGTGAATTTTGATTTAAACATCTGAAGTTATTTACTCTTCAATCTGGACTGATCAGATTGTCCCAAAATGGATAAAGGTTATTCATAATATCAAAAATATATGAATGAATAGAAAACACAAACATCAGCTTGATCCAAAACTTCTATGGCCTCCAAGAAATTTTAAATGGTATAGGTTCAATCACACTATTTCCTGTGGTGTGGTCCGCTTGAGCTTTGGATATGCTTCCTTTTTGTTCTTTAGACCTCAAATTATCTGTTAACATGGATGAATGGAGTAGATAAAATAGATAAATAATGGTGGACCCCACAGAGTCTACTCTGGTAAAGGTAACGAGTAACTCAAATGTAGTGGAAAAAGGTTTCCTTACAACATTTGTAATCATATATTGGGCCTGCCTAAATGTGATTCACATATCTAACCCGCTCATTATGTGTGTCCCACTTGGATGAGAGGTCAGACCAATTTTCAACTGCATCCAAAACTCATGTGGGCCCCACCATGTGCTTTTATATTTTTTAGGATGTTTTCACATACTTTTAAATGGTATGGCTCACTTGAGTTTTGTTTACCGATGATTTTTGAGATATCTCATAACCTAAAGGGGAGACATCAAATCCATGGTATTGATGTTCGACAGACATCATGATGGGGCCCACAAAACTTACTAACATCAATTCTTAGTTCTCACGAGGTCAGTAAGTTGGGTCACAATTTTGACCAGAATATTTGGTCCATTTTACATGTCTGGTGCATTCACCCTATTTTACTGATCAATACTCTCAATTTGACTAGTTACTCACCTCAATCAGGCTACATATGAGAAAGATATTGGGCATACAAGATTGATCAACAATTTCAGTGAAATTTGATTTAAACATCTGAAGTTATTTACTCTTTAATTTAAACTAATTAGATTGTCCAAAAACGATTAAAGGTTCAATTAGTGGATGTGCCTAATAATTTAGTAAATTTATTTTTCACAAATAAATTTAACATTTTTTTAAAAAAAAGGTATATTTTTTTTACTCTTTTGAATAAATATCATTTTTATTATAAAACATTTAAAATACAAATTATGAATTTTTATTTGCAAAATCTCGAAAATTTTCTCATATTTTAATTTTTTCTCAAAAATTTCAAAATGTCAATTTTTCTCTTCAAAAGCATTATTTTGTTCTCAAAATATTTCTTAAACATATTTAAAATTTCCAAACTTTTTAATATTCTTTTTCATGTGATATTACAAATTATTTAAATATTACCTTTTAATTATATATATATATATATATATATATATATATATATATATATATATATATATACACACACACACACACACACACACATTTAGGTTATAGAAAAAAAATTTAAAAAATTAAAACATTTTTACATTATTACTGACGGTTTTTAGCCGTCGGAAAAAAGATTTAGGAAAAACACTTTTATCGATGAAACTTTTCGTCAGTAAAAGTCTTCCTGCTACTGCTTCCATCACCCCGCGAAAATTTATTTTTCGTGAAAAGACCCTTTAGCTATGAATCTTTTAGTAGGTAAAGATGGGTTTTACCTATAAAATTACATTTCGTAGGTAAAAGTAGCATTTTTGATTTTTTGGTTCTTTTGAAAAATCCAAAAGACCCTTCAGCTACGAATAATTTTGTAGGTAAAGATGTGTTTTACCTACGGAATTACATTTCGTAGGTAAAAGTAAAGTTTTTGATTTTTTTGTTGTTTTGAAAAATTCAAAAACCCCTTCGGCTACGAATAGTTTCGTAGGTAAATATGGGTTTTACCTACACAATTTCATTTCGTAGGCAAAAGTAAATTCAAAATACGCTTTCATTTTCTGGCGGGGGGGAAATTCAAATGACCCTTTAGCTACGAATATTTTTGTAAGAAAAAATGGCTTTTTAGATACAAAATTATATTTCGTAGGTAAAATTAAAGTTTTCCATTTTTTTAAAAAAAATTTCAAAACACCCTTTACCTACTAATATTTTCGTTGGCAAAGATAGCTTTTACCTACGAAATCAAGTAAAAGTAAATCTTTTGGCTATGAAATTAAATTTCATAGGTAAAGGAAAGTTTTCTATTAAAATTCATAAGATCCTTTCGCTACGAATATTTTCATAGGTAAATAATGGTTTTACCTACGAAATTTAATTTCACAGGTAAAAGTAAATTTTTGTATTTGTTATTTTTTAAGTATTTAAAAGACCATTTATCTACGAACATTTCCATAGGGAAACATGGGTTTTACCTACGAAATTAGAATTGGTCGGAAAAAGTAAGGTTTTCGATTTTTGTGTTTTTGAATAATTTAAGAGACCCTTCAGCTACAAAAATTTTCGTAGGTAAAGATGGGTTGTACCTACGAAATTTTCTTTCGTAGGTAAAAGTAAGGTTTTCGATTTTTGGTGGGGACGAAAAATTCAAATGACCCTTTAGCTACGAATCCTTTCGTAGGTAAATATGGGTTTTACCTACGAAATTTTATTTCGTAGGTAAAAGTAAATTCAAAACACGTTTTTAATTTTTTGGTTTGGGCAAAAAATTCAAATAACCCTTTAGCTATTAATATTTTCATAAGTTAAAATGGCTTTTAGCTAGGGAATTAGATTTCGTAGGTAAAAGTAGTGTTTTCCATTTTTTGTTTTTTTAAAAATTCAAAACACCCTTTAGCTATGAATATTTTTGTAGCTAAAGATGGATTCTAGGTAAAAGTAAAAGTAAAGCTTTTGGCTACGAAATTAAATTTCGTAGGTAAAAGGAAAGTTTTCGATTAAAATTTAAAAGAACCTTTCGCTACGAATATTTTTGTAGGTAAATAAGGGTTTTACCTGCGAAATTTAATTTCGTAGGTAAAAGTAATTTTTTGGATTTTTTTATTTTTTTGAAAAATTCAAAACACCATTTAGCTACGAATATTTTTATAGGTAAATATGGGTTTTACCTACGATATTAGATTTCATAGGTAAAAGTAAACTTTTCGATCTTTTGTATTTGGAAAAAGTCAAAAGACCCTTTACCTAAGAAACTTTTTGTAGGTAAAGATGGCTTTTACCTACGAAATTAAATTACGTCGGTAAAAGTTGGCTTTTACCTACGAAAAATAATATTCATCAGTAAAAGCCATCTTTACCTATGAAATTTAATTTCGTACGTAAAAGTTTCATAGGTAAAAACCATATTTCTTGCAGTGTAAAGAATAGGACGGAATGAAGAAATCTGTCTCACAATGGGTAGTAAAGGAAAAACGGAACTGTCTGATCATTAACTTTCATATACCCTGAAATATTAAGCAGAAAAAGAAACAAGTTCAGGTCATGCATCTAGATCTAGATATTGGCTGAAATGATGCAATTTTGATAAGCTCCAAATGATATATCTGAGGTTCCAGACCTCTATCTTTTGCATATAAACATTCGAATGTTTATATTTTTGTATGAACAGTGATTGTATATAATTTTGCCTGTATACTTGAAAATCTAAAAGTATACTTGAGAAGTCATCTGAATGCTGGAAATAAAAATATATATATACTCACTTTCGATATAACCGTCGATTGGTCATTTTGAATATTAGTCATATCGACAAAGTGTCGATATCATGGACGTTCTTCTAGGTAGCCAAAGCGTCGGGGCGGTCAATCTTCTTCCAAACTCCTGTGAGAAACTTAAAATTCAGGACTATCAATGGCATCGAAAATCATGCTATCTGAAGAACAAAAGATCTTCTAAAATCTGTTCACCCTCTTCCAAGATGTCCAAAAGAAAAATTTGTCAGCTCTTCCTCGAAGGACTTCAATTTTGAACAAGAATGGTAAGGAGAATGCGACAGCCTCTTCTTCCCTATTTAATATCAACCTCGTGGTGGAACGAGCAATCTATAGAAAGAGCATTGAACCATTTAAGATCATCGACCTCTTGAAACAGATTGGGTGAGACAATGTTGTCAGTCTTGGTGGAACATTTCAACACAATCTGGTACATCAATTTCTGAGCCTTATTTACAATGTTAAAAAGGATCCTCCACTCATCTCGGTCGTAGTCATAAATCAGGTCGAATGCATCACACCGAGGGAGATAGGTAGATTAATTGACATAGAATCCACTGGAATACCGATATCCGATCGAAAAATGAATGGTCTCGGTGTATGGGGAGAAGTTACTCGAGCATTATGCAATGGTGCCACAATTTTCAGGAATGCAAAGAATATACTCCATGTTAAGCACCTTGATCCTACCTATAAGATTCTTCATAGTATTTTCAGCACTTATGTCTATCCCTGTGAAGTCCCCGACAACAATCTCTCTCCATACATTCTGAATGTGTTGTATGATGTTCATCTAGGGATTCCAGTAAGTCTACCCACTCTAATTTTACAATAGATAATTCGTGCCTTCAGAAGAATCCATCACTATAATTCCATTTCCATGTCTTTTGTCTAAGCTTTCATGTCAATTCAGTCTGCAACCTACTCATGATCTTCCACATCCATGTAGCTGGTTGAATTATAAAGACATCCATAATCTGAATCTCTATGACAAAGTCTCTTGTGTTGAAAGAACCAATCAAAACTCAAGCCATGGTAAGTCTATGCATAGCCTCGATACCGCAAACAACATTCAACGTATCCCAGTGCAAGATAGTTTACAAAATATTTTGGATGCTCAATCATGCATGATGAAAAAACTTAATAACTGTGAAGCCCATCTTTCAGAAATCTGAAAAAGACTGGAGTCGCTGAGACATGGTATGGAACAAATTTTGAACATTCTTCCTTCTTCATAAAGTATGTCCAGGCTTTCTTTTCATTTATCACATACTTGGAATCTTTCTAGAATACTTGGGCATAAGTATCTTTTTGAATGCCCTATGATCATGGTTATATGTGTGATGAATTACAGACTTACAAACTATGATAAAGTAGTGTCTTGCTCTATTTTAAACCCTTACATGGGCTTGATATCTCTGTCTGATGGTTAATAACCTACTGATGTCTGGGGCAGTACGTGTTTTTGAATGATGAAAGTTTTGTTGAATATGGCTGCATATAATTCTATTCTTACCACCATAGTGATATATGAAATCCCCTGGCTTATAGAGTATTTGATATGGATTTGATATGTTTTCCTTAATTATCTTATCTGATTTTGTCAAGTTTTATTTCATGCATTCATACTACCTGCCAATGATGTATGCTTAACACTGTTGAAAATCTTTATACATCTATATTTGTGGTTCTCCCATATGCTTCTTTAACTTTAGTCAATATCTACTGCTTTATCTTTGTGAATGACTGACAAAAAGGAGGAGAAAAGTTAAAACATCCCGTGTGAAAAATTGGATCTTTGCTCTTATATGTTGCAGGTGTTAGGGGGAGCAGCTGCACCAAGAAAGGGGGAGTTTTACAGTCAGGGGGATCAAATACTAGTTGTGTACATAGGATCATTAGAATTTGTAAAATTATGTAAATTACATGTACACACAATTTAGGATGTGTCTGTCTAGATATTATCCTAGGGTGTTTTGGTATTTTGTCACGTAATTGACAAAGGGAGAGATTGAAAGTGCACCTCTTAGTGCCCTGGTTTGTCAATTACCATGTGTGTTGAGTCAATCGGTCTGCAAAGCCTCACAGGAAGAATAATTCAAGCGCCTGCTTCAACCGGATGTGTGGAAGCTCGCCATAGGTAAATCATAGCCTCACATCCCATGCCCCAAAACACCAGGTGAAAAAACTCTTGAAAACTTGCTAGACATCTTAGGGTTTTATGGTGAGAAAACTTTTTATCAAACAGAAAATCTTTAAGTTTTCATGACTGTCGATTGTATCGATACACATTTCAATATGATCGACCTACGCTATTGATGTCCTTGACACTAGATCGATACTATCGATAAGAGGACTAAAAGTGTCCAACAACTGCACACTCATCTGGACAGATTTATCGATATATCGATACACCCATCGATATCATTGATATTCAAAAATTAAGCCCATCGAAAGTGGCTCGATAATATCGACAGACAGATTTTCGGCGCCCTTATTTTTTAAGAAAATTACTATGTGCTTCGATATATCGATGTCTTTCCTAATTCGATTTGAATTCAAATCTCTATCATATCGGAAGGCCATCGATCATATCGATAGTTGGAGCGCATTTCTTCCAACAAATATTTCAGGTTGTTTTTAACTTTGATCGGGGGCCAATCGAGAAAATCGATATTCTTATGTCAATGTTATTGAGGTCTAGTCAATTGGATCGAGACTGGACATAAACTGTCCAGCAAACTTATAGGTAAGTCTATACGATTTATTCATCCCATCAACACGGCCTCTGATATCATCGATATGCAAATTCCAATGACATCGGTTATTCCCCGATCATATCCTAAAAACTTGAAATATTGCAAGGCTAATCTCTCTCATGCTTTAAATTTCTATAGATTGATCCCAGTATCGATTGAATCGGAGTTTGAAATGCGATGACATCGACACCAGTATCGATCCCATTGACCATCTGACAAAAGGTTTCAAAAGCATATGACATTTGAGTTTGTGTTATCAAGCAGACAGTCGATCCCATCGAGAGTATACGCTCGATGATATCGAACTCTGTCATAAATATGACTGTTTTATATCTGTTGAAACCTTTTGCCTATATAAAGAGAGATTTGTCCATATTGCTGGTAGAGAAAGAAGAGAGTTCTTTTGTGTATTTTACTTTTAGATCATATACTCAAAGCCCTTTCTCTCACGGGAGTTCATCTTCCAAACCACTTTCATTCATTGACATTCAATAGAGTGGATTGGGAAATGAACTTTCACATTCAAGGATCCTCCAACAACTATCTTAATAGCATATCATTAAGCTGAGATGCCTTGAATGAATAGATGATGGGAATCACTCTATCTTCCTTATAGGAAAATTCTAAGAGAGTGGATTCCCATCCTAGCCCAAAGCTAAGTACTGGTATATCTTTTGTGTTACGGATCAAGGGATCCGAAGACTCTTCAATGACAAGGAGGAGATCTTCGTCATTGCACTGAATGCGACTCATCAACTTATCTGTAAGTATCTAGAGTCCAGAGGACACTTGTGATCATTCCTTTCTAGGATTCGATCTTGAGTGTTGCCCACCCTTTGAAGTCCTCATAGGAGGCCTCTGGTGGGACTGTACGTAGGAGGTACGTTGTGTGGACCCGTGCTCTGTGGAGAGTATAAACATCCGGGTGCGTTGTGTGGACCATTGCTATATGAAGATCATAAACATCTGGTTAGGAGTGAACCAGTAAAACTCTAGGGTTAGGGGTGAATCGAGTAGAAACCTCTATGTAAAGGTTGAAGGTGAACTTGATTTTAAACCTTAGGTTTGAGGTGAACCCTAAGAAACCTCCTTAGTGAAATTCGGTACACTCAAGGTTTGAGTGTGGCAGCCGGGAGTGGAGTATGCAAGTAGTCAAACCACTATAAAAATAACTGTGTTTACGATTGCTTTGTTTGTGTGATTTGCTTTATTATTTCAATATCTAAATTTTTGAGATCACAACTCACACAATACACAGTCATATCCAACATGAACTAAGTTTTATATTGCTATCTTTTGAATAGTTTGTGATTGGACCCTCTGCTAGGCTTGGAAGCGAGTAGAGTTACATTTAAGTAATCCTGATAATTGTCTATCTGAGAGGATTAGTGTAGTAGAATTTTTAAATATATTATAAAACTTTAAAAAGTCCTATTCACCCCCCTCTAGGACATTTTGACATATTCTTACTTAAACTTAAGCGGTCTTCACCGCTATTTCACATTCTGGCTTCATTCTTCGTAACTTTTACTTGACATGCTTCATGTATGGCTTTGTTGGCAAATGGTGCACTACCAGATCTTCATTGAGTCCTGGAATGTCTTCATAAGAGAAAGCAAAGTTGGATAACCTTGGTCTCAGGAACTCCATCATCTTCTGCTTGTATTCTCGGGACAGCGATCTTTCGATGCGCACCTCTCTGGGGAGTTCCGCTGACCCTACGTTCACAATTTTAAAATTTTCTAATATAATGTTGGCCTTTGTTTTGAACTTTTCAAGAGAATCCTTGAATTCGCAAGCGGTATCATCATTTTCCTCATCCAAGGCTTTATTCAAACCCATGAGCTTGAAGTCTAACTCTAGATCAAAATCATAAGAGTTGACCTCAAATTCCTGCGCTGCGTCTAAGGTGTTTGACAAGGTGATTTTTGAAGGTTTTTCTATTACTTTTGTATTTTGAAAATTTTCTGATGTTTTGTGATTTTGAGGAATATTTGATTTTTTTATTTTTTTTTTTTGCATTTTTGGGAATATGTGATGTTTTGTACATTAAAATTTTTTAATTTTTTTGTATCACTAAGGTGTCCCGAACAGGACAGTGTTTCAAACCATGATTGGTCTTGTCCTAATTCAAGGTACCAACTACTATTTACATTATCATTTTTTTAGGCCGACGTCCATGAATGATTTGTTGGTTGATTCGATCATTAGGGGGGATGGCTGACCATTGTGGTTCTTTCCCCCTTTCGATCTTACTATTCTAACATATTTGTTCCTGTAGGTCATCTGTCTTGATGACCATGATGTATGCTTGGCTGGGCTTAGAGTCGGAATCTGATTCAATCTCTTCACCCAACAATTAGAGCTCTTCTGGCTCTCAGGTTCACCCAGCGATGGAACCTTGATGTCTGTCCAGTCAAGTGAGGGTCACTTCTCTTTGTCGATCCAATGGATGGGCTGCTTCTTCCCCTTGTGCTGCTGAGCTAGTGGTGGGGATGTGTCCCGTTGACAATGGGTGGGGATGGGTGCCTCCCTGTTCTTGATTGAGCCTCCTTCAAGGGGCACTCCTGGTTTTGGGTCCTTTATGGGTGGATCCTTTTCCATGCCCCTAGCCTTATGTGGTGGGTCTGATGGTTCTTCCCCTGACGTCAGATGTGCTTTTGTAACCTTGAGAATCTTGTCCCAACTTATCGGTGGCCAGATGGACTCCTGATAGTTTGAGCTGTTGGAGGTGGTCCTCTAGGGAAATCATCGTGTCTCCATGAATTGTCCTAGCCCTGACGAACCTGATAGGTGTGCGCTTAAATGATTGACCTTTTCTCAGTATTTTTACTTAATTTTCTGGTGTCAGTTGATATCCCAACCCTTGCCTTTGAATGTTGGCACGTGCTGGCTTTACTATCATACCTTTCTCATGGAACTCGGTATGATAGTTTAAGGTTAATTGCTCAGCAGAGGGAATGACATATTTAGCAGCGAGAGGTCACGACTTAGTGATTGCATTCACATTTTTGAATTCAAAGCTGTGATATGATATGTCACCTTCTGCATGCTGAATGTCAATCACCGGGATGTTGGTTTCTTGGATATTGACCATCACCGGTAGGATCATTTCTTGTTCGTCCAGTACTAAGAAGATTTAATTTTTAGAAGGTAATTTAACCCTTTGATGGAGGGTAGATGGGATGGCTCCAATAGCATAGAGCCACGACCGTCCCAACAGAAGGTTAAATGAGGTTGGGATATCAATGACCTGGAATGTGATAAGTGTCATGTAAGGTCCGATTTGTATTTCAATGTCAATTTCTGCCTTAACCTGCTTTCGAGAGTTGTCGAAGGCTCTGACACTCATAGTGTTAGGCCTAATAGAAGCTGGTTCTATCCCTAAACGCTCAGCAGTCCTCAAAGGACAAACATTTAGGCTTGATCCATTGTCTATAAGTACGAGTGGGTCTTTGAAATTTTTGTAACGGACTGGTATGTTTAATGAGCGCCCATGTTTGCGTCATTCTGAGGGCAACTAATCATTAGAAAAAGTGACTACTCGTGGTACGAGGAGTTGTCCAATCATGCTCGCCACCATATCGGGAGATACGTCAAGAGAGATATGTGCATCATTCAGGGTTTTTGCAGAGATCTCTCGATGTGATCTTGATGTGCACAAGAGTTCTTAGATGGATATTTGAGTGGGAATGGATTTAAGTTGGGCTGCTATGTCATAAGTAGCATTAGTTTTGCAAGTGGTTCCCGACAATTTTTCTGGGTTTCTTTTGAGTTCTGGTTATCGCTCCTGAAATACCTCCCATTATTGCCCACTTCAGCGCATTCAGGATAATGTTAGGGAACTGCTCTTAGATTGTAGGGCAAACCATTCTTTCTTCTTGGTATATCAGTTGTTCTAGACGTTGAGAGATTAGGGCTAGAACTATTTATGATGGGCTTGATGATTTCTCTTGAGGTGCTACTAACTCTTGACCAGTTTTGGCAATGAAATTTTCTTCCCTCTTTTGAGGTGTGGGAGGGGTCCTCTGGGCATGTGCTAGTTGGTGAGGCATTAGGAAACTTGGTTCTTGAACCGAGGATAACAAAGTTGGCGGGGCTAGATCAGGGAGGCCTATTGGGAGAATGACGGGTTTAAAATTTGACCTTTTTGGATTTACCGAGTTTGGGACTGGACGTGCCCCTTGGGGAGTGCGATGTTGAGGATATGACCTGGTGGATGTTGGGGGTTCCTCTTGCAAGATGAGAGGTTAAGTTGTTGGTGCTGCTTCAAGGAATATAAGAGGCAGTGTTGTTGGTGCTGCTTTAAGAAATATGAGAGGTTATGTTGTTGGTGCTGCTTCAAGGAATACCTGTGGCCTAGGTGATGGCGCCTATTGGTGTCCCCACGTCCGATTTTCTGAATTGGGCATGATTGCTTGTATGGAATGATGTGGAGAGGAGTGTATGGGTTGCACTCCTTCAATGTGGTTGACGGTAGAGGTGTTGGATGTAGTGGGTCCTGCTTGATTTGATGTCAGGGGATTTTGGAGAATTTTGGCCTGAGCCATGTTGCTAGCCTGTGGGGTGATAGCGATCTTCTAGCTTTCGATTAAATCCTGGACCGCATGCTTTAAAGAAAAACATCGATCGTTTAGGTGTCCAGGAGCCTGGTGATATACGCAATACTGATTTTCATTGTAACCTGGTGGCAAGGGGTTAGGTAGAAGTCCAGGCTGGAGTGGTGTATGAAGTTGCTTTTGGATTAACATCATCAAAACCTGACTGTATGTTTGTGCTAAAGGGGTGAACTTCCTTCCTAACATTTTCTGCTTGTATGGACCTTGTGCATTCCCCCTAGGCTATTACTATTATTATTAAGACGGTTGTCCCTGATAACCCTATTGGGCTTGTTGTTGTTGGTATTGCCTATTTGATTACGCTGGTATTGCCTATCGTGCTAGTGCTTCGGTTGTGGAGCATACTGATTACCTTGAGCATTGGCAATGATATTGTTAACTTCCATAGTGCGTTGCACGGGAGCAGTGCCGTTTTCATTCCCATATCCAACAAGTTTCCCCTCGACTTTATTTCTTTTAATTGAGGGGGTTTGGTGCGGCCATGGGAAAATGGTCCTAGCCCTGATCCCGACTTCCACCTGTTCTCCACCTTGGATGAGTTAGGAGAAATTTATGTAAGGATACGAGATTAGATATCTTGAAATGCAGGGATTTGCTAAATGTACAATCATGAATATTTGTTCCTTATCGTCAATGGGGTTTCTCATTCGGGCTGTCATGGCCTACTATCGTCCCACGTATGCTGACAATGATTTATCACGTTTGTGTCTCGAGGCAGCTAGATCAGATCTTCTTAGAGACATATTCAGTTTGTATGAGAACCTATCAATGAATGCCTGGGAGAGCTTTTCCCATGTTCTGATTTGATGGCTGTCCAGTGTGGTATACCAATCCAAAGCATCACCCTTAAGGGACTTCTAGAAGAGCCGTATCAAGGCTCCATCATTCCCTACTATAGTATTGAGTTCCCCACAAAATGCTTTTAGGTGTGTCGTAGGGAACCTACTACCGTCGTACCTTTTAAATTTTGGTACCTCGAAGTTTAGAGGTACTTGGGCGTCTGGGAAGGGACAGAGATCCCTGAACTTGGTGGATAAGTGGTCCACTCCATGTTGCCTTTGGAGTTAATTTTGTATCATCTATAACTGTTCTTGTAGTTCCTCGATCTCAGACTTACCATGCGGTGGATATCTTGCCCCTTGCTGTAGGGATTGTGCTGCTTCTTATTCATATGGATCGAGAATAGGGGGTTGTAGGAAAGAAGATGGACTCCTAGTGGCCGGAGGTAGCTGAAATTGAACATCGTTCCCTTTCGGGGGAGGGTGTTTTGTTCGGAAGTGGCTCTCGCCTAGGGTATTTGCCAACTCTAGAATGTTACTCCCGTTAGGGGGAGTGAATTGGACTCGAAACTGGCCCCCTTCATGGGCATCCGCCAGTTCTTGTTTGTGGTTCCCGTTAGGGGGAACTTGTGTTGTAGCCTGATTGTTATGATGTACTGAGTAGAATGTGTGGGAGGGTTACTCCCATTTGGTGGTTGCTATTGATCTTGTACTGACTCTTCTAGGAGAGGGAGAACAGGGTTTGTTGGTGGAATGAGGGAAAAAGCAAAAGGGGTTTAAGGGAATGAACTATTCTGTACACTCGGCTGGGTTGCTTGTGTGTTTGGTGTGGCATTTGGTACTAGACAAAGTAGCAGCTCTTACATTGCCTGGAGACTTTGGGCCACCTCTTGCATGGTTGTATTGGCCTGTGTGCCTATTAAAGCTACGAGAGGTGACAGTGCGGGTGTTGGTGTAGGTGTGGATGCTGATGTTTCAGGAGCTGGTTGAGCTGCTGGCTCTTCTTCATGGATAGCTTAAGAGGTCATGGCTGCGCAGGATCAAGTGGTCCTGTTTAAATTTTATGCCTAAGAGGGTGCAAGCCAAAGATGTTTTTTTTTTTGTATGAATGTAGTGATGATGTCCCTCGAGATTAAAGTACCACACACTTTCGAGTCAAGTCTCAGCTAGTGCGAGCTAGCAGATCCCCAGTGGAGTCGTCATTCTGTAGACCCTGAAAATCGGCACCCACGCTGATTTGTATGTTATATCTTTGGTAGTGGGATTGATTAGACTGATTTATGGATGTTGGAGTCGCCACTAGCCAACTAATCTTAGAATCCCATAGTCGGCTAGAACCCACTGGATACGTAAGGTTAGGGAAATCTGAAGACTCTCCTACCTTAGATTGACTCTTGGTCTGTTATTTAAAATTTCGAGTAAGGGACCTCGGTTATAAAGAGAGAAGGAGTTAGGCACCCTCTCTACCCGTACGAACACACGGTCTCTACTTTGTGTGGTAAAACAATCTCAAAGGATGGATGATATGGTCGAGATAGGACTAGGCACACACATGGATTTTTAATGTGCCAAATCTGAGATTTCGGCAAGCTAAAGAGCATACGTCCAATGAAATATCTAGAAGGCGGATGTGATGATGCTTATGCAAAGAGGTAAGAAAAAAGGACTAGATCACTAGAAATTTTTGATGTGACAGGATTCAATGTACGATAAGTCACAGAGTATACGTTCACTAGAGATCTAGAGAAGCAGGGGGGTTGAGAAGGTAGTAGATGTCATGATGAATGCTTGTATGTAGAATAGATCTTTGGCTTGATCTTGAGTAGGCTAAGACACGAACTGAACCATGACAAATTTGTGCCAGGCTTATGGATCGAAAATATTGAGAGGAAGGCTAGGGGGTGGCTTGAAGGATCATAACTTTGAAGACTTGGGAGCTCATTCCCTCTCCTTCACTCTCTTCCTCACTCTCTTTCTCTCTTACTCTCTTAAGCTTGGAAATGAGAAGTGGATTATTGGGCGTCTTCAAATGAGAAGAGGAGAGGGCTATTTATAGCCTTCTCCAAGGGCTCTATAGTAAATAGGGTGTAGGTAAGGGTTAAAATGATGACATGGAGGCTTGTGATTGGCTAGGGAGAGAGGAGCACCACGTAGCGCGCTCCCATTAGCTCTTAAGGCTGGTAAAATGGTAAATAGTGAATAGGGGGGTGGTAAATTCAGGGGAAAGTTGACTTTTGAATACTGGGACAACTGTCCACACGCGGCCCGAGAGTGGTGGTACTCTGAGTACCGACGGTTGTAGTCAAACTACCGCCCGGGCCTCGCTCGGGCCGGGCTCAAGCCTACGGGCTTTGTTCACTATGTTGGTTTGCCTGGTGGTCCTCTTTTGGGGTTTTACAGCTTAGATAAGTGTGTTTAGGTTTGGGTAAAGGGGTCCTAGTTAGAGTATAGGGTAAAGACAAGGTTTTGTGTGGATTGAATGGTTTAGATCCTGGTTTTTGGTTGCGGGTTGGCAATTTGGAGTTTTTAGGATGATTTTTCATATATAAGATCGAATTGAGTTCAGGATATGATCATGATTCCTAAACTATCTTAGCCTTCTCGAGATATTAGTCTACAACTACATAGGTTGAACTTGACTGAGAAATTATTGCTGAAGTTCAACCATATGTTTTCCAAACATGCTCATTTGCTCAGTTATCTTATTTATGATCTCCTATTTGAATTCATCCAACAATTCTTTCACTTGAGTAATTATATTCTTCACAGCTCTAATTTCATCTATGTTAGGGGTGAAAGAAATAATAGTAGTCTTTGAAATATTGCCCAACCCCCTAACATGTCCCCTTCTATCACGACCACAAACCTTAAGTATAATCCATCATGATGTGTGTATATTGGTAAAAAAAAAGGGTATGAAAAACTAAGTATTTAAAAGTGATGATGAATGAAAAACCTATGTAACTAGGTCGTGGTTTATATCCTTGTGTGTACTAGCTGGGTCACGAGCAACAATCTCTCTTATTCTTTTAGTTGCGACACTCATCTCTTGTGTGGGCAAGATCCATCAAATCTACTATGGGTGGCCACAAAAAATTCTATCTTGGTAATGGTAATACATGGATTTTCCTTTTTCTACAATATATAAAGGACAATCATGTTAATATGATTCTATATTCTTAAATTCATTTGAAAGAAAAAGTGAACATATATTAAAATCTTAACAATAACCCTGTCATCCTAGCAGATCCCCATCTACCACTCGTATAAGGGATCTTCATCTATTTTTTAGAAGCCTTTCCCATTTCACGACAACCCTTAGCCTATTTCTATGGATTCATAATCAATGAATCTGTCACATTCCTCTTTTTTCACACCTTTGGGAGAATTTTTTTTTTTTGTTATACATCATTATCATACTTATCATAATTTTATCGCAAAAGGTGCTTCTTGTCCTTCCATGTGTTATTTTCCTTCTTGAGTATATTCTTTTTCTTTTTTCTTTTTTTTTTTCAAAAGAACTGGCTAAAATCTAGCCTGTGATTCATATATATATATATATATATATATATATATATATATATATCAGAATAGACAGAGACTGTACTTCGAGTTCCCCATGGAGCATCGAAAAAATACCTCGAGGCAACTTATCGTAAGGAAAACTATACATGATCCACCATCCTAACTTCGTCTAAAACCACCATTCCCTGGATTTCATGAGGGAGGTCCCGCATAGCCTTGAAGAGCAGATTTCCTTGGAACTTGTTGACCCTCCCATGCCAAGTCATCTGCCGGCCACTCCCATCTCTCTTGATATGGGTAAAATGAAAGAATCCCATCATGTTGAGGCTAGAGATGCGGGCTGCCCAATGCTTCCATTTCCAGGCCTGAGTATATTCTCTTTGTACTTCTCCTCAATGTCATATAAGTCCTATGTATTTCATTATAATTACATTTTAAAAATTAGAAAGTAAAATCCATATATTTCAATGCTTGCTGTAATGACATTCCAAACATTGGTCATTCTTAATTGCACTAGGTATATGGTGCCAATCTTTATATATAAGCGGACAGTGTGTCTTGCCCACATACCCTAAAAATGAGGAGAATTGAGATGCATTATCTTCAACATATAACCCAAGAATATTGAATTCAACATGCTTCCTTAGGACAGAAAATAAACCTCCGAAAAAGTTCCTTCTTTTACGCTAACAAGTTTCCCTCCCCTAGGGCCAGATCTATCGAAAGATTACTAGGCATTGTGAAATCGTCAGCCCCTCTATCTTATCTTGGAGTTCCTATGGCATCTGGTAGGTTGAAATCCAGCATGTTTCTCCCTCTAATCGACAGAATTGATAGACGCATCAGGGGCTTACAGTCTAGATGTGTATCTTAGGCTGGGAGAGTGGTTCTGGTAAAGCACGTGCTAGGTAGCATCCCAGTCCACTCCTTATCTGCAGCTCACCTTCCCACTTAGATTTTAAAGTCCATGGAAACCTGCATGACCAATTTCTTCTGGGGTTGGTCGGATGGTAGGAGAAGTTGCACTGGCGTAACTGGAATTTTCTTTCCCTTCCTAATGATGAAAGGGGCCTGGGTATTAGGAAAATTTCAGATGTAATGAAGGCTTTCTGCCTGAAAATGGCTTGGGAGATAAAATTCAGGAAAAAGGACAGCCTTTGGAGTCTTTTTGTGACAACTAAATATGACTCTGACATATCTAACGCAAGTTCCACCCACATGTCTAGTCCCGTCTCCCCATTATGGAAGAGAATCAGAAGTTGTTTCCTGGTCATCAAGTCTCAGGTGTAGTGAAAACTTAGATCGGGCCATTGCAATCTCTGGTTTGATAACTGGAACGGGTTGGGCCCTATTCAACACCTAGTTTCTTCCCCAATTCATGATACACTGCTGCCGTTGAAGGTCTCTTAATATCTAGATGCCAATGGTCCTCACCCCCCCTCATCGGTTTTAAACATACTCCCTCAGGATGTTCTTGACTTCATTTTCCAAGTAGGATTTTGTTCAACTGAGGGTCCAATATCCCCTTTCTGGCCCTTATCCCCATCCGGTATTTTCTCAGTAAAATCAACTTGGAATATTGTTGATCCCCCAGGACGTGGAAGGCTTTGGCTAGGTGGATTTGTCATGCCTCTCTACCACCAAGGATTTCTCTCTTCACGTGGAAGGTTTTGCAGGGCTCTATTCTAGTGGATGGTAATGTCTAGTCCAAAGGGGTCCACTTTGCCTCTAAGTGTGTTTGTTGTGGGACTAATGCGAACCAGTCTCACTCGAAGGAGTCCCTAGACCATCTCTTCATTGGCAGCAAGTTGGCGCAGGACATTTGGACTCAGTTTGGGCAAATACACGATGTCTTTGTTTTCTAGCTCTCTGTATAGAGTCTTGCCTCTCCTAGTGGTGGAGTGCTCCCTCTCATGGTATGCGGCACTCCTTGGTTTAGAAGGTAGCTCCTTGCGTCATCATTTGGGAATTGTGGATGGCCAGAAATGCCGCTGTCTTTGAAGGTAAGCCAGCCTCTGCACACTCCCTGTCCTACCGGGTTGGCTGGTGGATAACTCATGTCAGCAATCACAAATCGTTTCCCTACACGTCAGTCTCTGCTAGGGTGATGTCGCAGTCCTTGTTGTTTTCTTCAACTAATTTTCTACGACATATATTTCTCCTCCCAAACAGCTATTAGTGGTTAAATGGTTGAAGCCGAACCTGGGGTGGGTGAAGATAAATGTAGACAGTTATTCTAGAGGGAACCCAAGGAACTCTGGCGGCGGTGATAACTGCAGAGGTGATAAAGGCGAGTTTATCTTTGCGTTTGCTGTAGGATATGGGGTTGGTTCGAACACTATAACGGAGCTTCGGGCCATCCATGGTGGGCTTTCCCATTGTCTTTGTTCAGCGTTCTCAAATGTGACTATTAAATCAGATTCCCAAATGGTCATCGATGTTTTGAATGGTTTAGTGCATTTGGGCTAGAAATGGGCCTATTAGATCCTCAGGATTAATAGATTAAAGCAATTGGGCTAGGTGCATTTCGTTCACAACTTTAAGGAGGGCAACACCCCGGTGGATGCCATGGCCCGTTTGGGGAGTGTTGGTCAATCAGCCATATGGTTTGCACAATATTCTGCCCTCCCTTTTAATTTCTTATATATATATATAACTTTTGTATGCTAAAGTATGCAGTTATTAACTTCAATAAAATCAACACACACTACAAGAAAGTAGGCCTTTAG
This sequence comes from Magnolia kwangsiensis, assembly GCA_037074715.1. Taxonomy (NCBI): domain Eukaryota; kingdom Viridiplantae; phylum Streptophyta; class Magnoliopsida; order Magnoliales; family Magnoliaceae; genus Magnolia; species Magnolia kwangsiensis. Next base: position 158,777,032 of record CM073572.1, read on the forward strand.
CCTTAATTTTTTGGCCTCAGTTCAAAAAAAGGAGGCTAAATGCAGTTTTTAGTCTCAGTTGTAAAGGAACTGAGGTTAAAAATTCATTTTTTTCCTCGGTTAGCGAGAAAATGAGTCCAAAAGTCTGTCCTTTTGCCTCGGTTGGTGAGGAACTGAGGCTAAAAGTTTGCCCTTTTGCCTTGGTTGTTGAGAACTGAGGCCAAAAGTCTGCACTTTTGCCTCGATTGGTGAGAAACTAAAGCTAAAAGTCTGTTATTTTTCCTCAGTTGTTGAGAACTAAGGCCAAAAGTCTGTCATTTTACCTCAGTTACTGATAACTAAGGCTAAAAGTCTGCCTTTTTACCTCAGTTATTGAGAACTGAGGCCAAAAGTCTGTCCTTTTTCCTCGGTTGGTGAGAAACTGAGGCCAAAAGGCCTCGGTTGGTGAACAACTAAGGCTAAAAGTTTTTCCTTTTGCCTCAGTTGTTGAGAACTGAGGCCAAAAGTCTATCTTTTTTACCTTGGTTGGTAAGAAACTGAGGCCAAAAGTATGCCCTTTTGCCTCGGTTGTTGAGAACTGAGTCTAACAGTTTGCCCTTTTTCCTTAGATGGTGAGCAAGTGAGGCCAAAAGTCTACCCTTTAGCTTCGGTTGTTAAAAACTGAGGCCAAAAGTCTGCCCTTTTGCCTCGGTTGGTGAGAAACTAAGGCTAAAAGTTTTTCCTTTTACCTCGTTGGTAAGTGACTAAGGCCAAAAGTCTATCATTTTGCCTCGGTTGGTGAGCAACTGAGGCCAAAAGTCTACCTTTTTGGCCTCGGTTAGTGAGCAATTGTAACACCCTGAAAATCGGGGGTCATGTATAAACTCAACTCCCGAGTTCCAGACCGTCACTTATGCAACAAAAATGATTATGATTCAATGTTGTCTGATTTAAAGCATTCACATGAGTAAAAGTGTACCAAAACTGCAATTCATACTTCAGATCCAGTGATAAAAGCAAGCGGAAGACTAAACAATATATATATCACTGTATGGAAAAACAAAGTAAATCTCATCTGTCTCTAAAGTATGAATACATCTCTGAGTCTCATATACATATACATGAACAAAAGTAAATGTCCAAAATAGTCCCACTGAAGTCCCATCGATCCAGGTCGCCTACGCGAAGCCATCGTGATACTGCATGTACGAAAACTCGTCCTGGTCCTCGTCAAAGTCTGGCTCCACCTCCTGGATCTCAGCCTCACCTGCATCTACAACAGGGTTTGGTGGGTGTTGCAAACACCAACCCGTAACGTGGGAGTGAGTGATCAACTCAGTGGAATCATAGAGCAAAGATTAGCATGTTCACAATTTAATCATACGATAATAGTAAAGTAGTAAATCAGACAATCCTAATACTGTTGTTAATGCAAGATGATATGATGTGATGTATGCCCTCACCGAAGATCTCCCTCATACGGCAACATCTTACGACCGCGGCATGCCACACTCCCTAGAGTGCTCCACATCTTCCAGGCACATGCAATGCTATGGTGATATGATTTCCAATTTGTTATTAGTCCATTCAAACAGCAGGATTGGGAAACTAAGGTACTTCCCTTGTATCAATTCTAACACAGATCCTGCCTAGGGTCGTCACTCCTAGTAATCTCATACGATGTATATTTCGTAGGTCACTGCAAGGGCTGCCAGGGCTGTTGCTCGCACTCGTTGCACCGCTTCCCCATCACCTTATTAATACAGCCTACTGTACTCTACTACAACGGAAGGGTCGTCGCCTCCCGTGGACTCAGAATACGCTCGCGGTCACTACAAAGGATTCGTCGCCTGATCAGTGTAGGCCGACAGCTAGAATATAGTGTCCCATACCACCATAATCTGCTCACGAGTCTAGGTGCTCACTGGTCACTACGGGGAGGTTTGTGGACCCAGCGTAGGCCGACAGCTCGACCACGGTGTCCCATACCACCATGCCCGGCTCATGAGTCTTCGTGGATCAAGGTACCATGGTTAACAGGGTTTACAATGGTAAGTTCAGTACCCTAGGTTCAAGCAATTATGACTCATACAAGGTGAACATACATCGGCCAGTCGGATTACTTGACGGGCTCGACTAGCGCGATCGCATCTCAAGTCGAACGACATGAAGTGTGTAAAACACTTCGCGTGGCCTAACCACTGCCGCCAACTCCAAACACGAATCGCGTTCATCGACGCGTCGTTCGTGGCTATGACCAGTCAGCCACGAATTCGCTCAGTTATCGACTGCCTGGACTAAGTCTAGTCCCAAGCACTTATGGAATCACATCAGCAATATATGTAAAAGTATTGGAATTGAAATACAATCATGTGAGCATGTTAACACATGTTATAACATTCAACTTAAGCAAATCTTCAAGCACATATATTCCATGCATGTAATGAAATCATGCATTTAGTCAACATGTAGAAAATCATTTAGGTCAGCATATTAATTGAGAAATCAATCACAAACTATCACATAACATCATTTAATTCAATACATACTAATACAAGCATTTATACAAACACATACACTACACACTTAAGTCTACATATAGTATGTCGACCCAAAGTGTGCAACTAGGCGAATCTCTTCGCCAAACTAATTATGCACGCATTCCTAACTTCCTAATGTGACAACAAACCATGTCAATCACATCAGCAAAATATGAATGTAAACAGTACTTCCTACAAATGACTAAAATGCCCTAAATCTCATATTCTTCGTTAATTTATGAAACGGGAAACGGAGAGCATTTTGTACATGTCAAATGGCGATGCCGTCAAGAATCTACTATTAAACGACATTGAAAGCGTTGGGAACTGTCAATCAAAGCGTCTAAAATCCTCACCTTAAGTCTTGTAGACTCGTGAATTGAAACGGAGCGTATACGCTTCGTCTACGGCGAATAAGGAACCTAATACACGAGATCTATAAGCTACATCGCTATGGAAACAAAGAAAACTCAAATCAGCAACTATTTAGGGTATTTGCTTACCTAGAATCGCGGTGAAATCGCCAGAAAAACGGTAGAGGTGTGTTGCTTGAGCACGTGCAACACGTAGCACAAGTGGCAGGAAGAACTCTCCCACTCTCTCACAATCTCTCACCTTTTTCTCTCTCCCAAGTTAAGGTTTCTCTCAAATTCGAATGGGAGAGAGGAGTGAGGGTTTCAACCCCTTTTATAGCCTAAAACATGCCCAAAATAGGCTTGGGAACAATGTTTACTTGGTGCCTAACCAAATCGGGGCCGTTTCGGTCCAAAGGAGCATTTCTGATGGTCCCCTGGCCAAATGCGGTCGGACTTAAGCTCATGCATACTGGATCTAGCACACATCCAGTTTTAAGACCGGTAGGTTCGCAGATCGCACGTGGCGGACCAGTTTCAGTTTAACGGTCATCGCACCAAGATCAGGCCTATAAGTCTCGTGATATGTAATAGATATTTTTCCTGATCCAAGGGTGTAATTTGGCTGTATTCTGACGGTCAGAATGCTCAATACTGATGCATCAAATCGTGTGCCAGATTTGAATTTTAAATTCCAATTCTAACCCTATTCTCACTCTCTTCGGTTCGGGCTCAATGAAATAGCCTGTGATTATCGGTTTGACTTGATTTTTGGAATGAGTGTCAAGTCCAGCTAGGCGGTTCTAACGGTCTAAGATAGGAGGTATCGGACTTTCGACGTGCGGTCTAGATCCAATACAAAGATTCAAAGTGGTCCAGAGAACAAACCTGCTTAGAGTTTGGTCCGAGGTTTTAGAGCATTATAGCACCATTGGTTCCACTCGCTTTGGGCCTTGTAGAACGTATTTAAAGTGATCAGGGACCATTTCCCAGCTATTCTAACGTTGCACTAGCTAACCTAGTTATATTTTCTAAAGGAATGAATTCTACGAAATTTCGGGTCGAGTTGGTACTCGAGCCCAAGTATGGATTTTTCACGGGCGTTACAGCAATTGAGGCCAAGATTCTGCCCTTTTGCCTCGGTTGGTGAGCAACTGAGGCTAAAAGTCTAGCATCTAAGCCATAGTTATCAATCCCACCATCTTAGATATTTTTTGGGAACTAGTTAATCCACCGTAGCATGCATGGACCAACGGTTTGGATTTTATTAAAGTGAGCTCCACTTGTCAGATGTGGAAATGCGAGTATAATCTGTAGATCGAGGATCAAATAGTGTTTTCAACCCTCATTTAATGGCAACTATAAATACTGATTCCTCCATGATGCCCACCTCATTCCCATTAGCTACTGTGAATTCATTTTCCTTTCTCAGAAGAAAGAAAAAAATGGGGGAAAATCCAAGCCAGGGATACCTTCCAGAAACCCTAACCCTGCTCTCCATCTAAGGCTTGAAATCTTTATTCCGTGCTGAAATCTCTCCTTTAAGAGGATTTTTGTATTCAATTGGGTGCCTGGATTTACGAGAAATCCTTCCTCATTTCAGATCGTTTCAAGGCTCTCCGATCGTTCAATACATCGGATTTTGCCCCGAAGAAATCCGATTTACAAGCTCGGTCCGTATCAATTCGCTAAGCAATCAGTTGATGCTTGACGTCATATAGGATTTGATTTCTCATCTAGTGGCCTTGTCTTCATTGGGTTGTGCAATTCGGATCCTGAAAGGCTGTGATTTTCTCATTGGAGGCTTCATCTTCGTCAGATCGTGGCATATTCCTCCTTTTTGAAGGTTTTTGATCGAATCAGTTTGAGAAGAAGACATTCAAAGCACTAATCTTGTTTGATCTCTTATCAATTTGGAGCGATTGTGTACTGGATGTTCGATGAAATGTGATTTGAGGCTTTTGAATTGTGATGCGTACCAGATGTTTAATGAAATGCCAAAAGGAGACATGCATGGGATGTGTACTGGATGTTCAAAGAAATGGGATTTGAGGATTTTGAATTGTGATGCATACCAAATGCTCAATGAAATGCCAAAGGGAGACATGCATGGGATGTGTACTGGATGTTCAACGAAATGGGATTTGAGGTTTTTGAATTATGATGCATACCTGATGTTTAATGAAATTCCAAAGGGAGACATTCATGCCAAATGTTTGATATGATAACTAATAGAAACTTAGTATTTTCTTGCTGTTTGTGGTCCATTTGATTCCAACTCCATGCCAAGGAAAGAACAATTAGCATGTTATTTTTTAGTGGTATTGGACATTTTAATTGCGACATTGCTTTGCATCCTCTAATGCTTTTATTTACTGTTCGGTGCAGGGATATGTGTGATCAACATGGTAAACTAGGCATTTTCAATAACGATGGGAAAAACTGATGTAGGCTAATGCAGGGGGTTCTAGCATAGTTGATGTAAGCTGAAGTAGGGGGTTCTGGCATAGGATGAGAATTGGATGGTAAGAAATTCGCTTCGATTTGTTTTCTTAAAAATCTGTGTGAATTTTCTACTCATGAGATTTTTTCTACTTGAAAGAAAGTGAGTATGTAATGCAGGGGCAAGTGGTTAATTGTCCTGCATCAGTTTGGAATTTGGTTCTGTCAATTAGTTTGTCGTTCTCTAGTCAGATAGGTGATGGATTTTAATTAAGCAGAAGATAGAGTTCTAGATGAAGATCTTAAGTCGAACCAGAAGATAGTGAAATAAAATTATATGATAAACACTTTAGATGAAGCAAAGTAGCTTGCTGAACGTTCAATCTGGAAAGAATTGGTCTGAATTATTAAGTTGTTAAAATTCAAAATTGGCTAAAACTTAATTTTGTAGTCTAACATCGATGTTTTGACATCTTCCTCTTCCTGATGCAGATGGCAAATCTCCCATCATAGATGAGAATTCAAGCTTCATGCTTTGTTTGCTAATTAACTCCATTAGCTAGTGTGAAAGATGGTACAACACCATAGTGTGGTGCCAGGTTGGTAATTTCATGTCTTGTTTTGGATTTGTTGTGCAGGAAGTTGCAAACTCGTTTGAGTACTGCAATGTAGTGGCCACCACCACATGAGCCTAAGAGGGCCAACAGCTGGCATGATCTTCTACAGGAAGGGTCCTAAGCCTCCCAAGAAGGGAAAACCCCAGGGTGTTGTCTATGACTACGAAGACAAGATTGACTTTTTCATCTTTCCGTCCCTCCAAGGAGGACCCCACAATCACCAGATTGTTGCATTAGTTGTTGCCCTGAAACAGGCCAACTCTCCTGGGTTCAACGCCTATGCCAAGTAGGTCAAGGCCAATGTCGTGGCCCTTGGAAACTACTTGATGAACAAAGGATACAAGCTCGTCACCGATGGGACCAAGAACCATCTCGTTTAGTGGGATCTTCGACCTCTTAGCTTAACTGGTAATGATCTTATTTAGATGGCTGCTTGTGGGCATGTTTGGGTGTTCATAGTTCCCATGTTCAACATGATGCACTAGTATCCAGTCTTAGATGAGATAACATCTTCCTCTTCCTACTCTTATCTCAGCCATGATTTGGGGAGGGAAAAGCGAAAAATGACAGCCTGTTTAGTGTGGTTGTCATTATTTGTGTCATACCAAATCCCTGACCTCACTACAACAAAAGGGGTATAAACGGCATTTGCGCTACACTTTTATCGATGCTATGTAAGACCTAACGACGGATATCATACCATATAAAAAAAAACCAACTGGCCAGCACAAATCTCTCCTATTTCCTACCCGTCTCTCTCTCTGCAACTCCATGACTTTCTCCTTCTCTCTCTCCTCTTTCTCTCTCACAGCTTCTTTGGGATCTCTCCAGCTACAACAACCTGCTTTGGGATCTCACCGTAGTATCTAGATCTTCTACTCTCTTGTTTCCTAGGGTTTTGGATCTATTTTCTGCACTTTGCTGCTGGTGAATCTCAGATTCTCAGGTATGATGTAATGCTTTTCTCTTCTCATTGTTGCTTTCTGAAATTTAGAATACTTGATTAGGAATATGCTTTGTTGAATACAAATCCCTAATTAGGGATTTGGGTTGTTGAATCCATTTTTAGGGATTTGCATTATCGAATCCATTTTTAAGGATTTGCATGGTCGAATCCCTATTTTAGAAGTGCTTATTGCATCTGCAGATTCTGGACTCAGGGTTGTTGATGGTGTTGATCTGATTCACAAGAGATTATAGAGATGAGCCAGTGTAGCAAGTGGTTATAGAGAATCCCTCCCTCCCTCTCAGCTAGTTACAATATTTTCATTTATCCTTACTTTAATATAGGTATGCTATTAGATATTCCATTTTTGCATAAAGCCTTAGGGCTTCATGTCTCTTCATCTCCTTCCCCATTCACTATGTTTTGATGAAGCCTCGATCTGTGGCTGGGATTCCTAAAACCCAAATGCAAGGACTAATTTGAATGTGTGCAGATCTATTCTCTGAATTTTGCAACAATTTTGGGTAATGTAGTTGGGTTTTTTAAAATAACCATTTATTCTCTTTTTATCTGAATTTTTAGTTTTCGTTTTCTTTTGTTCTCTATGGTTTTTTTTTAAAAAAATAAAAAATAAAAAATCTTATTTGGTTACGAAATTTGGGGCTTCTAATTCTCAATTAGAGGTTTGAATTGTTCTTTTCAGTTTTGCAGAATTTTTAGTGTGTTTTTCAAGTCTCTTATCTGGTTTGAAATATGCACATTAACTATTTGAAGAAATGCTTCAACCAAGACCCCTTTCAGTTATTTTGAATGTTTTAGCTAAGTTGTATATCAATCCTTTACAGTATGCATGCCATTAGATACTATATCGGTAAATTTTACAAGTGTATGTATGTCTTCACTAGCTCGATCAGGAAATATACTCTGTCCAATGTGACATATGGATGCGATATCTGGTCATTCGTCTATTACACCCCAACATTATATACCGTGGGCTAATCTAGCCATCAGGTGGACCATTTTACATATGAAAGAAGAAATGGGCAACTAAAAAATAAAAATTAAAAAAAGATTAATGCTCCCCATTCTACATCCATATGCATCCCAATCAATGCTTTGTGGTATTGAACCATATAAATGGATTGTCATTCATAAGTTTATGGGTGGGCCATCATGTGGTGTATCTTTCATCAAACTCATAATCAAATGTAACTCAACAAAGTGAAGAGAAGATACAAAAATCAGCCTAAAAATCTCAAGTGAGCCACATCAATGAATTTAGTGGTTTTGTGAGCAATTTTACACTGTTCACATTGGTATGGTCCATATAAGTATTTTACCGGGCTGCTATTTTGTACGCACAGTTCAAATAATAATGAATCATACCTAATAGACAAAGTAGATTTTACATTACACTACATGATGGATCCCACAAAGTATTCCTCATTTTTTCTTCTCGTGGGCTACATGAAGAGAAGAGGAGATGTAATGCTTTGTTGCTCTTCTTGTTGTTGCTCTTCAAGTATTCCCCAGACTCTCAGGTATGATGTAATGCTTTCCTCTTCTTGTTGTTAGTTTCTAAAATTCAGAATACTTGATTAAGAATATGCTTTGTTGAATACAAATCCCTAATTAGGAATTTGCATTTTTGAATCCATTTTTAGGGATTTGCATTGTCGAATCAATTTTTAGGGATTTGCATGGTCGAATCCCTAATTTAGAAGTGCTTATTACATCTGCATGTTCTCGAATTAGGGTTCACAATTCGAAGGTATTAGCTAAAACCTTCATAGATTGTTCCTGTCTATATCTTGTCCATCATTTTTGTTGTAACTATTTTAGGATTTTTCTATTCTGACTTATTTCTTACAGGAATAGTATAAAACAGGGACGTTTCTCTTCCGAATCAGTCTAATTTCTTGAGAATACAGTTTTTTTTATTTAGGTTGGTCTTACTTATTCTTGGTCTCTCTATAATGAAATTGAATTTTTCTCTGTTCTGGGAATGAATATTTGCACCCTTGTTTTCAATATGTACACCCCCTTTTCCAATAGAGTGCATGTCATGGAAATTCGTCTGCATCAGAATGTAGGGTCGAAATTCTAATTATTTGTGAATTCCTTTGTTTCTTTTATATGAATGAGAATTTTCTGGGGTGGGTTTTTGTTGTTGGTGTGTGTGGAATTCAATTCTTTTGTGCTACAATAGTAGATGTTTATACCCTTATTTTTTGAAAGATACACCCCTTTTTTGGATAGGGTGCATGTCATTTATTGTAATTATGGGGTGATATGTTGATTTTCATTTATGTGGTGTTCTAATCGAAACTGTGAATTGTAAGATTTGGATTTTCTTTAAGAGAAGATTTAAATTTTGGGTTTCTATCTGATGTTTTGTAGAGTGTGAATTGGTGGTTGACCGAATTCGATATGACTGAGTTCTAGTGGAATTTTGATTCAATGTCATTATGGTTAAATTCTCATATGGGGAGGTTTGGTTGAATTACATTCCTAGCTACTTTATTTATTTTTTTATTTTTATTTTTAACTATCAGTTTGGATTTTAAATGGCTATCATAGTTTTCCAACTTCATTTCTTGTATCTTGAAGTGGAACATGCAAAATGGTGTTTGGGACGGCATATCATGGGACCTTTTTTTCGGTTGATATGTTATGTTTTGGTTTCATGTTGGTTTGAAGGTAATTATTTAGGTCACCTTCCAATGAAAATTGGTTTCAGGCATTGTTTTTACTTTGATTTGAATTTGGACTTTTATGGGCTCAGTGACACCAGCTGACTCTGCTTAAGTTGGTGATAAAGGTGCATTCAAAATTCTACGGTCTGATTTTAGTATGGGTTTTTCTTCTTATAGAATGCGTAGCTTGTTTTAAAGATGAGATTTTTTGAGGAATTTTAAGTTCAGAAGTAGAATAATTCTATTGGTATGTCTAATTTACTAGGATCATTTTTCTTTCTAGTTGAATCAACTTGATTGCCTCTGTTTAACCCATTCCATTTTGTGGATTATAAGATGTAAATGGTTTATCCTTGGGTTTAGTTTGTAGGAATGGGACCTATGATATTTTGTGTAGTCAAAGGTTGTGATCAGCCGGTTTGGTTGGTGGTAGAAGGCCATTTGTTAGAATAAAGCTATTTAATTCTGTTCAGCCACTACAACAAAATGGTGTAAAAACGGCACTTAGGGTTCATCATGCACCGGCCTTTAACCAGAGTTAGTCACACGCCCAACCCGAGTGTCTAAGCCAGTTGGCAAAGCACCAGCTCAACTAGAAGCATGTCAGGCGTGAAAAGTCTGTCACGCCAACCTTTCCTTCTTATACATTTGATTGAAATGGGGAAAATAACAAGAGACCGAGTTTGTCTAGGCTTATGTTTTCTCTATGTGGACAAGAACTTTCCACTCTCTAGTTAAAAGCGTCTTCTCTATGATTTCATTGTTCTTGAGGAAAAATATTAACCTTATGTTCAGCCATTTTAGTTTGAATTTTTGTAAATAAATTTGACAAAAGAGGGTCAATTTTAGGCAGGTAGCTGGTCATAGAAACTTTGCCAACCAATCACAAGGATACTTGTTCAGAATCTTATTCAAGCTACAGGTGGATATAGGACCTTTAAAGAGGGATTATTGGTAAACACAATCTGAAATGTCAGACCCAAATAGTTGGGACAAAGCTATGATAATGATAACAAATATGTCTTAATGATGGTACGTTATTATAGATCTGAATATCAGAGGTTTCTAATTATGTTGGTTTCCTAGTTAGGTAATGTTTGTTGTTTCTAAATTTTTTTGTTGAGTTAATGCGTTGTGCTTAACAGTTTCTCATATGTTTGAATTCCTTTGTGTTTGGCATGTTGGTTCTGTTTTGTTCACCATGTTAGATATGCCAAGAGTTCTGATTTGTAGGTTAGACACTTACTGCTACATATGTTTTTATAGGTTATTTTTTTTGTTGGTCAGCGTTCAAGAGTAAGACGGCTTGTTCGACTTCATGGGAGAAGACAATTAGATTTATTCAACATGTTTCTCTCCATCTGTTTATTTTTCTGTGGTAGTCTTATTTTATGCTTATACCTATGAAGACACTTAATTTAATGGATTTGATATTGAATTTGGTATGCTTATAGGAGTTGAGGCTAGGGGCTTTATATTTAGGCCTCCAATTGTGTTAGTGATTGGTGTAAAGTTTGTTCCCATAAGAAAATCAAGAAAATTGCCAGGTATTATTCATCAATCTCCTCCATAAATAATTGATCTTGCTTAATTTATATTTTTGTCGCTTGATTTATATGTTTTCCTAGAGGCCCAACTTATAACTCCTCAGAACTCGCTCTGTCGTAAGATATTACGGTGTATGACGGTTCACAGCAGGTTAAGTTGCAAGTCTTTTATTTTTGTAAATGTTGTTAATAGTTGGATGATGAATGATATGTGATTGCAAATGACAATAAAAAACTTATTATATATATATATATATGTGTGTGTGTGTGTGTGTGTGTGTGTGTGTGTTATCCTTGGAGGATTTTTTTTTAAGGGGACATGATATTCTTACAGCCTATGGTATGATACCCCAATATTTCTCGTATGTTACTAGTATGTAGTAGATATTACTAGGTTAATTTATCATAACAAAATTCATTTCTTTAGTTTAAAATTCATTTTGTTATTATTTAGCTAGATGATGAATGCCAATTATGATTGATTATGTAATTGTTTAAGTATAAGATAATCAGTTGCCCATTTGAGAATTTTTATATGGCCAAGCATAGATAGAGTGTGCTTTTGGAGGCATAAAAATTTTCAAATTGTCCCACGTATGGACAATTCATGGTTGGATAGATTAGAATGCTTTCGGTTCCCTGATTTAAATGCACATGTTAGTTCTACGTTGTATCTATCCTTTTCTCTCTGGTTACGTTTCTTATATTTATTTCTAATGTTAAATATCCTCATATTATGTGGATACTTGACATGGGAATCAAATGCAAGATCAACGTATTCAAAGAGACATGGGGAGATGCTGCCGGAATTTCGGTGTGGACATTTAAATGGGAACATGAAAGTATTACAATCTATCCAGCGTTGGATGGGTGACTGATTTAGTTAGTCAGTTAAAGATACCATTATATATTCTTTTAGATGCCTAAATCATCGTCGCTTGTGGGGTGAGCAATAATGGTGCTTGTTTCATTATAATTTCTCTTTAGTACTCTTCCTTAAATTTCTCTTATACTCATTCTAGTTTCTCTCCTAGGAAGCTTTGTCAGGCTCACATTGTATTTTAACTAACTTGTCAAAGTAGCTGAGGAACATAGTGATGGATAAGAGTTGGATTCATTTGTCAAGGTATCTCAGTAACTTCTCCTTCCAGTTGTTGTGGCCCAATGGTTAAGATGCATTGTTTGATATGTTCTTCAATTGCATTGAATGTTTAGGGTAAGCGATGCATAGTTAAGTGGAGCTATGGAATTCCTAGACTTTGCATTTACAAATGCAAGTGATAGAGGGAGAATCCTATGTCCATGTAAGAACTGCAATAACAACTTCTGGGTATCTCGACGAGAAGCATATGATCATATCGTGTGTGATGGATTTAATACGAGTTATACTCATTGACATTTTCATGGGGAAGCCACGTCTTCTTATATGCCTAATCTGGATCCAAATGACGATATGCGCGAATTGTTACATGATGCATTCAATATTTTAGTCCCGGATGATCAAGAGAGTGATGCAATATGTATACCTACGCAGGGGCTTAATCCTGAAGGACAATAATTTTTTAAATTAGTAGAAGACGCCGATAAGGAATTGTACCCAGGCTGCAATAAGTTTAGTAAGCTCTCTTTCGTTATTCGACTATATCACATAAAGTGCCTTAGTGGATGGAGCAACAAGTCATTCACGATGTTACTTGAATTGCTAAAGGATGCACTTCCCGAAGGTGAAACCTTATCAAGGTCTTTTAATGAAACTAAGAAAATTATTGGAGACTTGGGCCTAAAATACAATAAAATTGATGCTTGTCCCAATGATTGTATGTTATATTGGAAGGAGGTTGTTGAGGGGTAATCATGTGGTATATGTGACGCTTCTAGATGGAAAACATTTGAACATCAATCAGATGACGAGGTGACTTCTTCGACTGCCAAAAGAGAGAAAAATTTCAGCCAAAATATTACATCATTTTCCTTTAAAACCAAGGCTCCAGAGGTTGTACACGTCATCTAAAACAGCGTCCTCTATGAAATAACATTACGAGTGTCGCACTGAAGATGGAATGTTAAGGCATCCGACTGACTCCCCAATATAGAAAACTTTTGACCACTACCATCCGACCTTTTCATCGGATAGTCGCAATGTTAGACTTGGGTTAGCAGTTGACAGTTTCAATCCATTCAACACAATGAGTATTGCTCATAGCACATCACTGGTTATTCTGATGCCATATAACTTGCCATCATGGATGTGCATGAAGCAATCTTATTTCATGATGTCATTGCTTATTCCTAGTCCTTCTGGACCTGGTAATGATATTGATGTGTATTTACAACCTTTAATAGATGAGTTGAAGGAATTGTGGGAGGTTGGCATAAACACTTATGATGCCTCAAGCAATCAAATATTTCGAATGCGTGCAACATTGTTGTGGACTATCAGTCACTTTCCTGCATATGCGAACTTGTCTAGTGGAGCACTAAAGGAAGCCTTGGTTGTCCTTACTGTAACAAGGACACTTCATCTAAATACTTGAAGCATGGTCAAAAGTTTTTTTATATGGGCCATCGTCGATTCTTGAAACTTGATCATAGATTTAAAAGTAATAGTAGATCTTTTGATGGTACAAAAGAATATAGTGAGGTACCATTGCTCTCTAGGTCTGATGTGTTGGACCAGTTATAAGGAATTAATGTCACATTTGGGAAGAAGACTCCTGAAAATTATGAGCACAAGAGAAGACGAGAGGATAATGCAAAAGATTGATATACCTGGAAGAAGAAGAGTATTTTTTTTTATTTGACGTATTGGGAGCATAATTTGTTGCAGCACAATTTGGATGTGATGCATATTGAAAAGAATGTGTGCGACAATGTGCTCAGGACACTGTTGAACATTGAAGGGAAAACAAAGGACAATTTAAAGGCATGTCTCGACATGCAAGATATGGGTATAAGACAAACTTTGCACTAAAGGAAGCTTTTATTGAATAAAACATATTTACCACCTACAAGTTTTACCATGTCATCGAGTGAGAAAGATGATTTCTGTAAAGTTTTGAAGCAAGTGAAAGTTCCAGATGGTTATTCAGACAATATTTCACGATGTGTGCATCTTAAATAACACAAAATTTTAGGGCTCAAGAGTCATGATTGTCTTGTTATGATGCAGCAATTACTTCCGATAACGATACGAACAACATTGCCTAAGTGTGTGAGTTCAGTCTAGCTTGAATTGTGTAATTTCTTTAGGAAATTGTGTTCCAAAGTTGGTCGAGTAAAAGATTTTGATCGACTGGAATCTCAAATTGCGGTAACACTTTGTCATCTAGAAAAGATTTTCCCCTTGGCTTTTTTTTTTATATTATTATGCATTTGTCCATTCATTTGCGGGTGAGGCCAAAATTACAGGACCAATACAATACCGATGGATGTACCCCATCGAGGGGTGCATGTTAATGTTCATAAATTAATTTTATTTGTCATGTTGTTCCAGTTGCGCTAATCGACCATATATTTCTAAACTTCTTAATATTGATAATTATAGGTACTTGCTCACACTGAAGTCATATATATGTAATAAAAGTGGGCCCGAGGGTTCAATTGCAGAAGGGTACTTGGCAGAAGAATGTTTAACTTTCTGGTCGAGATACTTGCATAATGTGGAGATAAGGTTCAACCAACCAATATGAAATGACGACTATGGTAACACGGTTATAAAACAATCTACTATTTTCCCATGAATAGGTCGTGCATTAGGGAAGCCTGAGGATTATGTGCTAGATAAAGTTGCATTTACACAAGCACATCGATATGTTCTATTTAACAGCGGTGCAGTCATCCCATTTATTGAGTAAAAAAACTATAACACTTATTTTATACATGATGAAAAATAAGTTACTAATATGTGTCTTACTGAAACCAATTCATATATAGAGAACAAATGAATGTTATTAAGCAGAAAAATTCCCGCGCATGACCAAGAGATATAGAACGCATCCACAATGAAACATTTCATAAAATGGTTTAGCGATCATGTAAGTAGTTGATACAATAAGTCAATCGACATATGCATGTTCATTTATTTTCATTTTCCAGACATGTGCTTTTGTTTTAACATTTTTTAAATAAGTTGAACAGTTGCACCAGGTAAAGAATGAGCAGGTCTTAGAAGACCTTAGATGGCTAGCTCAGGGTCCTTGTGCAACAAGAAGATACAAGGGTTTTATCGTAAACGGCTTCAGGTTTCACACTAAAGATCGAGAATAGAAAGGAAAAACTCAACATAGTGGAGTTGTGGTGACCGCAAAGACATCAAGCTTTGCGACTGTTAACGACAGAAACCCTATTGCAAGAGATGTAACTTACTACGGTGTTTTGATATTGATAGACATAATTAAATTAGAATATTATGGTGATTGGAAAGTTGTATTATTTAGGTGTGATTGGGTTGATGTTCTATCTTAGGGCAGGGATGTCAGGAAGGATGGGTTGGGTTTCATGCTCGTGAATTTGAAACGGTTATGCCATTTTGGTCGACAGTTGTCTGATGAACCATTTGTATTTGCATCTCAAGCTGAGCAGATGTTTTATGAGAAAGATTCTGTTGAGGAGGATTGACATGTTATGGTGAGGGCGAAACCTAGGGACTTGTTTAAGATGCATGCGGAGGAGTTTATAGATGATGTTAATGCATACTTAGGAAGTTCTCCATGCAATGATCAAAGTTCAGAAGATCCAAGTGATAACATTGATAGTTGGGAAAGGACAATATCGATGGTACAACAACTATTACACCTTTACCACCCACCCAAACAATGGTAGATGACCAAACAGATGGTACTGAGCTTTCTGATTGTGATGGAAATGACATTATGTACAATAATTGATTTCTTATATACTAGATTGTCTTAATGTATGAAAGAGAAATTCATGTCTTTTTTTAATATGGTTGAGTTATTATTATTTTCTCAAGTTCATTTATTTTCATTGTATAGAAATTCACTTGTTTTTTGCTTGATATGATGATTTTGGAATATGTTCCATTGATAATGGGATTTGCAATTTGTACTGCTTGTATATTTCAATATGCAACTGTCCACAAATCAAGTTGTTCATTTTATGAATCTCTATTTAAATGAGAAATATTTAATTATCATATTGCTAGACATATACATGTGTTAAACATGAGTACTAGATGCAGGATTAGGCAATCTGTAGGCCCTATGACTGATAGCACTAGCCAGCCTCAGCTGCCCCAAACTAATGTTGGTCCTGCCCAACCTCAGCTGCCTCAGGCTACTAGTAGTATAACAAAATGTGTTCTTTTCTCATGGACAATGTGTGTTTTACCGTGTAATTTGCTTTTGTTAATTAGTTTTATATGTACCATTATGATTTTATTCAAAAAATTCAACATCCAAGAAAACAAAGACTCGAGGCCCCACACGATGCTTTGATGTTTGGAAAATTCTTGAAGGTCAACGGATTTCTATTTCCTCAATGATCTAGGGCAGCCCGATTGTGACAATGCTAGTAAGCTGACAAATTTCATAGGGACAATAGCACACAATAGGGTATATGCTCCCCTTACCTTTAATGATTGGAGGGCGGTGCCAAATGCGAAGAAAGATAATATGTGGGGGCTTGTCATGGTAATGGTTACGATGCTTCTTTTTTTTTAGTTTTTTTTTTAGTTCATTATGTGATTGTCTACTTTTAACATGTGATGCAGTCCAAGTTTGAGCTTGATGATAATGCTAAGGCTTGGGTGATAAAGTCATTTGGTAAAAAATGGAGGGAATGGAAGGGCAAGCTGAAGAAACTCCACTACTCTTCTCATGAGACTAATGAGGAGCGGCTCGCAGATCTTGATGAGCAGGTCCAAGAGGATCAATGGAATACTCTTGTTCAATTTTGGAACTTTAAAGAGGGGAAGGTATGCCTCATTCAATTATAGAATTATACAAAATATTTTGTTGATATCTTATAATTTACTGTCAGTGTGTCACATATAGGTTCGTTCTAAAAAAATAAAGAGAATTAGAAGAAACAACTGATTAACCACGCGGTAGGCTCAAAGAGTTTTGCCCGAATACACGAGGAAGAGATAAATTTTATTAATAACCTGACCAACCATGTTAGTATATTTGTGTTATATAACTTGTTTGCATAATAATAGAGGAAAAGGGACAATGAGGAGGATCTGAGCTGGGCAAATATGTTTATCTTGACTCATACATGCAAAGATGGAAAGCCTGTGGATGAGGCCTCATCAGTAGTAATGGTATTTTAATGTATTTACACGCAAGAAGAGCTCCATATAAATGTGTAGCAGCAGTTAGAGTATTTACACATTAACTGTTACCATGTGATAATTATTATTGCAAACAAAACTCAATGAAGAAATATCTCAGCAACCTGGGGCCTTACAGAGTAGCACGGCAAGGAATGATCTATTATCTCAAGTCATGGGAGAAGACAAGTATGGTCATGTCCGCACTTATGGGTTAGGACCATCTCCATCTGATTTGTGGGGTGCAACATCCAGCCAACAAAGGATGGCTTCCATTGATCAGAGGAGAGATGAAAGACATGAGGAACTAAATGCTGATATAGTCTCTCTTAAAGAAAATATAGCTGCACTCTCATCCTCAAGAGAAGCTGAAATGTCATCCCTTAAAGAAACTATGGTTGAAATCTCATCCTCAAGAGATGCTGAAATTTCTTCCTTAAAAGAAACTCTGATGAAATTGATAGCCACTATGAATAATGCAAACAATAACCTACCCATAGTATTCGGTGCTGCAGCTAGTTATAACATGAACAAACCGTCCTCATCATCAAGCCATTAGGTGACCTCTCGGGTAATTATATTATATACATGTATTTATTTACATATGCACTATGTCATAGATTATAATTGATTGATATTGATTTAACATTTGTAGAAACACACGACGAATAAGGGGAAGACCATGAGTTGCACTAGTGCTGGGGTAATTCCTTATACCAAGTGAATAGTTCTTTTATTATTTTTTGATGTTATTGTGTTCTTAATTATATGTGGTATACGGATGAGTATTTATTCAACACAATGCAGTTTGTCAAATAGTGAATTTTATTTTGTAGGATGTGATTAGAGTTCTTCTTACAAGTACCGTCAAAATCGGGGTTACTATTGCTAAAGCAATTGTTTTGAGCAAGGATCCGCTCACAAAAGTAGGGGGGCACGAACTTGGAATTATTTTTTAGAAAGTATTAATTCAAGATAGTATGGGAGGAGGTTTTGATAAGACCTTATGGATGATATAAAATAATTGGGGATGCTATTAGAACAAGTATTTTTTGGCCCTCTACTATGTGTAAGGTCAGATTTTTTATTTTTCCATATACAATAGAATTTCTTGTACAAGAATGCGAGTACTAATTAATTTCTTTTTATTATTTTATTTTGCAGGTTTAAGGAAAGATGGATTGAGCTAAATGAAAGGATCTCTCTCTCTCTCTCTCTCTCTCTCTCTCTCTCTCTCTAGTAAATGTTTTGTTCATGGGTTTAGGACTGATGTGTGATTGCTTTTGGATAGTAAGTGTTTAACTCTAATTTTGGAATTTGGATTGACTTAAGATCCAATGCATATGATAGGTTGGGTAACTAAATCAACAAGTTAGCCAACATGATTTAATCTTGTTCTTATCAATTTTCTTTATAACTTAATGTAACTCTTGGTCTTTCCATGTTTCTTTATAACATTAATAGGAGGGCGTTTACCTTTTTTAGCTTATTTTTTGAGGCAGTGTTAGATGATGGAAGTCAAGCAAAGGAGAACAACTACATTTATGTAAGTATTATAAGTCTTAAGCTTCATTTGGTCATCACATCAATCTTTATGAATATAATTTTTTATCAAACCAAATGGATCTTAAGCCCCTTTTTTAACTCCGCCGATGCAACCACTTGCATTGTCGGTCCCAATCCCGGGTAAAGGAGGAGGGAGAAAGGCTTGAGCGTTAAGGTGAGTTGTATAATTTTCCTCCATATTTCTTTAATGCAACAATGCTATGTTGAAATTTTCAGCATTTTCACAGGTTGAGAAGTGGGTTTGATCCAAAATTCTATTGAAAGTGTAATCTCTAATTGCTTTATGCTTCTTGTAGGTGCATTTGACGTGTATTTGGAGCCATGACATTTGCTGGAATCGGAATGAAAGAAAGTGGTTAGATACAACTGCCTATCATAAGTGGGACCCTCCTGATGAATGTGCCAGATGGTGGATCATTGTCCCATTTCCAAATTTTAGAAGTTTCCAGACTGTCAACTGACTAGGTTTTACATTCGCACCCACCTGAATGAGGTGAACAGGCTGATTTTTGGGCCAGGTCAAGTAGACCCTCAGGCCCCTCCTAATGCATGGCTTAGATCACATGACAATTGACAACCCACATGGATTTTGAAGATGGTCTTGGTTTTTGCAGGTACTGCGAGAAGCAGAGGATAAAGGCTTCTAGACTTCAGACTGTTAATAGGAAACTGACAGCTATGAACAAGCTGTTGATGGAGGAAAATGATCACCTGTAAAAATAGGTCTCACAGCTGGTTTATGAGAACGGGTAGATGCGGCAGCAACTGCAAAATGTAAATTCTCTCATCACAGGCTTTTACCTAATACCTTCTTTTTGTTTCATTTCGCTGTTTTTCTCCAGACCTTATTTACAGTGCCAGAGGAATCTACTCATTGATTCAAGCATATAGGATTCTACTCATGCAAGGGTACTTTCCACAACCATCATTAGACAATTTTTAGTTCTTTCTTCTATGTAAGCATGTTACACTAATTCATATTATCTGTGTTAAGATTTAGTGGAACTTTGCCCCACTCTCAGAGAAATTTAGTTTTGAGTTCAATATTTGCAAATTATATTGGCCAATTACAAGTTACCATAAGCATTATTTGTGAAAATTTAAAAGCAGAATCAATTGGATGGTTTTCTTTTCTGGTTTTATAGCACATGAGATCTTCTAAATTCCATGATTAAGAGGTTTCCTATTAAAATAGACAATGGAAAATAAGGACTTGTTTTCTCTTTATAGCGGAAAAATTATCATGATTCTCTTAACTATGGTATATGGTAGAATAAGAAGCCAGTTTATGGATCCTCTTTCTTTTAGTATGTATTGGGTTTCTTTATGTGGAGTTCACTAATTATAGATACTTTTCTGCAGGCTTCTGTAGCCACTACAGACACAAGTTGTGAGTCTGTGGTTACCATTCCTCCAAAGGTAAGTTTTGGTTTTCTTAACTTTGGAAATTGGAATCCTATTTATGAAAAAAAATAAAAATAAAAATAAAAATGGCAATGACCACTTTTGAAAATTTTGAATTGATTAGAAAGCATCTATAAAGAGCTTTTATGCCCTTGTTTGCTAGACTTGGTGAACATTTCAAGGTTTTGGGTTAAATGCATTTTGATTATTTTCAACCAGTTAAGACATCTCATGGTTTTTCGTCAATACTATATTTTACCTGTATGTAAATACTAAATAGTGAAATTCTTAGATTCCCTGCCATTTTGCTTGCTGCAGAGATCTGCAAAGATGACAGAGCCTTCTAAGGTTATTCATGTCCGAAACGTTGGCCATGAAATATCTGAGGTATTTCAAACCATCTCTTTTTATTTTGAGCATTGAAACTCTAATTGCAATTTGTCTTCACAGTTGTTGCCATTGCAGTTCATATTTTAGTGGAGTCCTTTCTATGTTTTATGCATTTACTCTAACCTGCATTCTATAAATTTAAATAAGATTGTCTTGTTGCAGTTACATAACCATTTTATCTCAACCAGGTCACCATGCCTAGGGATGCTATACATTATGAAGGCATAGAACATCGAGAGTTGCATAATGCCTATGGGTACTACTTTCACATGGCTTCAACTGATGGGCTTTTAAAGTGAGGAGAGGGAAAGCACGGACCTTTTGTCTTGTCAAGATCAATCTTTGCTGGAAGCCAAAGGATTGGGACAATTTGGACAGGAGATAATTCAACAGACTGGGATCACCTTAGAGTCTCTGTTCCAATGATCTTGACTCTTGGCCTTACTGGGATTTCATTCTCTGGTGAGTAGAGCTCATGAATTGATTGGCTCAAGGTGTTTCTATTTGATCGTCATTCTCCTTTTTTTAGGTAAATTATTTAGATGGATGTATTTTATACAGCTGCTGATGTTGGTGGATTTTTTGGCAACCCTGAGCCTGAATTGTTAGTTCACTGGTACCAACTAGGTGCTTACTATCCTTTCTTTAGAGGCCATGCTCATCATGACACTAGAAGGAGAGAACCTTGGCTATTTGGATAATATATTTATTTAGTTTAAAAGAATGTTCAAAATGGAAATTTATACTTTGCACTTACATTGCATTGTGCATATTAAATTGCTAGCCTCTGTACTGGTTCTTCATAGCCTCTTTCTTGATTTTATTTTTTTTATGTCTCTCTTAATAAAAGTTGTTGTCATATATTAAAATAAATAAACATAAATAAATCCACGGTAATATTTTTCTATCTAAGACGCTAATTCTATCTCTATAGTTCCTTTTCTGTTTATATGCATCCTGTGTTTTGCTAGCTTTAATGTGTAGATGTGCATTCAAATTTTAATACGTGATTCCTATTCAGAAAAACTAGAGATCTGATTCCTCCAACTTTGTTTATGCACCATATAGGCTAGATGGGATGTACAAATATACCAAGGTTTGGTTGGTTCACCAAATGTAGCCAATCATTATGCAGAAGTACAGCTATACCAGGAGCGAACCTAGTAAGTAATTCATTCTAGATTAATAAACCCTCTATCTGTGGTGTAAACTGTTTACATCCTCAAATGAAGAAATGTCAAGGTTATTTGCATTTTCATACATATGTACATAGGTATGCACATCTATTCCCAAGTCTGCATGCTTGTAGTGTGTAGTGAGTGGTATAGGCTACATAGTGTGTGGGGTAACTTTTAGATTATTAATTACAATAATAGGAAAAATTGGACAAATACTAAAAATAAAGATAAAAACAGCAGCAGAATTGATTTACAAGTGTTGCTCATATCATTTCACTAAGGGGTGTTTGGTTTTCTAATTACATCGGTAAATGGCTGTAAATGGGTAATGGTTACCTATTCCTGTATAGCAGAAATGATTTCCATTTGTTTTTTTTTTAAAAAAAAAAAATTGTTTCAAATATTTAAAAAATTCAGGTTTTGATTGAATTACTAACATGCCAGGGCTCCTAAAATCCATACAAAGACCTTTATCAGTGCTTGTTAGAAATCTTATGGCGCTTTTCCGTGAAAAAAAAAAAAAAGTGTTGAAAAATCATATTTCCCAGCACTCGGAAGATCTTTTGCGGGCGCTTATTCGCGTCGATAGAAGGCAAAATTTTTGGCACTTGTCCAAAGCTTTACTAGTGCTACTATAGCCTTTACCGACATACCCATTTTTTGGCGCTTGAGAAGCGCCGTTAACTCATTTGGTGGCACTTTTCAGTACTTTTACCGGCGCTTGTGAGTGCCTGTAAAAGTCGCACATGTTGTAGTGCCTACAAAGTAGGCTTCAGAAACTCCACAGATTACTATTTGCAAGGACGTCCAAAAACTACCTGGATTTTGGCACTTGGTTATCAATGCTTGAGTGCTGCACATTGCAATCTACTGTGCTAAGTTATTTTTTTCCTTCTTTAAAATCTGTCCAATGTCAGGCAATAAAGTTGAGAAGCTTTGTGATTTATGCAACATCATAGTGAATAAAAATGCTCTTTTCGGTGACAGGAGTGCGGTTGCTGCTGGTGGTCTGTATTGGTATGAATTGCTTTCCGTGTAATGGTATTTCTGCTTAATTCTTTCTTTTGAAAAGGTCGACTATGGTTCACCTTGCAATGAGTTACTCCTGGTCCATACCCTGCATGTGGGCCATGATTAGTGAGTCAGATCGTCTGTCTGGGTGGACCTTAACTACATAGGCTACACTGATCAGGCAATCCTTCTTGTTCAAGGTGTGTCTTTCAAACATAGTGAAGAACGAGTAATAGACAATGGGCTAAAAGGGAAATTCCATTAATCATTTGGCTAGAATTGTCTAAGTTGTGCAATTTCTGTAGAATGTGGGCTGGCCGTCCTTTCTCTGCAATGAGTTTTGGGTTCATTCGCACTTCACAGCCTATGTGTGGGTCTTGATTGGTGAGCAAGATCATCCATTTGTGTGGGTGTTGTGTACAGAAGTCACCGGGCAATTCTACCTGTTCAATATGTGGCTTTCAAGCACAGTAAAAAAATGTGTGGTTTCTGTAGAGTTGGCTGGCCTCCTTACATAATGGATGGTCCAATTGTCCAATCGTATGGTTTCTGTAGGCTCGGCTCTCCCACAAGATGGACGGTCTGAATTTACTTAGCTAGTGGTTAACCATAAAATGGACCGATGAGTTGCAAGAGCAATTGGTCTTAAGCACAAACACTACCTCAATTTTCAACTATGCAGAAGTCGAATTCTCATGAGAGTCCCAAAACCGTGAGGTCAGTGTTATGAATGACTGTACTGATGAAAGCATCATTTGTAGTGTTATTGGAAGATTGGAGCCTATAACACAATGTGTAGCAGAGCTTGCAGCTGAATCTCCACAAGGCATCCTTCGTACTCCTGATACTGTTGCTAAATTTCAGGTATAGTTATCAAATTTTTTGTTGTGTTTATTTCTACTCTCCATCTAGTCTTGCACTCGACCTGAATTTTGTTATTTTCCATTATCACAATTGTTTATTGTATCATGTCCTCACTGTTGCTTTCTTTTTCTCTGAGACTTTGTCCTACACAGTCTCTTACTCATTTTCATTTTTTTTTCTCGGTTGGGTTTTTGAATCCGTGGCTTCCTCTATCAGTAATAAATAAATTGTATAAGCACTTTATTTGTCTGTCAGTTTTCCAACATTTCCAACTTGAGGCAAATTTACTTCTTAGGATATGTTAACGCTGTTGATATTGTGCAAAGTGTTCCTGTGCAAGCTGAGCAAACACCATCAATTTGGAAACTAGCCCTTTTTAAAAAATAAAAAATAAAAAAATCATTGGTATTTTTTAAAACTTGTTGAACCTCTTAATAATTCACATCTCTGCTGTGTTGCCACGAATGTTGGAAATAACCATTTTACTGGCTGGATTCCCCCCAGTTGAGAAAATTAAACAATAATCTCTAGCGAGTATTTTAAGACTGATCATGCTCTTCTTTCTATGCTAATGATATTCATCATAATTTAGTTTTCTGTTTTCCCTTTTACAGGATTGATGGTAACTCATGGAAATGATGGTCCTTTGGTTGTGATGCTCTGATCCAAGAGAAAATAGTCACGTGGAAGGGGACCTTACTGAAACAATTCATGTGGAAGGCTGTGGCAGTTTGTTTGTTTTGAAAACTTTAAATAGACCATTAATTGTTTGTTGATTGTTGTCTTGATGGATGATAAATGGGTAAAACATGCACAGGTTCAATCATTGGTTGATAATAATATTGTTAGCTTTTGTTGATAGAAACTAGATTTAGCTTCGATTATTGATAAATGATGTTAAAAATTGAATTTAGCCTCAGTTGATGCCAACAAAGGCTAAATTTATCTTTAGTCTCGGTTTTGCCTTAGTTACCTAAACTGAGACTACAACACCTGTGGCTAAAGGCATTAACCTCAGTTGTTGAGAACTGAGGTTAAAAATAGATTTAGCTTTGATTGGAGGCAATTGAGGCTAAAATTTGGATTTAGTCTCGGTTGGAAAAACAATGGAGGCTAAAATTTTGATTTAGCCTCATTTTGAGAAAAATGAAGCTAAAAAGATTCTTTTACCTTCACTTGAAGAACTGAGGCTATAAATGTCATTTTAGCCTCGGTTGCTAAAACTGAGGCTAAAGCCTTTAGCCACGGGGGTTTCAACCTTGGTTTGGATAATTGAGGCAAAACTGAGGCTAAAAGTTTTAGCCTCAGTTTTTAACCTTTTTTGCCGCGGTTTTGAACCGAGGCTAAAGCTCCCTTTTCTTGTAGTGACAAAACCAACCTTTGATGCTAAGGTATGAAGCTATAAACTTCAAAAGTCAATTTTCAGTTTGGATGAAAGTCCCTCATTATTCAGTGGAATGAATTATCAGCATGCACTCGGGACATTTCCTATTTATTGAATTGAAGGATTGCAACTCAGTTCAAGCAAGCATCCAAACGCACTCAGCTGTTTGTACCTATCTTTTACTTATTTGGTATTTGTTGGTTGAGGAAGATTCCATAGCTTGCTTCTTTAAGGCTCATCTCTAAATTTTGATAAGTCTTTCCGACAAAGAAAAAGGAAAGAGTGAGGCCATAAAGTTTATTATTTTCATGGAAGATATAGAAGAAAATATGAGTAAATCCTTTTCAATGGTTTGGTGTCTTTTATCCTAGCAATTTTCATGTGGGTTCATTAGGTGCAGAGGGATCTCATGCCAGCACATGGGTGCATGCTCCCCATCACACAAGTCTCAAGGCTCATCAGCCGAGTTATTTTAGTTGCTTTTATTAAATGAGTTTAAGATGGTGAAAGAAAGAGAGTTTATAATGGTGTAGTTTAATTCTTAGCAAGAGGAATGCTGATTTACAACTTTCCACTTAAAATGTCTATGCAGCTCTCTCCACATGCGTTGATCTACCAAATCACTAGTTGCAATTAGGGTTGTACACGAACCAGGCTAGCCCGGTTAACTCGCTCAACTCAGTCCGACCCGGAACTGAGTTCGGTCCGAGACGGGCAATTTTCTTTAGTTTGAAACTAAGTTTGGGCCGAGTTTGAACAGGTCCCTGTTTGGCCCGACTCGGTCCGAAACCCGACTTGACCTGGCCCAACTTAGCTCGACCCGGCCCGACTCAGCCATTTATATATATATATATATATATATATATATATATATTCCTTACCCTAACCATTTGAGACAAAGAAGTGAGAACGTCGCCCGACCCATGAACTTGCTGTAAGGTTCGAAATTGGCCCGAACTCGCTTGATTACTGACCGGGCCGAGTTTGGGCTGGACATGTTGGCCAGGTGACCGGGCCGGGCCGGGTATGGCTGGTGACATGGCTGAGCTGGGTTGAGCCCAGTTCGATTTGGATCAGCCCGATGTACACCCTTAGTTGCAATCGCTAGATATTTTTACCTCATGTACTGTATGGAAGGAGTTGCATAGGACTTCCATGACGGGAACTAGTAGCATTCCTCCACTTCTATTTGGAAATGAGAATTCAGCCATGTAGAAACATGCTTTGGTTGAGAAAAAGAGGCTGATAGAGAATGAGTGGGTGGTTTATAAATGAACTTTCTTCTCATGAGATTTTTTATTTTTTTGTCTTCATTACAAAAGATTAGTTATCCTTATGAGAATTTACATTATTTTCACTTGTCTTTCTATCTGTTTAGGAAAATAAAGTTTGTTAACTTTTATTAGGCTAATCTCACAGTTAATATGATTATAAGAAAACTAATGCCATAGTTAGGCCAACCAAACAACACTAAGAAAACTTGTTGGTGTAGAGGGATGCCCCCCATATGTTGAGGCCTAATTGACTAAAAAGGAGGGACCTCTTCTAGTCAGTTGTAATACAGTCGATGAGTAGAACCAGAAATTTGCTAGGCCCAATGATAGCATAACCTCTACTGACCCCCCCCCCCCCCCCCCCCCCCCCCCCCCCACAAATCTCAGCTGCAGGATCTAGGTGATGTGGGAATAAATCAGGGATTTAATCAGTTATATGTTCACACGACTCTACTTTCAGGTGAAATCAATCCATCCCACATTTTACCTACATGACAAGCATCTCTCAGTAAAACTTGTCAAGGGATTAGTAGGCAGAATGAATGGGTGTATGGAATTCAACCCTAGCTCAGATCCAAATCAGTTGGGTGCTCCCCTATGAGATGGTCAGAGAGCAACGAAGACAAGGAAGATTCTTCTCCATGGAACTCTCCAAAATCCATTATCCCGAATTCCTTGGAATCAAGGTTCCCAGAGGCACCAAAGCCATTGGATAAGAGGATAAATGACCACGTGGTCGACCTAGAAGTGGTTCTCTCCCCTTTTTTCTATGCAGTAGCATCTAATGGGAAACATAACGACAGGAATAACACAGTTGCAAGGGCAAAGACTGACAACATAGTCACAGAAACAACCAAGCGGATTGTGGGAATGCAGCTAAATATCAATGAGCACCCAAATATCCAACCACAAGCACAACCAACAGCAATGGTCACAGCTTCCCCTCAGCTAGGAAACCATAGGGACTAACAAGACTACACCCTAAAAAGGACCCACAGGAGGATAGGACATGCTCCTCCCCAGGAAAAAAAGTCGGGGATTACATCGAGGGCAACTGGGGTCAAAGGTTATAGAGACTAAAGAGAAGGGCCATGAATTTTGGCTGGGTGACCAATGGGTAGTTTCCTAATTTGGAATGCCTGGGGTGTTGGTAATAGACCAACCATTTCAACCTCAAATCATAATCCGTGGTTCGTAGCCATCCTTGAAACGATGCTTCCATTAATCCTCCCTCTCCAATGGAGAAGTGGGAGGAAAGATATGGGTGTTCTACAACGGCCCCCTCAGATTTTCAATGTTGACTGCTACTAATTAAATGCTTACTCTCACTGTCTCTTTCCCAAAATTTTGGGCTCTTTCTAGGTGTCTGTAATGTACGTTAAATGTGTCGGGAGCTTAAGAAGGGAGCTTTGGGAGGACATGGAAGTTTTTTCCAAATCGACTATTGGCCCATGGGCCCAATATGGTGACTTCACCGTGGTGATTGAAGCCTCGGAGAGAAGAAGCAACATGAAATTCGATCAAGCTAGCGTCGAGGATTTCTTTGATGCGATCAACACAATCGGGTTGATTGATGCATGGCTTTACAGGCAATCGATTTACATGGTGTAATAATCAGTCAGGTAATGTGAGAGTTTGGGCTAGGCTGCACAAAGTGCTTCTAAACGCTAACTGGGTGAGAGCCTTCTCGCGATTTCATGCTAAGCACCTACCCCGTGCTTCCTCAGATCATGCGCCACTGCTTCTTCAATTCCCAAATCAGTTCATTAGCTCCTCTGCAAAGCCTTTTAGATTTTAGAGAATGTGGATGCAACATGAGACGTATTTGTAGGTAGTTAAAGATGCTTGGGAGGGTGAGGTCTCTCCATAGTCACTACTGGACATTCAGCTGATGCTTAAGAAGGTTAAATCAACCCTGAAGTTTTGAAATAAGCAAGCTTTTTATGACATTTTCAAGCAGGTGAAATAGGCAAAGAAAGTCTTGGAGGAGATTGATGTCAGGCTGTAACAAGTTTCATGCATGACAAGGCCATATATTAGTTTTCAGCAGGAATATGTAGCGACGAGAGAAAATCTGTCTAAGGTCGAACTCATGTCCGAGATCTTTTAGAAATAAAAGTCTATGAACAACTGGCTGGCTAAGGGTGATAGGAACACTAAGTTCTTTCATGCCTCAACAAAAAATAATCAGAGCAGGAAGGAGATCAGGGCCATTAAGCTAGAATCTGGTGTCAATCTCGTTAAGCCTACCCGTATCAAAACTAAAGTGGTCAGGTAGTTTCAAGACATCTTCAAGGCTGAAGATTGGTCTCCTTCTCCCTTCCCGCAGTCCCTTCTCGCATTTATCCCACAGATCATCTCTTCTTTAGATAATGATCAGTTGATTGCCCCCCGTTCCCAGCAGGAGGTGCATCAAGCAGTTCTCTCCCTCCGTATTGACGGTGCTGCTGGCCCTGACAGTTTCTCAGGTGCATTTTTCATGGGATGTTAGAATATCTTAGGCCAGGACCTTCACAAGGTAGTGGTGCACCTCCTTGAGGGTAGGAAAATTCCTAAGGAAGTTATTACGTCTCTTATTCATCTAATACCAAAATCCCCGGTCCCTAAGAGGCTCACTGATTTTTGGCCCATTAGTTTATGTAACTGTTTGTACAAAATTTTTGCTAATATAATAGTGACTAGGCCGAGTTCTCTTCTGCCTTCTTGGATCTCGCCTGAGCAAGAAGCCTTCATCCAAGGCCCCAATATAGCAGAGAATATTGCGCTAGCCTAGGAAACCATTTGAGAAGTTAATAGAAAAGTTCATGGCAGTAATATCTTGCTTAAGCTAGATATGGAAAAAGCATACGACAGAGTTGATTGGGATTTCCTGAAGAGAGTGTTGGAGTGTTTCATTTTCAACAATTCTTGGATTCACCGGGTTGAAAAATGTTGTCTCAATTGTTGGTTCTCCATTCTAATTAATGAAGAGGCTTCGGGTTTCTTCAAATCATTGAGTGGGCTGCGGCAAGGCGATCCTCTTTCCCCTAGCCTGTTCATAATTGCTGCGAAAGTACTCAGCCGAGGGGTTAAGTTGCTCATAGAACAAGGCCGCTGTAAGCCTTTCAAGCTATGTTGGGGTAGCCTGCTAGTCTCCCATCTTCTATATGCAAATGATACACTACTTTTCTTGAATGGAGGAGTTTCCTCATTGCATACAGGAAAGGCCTTCCTTTAATCATATCACGAGTCATTTGGCCAGAAAGTGAACCTCCTTAAGAGCTCCTTTCTTCCGCCATCTAGAGTGAGGACTAATGAGAACACATTGGGGATTGTCAAATCCATCTCCTACCCCATTTAGTTGGGCGTACCGCTGTGCATGGGTAGGGTGAAAAGGCCCTATTTCAGCCCCTGGTGGACAGGGCAGTGGCGCGAATCGCTGTTTAGAAGGCGAGGGTTCTCTCGTAGGTGGGTCAAGATATCTTGGTGCAACACATTCTAGGGAGCATCCCCGTTCACACTATGGATGCTACTCAGATCCTAGCTGTTGTGATTGGGGATTTAGAAATGCATTTTATAAATTTTTTTTGGGGTTGGTATGACAGAAAGCACAACTTTCACTTGTCGAATTGTAAAGAAATTTTCATTCCTAAATGAGAAGGTGATTGGGGATCAGAAGATTGAAAGATGTGATGAAAGCGCTTAGGCTCAAAATGGTGTTGGCAGTCAAATATGGTAGAAATGTTAGCCTATGGAGCGATTGTATGAGAGCAAAGTATGTTTAGGACGTTGATCCCGTCATCAGAGGGAGTGCCTCTGCCCATCCCTCTCCTTTATGGAAGAGCATTAGGGCCCTTTTGCCAATGCTAGACTCTCTTGTGCAAAGTCACGTGGGGCAGGGGCTAGGCAATTTGTGGTCTTCAAATTGGTTTGGGCTAGGTTGTCTCGATAGCTTTTTGGATAGCCCTATCCCACCAGCAATGCGAGCTATGAATATCTTAGACTTCATTGGACTAGATGGCCCTCTCCCTCCTTCCTCTATCTTCTCATATCCTCCGTAGGAGGTCCTTGATTTTCTGTTTTGGGGTGGTTTCTTCTTACCAAATCAGGATAAAGAGATCTTTTGGTCGTTCGAACCATCTACATCCTTCTTTGTTAGATTGGCTTGGGAGCTCGGTAGAGAGATCAGGTAGAGAAAAGGTTGGACGAAGTGGGTATGGTAGGAAAAAATGCTACCGAAGTTATCCAAATTCCTGTGGAGGTTGCTACATAAAGGTATTTCGGTGAAAACTTTGATCCAAGCAAAAGGGGACCAGCTTACCTCTTCTTGTATTTACTGCATGGGTAGCATGTCCACTCGTCCTGAGTGTGAGTCTCTCAACCACCTCTTCATCAATGGGATTCTTGTGTCTATTGTTTGGGCCCATTTTGGGGCCATTTTCAACATCTCTCTCATGGCCTCTCAGTTGATTATCGGCAAGTTGACGTAGTGGTGGTTACCCTCCACTCAACGAAGTCGTTCCCCATCCTTGCAAGGGATAACCCCCTGTTTTATCCTCTGTAAGATCTGGCTCCCTAGAAATGCTACCAAGTTTGATGGTACCACTCCTCAGGCTTCTACAGTTATCGCCCATGTGAAATGGAGGCTTTCTTCAGTGTATAATGTTATGGGAGCTTCTAGGAGACATCCTATGACTAAGAACTTGATGCTTATGGATCTAGCCATCCCAGTTTGCGGCTCGGCTAGTATTTTTTTAAGAATAGTGAAGCGGAGAAGACCTCGATTAGGTTGGATAAAGTTAAATGTTGATGGCTCCGCAAAGGGTAACCCAGGTAAATCTGGTGGTGGTGGCATTCGCAGAGGGGATAACGGGGCTTTTATTTTTTCTTTCTCGGTGGGATATGGAGTGGGGTTGAACTTCAAGGCTGATCTCCATGCTGTTTACAATGTCTCGGCCCTATGTATGTAGTTGGGGTTCCCATTAATTAAAATCAAATCGAACTCCATGATGGTGTGTTGAGGGTCAAATATTGCATATTATCCCCCATTTATACTTGATTTTATGAACATGACAGTGCTTAATGTTCTATTTTACTCATCTTTGTGTTGCAAGGTGAATTTAAGAGCTTAGATTGAAAAGGGTGCTAAAAACATGGATTTGATACTCAAGAATTATCAAGGCAAGGGATGGATCCAAGATTGAAGAATTCGCATGCTAAAGATCCAAGAAAACTAAGTGAGGAATGAAGAGAATCAAATATTTGAAGTGAAGAAAATGAATCCTGAAAACAAACGTATTCCTGAAAGTGTCCTGAAGATGCATATTATGAAACTCTGGGTCATTGTGAAATTGCGCAAAGTGAAGTCTATTTTTGAAAATTACATAATTTTGAGGTGATTTTTAGAGTTTTCCAATTAAGTGCGAAAGTTGGAGTTCCACAACTATAAATAGGACTCCTTAAGATGTTCTTAAACATCTTCTAGGGTTTGTGGAGTGGAGAAAAAGTGTGGAGAAACCGTCACCAAGAGTTTTTCTTCCATTTTCTTAGTTTTTTTTATGCTTTTCATAAGAGATTGTAGTTTAATCATGTCTATGGTTAGCTAAACCTAGTAGCTAGGGCTAAGAGGTGAAGCTTGTAGTGTGATGGGATGTTTTCTATTGCTTTGATTCATTTTTAAGTTAAACTATCTTTGATTCTAGTTTGATTATAAGAAATACTTTCAGTTTTTAATTGTTTGTTATGACTCAAATTATAATAGATCTGCGGTAGCTTTGAGTATGTTCTTTTCATGTATTGAGATTGTGAAATTAGGAAATCCCATTTTTCACCATCGTCACATGGGCATGGTTGGGTGATGGAATCCTTCTAATCTTCATGATTCTCTTATGATTGATTGTGGGATTGGTAAATCCTGTTGTTTGCCTTGTCTCATGGGCATGGTTTTGTGATGGAATCACTTTCAGTTCTCACAGCTCTCATCCATTGAGAATTAAGTCAAAGGAAGTTCAGATTTGGTTTTACTAAGTATCTTCCCATTGGATAATATGGGACTCCGATTCTAGATGCGTTATTGAATCAAGCATGGATCTCCCTGATCTCTACAAGTGGATCCTTGGAAACCCTAGTTCCCGCCTTTGAATTCTTAAGTTTTAATTACTTTAATTACAATTACTTTCTCAATTACTTCAGAATTAGATTCACATCTTCTTCTAATTATATTTCTAGTTACTTTCATACTACATACAAGTTTTAGTCCCAGTGGATTCGACCACGGTGTCACTAAGATTATTACTACATTGTGACCCTACACTTAGGGTTGTGAACAATAGTAGAAAGAAAGAACCAGGTATTACAGGAAATTGGCTCAGTTCCGCTTAATAGCAAAGACATGGACAAAAGCTTCTAGGCCAAAACTGTCAATACTGCTTGCTACATAATTAAAAGGGTGTATCTAAGAGCTAGATTAAATAAAACCCCATATGAGTTGTGGTATGGGAAGCAACCTAGTGTGAAATACTTTCGTGTCTTCAATAGCAAATGTTACATTCTCAAAGATAGAGAGCATCTAGGGAAGTTTGACTATAAAAGTGATGACAGTATTTTCCTTGGATATTCTCTAAACAGTCTTGCTTATAGAGTATATAATTTAAAGACTCTTACTATACAAGAATCTGTCAATGTGGTTATTGATGACTAATTATAAGAGGAAAATAGTCCTTCGACTGATATAGAGGATGGTGTTGATTCATGCATGATAGGTAAATTTGATAATAAATCCATCTCCTCTAATGACCCTCAACTATTAAACAATACTCAACTTATTAAGGATCATCCTCTCAATCAAATAATTGGAGATCCTAATGATGGTGTGAAAACTCGATGTCAACTAGAGGGTATTAATAGTCATCTTTTCTTTACCTCAAATATTGAGCCCAAAAATGTCTTAGAAGCTCTCCAAGATGAATACTGGATGATAGATATGCAAGATGAGATACAACAATTTATGAGAAATGAGGTATGGCAACTAGTTCCCCGACCACTTAATATAAATATCATCAGAACCAAATGGATCTTCAAGAACAAATCCGATGAATCTGGGAATATGGTGAGAAATAAAGAAAGACTTGTGGCGCAAGGACATTCACAATTACAGGGCATCGACTTTGATGAAACTTTTACCCCAGTAGCGCGTCTTGAGTCTATAAGGATTCTCATGTCTATTGCTTGTGCTCTACAATTCAAATTGTTTCAAATGGATGTGAAAAGCACTTTTCTAAATGTTGTTCTTGAGGAAGAAGTGTATGTTGAGCAAAGTGCTTTATGGTCTGAAACATGCTCCCCGTGCATGGTATGAGCATCTGACGTAATTTTTGTTAGACCACTATTTTTGTCAGGGGAGTGTTGATAAAACACTATTTACACAGAAGACAGAGAACTCCCTACTCATTGCCCAGATTTATGTGGATGATATAGTCATTAGATCTACTTGTGAAGATGTTGTTCATCATTTTGCTAACTTGAGAAAATTCAAATTTAAAATTAGCATGGTTGGTGAGATGAATTTTTTCCTGGGTTTACAAGTGAAGCAAATGCATAATGAGATATTTGTATGTCAGTCCAAATACGTAAAAGATCTGGTCAAAATATTTGGACTTGAATCTAGACGTACCTATCTTACTCCTATGAGCACCACTCTCAAGCTTTCCAAAGATGTAAATGGCAAGAGTGTGGATCAAAACTTGTATCGTAGCATGATAGGTAGCTTACTGTACCTAACTGCAAGTCCGTTGCACATAGCTTTTAGCATTGGTGCATGTGCACGATTTCAGGATGATCCTAAAGAGTCTCATCTATCTGCGGTTCAAAGAATTATCATGTGGTTGGGACTACCACATTTGGCCCATGGTACCCGTTCGATACATCTACTATCATTTCCGGATATTCTTATGCCGATTGGGCTAGAAATAAAGATGATCGCAAGTCAACCAGTAGTAGGTGTTTTTATATTGGGAATTGGCTTCTATCGTGGTAAAGCGAAAAATAAAACTCCATATCTGTGTCCACTGCTGAAACTAAATACATAGCAACTGGTAGTTGTTGTGCACAACTTCTTTGGATGAAATAAATGTTCACTAGAAAGAAATTGACCAAAGCCGATGGCTGTGTATAGGGTTCATCGACGACTCTTTGCAGTTGGTGAATCACAATAAACTGTCAGTAAAAATAATATTTTTTAATGGTTGATATTCAGTCACTATTGTATTCCTTTGACGTGGTCCACCTGAAATTTAGATCTAGATCATTTTTTGAATCAAGCCTTAAAATGATATTGAAAAATAGATGGACGATGTGGATAAAAAACATACATCATGGTGGGGCCATAGAGCACCAGCCACTAGCCACCTGGCTAGTAGCCAGCGTTAAGTAACAAGGAAGCGGATTGGCTAGTGTGGGTATGTGTCTTGCCAAGAGCATTGCCGCCTCCACTTTGCATGAACGTTCAAATGAGATCAAAGTTACATGGCCCCCCAAAATGATATTTTATTATATCCACACTGTTCATCCATTTTTTGAGAACACAGTTTAGGCCACAATCCAAAAAATGATTCATATCCAAATTTTAAGTGGACCACACCACATAGTAGTAGGACTGATTCTCATTGTTAAAACATTTGTAAGGCCCACCATACCATTTATTTTCCATCCAATCTATCCATAAGGTCACATAGACCAGGATGAAGACGAAAAACAAATATCATATTGATCCAAAACTTATGTGACCCCCAAAAGGGTTTCAGTGGTGAATGTTCAATACCCCACTGCTTTTTGCAGTGGTCCACTTGATATTTGGATCTGTCTTAAGTTTTTTAGCTTTAAGCCTTGCCACTAGCTCACCAAATGGTAGGATAGCTGGGATATAACACATACGTTATGATGGAACCCACAGAACTTAGTGATGTCAACACAATCGGTTGTGTGTGGCACACTAGCCAATGCACCTACAATCCGAAAATGGATTGGCTATCCCCCAGGGGTGGCTAGTGGTCAATGCTCTGCAGGCCCCACTATGAAGTGTTCTTTTATCCATGTCGTCCATCCATTTTTATAGATCATTTTAGGGATTTATCCTAAAAATAGAGGAATATAAATATCAAGTGGACCACACTATAGGATAATAATAGTGATTGGATATCCATCATTAAGATCCTCCTAAGGCCCAGTGTATTGTTTATTTGACATCTAATCTGTTGATTAGGTTATACATACCTAAATGAAGGGAGAAAACAAAGATCAGCTTGATACAAAACTTTATGGCCTATAAAGTTTTTAATGGTCAACGTTCAATCAACACTGTTTCCTATAATGTGGTCCACTTAAGATTGGGATATATCTTATTTTTTGGCTCATACCATATAATTATTTAGAAAAATATATGAACGGAATGGATGAAACACATACATCATGGTGGGTCCCAAATAGCACCGACCACTAGCTAGTGGCAGGGGAGCATCCATTCTGTTTCCCTTGCAATCTGGACTCATTCTCAGATTTCATGCAAAAGCATTTCCAAGTTCATTTTCTTAGAGCCTGGTGAGGCCCATCGTGATGTTTGTGAGAAATTCATCTCATACATCTGTTTCATGAGATCATTTTAAGACATTAGGCGACAAATGAGCTGAATTCAATACTAATGTGGGCCGAAAATGTGAGGATTGAACTTCCACGCTTGAAATATTCATGGGAAATTGAAGTTTTGAATTAAGCTAATATTTATATTTTCAGTTCATCCTAGTAGGAATAACGTTATGAATGGTATGGATGGCCTGTAAACATCACAGTCAACCCCATAGAGGTTTCAACGATAGTAATTTCACTACCCACATTTTCCTTTAGTGCGGCCCACTTGAGTCTTGGATCTTAATCACTTTTGATCTCATGTTCTAAAATGATCTCAAAAAATAGATGGATGGGTGGATTTCTCAAAAATATCATGATGGGCCCCACCTAGGTTTCCAGCGAGGAGCTTAGTACGAAAGGCTGTTGCAGGAAACTACGTCCCTCGTTACCGTGAGTCCAATATCCGAAAGTGAATTGCGTATGTGGAGTCCACCATAATTGATATATTTTATATAGTCCTTCCATCAATTTTAGCGGATAATTTTAGGGCTTGAACCCAAAAACGAAGTATATCTAAATCTCAAATGGACCAATCATGTGTATAATTACCTAAACCTCTTTGTTAGGGCTAAAAGGTGAAGCTTGTAGCATGATGGGATGTTTTTATTGCTTTGATTCAAGTTTATGTTAAAATCCATGGATTCTAATTTAATATTTAAGGTATACTTTCAGTTTTTAATGGTTTATTATGACTCAAATTACAGTAGATATGTAATAGCTTTGAGTATCTTCTTTTCCTGATTTGAGATGGTGAAATTAGTAAGTCTTGTTGTTCACCATCGTCCCTTTGGCAAGGTAGAGTGATGAATTCTTTCTAGTCTTCACAATTCTCTTGCTTTGAGATTATGGGATTAGTAAATTGTCACGCCCCAGACTCGGAAATCGGAATCACAAGGGACCCGATGGCCGGTTCTGGCCGTAACAGCCTCCATAGTACCCCATTCTTGGCTCCTGAGGCAGGTTCCGATCCTGGGATCCTATAAGGAGGATTTTCATTACAGTATAATCATTACCAATATGAGCATATCCAAGATCACAGCAAATACATCTGAGAATAACAAAGGAATACATCACAAAATCCACTAAGAATTTGAACTTTAACAATCATCCATAAGGTCCAAAAGGACATACATGAGATAAAAGGAGAAGAGGGAAAGGTCGGCAACACTGGAGTCCTCAAAAGCTCAGCTCTACTCCACGCGCTGCTGCTACGATGCCTGCCTAGAATCTCCTGCACGCATCAATCGTGCATAAGCTTATGGAAGCTTAGAGGGTGGTGAAAGTGTGTGACAATGGTGCACAGAAGAATAGTAGGAGATGCAAGAAGGAAAATGTGCTCAATGAGAAAATCACTAACCTTACCAAGGCTTATCATGAATATGATGCAATGAGTACTGGATGTTAAACCAAGGCAATGCATGAAGGGGGCTTGTACAACCAATGCTAATGCGATGCAAGTAATACCAGTGCTCATATCCAAATCATAAGTCAAGTACATTTCCAATCATAAGGAAATCACCGGGGTCCATTACACTGCTGAATGACTGTCGCTCTACAGACCCCGCACAGTCAAACGAGCATAAGAGACCTCACTACCCGCCTGTGGACAGCCAATCACCAACAAGGCCTGATGGTATCTCACCCATTTACGAGCTGGTCAGACTCAGCCTAGCAATGCCCACTACACACTAGGCAGGTAAGGCCACACCCCTATCCAACCGACTACACGACAGTGGGAGTCGCAGCCTAACGGTATAAGGCCCTCGTACGCTCATGTATTCCTCCCGGTCACGGTGTTAGAGCAGATCCTTGGTACCATAGAAGTTTTGAGAATTTCACCCATGGGCATCGTATGCACCCGGTATGCTCAACTAATATTTTCGGTGTCCACACATACAACCATCCATGAATATCCCTGTGGAGGTAAGGCCCTGATGAAGTAAGGGAAGATATCTACATGCTATGCAATGTCAGATGCGTGAATCACACAATCACCCATGCATCAATCCCAAGCATTCATCTCTTAGGGAGATACCAACATGTCCTACACAATGCCACAACCATGGCCAATTATTCCTCAACCAAGCATGCATATGATGTGTATGGGAGTGGGCCATGAAGATGAGTAAGGGTGCCAATACGGTGGAGATGAACTCTCTACCTAATCATGAAGGGTCTAGGTACTTAACTAATTCCTCATAAGGAATATAACCTCTAGTGGGGGCCCATATACCTGGGGTAGCCCACAAGACTAAGGAGAACAATGGTATGGACCTAAATAGTGAGATGGCTTAGCAAGGTTCTATGGTGGGCCTTTAACCACCCATAGAAGCCCATGTGCCTACCTTAAGGCCACCAACGTGGACATCCAACCAAAATTGGTCCCTAAGAGGTAGCCCATCTCTAATTGATCATGAATCAAGGACCAAGGCCCATGCAACATCAAAAATAAGAAATGTGCAGCCATAATTATACCATAAACACTCATGTTGGGCTTTAAAAAGGGCGGCCCAAGGCCTACCCAAAATATGGGTTCAAGGAGAACACACATAATCCAACTCATATATAACACTATGGGCCCATAAGGGAAAGTCACTAATCCCATATATTATGGTGGCCTAGTGGGCGGCCCATTGCTCAAACCACATGGGCAAATGTCATGCTCTTAGTCAAGTGAGTTGGGCCTACAACTCGGCCCAAGTATAAAGTTGATTTGATGGGCAATCAAGGGCCCATATACTTGTGTAATTTGGCCCACTAACCCAACATAATAGTATAGTAAAATGGCCCAATAGTTCAATGGGTCTATCTAGAAAGTTCCAACCCAATTGGGCCTAAGGAGTTCAACAACTAGCTACATTCATGGACCCAATTAAATTTAACTGTAGTGGGCCTCAAAAGTGCATTTATTAAGCCCAAAATTTAAGAAACTAAAGGTATCAATTATCTCCTCTAATACCTTCATAAATGTGGTGGGCCTCACTCCTCAAAATTTCAGCCCAAGTCCAAGCATAATTATAACATGTTATTGTCCTAAATTTGGGCACTCCATTGGAGTGGGCCCAAGGTCTCTAAAACTCTAGAAATTGAGGGCCATGGCCCCTCATCATGCATACAATGAGAGAAAACCCAAAAATATGGCTCACCATTAAGAGAAATATTTTTGAATTTTAGTTTTTATCAAGCATATTGTTGGACTGCACAACAGAAAAATTGGGAGTTTAGCCATCTTGGACCATTTTTTTGGATGCCCTAAAGGGGTCATTTGAGGCTAAAATTTTAAAGAGTGATACTTCCATATGTGGGCCACACCCCAACAAAATTTCAGAATTTTTAGATATTTATAAGTATTTTAATTAGTTTAAACAAAACAGACTTTCCATGAAATGGGGCAGACCTTAATGTCCCAACGTAGTGGGCCAGTCCGGCCCTTCCCACCGTGTGTACAGGAGTCCATTGGCCTTGAAATTTGGTAGGTGGGTCCTACCATGAGTAGATCACATCCATAATAAATTTAAAAATTTTTAGATACCTAAAAATATTTTAATTCATTTAGATAAATCAATCTGTCCTAAAAATCGGACTGATCTGGACACTATATTATAGTGGGCCAATCCAGCCACCACTATGGTACGTACAGGTGTCCATTGGCCGTAAAATTTTGTAGGTGGGTCCTACCTTGAGTAGGACACCCCTGAATAAATTTTTATAATTTTTAAACACCTATATATATTTTAATAAATTTCAGAAATCCAACTGTTTATAGTGGAATGTTGCTGGAATAGTGTAGAAAATTCAGACTGTCCACCTCACTTGGACCATACCTTTGGGACCTCAATCAAGGTCAGATGGAGCTGAAATTTGGAGAACATCAAGATGAGATCCCCAACTTTCAGAAAAGTATATTTTATGGGTATGAATAGTCCCCCAAACAGTCCTAAAATCTGGTCCAAAAATAACTAGAAATTGTCCAGAAAATTTTGGACAGCAACATGTACTTAGATAAAATTTATTATATAGGTTAAATAAAAAGGAAAACACATTAATGGAGGATGGTGTAGCCTTCCTTAGTGGGCCCCACAAATGTCCATGTCATAATCTAAAGCCAACACACCTTGCATGCATCATTAAGGCAGCAAGTAGGACACCCAAAATCAAACAATGGGCAGTTTGGGCATCCCACCTTGCTGAAATTTATGGATGTCCTAGTCCCACCAAATGAGCCACACACATCAGGAAATAAAATGAGAAAAAAGAGAGATAGAAGGACAATCCGGCCATAGAGAAAGGGCTCCGCCACTATTGAGCCCTCCCTAGATCAATCACACCCATACATCATACATAGATTTACATTTATAACATGAATCTTGCACATGCATGGCCTATAATTAAAATGCATGGTGAGGATGTCATCCCCACCATGGTTATAAGGTCTAGATGACCCAAAAATAATATGATATGAAAGAAAATGGTCATGATGGGGCCCATAGAGAAAGGCCCCATGCATGGATCATGCATTCATAAGATAGGCCATTAGGCCACAACCATGGGATTGTGTAGGATCTCCACCATTGATTGGTGGGTCCTACACTTCCATCCTGAAAAAAAAAAACATCAAGGCTATAGAAAATATATTTTTACATCTAAAGGGGCACCCACCTCAAAGATGACCCCAAACTTTCACACTAAGGTCCTTTAGCACCAAGGGAGATGGATCAATGGTGGAGATGAGGTTTCAAGGGTTAGATGGTGGGGGATTAAGGAGGAAGGTGGCTGGAAAAATTGAGGAAAATAGGCTGGAAAAATGGAGGAAAATTGCTAGAGAAGAAGAGAAGAGAGAGAGAAATGAGAGGGAAAGAGAGGAAAAATCTTTTTAAAGAAAGTAATCATTAACCTATGGTGATACAAACAATGTTGCTAGGGTAGGTTAGGTGTGGGTGGTGTATGAGGTCTTGGTAGTATGAGTTATGGAGATTTAGGTGGTATTTGTAGTATGTGTTGAAACTTGTGCAAAAGAGGGAGTGTGAGCCACATGCACTACTCCAAGGTGGGCCACATGATCGAAATTAAGGGCCATAAAATGAAACGTACACAACTTATGATCCACATATTGGATGGACGCACAAGATACGGCGTTGGAACCGCGGCAATAATGCGGTCGCAATGGCATAGGTCTCAGCTCGATCCGAGTCGGGTCTACTGGATCGGACTCTAGGATGACCGCAACACTATCTGAGGATCGCAGGTCGCCAGAGTTCGACCGGTAGGACCGCGAGACCACAAGAAATGAAATGTACACTCTCACACACACACATGCACATATGTGAACTTGGGTCGGGCCTCACATAAATCCTATTGTTTTCCATTATCTCCTGGGCATGGTTTGGTGATGGAATAGATGCCAATTATCATAGTTCTCCTTCATTGAGAATTAGGTCAATGAAATTTTAGTTTTGGTTTTATTAATATATTTTTCAATTGGATAGGATAGGACTCCAACTCGAATTGTGTTACTTGAATCAAGCAAGAGGGCTCCCTAATCACTACAAGTAGATCCTTGGCACCCTGGTTCCCACCTTTGAATTCTTAGTTTTATTCACTTTAATCACAATTACTCTATCAATCACTTTAAAATTAGTTTTACATCTCCTAGTTTTGAATCTAGTTTCTTTCATATTACACACGAGATTAGTCCATGTGGATTCGACCTCGGTTCCACCGAGATTATTACTGCATAGCGACCTTACATTGGGGTTATGAACAAGTTTTTGGCGCCATTGTCGGGGATTAACGGTTGCATTTTTCTGAGATTAACTAGTTTTGGAATTAGCTTAAGATTAGGATTTGTTTACTTTTTATTTTTAAGTTAGGAATTTTTTAAATTATTTTTAGAAACTA
This sequence comes from Magnolia kwangsiensis, assembly GCA_037074715.1. Lineage (NCBI taxonomy): Eukaryota > Viridiplantae > Streptophyta > Magnoliopsida > Magnoliales > Magnoliaceae > Magnolia > Magnolia kwangsiensis. The sequence continues at coordinate 158,819,052 of CM073572.1, forward strand.
ATTTGCCTTCTAATTCTAGGTTTAGAAACTTTCCTAATTTATTTTTAAAAACTTTTCTTTTTCGTTTTTAGAAACTAGGTTGCTTTTTAGAAACTTTCCTAATTTATTTTTAGAAATTTGCTCAACTTTCTATTTATAGTTTTAGAAACTAATTTACTTTCCTTTTTCTTTTACAGGATCCTAACATAGGACCTTCTAATTTGGCAACCCCTTTCTAATTCTCTCTCTTTTTATTTCTAGATTTCTTATTGTTGTAGTAATTTCTTCTATTTTATTTTAGGATCAGGTTCAGGATTAGGATTTCACCATGTATATGTAAGAGTGAGAACTTTAATACGCGGAGATAGCTAAAAGATATTGGGAAGGGATGTATGATGATTATGATAGGAAACAGCCTGTCTCAAAATTTTTCTGAAAATATCATCGAGAACCAATCGAAATACAGTGCTCCACCGGTTAAGAAGTCCTTACGCGATCATATGCGGGAGAATAATTATAACCCATGGATTAAGAAAACAATACGTGATTGTTGGAGTCATCGTGATTATGGGAGTGAGAACTATTATCACCCATTAGACAAGAAAACAATGCGTGATTATATTATGGGTGATAATATGTACCAACAACCATCAAACTCTACCACTTATGACCCGTATGACTATGATCAATGGAAACATAAACATTGGAGAGATGCACCAATAAGGGATTATAGTGAACATTCTCTTAGATCACCTACCTTTGAAATCCAACCAGCAGCACTTCAGAAACTCATGGATGCACAGGAGAAATGTAATCAATATCTCATGCAATCATTTGTAGCCATTGAAAAATCTATCAAATTAATTAAATCAACCAGGCTAGAAAGTCAATCACACCTTAATGAGGATGAAGAAGCTAGGTTATCCTAGCCTCAACACAATACAGAAACACAATGCGAGGAGAGTGATCCTAACTCACTTGTGGAAGATACCGAAATTGAGAATGAGGAGTTGGATTCTGTTAATGAGCATATGGTTCAATTCCTTAAAGAGTTGATCTCGATGATTGTCCAAAGGAATGATCAAGAGACACTATTAGTTTTTAAATACAGTGATACTGACACACTTGGTTTCAATGAGGAAGAGGCTAGTTTATTCAAGCCTCAACTCAACCTAGAAAAATAGTATGAGGTAAGTGATCTCATCCCACTTGTGAACTATACTGAATTGGACGATGATAAGTATTGGGATGAGAATCATGAGTTTACAGCCCAAGATTCACTGGAATCGACTTCAATTATGGTTCAGGAAAGTGATCATGAGGTACAGAAAGTTATACTCCACCCATATGACACGGATGATTTAAATGTGGAGGAAGAGTCTCTTCCAGGTGAATCGTAGCACTCTTTTGAGGCATGTTTGGCCACTCCTCTGATTTAGATTATAATATGATTAGGGAGATGGACGAGTCTCTTAATATGACTCTTGAATTTGGAACCACCTAATTAAGGCCACCATCTGAGCCGTCAACCCTTGACAATACAGTGCCTCTACGGAGTAGTATCAATGAACAAAATCCTCCCATCAATGCTCCTATTAATCAACAATCTGTCTATGTAGGGTAGGGAGAAATGTATCTGGTGACAATTAACTCTCACCATGGTGAAGAGCAAGAGAGCATGTTTCCCACTATTCTAAGAGAAGACAAAGGAATCATTGGGCATATCATCACTGGAGCTGTACACGAGTCGAGCCGAGCCGAGTATCGCCCAGCTCGTGCTCAGCTCCAAGCTCGTACTCTGCTCGGCTGGGCCTTCGAGCTCTAATGCCCAGCTTGTGCTCGACTCATCCGAGTTCGAGCAGATATCGAGCCTGAAAATGGACAAATTATGTAAAAATCCCAACCAAAAAAACACCAATCCAACCAGTAAAATTCTCGCCGAAAGTCAGGTACTTGTGTGCATGACTCGCCCACAAGATGAACATTGCGGATCACAGAAGGTGAGCTCCATATGGACAATTCCCATGCCAAACAGAAAATAAACCCCATCTTGTTCGATTGAGCATCAAATGAATCCCGCAGAAATACTCGACCGAATAGGAAAAAAAATGAAAAGAGAGAGAAAAAGGAAAACCCATACCTTAATGTTTGAGAGTAGGAACGGTGACTCGAGTAGCGGCGTTGGGCTCAGATTGGGCGAGATTGTCAAACACGTGATCCTCAAGATTAGCAACTTAGTTAGCGACATCGACTTGTATCTCGCGGTGTTGGATCCAACAGTCGAGAATGGCTCGTGGTTGGTTTTCTCAGATTCTGATCTGTCGGCCATTTATCTCGAGATTAAGAGAGAGTAAGAGGCGTCTAAAGAGGGGCTAGAAGAAGGGAAAGGAGGGAGAATCTGATTTTGTTTTTTAGGATTTTCAGGAGTAATTTAGGGATTTTGCAGTGTAGGGTATTTTTGGAATTTGGTGATCTGGTGGTGTGTTTGGATGGGGATTTTGCAATGTAGGTTATTTTCAAAATTTGGTTATCTGGTGGTCTGTTTAGGTGGGAATTTTGCAGTGTAGGGTATTTTTGGATTTTGCAGTATAGGGTATATATAACCCTGGTCGAGTACTGAGTCGAGTCGATTTTGAGTATTATTTGAGTCAAGTTGAGTCGAGTAGGGTCAAGCTCGTGCTCGGCTCGAACTCAATTCGTGCAACAAAAATCAGCTTGTTCTTGGCTCAAACTCATTTCGAGTCGAGTCGAGTCCAGTATTTTTGAGTTGAGTCGAGCGAGTTGTCGAGCTAACTCTGCTCGTGTACAACTCTAATCTTCACAGACCTCAATGTGAAAAATGAGCCTCTCTCAACCGACTATCTCAACTCTCTGAAACATTGCTTGGCATAATTTGCATATTCAAATGATCCCATGATAAAAGAAATAATGGGTGTCTTGCAAAATAATACCTCGGTGGTTATTACTGATAGAGAGAACCCTTATTCTGAAGCCCCTCCTTCCTCAGATCTTGAATGTTTACTAAAAGGATGAGCTATAGATATTCGACAAGGGGGGTGAATAGGATGATGCCAAATAATTTGATACAATGTGGAATAATGAATCAATTAAACACAATATTGCAAAGTATTAAATCCTTGATACCAAATAGTTCGTAGGACAACTTTACACCTTAAAGATTTAGGTAGGACAACCTTATTTCATGACATTTTTTAAATCAAAGTATCAAACTAATTTGCAAAGATTAAGAAAATCACGATAACACAAATAATCAAATTCAATCACCACAATACACAAAAGAGTTATATTGGTTCGGTGCTTCAACGCAACCTACTCCACTCCTAAAATTACTACCCTCACAATTTTGGCCTCACTATTTCAAGGTTTTCTAGGGTCACCTTAACAACCTTATACAATTATTGCTATTTTCACGAGATATCACAATCAAACCCAATTTGTGATTTTACATGGTCACCACAAATAAAACCGCTTTGTGATTTTACAAGGTCACCACAAACAAACCCACTAAAATTTCTGGGCTATCTCAGAAAAACCCAAATCTGAAGTAATTAAAATAAACAGTACTTATCTTTGATTTGACGAGTCGAAGTCGTAGTTGTATCTTGAGTGCAGCGATCTTCTTCTTGGGATATTGATGAAGCCGATGTATAAGTTCAACCTAAAAAGTTGTAAAGGTATTTAATAGATTTTTAATGAAATAAATGAAACTCAAATGCTGTAGATTTGATTCTCCTTCTTCTTAAAGTAGAGTATGGATTACTCTTATCAAAACAATTTAATCTAACTTTGAAAAGGAGAATAGAATAATCTAAATAATAAAATCTGAATTACAACACAAATAAATTAAAGTGGCTTAAAGGATCTTTCTCTATAATGAAATCAAAGAATATAAATTTTTAAAATTTAGAATGTAAGATAAAGACTCTATTTATAGCCACAAATCTATGCGGTTCGGTTGACCAAAGATTTAGTTTGGCTGGACGAACTCAAAAGATTACATTTCAATCATAATCTGAAAATCGTAGGATAAAATTATTCAAAACTTCGGCTCGCCTAAGCCCAGGTTCTGCTTGTCAAACACCCAATTCGGCTAGCCTAAGCTCAAGTTTGGCTGGCCTAACTGGCTTGGATTTTGAAATTGTTCCATTGCTAGAAACTTGACTGAACCAGTCGAATTTGGGCTCAGCAAGCTGAACCCCACCTTGGGTTGGTCAAACCTACCGTGAAAAAAGATCTTATGAGATCTAAATTTTGTTCAAATTTTGCATGGTTGATCTAAGTAGTTAGGCTGGCCAAACTGGACATAGGGCTAGCCTAACAAGTGTGTATTTAACATAAAATGTGATTCAAGCTATGCATGAGTGAAATACGCCTAACCTATGGTCCAACTAGGTTTATACCACCTGTAGGTGGACTCATACGAAGTGTGCTAAACTTCGAACCATGAATGATCTTACTTTAAGAAGTTGAATCTTCTTTCCAGGTATTTGATCGATTTGATAGTTTATCTTCAGTCAAGCTTGCGATTGTAACCGAACTACAAAATTTAACAAACTAATATGTACTTTAATTATAAGCACTTAAATTTACCATCAAGGGAGGAGGAGCTAAAAGTTGAACTGAAGTCTGAAACTTCGAAATATGTTGAGACTACATCACCTACTGAAAATTTCTCTGAATTTTATCTACTCGTAGTCTCTGATTCACCATATTGCTCTAACTTAGAAAATTTGTCTATCACAGGTGAATCGTATATACTTTGGATACCTCAGGCAATTCATCAACGATTTTTTAAGGCCCATAAATTTCTCTGAAAAATCATGCTTCACGACATCTAATCTTATTACAAAAAAAACTTTTAGATGATCCTGTTAAGAAACCTACTAAGAAATTTATCAAGATACTGGCCAGAGGAGGAACCTTGAGGCATGACTAACTAGCTTTCCCCTATTTTCCTAGTTAGGTTTATCGCTTTCAAAGAATTTAGGATTAGGATAGTTTGCTTTTCGTCATTTAGGATAGTTTTCTTTTTGTAATTTAAGAAAGTTTTCTTTCGTATGGTTTAATTCTTGTGCTAACCCATCTTCACATTGATATATTTTGGAAAAAAAAAAGCTCAAAATTCCTTCTTCAGGTATTATCTTTCCATCATTTCCCTTTGTTTTCGTTTCCTCTTTGCATTGAATTCTCATCTCTTTTACATTGAAGACAATGTAGATTTTAGATTGGGGTGTGGATTAGGCACGTTAATCAGTTATTTTCTTAGTCTTTGTACGAAATTGTGAAAAATTGAGAAGTTTTTTTGAAAATTTGGCAAATTTAAGTGATCTTGAAGTTAAACTATGAATTATAATTATAAGATACTTAATGTTGATGCCTTGTGTCTCTTAGATTTTAGTCACTTGGGTGATCTCAAAATTAAGTTAAGTCATTGATCCTTGATTAGAAGTTTTAAACATGGATAGATGGTGAGAATCAAGTCTAAAGAATTTTATCCACCCTAAAAGACGAAAAGAACCAGTTAAAAAACAGGAGACCGACAAAAAGGTCATGTATTTTGAAAAAAAAAAAAGAATAAAAAGAATGAAAAGATTGAAAAAGAATGCAAAAATAAATAATGAACATGGATATAAAATCAAAAACTAGAAACAGAAGGAGAAGGGGAAGAGTTCAGAATTAATACTTTTGAGTTTCAAACTAATCTTGAAGTGATGATCATGGCTAACATGATGAATTGATAGTATTCATAAGGGAAGTAAGTTGACTTTCAATGAGCACGTTGAAAAACTCAATATGCAAATTATGCTTCGATATAATGGACAAAGAAATTACACTACCCAAAAATGGGACAAAGGATACAGACCACATTATTTTTTTGTTACGGATATAAACCGTAGCTATACTTACTACGGTTTCTATCCGTAGCTAAAAAGGTGACACACCATTAATAATCAATGGTGGTGTGAGGGGCTCTATAGGGCCTAAAAAAATATATCTTTTCTATTTAATCTATCCATCTATTTTAAAATATTATTATAGAGCATGAGACCAAAAATCAGCTAGATCGAAGGGTAAAGTGGGTCACATAGTGGGAAACAAGGAGATTAAATCGCATGTGCTTCCTATGATGTGGTCCACTTAGGCCTTTAATCTATATTATTTTTGGGATTATGAGCTAAAATAATTTATTAAAATTAATGGACGAAATGGATAATGCAAATGCATCATGGTGGGCCCACAAAGCCCCTGAGAGGACTGTCCACAGCCCTATGCCCAAATTTGAGCGCGTGCTCAAAACAGAGCCGCGCCCAAATGTCACCCCATCTCTCTCTCTCTCTCTCTCTCTCTCTCTCTCTCTCTCTCTCTCTCTCTCTCTCTCTCTCTCCATACCCTAACCCATCCTCTCATCCTTTCTTGTTGTAGAAGATGACCCATAGAAGTTAGCGTGCTGAATCTAGTCCGTCCAAACCCAGCCCTAACTTTTCATCCCCACCGTCTGATATCCCTGCGCCTAATATTGTTGGTGTCTGAGTCACATCCCCACCGATCTTACACACATGGCCGAAAACTCATAACCCTAGAGAAGGATGAAAATATTCTGCATTTTGATTCTTCTTTTGCACTATCTTCAATCTCTGTTTTTTCTGCCGTTTTCCCAATTTCAGATCTTGATTTCAATCCTTCGTGAGAGAGGGAGATATGTACGTCCCTCCACCACAGGGCTATGATCGGGGTGTTGCGGGAGCTTTGGACGCTGCGTTGTTGAGGATTTACTAGGCCTGGAAAGGCAGCAATATATTCTTCCTTGAGGGGAGGTTTATATTTGGGCCTGATGAAAGGTCTTTGTTGCTGACCATATTCCTCATTGCTACACCTGTTGTAATTTTCTGCATATTTGTTACCAGAAAACTAATGGATGATTTTCGGTGATTTTGGTTTGACATGATCTCAAGTCTGTTGGTCATGGTTGATGTCATGAAGTGATTATACAATTTATTCTGATGTTAGATTTTTCATTTTTGGTATTTGTGTGGCTCTCAAATGCTGCGCATGAACTTGTGGTTGTGATCAGTTACTTAATCATTTTACCATAAACATCTCTTAAGAACTCATCATTGCATTGTGATTGTTCTTTCTTTTTTTCTTTTTTTTATTATTTTTTTATTTTTTAAGGGCTGCAAAGAAGATGACACCCAAGGTTAGAATCTCAGGTCCCTGAGAAAGATGTTTCCAAAGATGAGCATTGAATTATCTTAGGCAGGTAGTTTATAGTATTAACTTGCTGCTTTGCTTGTAAATCTTGAAACATCACCTTGGTCTAGAATAGAGGAATTGTAGAATCTTCAATGCAAGGTAATAGAACTAATTTTTCTTTTGAAATATCTTCAAGGATTAGGAAGATGCTTATGCAAACCAGTCTGAACCTGCTCTACGCTGTTACCTTTTTTGAAGTTCTTGAATAAAACTAATGTTGTTGAGAGGTGAGATGTGCATTCTATGGAAGATAGACGGAAACTACTTCTTATGATCTTGTTTGGTTGTTGATATGATTATTTTGTTCTAATGTTTACCCCTTAGTTGATAAGATTATTTTGTACGTTCCTGTCATGCTTGAATAGTCTAGATCAATGAACCATCTCCATTTCAACAAAATGAGTTCGTTGGGACACCATTCCTGTCCTAAATCATGAGGACCATGTTATCTCTCAATTAATGTCTCATTTGGCCATCCTTTTTACCTTATCATATCATTTTATCAATTTGTATTTTATGTTTTTAAGATTTTATAAAATATTTAATTGTTTCTCTCTTCTTTTTTTAAAAAATATATAACAAGGTTTGACTCTTTGTTCAGGTTCCCAATACACGACTATTGCAGAATATGCATCATCTCAACGTGTTCTAATATCGTGGGCTAAAAAAGATGGCCGTGAAGGGACCATATTCAAAGGTGATAATATTTTATTAAGAAAAGAAGAATACATAAATAAAGAATGAAGCTGGCGATGAGACTTCACCACTTGAGATAAGGAATCCTCTTCCTAAGATGGTTCAAAAACCCCAAAAGGTAGATTGACAAACAATTTACAAGATTTTGCTAAATTGATGAGAATTCCTGTTTCAAATTCCTTTTTTGAGCCTTGATGATTGGTGAAACATGATTTGTAAAGCTGAGTAGAGGTAGTAACATGATTTGTTAGCTATGTTAGTAGTAATAAGGTGACAGCCTATTGTTAAGTCTATCATTTGTCGTTTCATTGGGGTAAGTATCCTTTTATCTCGTCCTCTTTATATGTATTTGCATAATGTTTCATTGAGAAATGTTGTTATGAACCTATGATATACATTTCTAAAATGCATGGTGATTGATTGGGTCTGGGTCTTTTCATCTGGTGGCCTGCCACATGGATGGGCAATGGCCCACATATTGTAACAGTCAGACAATTCTGTTAAACTCATAATTTTAAGTTTTCCTTCTAAATAAAGACAATATGATCATTCTTAATGGTATTATTTTTAACAAGCAAGCATTGATTTTATTAGTTGATATGCCAATGAGATCACTTTGATTGATTTAATTTGTAGATGCTTTTTTTATATAGATTTTTTTCCATTCTATGAATTGGTTTTGCAGAGGTTTTAGCTATGGTGTTGATGTTCATGGTAGTGTTTGACGATTAATGTGGGTGAATTCTTTTTCATTTTCTTTGTTGATTAGTGATCCTCTTTCCTCTTCTTCATGTGTTTTTGGAATGGTTCTATGAATGGAACAGATGGGTATCAAAGATTTTATCAACTATCTACTCCAAAAGCAGCTGCTGCTCCAAATTCAAGTGATGGGTTCTCCCACACTAACTTTAGGGAGCTCCCCTTTCTCGCCGATTTCAAAAACTAACTAGTCCCACCCTCAGAGCCAAACCATCTATCTCTTATAGAGATGCAAAAGCATCAACCAATTCCCTCAAATCCATGAAAAAGTTATCAAATATGGCCATCAATAAGACACCCATTTGCTCTACAACATTCTCAGATTCTGCTCTGACCACAAATCCATGGATTACGCATCCAAGACTTTTGAAAAGATCGAAAACCCAAATGTCTATCTTTATACGGCTATCATCGATGGCCAAATCCCTTCCCGTTCTTACCTTGATGTCATTCAGATCTACTCCCAAATGGTGGGTGAATCAGTCGAACTAGAATCTTACATGATTTCCTCTGTTCTGAGGGCATGTGGTTTCCGGTTGAATTTAAATGCAAGTCGTGAAATCCATGGTCGGATTTTGAAGCTACAACTCAGATCCTTTACTGTGCTAAAGAATGGTCTCTTCACCTTAGTGCTATACATAAGACAAAGCATCATGCATGCCCCTCATCACTTTTTCTCTAACCAAAATTTGTCCTTTACTGTATCAATTTCGTAAATAGGAATCTCTAGGGGAAAACTTCAATTACCTTGTCCAACTTTCTAATATGTTTGGTCGTTGCTTGTCCCTACTGTTGATTGTTCCTCATTCTAGTTGTATAGCATGAATATCTTGATAAATATTAAGACATGGTTGGGGACTTGAAACTTTTTATACATTTGGCCTGTGTTTCTTTAGAAAGTTTTTCCGAATGGCATGCTTAGTAATTTCTATAATTTACTGCTCAAAGAAAACAAAAAAGAAAAAAAAAAGTCAATTTATGTAATTTTTCTCAGAATTGTTTGTTATAACCTGGACTTTTCCAGTCCTGTTTTTACCATGTTGTTATCCTATTCATTAGTTCTTCAATTGGAGATATCTAGATGCTGACTTTTATTAATATTTGTAGGAGAAGAAACTTTCACTTACAAATTAGTTATAATGTCCTTTTTTTTCCCCATGTACTAATGAGTTTGTCTAATTCTAAATTCCTTTTGCAATGACTTACATCGCTAGCAGGAACTCTTTTTAACAATTTATTTGTCATCACCTTGCCTTATTTTTGTTATTTGTTTTGTGTTTGAAGGCGTGAAGAGTCATTGCCTATCTTTAAACAGAGACTTATAGGGAGCTTGCTAGACTTTGCTGCTAGGGAACTTCAGGTCTAGGTAATTGTCATTTCTTAAAGCTCATATTGGAACGCATTGTTCAAACACTCACCCTTTTCATTTTCTAGAATTGATTGTGTCAGTGTTTTGTTTGAATTAAGGTGTTTGAATGTGCCACAGTTCAGGGTATGGATTTTATTTTAAATTTCTTCTTAACTTTCATTCAAAAGAAACCCAAGTCACATCTAAATGGAATCACAGGTTCGTATGTTGGAGTTCTAAATCATGATCGGCTGGCTCTTTTCTCCATCTAACATTACCATTTTTTTAACATCAGTTATGTTACAGTTGTATTTGTAGAAGTATTGTCTACCCCTGTAACATGATACAGGGTTGTAGTGGTCCATTTCGCAAAAAAAGGGTTGTATTAGCCCATATTTTGTGCTGATGTGAGGGCTATAGAAGCTAGCTGATACAACCATAAAGTCCACTTTCCCAGTTACAGCTGATGTGAGGTCAAAGATGAAAGGGAGGGGGATTCAAAAGGAACCTGGTTGTAGTTCAATCAAAGTGAACATTGAGATCCTAAAATATTTAAATCTTTCTTAATATTTCTCTCCAGTGCAATTGTTTTTGTTGTAGAATACCTTGGATCACTGCTTGGAGTTGACTAATGGGCTGTATGTATTTACTGTAGCTGGATGAACTTGTGGAATCAGCAAGTACCTGTCGATTGGATCGGTATGTGGCTTCTGAGAAAGTGGGGAGGTAACCCATTCATTGTCATGTTCGCTCTTTAAAATAAAAAATAAAAATAAAAATAAAATGATGCATTTGTGATGTTTTTTAGCTTGCCGATTGGTTTCTAATAGTGACTTCATGTTCAAAGTTGTCAATTGAGCTTCTAGACTCTCCTATTTCATGCATTTAGATGATGTTTTCTTGCTGCATTTTATGCTTATGTTTATTTATTTATTCTATTTTTATGTTCTTAGCTCATGTTTAATTTCTTTGTTCTGATTCCTTTTACTTTATACCAATGTTTTAATTCTTAAAGTTTAATTTATCTATTTCATTATGGTGTTTTCTCATAGGATACAAGCTTTGGTTGAGGACTACATTTTCAGTGGAAGCATTTTCTCTATGCTGGTATTTCAGTATACTAATGAGGAAAAAAGCTCTCAAGGTTAGCGTTGCATGGTTAGGTTTATGTACCAAAAATAATTAGAAAATAACTGATTTCTGGAGAGGAACACTGAACACAGTAATTTTCTAGCGAGCTGTCTACTTTGTATATTTCAAACCAAGTTCAAATGGACCCTTTGATCGTTAAGATTCTTGAGGATGATGAGGTCAACAACATTCTTCTAAGATTTACCTTTTGTTATATTTATTGAAGGTTTCCAAATTTATTTATTTAATTTTTAAATGGCAATTTCCAGCTTTTTAATTTTCCAACTAAGAACATGTTCTTTTATTTCTTCTCGATGCTCAAGGATGAGAACAAACATTCTGGAAAGGATGTGGAGGCATTAACAACTTCCTTAAACAGAGATATTTAAGGAGACGTGTCTATTTTTCAACCTGTTGATCTAGATGCTAGTTAGATTACCAATCCCCCCGGCTTTGTGTGTGTATGTGTGTGCATGCATGCAGCCTAGTGCTCGTTCATGACACTCTTTCTTTTAGTTCACATCTAGTTGTAGAAAGCAACTTGGATTGCATTATAGGAGTAATTTACAAGGAAAAACTTATGTGACCACATTCTTAAATTTGGATAATGGAATAATACACCCACTTTTGAAACCTTCTTGGGTCCATCGAAATGTTTACTTGTCATCCAACTTATTGATCATGATAAGGTCACATAGACCTTGATGAAGGGAAAACATAAATATCAACTTTTACAACCAACAAAAAAGGTTTTAGTAGTGGGCATTCAATCACTGTTGTTTCTTGTGATGTGGTCTACTTAAGCTTTTGATCTACTTTTATGAGAAGGACGGATGAAACGGATGGACAACATGGATAAAATACATACATTGCAATGGGCCCCACAATAGCCATCACCACTTAGCTAGGTGGTGTTGGGTCACCACCACCCAATCCGGACAATCTTTACAATTGTCAATCTAATTTTTCCTAATAAATTTTACACCAGTTAGCTGGGCATTGATGAACTTGTCCTTGTAGCTTTTAGGCTATGTTGTATGCATATAAGGTTCACAATTTAAGGGATATTGTGGTTTGCAAGGTGTCCATGACAACAAGTAACTTGGTGGTGTTGGGATGTGGATTGCATGGCTGTTGGAAAATATTTCACAAATTAATAATGAAAATGGAAAGATAAAAAATAAAATTAATTAACACTAAGCTGAAGTTTTGGAAGTAAGAATACATTGGGTAGAATAGTGGTAACGTAAGGCCTAGGTGTGGAACTAGCTGTTCATTCCAATGTTACCAAGATCACCAACCCACCTCATTCTTTTGACAAGAACGAAAATGAAAAAGAAAAAAAGGTGGCACTTCTAGCAGTCATAGATATTATTGTCCTTGGCCCTTAGAGTCTGCATTTGGATGTTTAGATTTCTTTGTGCATGCAGTATGCTTCCATTCAATATCAGTGAGTTTCTCAAATGTAGGATGTTCTGTTGGCAATGATTTCTTTGTTCTAATTCCTTTTTTATACCAATGTTTTTATTCTCAAAGTTTAATTTATCTATTTCATTATGGCGTTTTCTCATAGGATGAAAGCTTTGGTTGAGGACTACATTTTCAGTGGAGGCATTTTCTCTATGTGAGTATTTCAATATACTAATGAGGAAAAAATCTCTCAAGGTTAGTTCATTTCCACCTAAAACATTGAATAACTAGATAAATCAACTAGTATGTACATTGATCAGTTGGTAGTTTTTTAGCTTTATGTTGTTTTTCTACAATGAAGCCTGAATTCATAGATAAATTAGCTAGTATGTACATTGCTCACTTGTGCGATACTACCCAAACTGTACTTCTGTTTTACTATTGATTTATAGGTTTGTTCTGGAATTGCTGATATTTCCATGGGATGTGTCTCGCATTCAACCATCAACGTAGGAAAAAGCAATCCTAACAAAAACAAGACTGATCCAATTCCATCTTCAATAGACAACAAGGTCATGGATCCTACATAGTTGGCCTTGGGTGCTTGGCCTGAGTTCTTTTCTTTTGTTTTGTTTGGTTTTTGTTGCTGATTTTGATTCATGGGGAATGGACTTGTAAACTAGATAAACATGGATAAGTATATTCTGGTAGACTGGTTGTGAGTTGTAGAAAATAGGTTTGCAGAGGCGAACTTTTCATCTCAGATATTGATGAAGTAATTGGTATTATATTGATGAAGTAATTGGTATTACCAATTTGGAGCAATCAAATTTGCAGGTACTCTCTCTTAGAAGAGCACTTTATTTGGATGATCAAGATTCACATTCGAATGGATGTAGATAAAACTTATGTGAATACTTGGCTATGCATGTATAGCTAGCTATTCACACACAAGTATATGACGTCCTCTTGTTCATTAATGAGGTTCATGTGTAGAGGTACTCTCTCTCAGAAGAGCGCACTTTGTTTTTTCAGTAACAGTTTCAATGGGAAAATTGTAGCAGGGGAATTATGTAGTGTTCTCTGAGTTTTTACTTTCTACCTTTCTGTGTCTATGGTCTGAAGATGGAGACTTTGCAAGTTTTTTATTTTTTAGGTGATGAAAATCATGTAGAAACCTGGATGTAGAACATGAAGCATTAGGTCCCATCTAAAAAACTCCAAAATGCAAATGTCTTGAATGGACTAGTATCAGCGTGGACAGTAGGGATGGATCAACAGTGGCAGTGATGGAAATGTAGGAGTATTTGAACCGTCAGATGTTTGGGATTGTTTAGTCTCAAGAGCCGGAGGTCGACAGCTGGAATTGCTGGGGCGAATGCTGCTTCTGCAGGCTTGAAAGGTCAGATGTATGGAATTCCATTTGTTCTGAAACAGAGGAGGAAGACAGTGAAGACAGCAAGGGAAAATTCAAAAAATTTACAAGAATGTAGAGTTGTAGAGAATATCGATGCTTCTCTACCTCCGAAGGGGATGGTCATTGTTGTTATCTGACCTGATGGCTGGAGCTTTCACTCAGTGTGGCATCCGTTTCTGTTCTGTACACAACATGAGTTCAGAAAATGTGAGTTTTTTTATTTTTCTTTCTAAAACTGCTGCAGTTGAGTTGTTGCATGATGCTTGGTTTGACTGGCAATTTCACCAATGTGGCCCTCCTTTCACTAGCATGTGTTGTTAACCTCTGATGGGATCCATCATAAATGGCCTCTAGTGTTGAAAATCTCTTCCATTGGACAACTCTACTGTGTGATTGCCAGTCATTATAGAACCAGCCGTTCTATAATCCAATCAGAATTTCAGGCCCACCTGATGGATAGCTCAGATGTTCATGTGCAAGTTGGGTGACAGCTGGAGGTATATGCTTTGAGGTTTTTATTGTCCTTGTTAAGAAAGGAATCTAGAAAAAAGGCTAGCTTTTCTTTTCATTTATGATCTTTGATGCACTATTATTGAAATCGTAGAGTTTGGTCAAACAGCAGATGCCATATCTTAGTGCATGTTTTCATCATTTATATGTCACATATTTTTGATTTTATGTTATTCTTGCTCTCTCCCCTAAGGATCATTAGAACTATCATGCATCTTGTCATCCCTATAAATGGTATCTTTAAAGTTGTAAGAATTTTTTTATGCTTTTATAATAGGTTGAAATGAAATTTCTACTTAGAAAATGCATGTCCTAGTAATAGGTTGAAATGATATTTCTTCACTTACCCTAGATGCCCACTTCAAATTCCCTGGAGATGGGTGCACTTAGTGTCCAAGTCAAACACATCATTTTCAAATGCTTGTCTATCACTCCATTTCTTCTGTTTTGAGCTGCATTTAAAAAAAATAATAATAAATTATGTGCATCTGGTGCTGAAAAGTTCGTAATACATTTTCTGGTAGTGGTTGCATTGTATGATTTGATTGTTATTTATAATAGATGCATCGTTTCATTTCTTGATTGCATTTTATGTACTATTCCTATCAGCATTAAGATTGGATGAGTTATCAATCACAACGGGTTCTTGCAATGGAAACAGCACCCTTATTATATTTTTTCTTATTTTTTTTTAAATAGCTACGGATTTTAGCCGTAACTCTTGTTCTGAAAACCATAGCTATTGCTAACTTTAGCATATTGCTACAGATTTCCACTTTTAGCTACTGATATTATTCGTAGCCGTAGGTACATTTCGCTACAGAAATTATAGTTACTACTTTTTTTCATAGCTAGTGATATCTATTGCTATGGATGTAATCTGTAGCCGTAGGTATATTTCACTACAGAAATCATAGCTACGTCCTTTATCCGTAGCTAGTGATATCTATTGCTACGAATTTAATTTGTAGGCGTAGGTACATTTCACTACAGAAATTATAGCTACGTCTTTTATTCGTAACTACTGATCTCTATTGCTACAGATGTAATCTGTAGACATCGATTTTTTGACCTTTAGCTACACCACCAATAGCTATGGACGTGTTATGGACTAGATCCGTAGAAAAATGCCTTTAGCTATGGTTTTTATCCGTAGCCTTTAAACCTTTTTTGGTAGTGTTATTTAATTGGTTGCTTATGTGATTGGGTTATAGTTTTTTAAAATTTCGCTATCATATCTTATTTCTACCCATTCATACTTGAGTGCACAAAAGATTATTTTCTGAAAGAGGTTTTAGACATTGAGCATTGAGGTTTATTTCACACCTTCTTTACTCAGGACTAGCAAAATGTTGGTTGGGGATTGTGTTGAGGGTCAAATATTGCATATAATCCCCCATTTATATCTTAGTTTTATGAACATGATGCTACTTAATGTCTTATTTTACTCATGTTTATGTTGCAAGGTGAATTTAAGAGCTTGGATTGGAAAAGGTGCTAAAAGCATGGATTTGACGCTAAAACATCACCAAGGTAGAGAATGGATCTTAGGAGACAAGGATTGAAGATTTCAAGGTCCCAAGATTCAAGAAAACCAAGTAGATAAGGAATGAAATCAAAAGAACAATTGCAGAATTCACATTGACTGTGTCATCGACACCATTCGATGACATCAAACATGGGTCAGTGACATCGAATTTATGAAAGAAAATCGATTTGGTTGCTAGACAAATTGAAGATGCTTTTCGATGACTAGAGGACTTGTTCAATGACTCGAAGCCTCTCTCGATGACATCGAATTCAATTCGATGACATCAATTTTTCTGTGGAATTTCGGCAAAACTCGATGGACACGTTGGGCACCATGTTCAACACTCGAAGGCTTCCTTAATGATATCGAAGACCTGCTCGATGACATCGAATTTATTAAAGAAATTGGATTAACTCTCTAGACTGTTTTGAATGCGTTACCAATTCCTCGAACAAGACATCAAAGGCCTCTTTGATGAATCGAAGATAGGTTCAATGACAAAGAAGGTTACAGAGTCAGAATGAAACTACAAAAGCGTGGAAAGAGCATGTATAAAAGGCACCTTCGATGACATCGAAGGCAGTTTGATGTTATTGAATGAATTGTGCGAAGTTACATAGAGTTACGTGGAGTCCATAAATTTGAGGCAGTTTCTAAATTTTTCCAAGGAGGTGTTGCACAACTATAAATAGGAGTCCCGAGGGCATCCCTGGGCATCTATCTAGGGTTTGGAGGAGCGAAGTACAAGGGCGGAGAGCCATCGCCAAGTGTTTTCACCAAAAGAAATCGATCTTTTACCGACGAAATTATTATCTACGAAATTTTTTTTCGTTGGGAAAAAGGACTTTCCCCGACAAAATTACCGATGAAATTATTTTCGTAGGTACGTGTTTTTCCCGATGGAATTTTGCATTTCATTGGTAAAAAGGACTTTCCTTGATGAAATTATCGACCAAATTATTTTTTGTAGGTAAAAGTTTTTTTCTTGACGAAATTTTTTGTCCGTACAGGGTGTTTTGAATTTTTTGATAAAAAATACATTTTGAAAATTTTTATTACCAATGAAAACTACCTTCATCGATTAAAAAGTTTTTCCCGACAGACAAACCGTCGGAAAAAATCTGCTACAATCTTATTACCGACGAAATTAATTATCATAGGTAAAAGTATTTTTCGTAATGAAATTGTTTGTTGATAATGGGTATTTTGAATTTTTTGATAAAAAATAAATTTTGAATACTTTTATTATCGATGAAAAATACTTTCGTCGATAAGTGTTTTTCCCAATGGACATAAATCGTCGGCAAAAATCTGCTACAATGTTATTATCGACGAAATTATTTTCGTCAGTTAAAGCATTTTTACCTATGAACATAAATTTTCAGAAAAAATCTGATAAAATGTTATTACCGACGAAATTGATTTCGTCGGTAAAAGTATTTTTCCCGATAGACAATTAGTCGGCAAAAAAATGATACAATGTTATTACCGAAAAAATTGAATCTAGTCGGTAAAGGGGTTTTTCCTGACAGACGTAAATCATCAACAAAAATCTGATATATGTTTTTACCGACAAAAATGAATTTCGTTAGTAAACGTATTTTTACCAATGGTCTTAAATCATCGGTAAAAATCTGCTACAATGTTATTACCTACTAAATTGATTTCCTCAGTAAAAGTATTTTTCCCAATGGACATAATTCATCGCAAAAAACTAATACAATGTTATTACCGATGAAAATGAATTTCATCGGATGTAAATCATCGGCAAAAATCGCTTATTACCGATGAAACAAAACCGTCGGGAAAAAGTTCCCACCCTGACCAAAAATTCCCTCCCTGACCAAAAAACCATAAACTGGACACTTTTATGGACGAAAATTTTACATCACTAAAAATACCTTTTACCGACGAACAAAAACCATCGGGAAAAGGTTCCCGCCCCCATCAGAAAAGAAATGACAAAGGAAAAGTAGTAGTCTATATATCTATATATATATATCTTCCTCCTGACCCAGAAGAAAACATTGAAGCAGGGAGTGTATGAAAATCTTTGAGAAGACTTACTAAGAACTTCTTTAGGGAGGTGAAAAGTGCAACCACTCCGGTCGAAATGAAAATGGAAAGAGAGATCCCATTCCTGTTATTCCAAACCGTGGAGGAGGGTTAGGGTATAAGAGGAAAAAGGGATCAAATAAAGAACAAGACTAAAAAATGGACACTTTTACTAACAAACCAAAACCACCAGGAAAAGGTTCCCGCCCCAACCAAAAATTCACTCCAACACCAAAAACCAGACACTTACCGACGAAATACTTTTCATCGCTAAAATCACTTTTACTGAAGAATATTTTCGTTGCGAAAAATAAATATTCCTTGTGATCTAAAAAGTTCGTCAGTGAAGTTTTTATCGACGGATGAAAACTGTCGGTAATAACCATCGCTAATGTTTTTTACCAACGAATAAGAACCGTCGGTAAAGGTAGTATGTATATATATATATAGTTTTTATATCATATGAGTTAAAAAGAAAAATTTAAATGATTTGTAATATCACATGAAAAAAATATTAAGAAGTTTAAAAATTTTAACAATGTTTGAGAAATTTTTGAAAACAAAATGATGGTTTTGAAGAAAAAAAATCGACAGTTTGAATTTTTTGAGAAAAAATTTAAATATGACAATTTTTTTGAGATTTTGAAAATATAAATTCAGAATTGGTATTTTAAATTTTTTTGGAAATATTTTATAATAAAAATGATATTTTGTTAAATGAGAAAAAATATACATTTTGAAAAAATAATGTTATTTTTAAATGGAAATTAAAATTTATCTGTGAAAAAAAAAATTACTAAATTATAAGGCACATCCACTAATTGAACCTTTAATCGCTTTTGGACAATCTAATCCGTCCAGATTGAAGAGTAAATAACTTCAGATGTTTAAATCAATTTTCACTGAAATTGTTAATCAATCTTTTATGCCCAAAATCTTTCTCATATGTAGCTTGATTGAGGCCAGTAACTAGTCAAGTTGAGGGTATTTATCAGTAAAATAGAGTGAATGGACAAGACATGTAAAATGGGCCAAATATTCTGGTCAATATTGTGACCCAACTTACTAATCTCGTGAGAACCTAAGCATTGATGTGAGTTAGTTTTTGTGGGGCTCATCATGATGTGTGTCGAACATCAACACCGTGCATTTGATGTATCCCCTTTAGGTTATGAGGTATCTCAAAAATCATCTGTATACGAAACTTAAGTGGGCCATACCATCTAAAACTATGTGAAGACATCTAAAAAAAATATAAAAGCGCTTGGTGGGGCTGTAACGCCCTGAAAAAATTCGTACTTGGGCTCGAGTACTAACTCGACCAGAAATCACGTAGGATTAATTCCTTTAGAAAATAAGTGTAAGTTAGCTAGCGCAACGCTAGAGTAGCTGGAAAATAGTCCCTGATCACTTTAAATACGTTCTACAAGACCCAAAGAGAGTAGAACCAATGACGCTATAATACTCTAAAACCTTGGATCAAACTCTAAACTGGTTTGTTCTCTGGACCTCTTTGAAACTTTGTATTGGATCTAGACCGCGCGTCGAAAGTCCGATACCTACAATCTTAGACCGTTATAACCGCCTAGCTGAACTTGACAATCATTTCGAAAATCAAGTCCAACCGACATTCTCAGGCTATTTCATTGAGCCTGGAGTGAAGAGAGTGAGAATAGGGTTAGATTTGGAATTTGAAATTCAAATCTGGCACACGACTTGACGCGTCAGTATTAAGCGTTCTGACCGTCAGAATTCAACCAAATTACACCCTTGGATCAAGAAAATTTTTTATTTTATATCAAGAGACTTGTAGGCCTGATCTACGTGCGATGACCGTTGAACTAAAACTGGACCGCCATGTGCGATCTACGAACACTGCTAGTCTGAAAATGGGATGTGAGCGACATTCGACGTGCATGAACTTAAGTCCGATCGTGTTCGGCTAGGGGACCACTAGAAATGCCTTTTTGGACCGAAACAACTCTGATTTGGTTAGGTATCAAGTAAACATTGTTCCCAAGCCTGTTTTGGGCAAGATTTAGGTTATAAAAGGGGCTTAAACCCTCACTCCTCTCGCCCATCTGAATTTTCTAGAAGCCCTAGCAAGAGTGAGAGAGAAAGGTGAGAGTTTGTGAGAGAGAATGGGAGAGAATTTCCTGCTGCTTGTGCTACCGGTTGCACGCGCCTAAGAAACACACCTCAATCACTTTCCCGATGATTTCGCCGCGTTTTTAGGTAAGCAAATACCCCAAACACTTTCTGATTTGAGGTTCCTTAGTTTTCATAGCATGGTAGCTGACAGATCTTGTATGTTAGGTTCCCGATTCACCGTAGACGAAGCGTATACGCTCCGTTCGAATTGATACGCTTATAGGAGAAAAGGTGCAGATATTAGACGCTTTGATTGACTGTTTCCAACGCTTTCAATGTCGTTTAATAGTATATTATTGACGGTAACGCCGTTTGACATGTACAACATGCTGTCCGTTTCCTGTTTCGTAAGCAAACGAAGAATATGAGATTTAGGGCATTTTAGTCATTTGTAGGAAATAATGTTTCCATCCATATTTTGCTGATGTGATTGACATGGCTTCTTGTCACATTAGGATACTAGGAATGCGTGCATAATTAGTTTGGCGAAGAGATTCGCCTAAATGCGCACTTTGAGTCAACATACTATATGTAGACTTAAGTGTGTAGTTTAAGTGTTTGTATAAATGCTTGTATTAGTATGTATTAAATTAAATGGTGTTATAATTTAGTTTGAGATTGAATTCTCAATTAATATGCTGATGTAAATGATTTCCTATATGTTAGCTATATGCATGATTTCATTATATGTATGAAATGCATGTGCTTGATGATTCACTTAAGTTGTATGTTATAACATGTGTTAACATGCTCGCATTGTTGTATTTCATTTCCAATACTCTTACATGATTGTTGATGTGGATTCATAATTGTTTGGGACTATACCCAGTCCAGGCAGTCGGCAACCGAGCAAGTTCGTGGTTGTCCTATCTTTGCCACGACCGACGCGTCGATGAATGCGAGTCGTGTTTTGGAGTTGGCGGCAGTGGTTAGGCCACATGAGGTGTTTTACGCACTTCATGTCGTTCGACTTGAGATGCGCTCGTGTTAGTCGAGCCCGTTAAGTAACCCGACTGGCCGTTATATGTTCACCCTGTATGAGTCATAACTGCTTGAACCTAGGGTACTGAACTTACCATTGTAAACCCTGTCAACCATGGTACCTTGATCCATAAAGACTCATGAGCCGGGCATGGTGGTATCGGACACCGTGGTCGAGTTGTCGACCTACGCTGGGGCGACAAACCTCCCCGTAGTGACCAGTGAGCACTTATGACTCGTGAGCAGATTATGGTGGTATGGGACACTATATTCTTGCTGTCGGCATACATTGATTAGGCGACGAGTCCTTTGTAGTGATCGCGAGCATATTCTGAGTCTACGGGAGGTGACGACCCTTCCGTAGCAGTGAGAGTACAGTTGGACTGTATTGATAAGGTGATGGGGGAGCGGTGCAACGAGTGCGAGCAACAGCCCTGGCAGCCCTTGCAGCGACCTACAAAATATACATCGTATGAGATTACTAGGAGTGACGACCCTAGACAGGATCTGTATTGGGATTGATATAAGGGAAGTACCTTAGTTTTTTAATATTGCTGTATGAAAAGGACTAATAATAACTCGGTAATCATATCAACATCACATTGCATGTGCCTGGAAGATGTGGAGCACTGAGCGGTACGCAAGCATGCCGCGGACGAAGATGGTGTCGTATGAGGGAGAATGTCGGTGAGGGCATCCATCATGTCATGTCATATTGCATTAATAACAGTATTAGGATTGTTTGATTTACTGCTTTACTATTATCGCATGATTGAATTGTGAACATGCTAATCTTTGCTCTATTATTTCACTGAGTTAGCTACTCACTCCCACGTTACGGGATGGTGTTTGTAACACCCACCAGACCCTGTCTTAGATGCAGGTGAGGCGGCGATTCAGAAGGCAGAGCCGGACTATGATGAGGACCAGGACGAGTTCTCATATATGTAGTACCACGACGGCTTTGCTTAGGTGGCCTGGATTGACGGGACTTCTCAATGGGACTACTTTTGACATTTTGATTTTGTTTATTTACATGTATATGCGACTTAGTGATGTATTCATACTTTAGAGACAATCGAGATCTACTTTGTTTTCCATACAGTGATATATATATTCTTTAGTCTTCCGCTTGTTTTTATCACTGAATCTGGAGTATGAATTGCAGTTTTGGTATAATTTTACTCATGTGAATGCTTTAACTCAGACAACATTGAATCATAATCATTTTTGTTGCATAAGTTACGGTCTGGAACTCGGGAGTTGAGTTTATACACGACCCCCGATTTTCAGGGTGTTACAAGGGCCCACATGAATTTTGGATGCGGCTGAAAATTGGTCTAACCCCTCATCCAAGTGGGACACATAATGAGTGGGTTGGATATGTGAATCACATTTAGGCAAGCCCAATATATGATTATGAATGTTTTAAGGAAACCCCTCTCTATTATATTATGTGGTGCGGCTCACCCAAGTCATGGATTGACTTTATTTTTAAGCTCTTGGCCCACCTAAGTCATGGATTGACTTTCTCCATACCGTTCAACGCTCTTCTCGGATCATTTTAAGATATTAAAAAAAAATTGGGGTGGGTCCAAGGTTTAAGTGGACTACAAAGTGGGGATTAAATGTCCACCATTAAAATTAACATTCATAGAAGTTTTGGATCAAGCTGATGTTTGTGTTTTCTCTTCATTCATATTTTTTATATTATATGAATGGAAAATTTTATTTATTTTTTATAATTAAAAAGTAATATTTAAATGATTTGTAATATCACATGAAAAAGAATATTGAGAAGTTTAAAAATTCTAACAATGTTTGAGAAAAATTTTGTAAACAAAATGATGGTTTTGAAGAAAAAAAATAAAATATGAGAAATTTTTTGAGATTTTGAAAATAAAAATTCAGAATTCGTATTTATTTTTTTTTGAAATATTTTATAATAAAACATCATGGCGAACCCTGGTAAGATTTCAATGGTTAATGTTTATGTTCTCACTGTTTCCCGTAGTATCGCTCACTTAGACAATGGATCTATCTCATTTTTTAGATCTCATTCTATCATAATTCGGAGAAAATGATGGACGGAGTGGATTTTACACTGTCATCATAGTTGACCCACAATAATTCCTATAGTGGCAGCTCCCTGTGTAAGACCCGTATCTTGGTCCGTACCTTTTCGTACACTTCCGCGGTCTTACCGGTCGAATTCCGGCAACTTTCGACCCTTAACGGATATCGACGCGCGACCCGGATTCATGTGCCGACAACCCGAGTCGACTCAACTCGAGACCTATACCATAGCGACCGCGCCGTCGTTGCGGTTCCGATACCGCGACTCGTGCGCCAAGGCGATACCCTGATCAAGAGATATGAGCCAACGTTCGGTGTGAGAAAACGCCGCGCGTTGCGAAAACCAAGGGAATCTCAACGATGTGTCACATCAATCACATCAATCCCATCAATCAATCACCCATCAACCCATCACATGTTAAGTACACATCACCTCCATCCCTTTTCCCAAGCAACCACAAAAGTCTCCACATCCCATACCTCTCTTACACAAAAGCCACAAAAGTCTTCCTAACCCATACTTTTCTTACACAACCATCACTCACCCATCCATCCATCACTCTCTCTCTCCCTTTACATCACTCTCTCTCTTACTCTCTTTCTCATTCCAAAACTTCCAAGCAACAAGAAATTGCAAGGGGCTCCCACGTATGAGAATTCCAACCTTCCTTAAGCTCCAAGTGGCCCACCTTCCTACCCCAAAATCTCCCATCTCAACCCTCCATTCTTCATCCTAACCGTTGAAGTTGAAGCCAAGGTGCCAAGGAACCCCTAGGAGCGAGAAGATCGGACGGTGGGTGCTTCCATAGGGTAGTTTTTATTATTTTTATGGTGGACCAAGTGAGTCCCACCGATCAATGGTGTGGATCTCACTTGGGACCCCAAAATGTGGCCGATGGACCACTTGGATCATCATGATCGTTCCATGATGGGGCCATTCTCCATGGACCCCATCATGATGGTTATTTTCATTGCAAAAAGGTCATCTAGACCGTCCATAACGGTGGAGAATGGATCTCCACCGTTGATTTATAATTTTGATGGTCCCATGATCAAAGGGATCCATTTATTGTATGCTTCATTGCAAGGGAGGGCCCATAATGTCGGGGTCCCTCCATCACAAGCCGTGTCCCACTCTCCATGACTCTCTCTCTTTTATTTATTTTATTTTATTTTATTCTATTTTATTTTATTTTTGTGCAAAAGGATTGTGTGGCCCACTTGAATGGATCCCACCTTGGCATTATATACTTTTGACCTATTCAAGTGGGGCCCACCATATGCGTTGCACACCTAGCTGTGGTGGCCCACTTCATCAAGGCCCACTACAAAAAAGAAAGAAGAGAGAAGAAAAGAAAAAAAAAAAAAAAAGTAACCGTCCAGCGTCAGAGACGCTGGACGTTTCAACCAAAACAAAAAAAAAGGGACCTTTTTGGTGGCCCACTTGCATAGGCCCCACCCTGATGTTTATGCTAAATCCACGCCATCCACCACTTTTCCTGGGATATTTTAGGCGTTGAGCCAAGGAATGATCTCAATCCAATGATCAGGCGGGCCGTACCAGAGACAATGACACTTTTACACTTCCAAGTCTGCTAATACCCATTTTGTCGTTTCTACACTCCAAATCAGTGCTAGAGATGAGGTTTGTGTGGCCTGTTTGGGGCCTAGGATCAAGTGGGCGGAGCGGATTCCTCATCAGCGGACCCCACCTGTATTTTTTTTCAACCAAAAAAAAAAAAAAAAGTGAAAGGCAGCAGCGCTGCCACCTTTGAAGGCAGCAGGCGCTGCCTGCGCACCTGGACAGACGGACGTAAGGGGGCCCACGGCCCTGCGTGTGGGCCCCACCATAATGTTTATTTGTCATCCGACCTATTTATGAGGTGGGCTACCCCAGTGGTGGGCCCCCCTCCAAGGATGAGTCAGATCCAAAACTTAGGTGGCCCACACCATGCAAAACAGTTTGAATCGAATTCTACCGTTGAAAATTTTCTGGGGCCCACGGAAGTTTCGGATCAAGCTGAAATTTATGTTTCCCCTTCATCCAGGTCCGGACGACCTTATGAACAGGTCGGATGGCGTTTAAACATCATTGGGTGGGCCCCACATGGGACCCACTTTGTTGTATGTGTGGTAGTCCACCGTCCAGGCGGACGGTGGCTCATCCTCCTTGCACATGGACTGCCTCCACCGTCCACGGACGGTGGGGCCCTTAGATTGTATGTGTTATATCCGCACTGTCCACTGGACAGTGGGACCCACCTTGTTCATGTGATGAATCCAAACCGTCCACCCACTTGGTAAAATCGTCGTAGGCATGAGTGTAGATTGGGTGGGCCACATACCTATGGGTTAGGCCATTTGATGTGTAACAGGCCTATGGTTTAGGCTCACTTGATTTACAAAAGGCCTATGATGTTAGGCCCACTTGATTTATGAAAAGCCTATGGGCTAGGCCCATTTGATTCATTTAAGGCCTAGGGGTTTAGGCCCACTTTGATGTGCATGCAAGGTCTATGGGTTAGGCCCATTTGGACTATTTAAGGCCTATGGGCTAGGCCCATTTGCTTTGAAAAAGGTTTATGGGTTTAGGCCCACTTGATATGTCTCAAGTCCATGGGACTAGGCTCATTTGATGTACTTCTAGGCCCAGGTAATTGGACCCCCTTTTGTTAAAATTTAAAGCCCATGGAGGTAGGCCATTCGATACATGTAAGGCCTACGGGTTTAGGCCCATTTGAATTTATGATTAGGTCTATGGGTTGAGGCCCACCTGATCTACATATAGGGACCAATTGGTGTGGCCCATTGGTCTTACCTAAGACCCATGAGACTAAGCATTTGATGTAATCCAAGGCTCTCGGGTTTTGACCCATTGCAATGCACATAAGACCCATTGGTGTGGCCCATTTATATGGCCCCTCCGATGAATAAAAGGCCCATAAGATATGGCCCATTTGATACATGTGTAAGGCCAATGGGATGAACCTACGGTTCATTGCAATGTGTAATCCCAATACAGGTTATGTAGCGACGTTAAGAAGATTGTGCCTGGGAAACAATGCTGGTTTGACGTCCACATTGCGAGTGTAATGTTGGTTGGATGTCCACATTACGACTCTCCTTAGGGCCCATTACTGAACCATGTTTATCGTATTTAGGCCGTTCAGGCTCATCTGCATTGTAAGATAATGCATTTTATTATAACATGTTTAGTATAGTTTCATGACCCATGATCATACGCATCATATGCATGCTTGATATGAGGATTGACTGATCATGGCATATGCCTTCGGGCAGGTTGTTTATGGGCTCCCGGTTAGGCGGTGTTGCCCTACATGAGCGCACGGTATGCGCAGGATTGGTTGCATGACTGGATAGCGTGATTCATGCATTCCGCATTTGTGTGATATGGTTGTTGTACGCCCTAGCGACATCAGGGCCGTAGCCTCCACAGACGCATCGTGGTTGGCAGGATTGGATACCGAAAATCTTGTTCTACATGGGGTACTATAGATATCCCTGGGTGAAAGTCCCTAAACCCTTATGGTACCAAGAGGTTGCTCCAACGTCTAGACCGAGTGGGTAGATGAGCGTTGAGTACCGAATACCAGACGGTTACGCTCTCCACTGTGTCGTGGTCGGTTGGAAGGGGGTGCAGCCTTACCCGCCCGAGAGTAGGGGGCAATACTAGACTGAGTTTGACCAGCTCGAGGAATGGGTCCGCTATCGACGAGTCGCGCCCGATATTGGCAGACGGATAGTGAGGTCTCTTCCACTTACCTTATTGCGCGTGATGTGGCGGCAATCTGGTTTAGAGTGTACTAGACCCCGGTGATATTTCATATTTTGAGCTGTATTGACGTGTGGACATTGATGAGTATCTGTATGCTTGAGTTGCATTGTACATTGCATGGCCTTGGGATGGCCGATACCATTCATGTCTTGCATTGCATAGCCTTGGTACGGCTCATGACGTTTTGGTTCCATCTGCATATTCCGCATTACTCTGACATTGCATTCATATTACTACCTTGCGCACACACTTTCACCACCCTCTAAGCTTTCTGTAAGCTTATCCACGACCGTTGCGTGCAGGTGACGTTGGACTGCAGCAGCGCTGAGGCAGGAGCACGTTGCTGATCATTTTGGAGTTTTTGTTATTTGCCATTGTATTTCCCTTTATGCTCATTGTACTTGTAAAATTTTTGATCATAGTGGAAATGTAATGGAGTGCTTGGTTGTTGTTTGTGGGTTATGCCTTTGGTTATGCTTATTACGAATCAAACTGATATTTAAAATCCTCCTCGTAGCATCCCAGGATCGGAACCTGGCGAATGGGAGCTAGGAGCCGAGAATGGGGTTCTACGGAGGCTGTCGGCGCCGGATTGGGTGATCGGGAATTTTGTGAGCCCGGTTTCCGAGTTTGGGGCGTGACAGAAGTTGGTATCAGAGCATAACTTGGGAATAACCAAGAACAACATTACATGTTTGCTATGAGTGAAGAATGGCTAAGTTCTGAAGTTCGGATAACTTCACGACCTTCCGAATCAGACCATTAACATGCGTACATTCGAGAGTTCTGGAAGATGATAGGTGCTTTCGCTCTTTCCTGTAGGGTATGGCGCCTGTTACTCAATCGACTCCCACACCACCACCTGAGGATTCTACTTCACCATCAGAGACTCCAGCTCTACCACCTGCGTCTCCCATTCCACCCTCAGAGATTCCTGCTTCTTCCCATGAGGATGACATTCCTCCACCTGAGACCGATGAGGAGCCGACAGTGACTATGAGTGCCTCTCAGTTACAGCAGATGTTACTGGCTGTGACCGCCGCACTCCAGGGTCAGGGTAGACGCCCAGCTGTTTCACCAGCTCAGGCGGAGCAGGAGCGCGCGAGCGCCATACTTCGTGAGTTTAGACGGCATGATCCCCCTCATTTCCAGGGCGAGCCGGATCCGACTGCAGCCGAGAGATGGCGCTCCGATGTGGAGAAGATATTCGATACCATGTTGTGCACGACCGAGCAGCGCTTCCGGTTAGCAGTATTTCTCTTCCACGGTGAGGCCGAGCATTGGTGGACCTCTGTCGCCCGTGTCGCCGGACCTGACTATGTCTGGACATGGGAGGACTTTGTGAAGCGATTCGAGGAGCAGTACTTCCCTGACCACATCCGTCGTCAGCGAGCCTTAGAGTTCGAGACTCTGGTGTAGGGAGATATGACTGTGGCGCAGTACGCGGCCCGTTTCATGGCACTATCGAGATTCTCACCATACATGGTTGATGATGAGGGGCAGAAGGCCCGCCGTTTCGAGCACGGCTTACGTTACGGCCTTCGAGGTCGTGTCATTGGGCATGAGCTTCCTACCTTCCAGGCAGTAGTGCGGAAGGCTCAGATATACGAGACTGAGTGGGCCGGTTCTCAGTCAGATCGTGGTCAGAGGGGAGACCGGAAGAGGCAGGCTTCTTCCAGTCATTCCCATCAGGGTCGACCACAGCAGCAGAGGCGCACTGGTCACCCAGCTTTCCGTGCACCATCAGCACCATCAGCACCTCCACCACCACCTCAGAGACAGTTCACCGGCACTTGTTTCAGGTGCGGTGCGACGGGACACCGTTCATGGGAGTGTCCCAGTCCCCAGCAGCAGCAGAGAGGTCCACAGCAGCAGAGACCTCCACCGCAGCAGCAGAGACCCCCACAGCAGCAGCGACAGCAGCCTCTACCACCGAGGCCACCTCAGCAGCAGCATCAGCATCAGCATCAGCCTCAGAGGCCGCAGCAGCAGAGGCAGCAGTTTCGACCGCCTCAGCGACCTCAGCAGCAGCAGCAGCACATTCAGAGGGGACAGGCACCTCCCCAGCCAGCTCAGGCTAGGTTTTATGCGGCTCAGCAGGATCCGCAGTCATCCGGAGGAGTCGTTGAGGGTATATTGCCAGTTTCTGCATGCATTACACGTGTACTGTTTGATTCTGGTGCATCGCATTCTTTTGTGGCCGAGAGCTTCTGTCGATCGGCTGGCTTACCGTTAGAGTCTGCTGGTGAGAGTCTATCAGTATCGACTCCCTTGGGGAGGACTGCAGCGTTGGGACGATTCTGTTCGTCTTGTCCCGTTCTAGTCGGGGATACCTTCCTGCCTGCTGATTTGTTTGTTTTGCCGATGTCCGAGTTCGACGTTATCTTGGGCATGGATTGGCTCGCCGAGTACTATGCCATTTTGGACTGCGCCGCGAGGACCGTCACGTTCTGTATATCCGGCGTGCCACAGTTTCAGTTCGTTGCAGAGGCCAGAGGAGAGCAGTTGTCTTGTTTGATGTCGTGTGCCATAGAGGAGCATGTCGCCGTTTGCATCGACCATTTACCGATAGTTTGCGATTTTTCCGATGTGCTCCAGGAGATTCCGGGATTACCGCCTCGTCGACTCACCGAGTTCCAGATCGATCTTGTGCCCGGTACCGCGCCTATTTCGAAGGCCCCGTATCGTATGGCACCGTTAGAGTTACGGGAACTGCAGAAGCAATTGGACGAGTTGCGTGAGTTAGGCTTTATCCGTCCGAGCAGTTCTCCGTGGGGAGCACCGGTACTCTTCGTGAAGAAGAAGGATGGTTCGTTGAGGCTCTGCGTTGACTATCGCGAGCTCAACAAAGTCACGATCAAGAACAAGTACCCGCTCCCTAGGATTGATGATTTGTTTGACCAGTTGCAGGGTGCACAGTTCTTCTCGAAGATTGACCTGCGTTCCGGTTATCATTAGATTCGGGTCCGAGATGAGGACATTCCGAAGACGGCATTCAGGACGCGTTACGGTCATTTTGAGTTTCAGGTCATGTCCTTCGGACTGACCAATGCACCCGCGGTCTTCATGCAGCTGATGAACGAGGTTTTTCGCCCATATCTAGATCAGTTTGTTGTAGTCTTCATCGACGACATTCTGATCTACTCGAGGACTCGTGAGGAGCATGAGCAGCACTTGGAGACTACCTTGCAGACCCTCCGCGCACACCAGCTGTATGCAAAGCTGGAGAAGTGCGAGTTCTGACAGGAGGAGGTGAAGTTCCTCGTTCACGTGGTGACGAGGGAGGGCGTCGCAGTGGACCCCTCGAAGGTCGAGGCAGTGCGTCAGTGGGGCCAGCCCACTACTGCGACAGAGATCCGTAGTTTCCTTGGTTTGGCGGGCTACTACCGACGTTTCATTGAGGGTTTCTCTCGTATTGCAGCCCCGCTGACCAGGTTGACTCGGAAGGGCGCAGAGTTTATTTGGAGTGACGCCTGCGAGCGAGCATTTACGGAGTTGAAGGACCGTCTGACGTCCGCTCCTGTCCTCACTCTTCCATCTGGGAGTGACGGCTTCATTGTATTCACTGATGCCTCGCACATCGGTTTAGGTGCTGTCCTGATGCAGTACGGGAGACCAGTGGCCTTCGCGTCTCGTCAGCTCAAGGTCCATGAGCTGAACTACCCTACACATGATCTGGAGCTGGCTGCCGTTGTCTTCGCACTGAAGGTGTGGAGGCACTACCTTTACGTGATTAGGTTCGAGCTCTTCTCTGATCACAAGAGCTTGAAGTACCTCTTCTCGCAGTCTGAGTTGAATACGAGACAGAGGCGCTAGATGGAGCTCCTGAAGGACTATGATTTCGACCTTCAGTACCACCCGGGCAAGGCGAACGTGGTGGCAGATGCCCTCAGCCGTCAGCCACGAGGCCTAATGGCGCACATGATGATTCAGGAGTGGCGGATGCTTGAGGATATTGCTGCGTATGACTTTGAGTTCGGCCTGCAGTCTTCCATAGTACAGTTATCGAGCTTGTCGATTCAACCCTCTCTTGTTGCTAGGGTGATCGAGGCTCAGCAGGCTGATGAGTCGTTGCAGAGTTATATGGCTGAGGCGGCATCTGAGGGTCAGGCAGATTGGCAGATCGGTACAGACGGTGGACTTCGCTTCAGAGGCCGATTATGTGTCCCGGATATCCCGGAGTTACGCAGAGATCTTATGACCGAGGCACATCGATCGCGATTTTCTATCCACCCGGGCTCGACGAAGATGTACCGTGACATGAGACGACAGTATTTTTGGGCGGGGATGAAGCGTCAGATCGCCAGTTTTGTGGCCGAGTGTGACACGTGCCAGCGTGTCAAGGCCGATCATCAGAGACCTCCTGGTCTCTTGCAGCCGTTGAGCGTCCCGATGTGGAAGTGGGAGCATGTGTCGACTGATTTCATTATGGGTTTGCCGAGGACTCAGCGCGGTTATGACTCCATTTGGGTTGTTGTGGATCGTCTGACGAAGTCGGCACATTTCCTTGCGATGCGTGTGACTTGGTCCATGGACCGGCTTGTGAGACTGTTTATTGAGGAGATTGTGAGACTGCATGGCGTTCCAGTCTCGATCGTTTCTGACCGGGACTCGAGGTTCACGTCTCAGTTTTGGGGGAGCTTTCAGCGTGCGTTGGGGACTGAATTGCAGCTCAGCACCGCGTACCATCCGCAGACCGATGGCCAGACCGAAAGGGTCAATCAGATACTTGAGGACATGCTTCGGGCCTGCGCGATTGACTTCGGGGGTAGCTGGGATGAGCATCTGCGATTGGCTGAGTTTGCGTACAATAACAGCTATCAGGCGACCATCGGCATGGCTCCTTTTGAGGCACTATATGGCAGACCATGCAGATCACCGAGTTGTTGGACCGAGGTTGGAGAGCGTCGTCTCCTGGGTCCCGAGCTTGTGCAGGAGACTTCAGAGGCTATCGACATCATCAGGCAGAGGATGCGCACAGCTCAGAGCCGACAGAAGAGTTCTGCTGATCGTCGGCGTCGTCCCTTGGAGTTTGATGTAGGGGACCATGTGTATCTCAAGGTCTCGCCTATGAAGGGCGTAGTTCAATTTGGAGCGAAGGGCAAGCTTGCCCCGAGATTCATAGGACCTTTTGAGATCACTGGGCGCGTTGGCGCCGTGGCCTATCGGCTTGCCTTACCATCACAGTTGTCTGGCGTCCACAACGTGTTTCACGTCTCCATGTTGAGGAAGTGTGGGTCAGACATAGTTCTCGTTATTGATTGGCAGCCGTTGGAGGTTCGTGAGGACGCTTCTTACATTGAGCAGCCAGTCCGTATTCTTGATCGGAAGGAGCAGGTCCTCAGAACCAAGGTCATTTCGTTGGTGAAGGTGCAGTGGGGTCACCATTCTATAGAGGAGGCTTCTTGGGAGCGTGAGGCTGAGATTCGAGATCGATATCCTCATCTCTTTGATGGTTGATGATCATGTATTGTACTTTGTACGCTGTCCCTGATTCTATATGATGACGTTATGTTTCTTATTCCTCGCGAGTTATGCTTAGTTGCGACGCTTGTGTAAATTTCGAGGATGAAATTTTTATAAGGAGGGGAGAGCTGTAAGACCCGTATCTTGGTCCGTACCTTTCCGTACACTTCCGCGGTCTTACCGGTCGAATTCCGGCAACTTTCGACCCTTAACGGATATCGACGCGCGACCCGGATTCATGTGCCGACAACCCGAGTCGACTCAACTCGAGACCTATACCATAGCGACCGCGCCGTCGTTACGGTTCCGATACCGCGACTCGTGCGCCAAGGCGATACCCTGATCAAGAGATATGAGCCAACGTTCGGTGCAAGAAAACGCCGCGCGTTGCGAAAACCAAGGGAATCTCAACGATGTGTCACATCAATCACATCAATCCCATCAATCAATCACCCATCAACCCATCACATGTCAAGTACACATCACCTCCATCCCTTTTCCCAAGCAACCACAAAAGTCTCCACATCCCATACCTCTCTTACACAAAAGCCACAAAAGTCTTCCTAACCCATACTTTTCTTACACAACCATCACTCACCCATCCATCCATCACTCTCTCTCTCCCTTTACATCACTCTCTCTCTTACTCTCTTTCTCATTCCAAAACTTCCAAGCAACAAGAAATTGCAAGGGGCTCCCACGTATGAGAATTCCAACCTTCCTTAAGCTCCAAGTGGCCCACCTTCCTACCCCAAAATCTCCCATCTCAACCCTCCATTCTTCATCCTAACCGTTGAAGTTGAAGCCAAGGTGCCAAGGAACCCCTAGGAGCGAGAAGATCGGACGGTGGGTGCTTCCATAGGGTAGTTTTTATTATTTTTATGGTGGACCAAGTGAGTCCCACCGATCAATGGTGTGGATCTCACTTGGGACCCCAAAATGTGGCCGATGGACCACTTGGATCATCATGATCGTTCCATGATGGGGCCATTCTCCATGGACCCCATCATGATGGTTATTTTCATTGCAAAAAGGTCATCTAGACCGTCCATAACGGTGGAGAATGGATCTCCACCGTTGATTTATAATTTTGATGGTCCCATGATCAAAGGGATCCATTTATTGTATGCTTCATTGCAAGGGAGGGCCCATAATGTCGGGGTCCCTCCATCACAAGCCGTGTCCCACTCTCCATGACTCTCTCTCTTTTATTTATTTTATTTTATTTTATTCTATTTTATTTTATTTTTGTGCAAAAGGATTGTGTGGCCCACTTGAATGGATCCCACCTTGGCATTATATACTTTTGACCTATTCAAGTGGGGCCCACCATATGCGTTGCACACCTAGCTGTGGTGGCCCACTTCATCAA
The DNA here is from genome assembly GCA_037074715.1 of Magnolia kwangsiensis. NCBI lineage: Eukaryota > Viridiplantae > Streptophyta > Magnoliopsida > Magnoliales > Magnoliaceae > Magnolia > Magnolia kwangsiensis. Next base: position 158,853,005 of record CM073572.1, read on the forward strand.
GGCCCACTACAAAAAAGAAAGAAGAGAGAAGAAAAGAAAAAAAAAAAAAAAAAGAAACCGTCCAGCGTCAGAGACGCTGGACGTTTCAACCAAAACAAAAAAAAAGGGACCTTTTTGGTGGCCCACTTGCATAGGCCCCACCCTGATGTTTATGCTAAATCCACGCCATCCACCACTTTTCCTGGGATATTTTAGGCGTTGAGCCAAGGAATGATCTCAATCCAATGATCAGGCGGGCCGTACCAGAGACAATGACACTTTTACACTTCCAAGTCTGCTAATACCCATTTTGTCGTTTCTACACTCCAAATCAGTGCTAGAGATGAGGTTTGTGTGGCCTGTTTGGGGCCTAGGATCAAGTGGGCGGAGCGGATTCCTCATCAGCGGACCCCACCTGTATTTTTTTTCAACCAAAAAAAAAAAAAAAGTGAAAGGCAGCAGCGCTGCCACCTTTGAAGGCAGCAGGCGCTGCCTGCGCACCTGGACAGACGGACGTAAGGGGGCCCACGGCCCTGCGTGTGGGCCCCACCATAATGTTTATTTGTCATCCGACCTATTTATGAGGTGGGCTACCCCAGTGGTGGGCCCCCCTCCAAGGATGAGTCAGATCCAAAACTCAGGTGGCCCACACCATGCAAAACAGTTTGAATCGAATTCTACCGTTGAAAATTTTCTGGGGCCCACGGAAGTTTCGGATCAAGCTGAAATTTATGTTTCCCCTTCATCCAGGTCCGGACGACCTTATGAACAGGTCGGATGGCGTTTAAACATCATTGGGTGGGCCCCACATGGGACCCACTTTGTTGTATGTGTGGTAGTCCACCGTCCAGGCGGACGGTGGCTCATCCTCCTTGCACATGGACTGCCTCCACCGTCCACGGACGGTGGGGCCCTTAGATTGTATGTGTTATATCCGCACTGTCCACTAGACAGTGGGACCCACCTTGTTCATGTGATGAATCCAAACCGTCCACCCACTTGGTAAAATCGTCGTAGGCACGAGTGTAGATTGGGTGGGCCACATACCTATGGGTTAGGCCATTTGATGTGTAACAGGCCTATGGTTTAGGCTCACTTGATTTACAAAAGGCCTATGATGTTAGGCCCACTTGATTTATGAAAAGCCTATGGGCTAGGCCCATTTGATTCATTTAAGGCCTAGGGGTTTAGGCCCACTTTGATGTGCATGCAAGGTCTATGGGTTAGGCCCATTTGGACTATTTAAGGCCTATGGGCTAGGCCCATTTGCTTTGAAAAAGGTTTATGGGTTTAGGCCCACTTGATATGTCTCAAGTCCATGGGACTAGGCTCATTTGATGTACTTCTAGGCCCAGGTAATTGGACCCCCTTTTGTTAAAATTTAAAGCCCATGGAGGTAGGCCATTCGATACATGTAAGGCCTACGGGTTTAGGCCCATTTGAATTTATGATTAGGTCTATGGGTTGAGGCCCACCTGATCTACATATAGGGACCAATTGGTGTGGCCCATTGGTCTTACCTAAGACCCATGAGACTAAGCATTTGATGTAATCCAAGGCTCTCGGGTTTTGACCCATTGCAATGCACATAAGACCCATTGGTGTGGCCCATTTATATGGCCCCTCCGATGAATAAAAGGCCCATAAGATATGGCCCATTTGATACATGTGTAAGGCCAATGGGATGAACCTACGGTTCATTGCAATGTGTAATCCCAATACAGGTTATGTAGCGACGTTAAGAAGATTGTGCCTGGGAAGCAATGCTGGTTTGACGTCCACATTGCGAGTGTAATGTTGGTTGGATGTCCACATTACGACTCTCCTTAGGGCCCATTACTGAACCATGTTTATCGTATTTAGGCCGTTCAGGCTCATCTGCATTGTAAGATAATGCATTTTATTATAACATGTTTAGTATAGTTTCATGACCCATGATCATACGCATCATATGCATGCTTGATATGAGGATTGACTGATCATGGCATATGCCTTCGGGCAGGTTGTTTATGGGCTCCCGGTTAGGCGGTGTTGCCCTACATGAGCGCACGGTATGCGCAGGATTGGTTGCATGACTGGATAGCGTGATTCATGCATTCCGCATTTGTGTGATATGGTTGTTGTACGCCCTAGCGACATCAGGGCCGTAGCCTCCACAGACGCATCGTGGTTGGCAGGATTGGATACCGAAAATCTTGTTCTACATGGGGTACTATAGATATCCCTGGGTGAAAGTCCCTAAACCCTTATGGTACCAAGAGGTTGCTCCAACGTCTAGACCGAGTGGGTAGATGAGCGTTGAGTACCGAATACCAGACGGTTACGCTCTCCACTGTGTCGTGGTCGGTTGGAAGGGGGTGCAGCCTTACCCGCCCGAGAGTAGGGGGCAATACTAGACTGAGTTTGACCAGCTCGAGGAATGGGTCCGCTATCGACGAGTCGCCCCCGATATTGGCAGACGGATAGTGAGGTCTCTTCCACTTACCTTATTGCGCGCGATGTGGCGGCAATCTGGTTTAGAGTGTACTAGACCCCGGTGATATTCCATATTTTGAGCTGTATTGACGTGTGGACATTGATGAGTATCTGTATGCTTGAGTTGCATTGTACATTGCATGGCCTTGGGATGGCCGATACCATTCATGTCTTGCATTGCATAGCCTTGGTACGGCTCATGACGTTTTGGTTCCATCTACATATTCCGCATTACTCTGACATTGCATTCATATTACTACCTTGCGCACACACTTTCACCACCCTCTAAGCTTTCTGTAAGCTTATGCACGACCGTTGCGTGCAGGTGACGTTGGACTGCAGCAGCGCTGAGGCAGGAGCACGTTGCTGATCATTTTGGAGTTTTTGTTATTTGCCATTGTATTTCCCTTTATGCTCATTGTACTTGTAAAATTTTTGATCATAGTGGAAATGTAATGGAGTGCTTGGTTGTTGTTTGTGGGTTATGCCTTTGGTTATGCTTATTACGAATCAAACTGATATTTAAAATCCTCCTCGTAGCATCCCAGGATCGGAACCTGGCGAATGGGAGCTAGGAGCCGAGAATGGGGTTCTACGGAGGCTGTCGGCGCCGGATTCGGCGATTGGGAATTTTGTGAGCCCGGTTTCCGAGTTTGGGGCGTGACACCCTGTAATCGGTATTGCAAAACTCTCGTCTTACTTTCATGGTCGTCCGTATGAAAATCCTGCATTCCTTGCTCATGCAGTCGTCGTTTCATATTTAAAAAAAGCCATGGCAACCTTGGTAAGGCTATCAATATCAATAGTCATCTCATGTTTAAAAACTCCAAGGTAACTTTAATACAGATAAGGAACCTTACTTTTCCTGACTTTGTATTGTATAACTATATGTGCAGAAGATCCACACCGTCTGTGTGGCACAACAAGTGGATCTAAAAGTTTTACTAACAATTCTACTCCATTCCCCACGTGATGGTCCATTTAAGATATATATTTGAATGAAATTTAGTATCCACTGTGAAAATGTGACGATTCATTTGATGGACGGTAAGGATCTTATGTATTTATCTTATGTAGTTACTAACACTACTAGAAAAATGGGCAAAGGCTACGGATAAAAGCCGTAGTTAAAGGGCTATAGCTACGGTTAAAGTCTGTAGCATGGCTGTAGCCATTGGTGTCGTAGCCATAGGTCTTACAACTATGGCTATGGATTTAATACATAGCCATAGAAACAATAGGTACGGATTAAATCCGTAACAATACTTTCCGTAGCTTAAATTATATATAGCTACAAAGTATATCTATAGCTAAAAGTAGAATACGAACCGTAGCAATGGGCTAAATTAGAAACAGCTATGGTTTCCACATAAAGTGATACAGTTAATAGTCGTAGCTAATGTCTATTTTTTATTTAAATAAAATATAATATGGCATTTCTTACCATTGTAGTACATGCCCGGATAGATCATTCATTCATTCATTCAAATATAATCATTCATTTTAATCAAACTTCAGGGCTAAATCATTCATTCATTCAATCAAACTCAATCATTCATTCATTCAATCAAATACAATCATTCATTTTAATCCATTCACAAAATTGTACAATACCAACATAATAGTTATATGTCTACTTAAAATTTTCATTGACAGAAAGATCCAATGCCTTGTCGTAGCTAAATAGCTTCTCAAGAATCACAAGCAAGAACTCCATGGATATTCCTTACTGGTTATCAATTTTCCATCAACTAACACCCTATTCTCAGCTTCGCATTGATCTAAAAGCTTATTGCACATGGCTGAAAATAAATTTCATCATACAAACAATGTAGTCATATGAAAAAACTAAGCCCCGAAATTGAAGAACTAAATTATACAGAAAGACAACAACGAGATGACATAAAAAGGAAAGACAATACTCGGGAGCATACATTGATCTTCTCATTTCTGAACAAGTAAAATATGCAATGGCCAAAGAAAAAATAAACATTCAGCTATTCAAAATACCAACTAATATAGGTATAACAATACTAACTAAATTTACAAAAAAAGACATAGCTGTAGAGTTTAGATACATATGTCCTTCCCCTCAAACTTCTCATCAATGATCACACAGCTTTCCTTCCAACTTCATTGAGGAATGGGGTTAATACCATTGACAACACAACAATGATTTTAAGCAGCTTGCTTAGCTCAAGTGGCAGTACTCCAAGCTTGCTCACAAAAGAGAATCGTGACACAACATATTTGGAAATGATCAATAATCAGGTACACTGTCATGGAGATATATAGTGACTGACCTGTTTTCTAGTAAAAATACTACAAAACCAAACTCGCCTCCTTGTGATAGAAGTAGTCCAATTTGTACACTTTCTTGAAATGTTAATCTAACACAGGGACCTATCACAGTTATTATAAGTGTCTTGATGACAATTAGACCTGCCAAGAGAAAAAGTACATTTGGCCATTCTTGGAGAAGGAGCTGCATAACAAAGAGCATAAGTTGTATAGATAAAGCCTTGGGAGCAAATTGTAGCAAAATTTCTTCTACACATAAAAAGCACTTGATGCTATTCTCGTTATGCTACAAAATGAAAAATTCATTGTTCTTCTATAGAGGTCGATGAATAATCATCTTTAAAAAAAAAAAAAAAAAAAAAAAAGACGAGATATAAAAGATGTAGAAACTTAGATGACTGCAACGCGACTTAGCTTCCCACAACCATTTTAGAAAATTCAAACTAGATAAAGATCATAGAAATGTGGATCTCAAGATTAGAGACGAATTTTGGTGATATTAGAATCGGCATTAAACTAATATCTAAGGAAGATGCAAAATTATGCAATATATAAAACCAAAAAAGAAAAAAAAAAAGCACAAGAAATCCCATATACAATTACCAACAAACCTTCATAAAACCCAAAAGGAACAAGCATATTGTAGCAGGTAAATAAAAATCCCAGCTGTGGTAGTGAGGATTGAAAGCGGTCCTATATGGTGATATTATAACATCTGAGCTACGCATCACATGTGCCAAGTGAGAAAAATTTTCAGGCCAATACTATCATTAGGTGGGCAACACCACAGGGAAGAGTGAGGAGGGACACCAACCATTAATGAGCCCATGATTCAGCACAGGCCCACCAAGGTTTGTGTATTTCATTTAGCCCGTGCATCAGGTGCGTCCCACCCACAGCTCAAGAAAATGGGATCTATACTGGAGGTTTTCTAGCCTCACGTGCAGCTTTAGACATTAAGTGTGGGACAATTGAGCCATGCAAAAGGTGAGCCCCACTGTACAACTGACCTAGAGCAAAATTCAGATGGAATCCACTCATCAGGCAGGCCACCTTAACAACAGAAGATGGTTGAAGGAAAAAAAAAAAAACTTATCAATGGTCCAAATTCAAAGTACACATGCTGGGCACCTGATAAGTGAAATTACAAAGATAAGCAAATAGGGTTACTGCAGCAGAGAGAAGATTATGTTGCACTCATTTGGCAGAGAATTTGAAAGGCGAGCAGAGGAATTTTATTTACCCACCCAAAGAGAACCTGCCTCGTTTTATACCAGGCCAACATCAGTGGAACCCACCTAATAGGATGTTCCACACATGTACTGTGTGAAGTGCATGTGAAAGCTAGCAGAAGGGGGGAGTTGTCATCTTCTCACATTTCAAACTTCAATTTAACGGACAAGAAGCCATGGAGGAGATATGGTCCATTCATCCATAGGGTCCAAGCATGAATGGGCCATGGAGTGAAAGTCACATCTGATAAGACAACCATATCCACATGATGATTGCAGTACAAATGAACATGATGAGAAATTTTCAACAGTCCAAATTCAACAAACAAAGCTCACTGATGTAATGTTTCAATGATCTGAACCATTTATATGATGGTTTTCAGAAAGGATGGAGGATATCCAAAATAAATAAATAAAAATCATAGATGGGACTATTCCAAACCTTTGGTTGTTTAACCCTTTTTCTTACTTGTCCAAGCCTTCGTCTGTGTCAGCCCGGAGAGCTAAAGGCCAACTCCAGCCTGGCCCTGGTCCTAGTCCGACCCATTGCCACCCTATGCCTAGTGAGCATGCATTTTGTTGTAGGTGATCAATTCTATGTGTATATCATGCAGCCGACTGTAGGTGATCAGTTCTATGAGCACATCCTCTAGTCCACCATTCTTAGAACATCCTGCAGTCCACCACTTCCAAATGAATGTCCATAAGATAGTATTATTGCATCATCCATGGGACTGCCACTAGATACCGCATCCACATAAAGGAAATAATCAAATGTCCAAATTAATGCAACATCCTCCAGAATTAACAAATTAGCCTTCATGAGATCAGCAACAGCTTCAATGGCCTCAATTCCAGCAGAGCCGGTACAGTAGCTGTTCCGAAAATTTTCTTGTACAATTTGTAGCCCCATAGATGATCCTTCCACCATGAACCCCAAACAGTTGTGTGGTTATTGATATAAACATCTTCTTCATATTTTCTCCTTGGAAGGGATGTCACCTATAAATACATCGTCATACTAAATAAGCTCCTCCACAAAAAGATTGAGAAAATTGAAAGGCAATCACCAACTGTAGAACTTTTGCAGCTACCAACAGTTCCTTAGAAGTGGTCGACCCATACCATCAATTTCCAAATAATTGAAAGAAATTTATCTTCTTTTTTCTTAGTGAAATGAGCAATGCAAAGGTTTTGTCTCAGTTCATCAAGACAACCATAATTCACCTTTTCCTTTGCTTGCAAGGATTTTTATTATTCAGCTATATACATTTATGCTGATATTAATTTAAAACCTATATCCCAAAGTGAAGTGTTTGGGGTATAATCAGTCTAACTGAAGGTATGGCCCGTAGGGTGGCATGGCCAACTTGAATCGCTTTTTCTTCTTCACCAAATATTAGCAAAGCTCCTTTTTATATAGAAAAGTTCTTTCCTAATTTTCTAATTGATCAACCAAAAGGAGCCCAACAAGCATATGTATAATCAGTAACATTTTGGCACCTGGTGTTGCTGATCCTCATGGCACTTGGCATGACTGCAAGCTTGATATAAAATAGAATTTCTAGATAAAGAACATTTGGGCACCTGGTGTTGCTGATCCTCACAGCACTTGGCATGACTGCAAGCTTGATATAAAATAAAATTTCTAGGTAAAGAACATTTTGGTATCTGATGTTGCTGATCCTCATGGCACTTGGCATGACTGCAAGCTTGAGATAAAGCAGAATTTCTAGATAAAGAACATTTTGGCACCTGCTATTGCTAATGCTCATGGCACTTGGCATGACAGCAAGCTTGATATAAAGCAGAGTTTTTCCAGTCAACTTGAAACAATGAAAGGTCTACTCTATACACTTTAAGGAATTGCTATCTAACTGTAAATGCTTCCATACATGGGTAAATTTTCAACTAATTAAGAAGATTTTTTTTCCTGATTTTTGATGTAAAAATGGGATTTAAAATCGTAGCATTTGCAAAATGATGCAAAAAATGAATCATGGTCTAAAGAACAAGAAATCAACCATGTTGTTCTCTTTCTTCATGGGAGGTAGACTTATTTAGATGCAGTTTTATTGATGATTTTCTTTTCCTTCTGACACCCTAATTAAATTCAAAACCACAATTTTTGAAATTTTAACAACTAAAGTTCAATAGAGTGGAAATAATGGAAACTAAAATTAACTTCCCTATCATTTGTACAAAGAGATGAGCTCCAAACTTTAGTTTCTTCAGAAATTAACTTCCAACTACCACCATGATGTTTTTTTAGCCATCCAATCTGTTCATAAGGTCACACAAACTAGGAGGAAGGGAAAACACAAATATCAGCTGGATCCAAAACTTTGGTGGCCCCAAGATCTAATAAGTACAATTACAAACTACTCTAATCAAACAACAATAAAGAATAGAAAAAGTTACTAAAAAAATATCCACATCAAATTCAAATAAGAGAGTAATAAACAAAGCTGAATAAAGAAGAAAGTGATGAGAAAAGATAAGAAGCAGCACTTTATGTTATTTGTTTATTTAAACAAAAAAAAAAAGGATGAGACTTGTCTATCTATATATATATATATATATAAGGCAACACATTTGCATTGAATTAATATGGTGACCTAAACAAAAAACAAAAAATCCAACATTTTTAGACCAAATGCATATAAAACCAAAATTAATCCCATCTAGAAAATGAATAAAAAAATGTGAAAGCAACAAATCAAATGCTGAAAAATTTACAAAATTACCAGCAAACCCATCTCTAAGAAAAAAAATCATTTCAAACTCGCCAACATGAATATAGCCATGCTCATTGTGAATAAAATGTTCATAACATCATGGACATCTATGCTTTCCATTATATTAAATTACATTAGGTGTGTGATTTACCACAGACAACCTCCCAACAGTTTCATCTTCTCATTACCAGAAAATCATTTAGTAGAAATTAAAAAAGCACATATAATCCAACTTGAAGTCTATATTAAGGTTGCATTTGAACAGGTTTTGGGAGGATAGGTAAATTGTTCAGTAGCCTTTACAACTTATCAGTTCAGAAAGATTAATAACTATGAGACAGTTAGTAACCAAATTGTTTGGACTCCTATTTCAAAAGAAACATGATAGGTTATGAGAAGGAGCTCATTACTCCGTTGAGGGTTATATCACTCAAGACAGGACAAAATGATATAGAAATGGTTATCTTCTGGGAATTTTTCATAAAATCCATCTATGGGAAATTGGACGGAAGGGAATACCCTGCATTAAAAAGGCATCATGTTTGGAAATGCAAGGAAAGCAGATTCGGCAATAAAGAGGACTATTCCTTTCTATCAAGGGGAACCAAAATCACAATTCCACTTGTTGATGTGAATGCGATAGTAATTTCTGGATGAAATCAATTCCACTGGACTACGATTTCAAGACTCCTAAACACATATAATATTGGTGTAGCGAAATGGGTATTAAAAAAATAAAAACAAATAAAAAGAGGGAAAAAAATAAATATAAGAAATTAGACAGGTTACAGCATACCAAAATCCTCTCTGATGATGCAATCTAACGAATGCGTTGATGATTTTTTTTATGTTTGGAACAATAGTGCGAGAGATCGAGAGAGAGAAAAGGGGCGTGAGAGATCGAGAGATCGAGAGAGAGAGAGAGAGAGAGAGAGAGAGAGAGAGAGAGAGAGAGAGAGAGAGAGAGCGAGAGAGAGAGAGAGAGAGAGAGAGAGAGAAGAGGCACGGGAGATTGAGAGTGAGAGAGAAAGGGACGGACGTGAGAGGGAATAGGGTTTTTCCCCAAGGAGGAGAATGAAACATTCGTGAGAGGGGGAAAAGAAAAAGGAGGGAAATTTTTGCATCTTGTACCTGCTACAGCCTTGTTACGGTCTAAAACCGTAGTTAAAAGCCCCTTGGCTGTAGCCATTGTGACATCCGTCGTAGCCCCTCCGCGTTCACACGTCTGGCGGGATCTTAATGGATGGATTTTTCAAGGGATTTGTGGGGTCCGTCTTGATGCATTTGATATATCCACTCCGTCCATTAATTTTGTAATTTTTTATAGGGAATGACCCCAACACTAGGCAAATCAAAGGTCCAATTGGACCACACCATTAATCAATGATAGGTATTAATCTCCACTGTTTCCTAACGTGTGGTCCACTTGAGCGTTCAATCTACTTCCTTTTTTGGGCTCCTACCCTAACATTCTCTTTCAAAATGGATAGACGTATTCGATGGAGCACAAAAATTTTAATGTGCCTCATAGAGTCCCTTATGGGGCTATCCCATGTTGGATGAACATGTGAAGGTGGTAGCTTTTAGTTGCGGTTTAGGCTTTTTTAGCTATGATTTTAAGCCGTAGAAAAATAGCTACGGTTTATATCCGTATCTAAAAGCTAGGATGGTCCATAGCCTTTGGTCATTTTTTTGGTAGTGTAAATTAGTGTAAGTCACACCTTAGTCATGCAAATGACCTATACGGTAGCATTGGTGGCACACCAAATGAGTGCAAGTCACGTAAGTGCAGTATTTATAACATATAGACCATCAATCTCTATTTACAGCTATAGAATCCAAGTCCAGCAAAGCAAGAACCTATGGCTAGGTTCGTAACCAGGTTACTCTCACAGACGGTGATCGTGTAGTGAAGAACTCACCACGCATATGGATAATCTGTGGCCCAACTTGATTTATGTGTTTAATTGAAGCCGTTCATCTGTTTTTTCAGTTCATTTTAGGTTAAAAGAAAAAAAATGAAGTATATCCAAGCTTGAAATAGATGACGCAACAAGAAACTATGGGAATAACAATGTTCACAGTTTCCCACAGTTGAAACCTTACTTGGGCCTGCAGTGATGTTTGTTTTTAATCCAACCTGTTGATAAGGTCAGGAAGATGTTGATGAAGAAAAAATGAAGATATCAGCTTGATTCAAATGTCGATGGTCCCAAGAAGTTATAAACAGTAAGAATTGAATTCTCACTTTTCCTGTGGCGTGGTCCAATTGAGATTTGGATATGCTTTAGTTTTGGGATCTAGCTCTAGAATGAGCTGAAAACAGGGATGGACAGCGTGGATACGAAATACATTTATCAATATGGGCCCCACAGTCAGGGCCACACCATGCTGGATGAGACTGAGGCAACATCTAATCCGCTCGCTTAAAAAGCCTGCATTTGCTAATGATGCATCAATCAATAGTAATTAAATATACAAATTTTTAAGACGTTACTTTTGTATGGATGAACATGTTACATTCACTGATTTGTTCAAGATGGATTCACATGGATAAGATCTAACCTGTCTATAAGGTGGCCCACCATGTATTTATATCGGGAATTAAAAATCAGAGGGATTCAATGTTTAGATTCTCTACAGAATGGGGAAAAAATGAGATTAGAAATCTCACCATTAAAATCTTCTTAATTGCGTGTAGGATCACCTTACTATATACACACAATCCAATCTATTCATCCGATCCTAGACAAAAGGAAGATTGAGTTTCCTGAAATCAATTGTATTCAAATGTTCATGTGTGCAAAAATGTGAATTTAGATGTTTTATACGTGATTTCACACTTTTCAGTGTGATGTGATCTACATAACTATTATATTTGAATGAAATTTAAGATACATAGTGAAAATATGATTTATTATTTGATGGACTGAATGGATCATAGGTCGTAAACACTTTCAAAGCCAAGATGGATATAAAAAGTCCTGACAAAGTGGGGATTAAACATCCACCATTAAAAATAACATTCAAAGAAGTTTTGGATCAAGCTGATGTTTGTGTTTTCTCTTCATTCATATCTTTTTGATATTTTGAACATGTTGGATGTCAAATAAACATTACTGTGGGCCCAAGGAAGGTATCAACGGTGGAAATCATTATTCCACACTGTTTCGCGTGGCATGGTGCACTTGAGTTTTGGATTTGCCAAAAATTTGGGATCAACCCACACCGTTCATCCATTCTTCGGATTGGCTACTCCCCATTACACCATCCAATGGCTGGTGATTGGTGCTCTGTGGGTCCTACCATGATGTATGTGTTTAATCCATGCCATCCATCTATTTTTAAAGATCATCTTACGACATGAGACTAAAAATGAGGCATATCCTAATCTGAAATGGACCACATTACAGGAAACGGTGTTGAATGAGAGTCAACCATTTGAAACATTTTAGGGGCCATAAAAGTTTTGGATCAAGATGATTTTTGTTTCTCCCCTTCATCTAGGCCTATATGACCTAATAAATGGATTGGATGCGAAATAAACAATACAGTGGGCCTTACGAGGATTTTAATGATGGATATCCAATCACAATTGTATTCATGTGGTGTGGTCCACCTGATATATATATACCTCTTATTTTTAGCCCCACCATGATGTGTGTTTTATATCCACACCTTCCATCCATTTGGAGATATCATTTTAGGGCAATATCCAAAGAACGAGTTAAATCCAATGCTCCAGTGGACCCCAGCACATAAAACAGTGGGACAGTGACGCCCACCATTAAAAACTTCTTTAGGAAACAAAAGTTTTATATCAAGATGATATCTATGTTTTCCCTTATTTCATGTATTTTTTAACTTTTGAACAGGATGGATTTCAAATAAACATTACTATGGGCCTTAAGATAGTTTCAAAGCTGGGAATCACTCTCCCCGCTATTTTCTATGGTGAGGTCTACTATAAATTTTTATCTACCTCATTCTTTGGCTCATAACTTAAAACGATATCTCAAAATGGATGGACAGTGTGGATATAACAAATACATCATAGTGGGGCCCACCGAACTTGGTGATGTCAGTGATAGGGCGTCCAAGAGACACCTTACTTAGACGTCACTCCCTCTCTCTTTCTCTCTGTCTCTCTCGGTCCTCTCTCTGTCTCAAACGCACCTCTCTGTCTCAAACGCATCCGCTCCCTCCCGTCTCAGTCTCTCTCACAGCCGCTCCCTCATCTCTCTCTCTCTCTCTCACTCTCTCTCTCTCTCTCTCTCTCTCTCTCTCTCTCTCTCTCTCTCTCTCTCTCTCCCTCAGAGGTTGGAAACCCAATTGGAGATCCTACTCATGATATCTCATCTCAAATCTCTCAATCTGTCTCCTCAAAGCTCGAAAACCGAATTTGGGCTCCAACTCAAACCCCCCTCTTATTCTCTTCCTCTCACCTCAAAAGGTAAAAACCCTAACCCATGTGGCTGTAATTGCTTTTATTGTGCTTGCAGGGCTCTCTAGACTTTTTCATTTCATTACAGTGTAATGTGTCGAGTGCATGGGACATGATGACCCAAGCACGCACCATCAAAATGAAGGTGGGCCCTAATCCCATTTTGAATTTGGGAATTTTAGTACCCTAATCCCAAATCGAATTTGGTAGTTTTGAAGTTGGGGATTTGGGTACCCAACTCCCACTTCGAATTTGGGGATTTTGGACCCTAATCACATTTTGAATTTGGGGGGTTTGAAATGTTGGGGATTTTGGACCTGCGAAATCACACAGATCTAGATCTAGGATGGAAATCCAATGGAACTAAGCACAAAAAAGAACACAGATTTAATGTGAAAAACCCTTTCGGGAAAAAATCACGGCAGAAAGCGACAGATCTCCACTATGAAAGCATCAATTACAAAGAGAAAGGACTTACCCGATTCGAACAACCTCGAATCACACCCTTGCCACACCCTTTAGAAACCCTAGAACCCCTTTAGAAAGCTTTTATCATACCTAGAAAATCTCTAGGAACACCTATTTATAGTTTAGGCAACTTCCCTTTCGCATCCCGGTTGCGAAAGGACTCAAATCCGCAGTTTCGTGTAAAATTGCGGAACAAACTGCGTAACCTACGACTGGTCCTGGGAGAGCTACGACCAGTCGTACTACGACCGGTCTTACAGTCCCTACGACCAGTCCTAGGTCGTGGAAAAAACAGCACAATTCGCTGGACTTCGAGTCGTGCCAGGGCTCAAACCTACGACCGTTCGAGCACCTCCCACTGCCGGTCGTGGCTCCCCCATGACCGGTCGAACAAGATAAAAACTTGAAGATTGAAGACTTCTCCTCAACAATCTCCGCCAAGTCTTCATTCTTCAACCGTGTAGCTACTTGACCTCTTCTCTTATTTCTGCATCTCATCATAGCTCAAGATCACATTGGCCAATCAGCGCCAATCAAGGATCTAATAGATACCTGCTATACCGTCGGTGCGAATATCTCTGAGAAGTCGATCCCTTCTCTCTGAGCATAACTCATCGCCACCAACCTCGCTCTATATTTATGTTGTATCCTCCTAAACATCCACCTGCATCCAACCGCTTTCCGGTCCACTGGAAGCTCCACCCGCACTCAGATGTCGGTCTGGTACAATGAATCCATCACATCACCCACAGTCACCTTTCACTTTTCAGCAACAGGCTCACCTAGAGCCATCTGAATAGAAGATGAATATCCTGCAATATTGAAGTCGTCCATGTACCTCACCGATGTCCTGCGATCATGCCGTGTGATTCTTCACACAGGTGACTGCTCCACCTGCTTTGTATCCCTGTCCACGCGTCTTAGCCTTCCTGCCCTGCCCGCTTATGTGGCCATGTCTAACATGTCACACACGTGCAGAGGTGGAATCCGCTACATCCACCGTAGCTCCACCTTTTGAAGTGCTCCCGATCAACTTGTACAAGTTACCGAGTCATTGCGCCTTCATGACTACCCGTGCCCCCTTAGATACATTAAGAGCACCATGAATACCTGTGTACTTACATCCTTTTGCCTCAAGCACACCAAGAGAAATCAGATTCTGCTTCAAATCAGGAACGTGCCTCACATCTGTCAAGGTACGCTTCACCCCATTAAACATCCTGATGCGCACAGAACCAACCGCCACAACATTACAGGAAATTTCATTGCCCATAAATACCTATCCACCATCGCACTCCCTATAGCTGGTGAACCAACTCCAATGAGGAGTCATGTGAAAAGATGCCCCTGTGTCTAGCATCCATTCATCCTTACAATCATCGTATGACCGTCTGAGCGAAAACACAGATAAAACTTCACCATCAGATCCACTCGATCCATCTGACGTGGAAACATTGGCCTCCCTGCATGAAGCCTCGGAATCTTCTCTCTTCGATTTAAGATTTTTACAATCCCTCTTCACATGTCTTTCTTTCCCACAATTCCAGCACTTTACCTTTCCTTTGTCCTTGCCCCTGGATTTAGATCTAGAACCAGAAGAACCTATACCTTGTCCAGAATTTCTACCCACTGTAAACAGTGCATCAGAAGACGTCCCCATGTCATTATTTAGTTGTCTCATAGCCTTCCCTTGAAGGGCTGAGATAACAGTATTGACACTCAGGGTTTTATTCATACTGCACATAGTGTCCTTGAATGCCTCATAGGATGTCGGGAGAGAATTTAGCAACATACATGCTTGTTCTTCATCTTTCATCACTTCCTCCATATCCAGCAATTTGCAAACCAATTTATTAAAGTTGCTGATGTGAGCCTCCAGATCTCCACCCTCTGTCATCTTGAAGTTATACCACTGCCACTTTAGGTGTAGACGATTTTCTGAGGATTTCTTCGCATAGACATCCTCTAACTTCGCCCACAAACCAGCCACATTTTTCTCCCTCATGACATTGTAGAGAACCTCATCTGTGAGACATAAACGGATCGATGATAAAGCCTTCTTATCAAGAGTATTCCATTCATCATCTTTCATAGTAGGCTTTCGCTCCTCAAGAGCACCATCTTCGCCTTGCTTGGTTAACAGGCTAATCATCTTAACCTTCCATAACTCAAAATTATTTTTTCCTGAATACTTCTCAAACTCATACCTGATACTCGCCATTATTACTAATCCCTCAGATTCAGATCTGTGCCCCAACTTTAGCTCTGATACCAGTTGTTGGAGATTTTGGACCTGCAGAATCACATAGATCTAGATCTAGGATAGCAATCCAATGGCACCAAGCACACAAAAGAACACAGATTTAACATGGAAAATCCTTTCGGGAAAAAACCACGGCATAAAGCGACAGATCTCCACTATGAAAGCATCAATTACAAAGAGAGACGACTTACCTGATTCGAACAACCTCAAATCTCACCCTTGCTACACCCTTTAGAAACCCTAGAACCCCTTTAAAAAGCTTTTGTCATACATAGAAAAGCCCTAGGAACACCTATTTATAGTTTAGGCAACTTCCCTTTCGCATCCCGGTTGCGAAAGGACTCAAATCCGCAGTTTCGCGTAAAATCGCAGAACAAACTGCGTAACCTACGACTGGTCCTAGGAGAGCTACGACCGGTCGTACTACGACCGGTCTTATAGTCCCTACGACCAGTCCTAGGCCTTGGAAAAAAAACATCACAACTCGCTGGACTTCGAGTCGTGCCAGGGCTCGAACCTACGACCGGTCGAGCACCTCCCACGACCGGTCGTGGCTCCCCCATGACCGGTCGAACAACATGAAAACTTGAAGATTGTAGGCTTCTCCTCAACATGAAATTGGGGATTTTCGTACTCCCGGCCTGGTGGATATCCATGAACCATGACGCAGATGTGGGGCCCACGTCAGAATATGCCGGTTCCACTATATGGTCAGTACTACAATGCCGGAATGAGTCAGTTCTTGGGTGTTTGCATGAAGGCCATGGCCATGTTGATGTGATTTCCTTGTGTTTGAAGAAGGTGGTGAGGCCCATCTTCTTGATTAGCTGAATTTTGGGTGGTTTGGTGAATTGGGTTTAGATGGTTTTTGGGTCGTTTTGGAATGGACTACTGCTTCTGTGGTGTTGATGGATATGATGAATGAAGGCTGGTTGTGGGGTTTTAAAGGGTAGGTGTGGGGAGTGTGGGAAACACTTGATTTAAAAATTGTGGGGCCCCACCCATGTCTGTGTACTGAACTGCAGGTTGGGAGACTTAAATGGTATTCATTGCACCATTTGCACGTTCCATGTTTTAAAATAAAAATAAAAATTCTTGTAGTGATTATGAGCAGATGCTCTTCTTGTATTAGCATGTGTACAATTATTTATTGCCTACATATCAACCATCATACTCTGCGAGAGTACCAAATAACACCCTTTTCACTTAAGAGGGGTGGAAGGATGTCCTACACTTGGTTCAACATCCACATTTCCCTCCTGAACTAATGACCCTGCTTTTTCTTTTTTCTTTTTTCTTTTTCATTTTCTTTCTGGGTCTTGGGTGGAGCATAGTTTTTTTTTTTTTTTTTTTTGTCTATTTCATCAGCACATAGTATGCTCCTTCATACTTCTCTGAAAAATGTTCTGCTTCTAAGTATCAAAGCTTTTCTTCATTTGACGATTCAACTCTTATTTGGTGAAAAAACTCAATTTCCACACCCATTAAAAATACAAAGAGGGTTGAGGTATAAAGAACAAGCAGTAACCCAATATTTTCTCCTTTTTTTAAATGAGAAATGGTAAACCAAAACAATCGAACTGCAATAGCATTTTCATGAACAACTTTATGCACTCCTTTTTCTATGAAAAGTGGAGTGGTTGATTAGAGCTTTATGACAGGCAATGTTTTTCGGTAGCTTGTTAAAAATCCATGTGACAGCAACTCCATTTTCTTTCTTTCTTTTTTTCTTTTTTCTTTTTTCCAGAGAGCTCATGTTTTTAAGAGATGTGGTTACAAAACCGACTTCAAGGACGTACTACAAACTGTGGCAAACGGGTAGTGGTTGGGTCCACCATGTGGATGGACTATAGCCGTTACAGCGATTGGAGGTTCCCAAGCATCTGCTTATTGCGAATTCTGCCCGTTGCATGTGGACATTTGCACATTTTTTTCTCAACCTTGAGTTACCTTCCATTTGTAGCCAGTTTTGAATGGCTACTAAAGTCCAATCGCCTTGATTTTTGGGCCATTGCCAGCCACATGGTGGCCCGGAAAGTCAATGGTCCTGATCATTGTGCAAATGTGTTATGGGTACAGTGAAGAGATTTTGATGTACGAATAATTATTCTAGTCCATGAACCGTTTGTCACAGTAGAAATCTGCTTATTACATATTGACGAATAGAAAATGTAGGTGATAGGCAATTCAAAATGAAGTATCAATTGATGCCAAAATATTTTTAGTTCCAACTTCTACGTTTTTCTTTTCTTTTTTACTCTTTTGTTTTTGGTTGTTGTTGAAGAGTTACTTTTAAGTACTTCCTACTGAAAAAGAATAAATTGAAAAAACAGAAAACAAAATCTAAAAATTTGCAGAAATAGCAGAGATTGATATTACCTACCCACGATAATTCTACAAAAATTCATGCTCTTCAATATATTTCTACAAAAAATCCCTTACTTCTCGCTGGAACAACAACTGCCAAAATCAAAATTCCCCACCGCGTGTACAAATGAATTGCCACGGTGGAGAAAAATCCAATTTCTCTTCACAAAATCTCTTATTTTTCACCAAGAACAAGCCCAAATCAATATCTCCAAATTACAATCTTCATTAAATGAAAACCATTTTCTCCACGAAACCCATTATTTTTCACCAAAATAACAACAGCCCACATCAATTTCTCACACAATCTCATGACCTTTCAACTATTCAAGAACATCAAAAATGCCCATTTCGTTTCACCAAGGAAAAAGATCCTTCATTTCCATCAAAACAAGAACACCCCAAATCAAAATCTCCCATCTTTCATCCAACTGAATTACCACATCACCCACAAAACCTCATCTTCAAAAAAAAAAAAAAAAAAAAAAAAAAAAAAAACACATTTCATATCTGCATTAAATCCTTCAACTTTCACCAATAAGAACACCACAAATCAAAATCTCCCGTCTTTCATCATGATGAACGGATCATATTGCTTAGGAATTCCATAATTTCAAAGAAGATATATTATATCTCCTCAATATAACAGACACCCAAATCAAAAATTTATATTAAATTTATAAAACTGTGTAAGTGTTTCTAGCCATCCATTGACTGTACACACATACGTTGGATTATGAGTAGAAGAGCATGATTTTTGGGGTAGCTCACATAAGAAACATACTTTCTCTAACTTTCAAGGTATTTGTACGCCTACTAACATGACGAACTTTTTCATCTCTTGGTGATGGGTATCTTTGTCTTTATTTACATTTATCATTCACATAAGAATTAAATCTCTTGTTTTAAGTAGCTAACAGTAGCATTATACATGAGGACTTTCTCATCTGCCAGTACTATGGACAAGGCCTGTGTAAGGCTTGCTTCAACAAAAGTTGTCATGCGCCCATCAAAGTACTCAGATAAAAAAAATATCAATTGAATTCTTTTATTTGACTTTAAGATATTACATTTTAGAGCTTTTCTTTCACATAAAAGTTTGTTAGAAATGTTTGTTTACTTAGCATTGTATTTTTGTTCTCAGTATGAAGATAAAATGTGTATATTGTTCCATTGCCTTTTGTTGCTTAAAATTGTCCTTGCAAACCTTAATGAGCTTGTATATTACATTTTTTTTATCTTAAATTATTATTATGATTAGTTAGTTTATAGTTGTCACTTGTAATTGTGATTTGCAAGTTAGATAATTAGTTACCCATTTGAGGATTTCTATGGGGTCATACATAGATATGGTGTGTTTTTGGTGGCATAAAAATCACTTAAATTGTCTCATTTTGAATAGCTCAAGGTTAGATGGATAGTATGCTTTCATATAATCTGTTTAAATATTCATGCCTGATCTGCAGTCCATCTCCTCGCTTCTCTCTAGATATGTTTCTTCCATTTCGTATTCAACGCCAAATATCTTGACATTGCTTTAGATATTTGGCATCGGAATGTAACGTAAGATCAACTTATCTTGAGAGGCACGGAGAGATACCGTTAAATTTTTTACGTGGACGTTTAAATGAGAATATGAAAGTATTACAATCTATCCAACCTTGGATGGGTAACTAATTTAGGATTTAATTGTATTAGCTTAGAATCGATGGAGCAGACCCAGATGTGCGTCGGAACAATCCGGATGTTGAGCGGAGGTCCCTAGAAGGTGAGAATCACTGTTATGACCATGATGAAGCTGTCTATTTCCTATGGACAACATTAGAGTGGCCTGGTCATTTGGACGTGTCCGTGTTTATGCATTATATCAGAATTGATGGATCAGACCTGGATGTACGTCAGAGCTATCGGATATTGAACAGGGGTCCCTAAAAGGTGAGAACCACTGTTATGACCATGATGAAGCTGTCCATTTCCTTTGAAAAATATTAAAGTGGGCTTTTCCATCTGGACAGGCCCTTGTTTATGTATTAGCTTGAAATTGATGGAGCAGACCCTAGTATAACCCTAAACCTAAACCTACACCTACACCTAAAAATAAAACATAAAACTAAACATCATGGTCGAGATAGTGGCCCAGACCATTGATTCCTTCATGGGACCCACCATGATGGTTATTTGAGATTCAACCTGTTGGTAAGTTCACACAGACCTAGACCGGAAGAAGGGATAACACAATTATCAGCTTGATCGAAAACTTTTGTGACCCCAATTAGTTTCGAGGTCCTCTTGAGCTTTGGATCTACCTCATTCTTTAGCTCATGCCCTAAAATGATCTCTCTAAATGGAATGGCATGATGATCCGAGGATATGTTT
Source organism: Magnolia kwangsiensis (assembly GCA_037074715.1). NCBI lineage: Eukaryota > Viridiplantae > Streptophyta > Magnoliopsida > Magnoliales > Magnoliaceae > Magnolia > Magnolia kwangsiensis. Next base: position 158,873,648 of record CM073572.1, read on the forward strand.
ATCCAGGTAATTGGATGCATCTTATGAATGGATTAGATGACATATAAAAAGCTTCGATGTATTTCTATTATATCCATGCCGTCAATTTATTTAGTCATATCATTTTAGGGCGTATTACCAAAAATGGCGTAGATCCAATACTCAAGTGTACCACATCAAACCTAAACCTTTAATTTATAACCTAAACCTAAACCTAAACTTACAACCTATACCATTAACCTTAAAATAAACCTATAACCTATAACCTATACCTAAACCTAAACCTATAACCTATAACATTAACCTAAACCTAAACCTTAACCTTAACCTAAACCTAAACCTAAACCTAAACCTAAACCTATAACCTATAACTTAAACCTAAACCTAAACCTATAACCTTAACCTAAACCTATAACCTATAACCTAAACCTTAACCTAAACCCTAACCTAAACCTATAACCTATAACCTAACCTAAACCTAAGCCTATACCTATAACCTAAACCTATAAACTATAACTTAAAACTAAACCTAAACCTATAACCTATAACCTAAACCTTAACTTAAACCTAAACCTATAACTTAAACCTAAACCTAAACCTAAACCTATAACCTTAACCTAAACCTATAACATATAACCTAAAACCTATAACCTAAACCTATAACCTAAACCTAAAAATATAACCCATAACCTATAACCTAAACCTTAACCTAAACTTAAATCACTTAACTTAAACCTACACCTAAACCCAAACATATAACCCGAACCCGAATTCCTAAACCTATTCTCAATTCCCTATAACCTATAACCTAAACCTATATAGCCTATAACCTAACCTAAACCTATAACCTATAACTTAAACCTAAACCCAAACCTATAACCTTAACATAAACCTATAACTTATAACCTATACCCTAAACCTAAACCTATAACCTATAACATATAACCTATAACATAAACCTAAACCTATAACCTAACCTAAACCTAAACCGAAACCTATAACCTATAACTTAAATCTAAAACTAAAACTATAACCTTAACCTAAACCTATAAGCTATAACATTTACCTATAACCTAAACCTTAACCTACAACCTAAACCTAAACCTTAACCTATAACCTAAACTTAATTCACTTAACTTAAACCTACACCTAATTCCAAACATATAACCTGAACCCGAATTCCTAAACCTATAACTTAACCTTTACCTAAACCTATAACACTAACCAAAACATATAACCTATAACCTATAACATTAACCTATAACTTAAACCTAAACCTAAACCTATAACATTAACCTTAACCTATAACCTAAACCTTAACCTAAACCTAAACCTATAACCTAAACCTAAACCTAAACCTATAACCTATAACCTTAACCTATAACTTAAACTTAATTCACTTAACTTAAACATACACCTAAACCCGAACCCGAATCCGAATTCCTAAACCTAAACCTAAGCCTATTCTCAATTCCCTGTAGCCTATAACCTAACATAAACTTATAACCTATAACCTACACCTATAACCTAAACTTATAATCTAAACCTTAACCTAAACCTAAACCTATAACCTATAACCTATAACCTATAACCTACACCTAATCCTAGACATATAACCTATAAAATTAACCTAAACCTATAACCTTAACCCAAACCTATAACCTAAACTTATAACCTATAACCTAACCTAAACATAAACCTATAACCTTAACCTATAACCTAAACCTAAACCTAAAACCTAAACATATTCTCAAATCCCTAAACCTAAACCTACACCTAATCCTAAACCTATAACCCTAGCCTAATCTTAAACCTATTTCTGTAAACTGAGTCTAGTGTTTTAATTGTAGAGATAAATATGAGTTGGATGCAAGCTAATAACAGGTTTGGCCTAGAGTATAAATAAGATGTTTATGGAATTTGCTTAAAATCGGACAGATTCAGAGAATAGGATTAGGAGTCCATGTTAAAAATGCAAGAACATGGTTTATAAGACTTTAGATAAAGTAGAAGACGATTTGTTCATAGTTGGAATTGATCAGGGTTACACTTGGTGGATCCATCATGGTGAAGATATCCACCAAAGATTTGAGGCCATTGAAGTCCTTGCTGACCCAATCATGCCGGATGATGAGGATGAAGATGTTGACGAAATACAAGATATCATAGGGGATGTGTTCAGGGGAGCAATTGCGGATACTGATTTTGCAGCGATAAGTAGTAGCCAAGATATTCCTCCTATGAGTGATGTCGAATCAGAAAAGTTTAGTAGGTTATTTAGGGATGCGCAACATCCACTTATTTCGGGGTGTGAGAACTTCTCTAAATTGAATTTTCTTACAAGGTTACTTCATTTGAAGATAATAAATTGTTGAAGTAACAAATCATTTGACATGTTGCTTGACTTGTTGAAAGAAGCATTAACAGACAGTGAGACATTGCCTAAGTCTCATTATGAGGCAAAATCCTTGATGTGAGACTTGGGCCTTGGTTACATCTCCATACATGCATGTATAAATGATTGTATATTATATTGGAAAGAGCATGAAAATGTTGAAGAGTGTCTAGAATGTTGAGAGTGTATGTGAAAATATGACGAAGCCAAGAAAAAGAAAATCTCACAAAAGGTGTTAAGGTACTTCCCATTGAAACCTAGAGTGCAAAGATTATTTATGTCTCATAAGATGGCTAAAGATATAAGGTGGCATAAGGAGAAACGCATTCATGATGATACTACACTAAGGCACCCTGCAGACTCTAAAGCCTAGTAAAATTTTGACAAGGAATATGACTGGTTTGTAGAGGATTCTCACAATATTCGACTAGGTCTTGAAAGTAATGGTTTTAATCCATTTGGTAATATGAATAGCTCGTACAGTATGTGGCCAGTAGTACTTATGTCCTACAATTTACCTCCTTAGTTGTGTTGATGGAGTCATTTTTCATGATGTTATTACTTATTCCTGGACCCAGGTCACCTGGGAATGACATTGATGTGTATTCGGGACCGTTAGTAAATGAGTTAAACGACTTGTGGAGTCAAGGTGTACAAACGAATGACACATTTATAGGACAGATATTTTGATTGTATACAGTGGTCTTCTGGACATTAAATGACTTTCCACGTATGGAAATTTGTCTAGGTGGAGCACGAAGGAAAAGTTGGCTTGTCCTACATATAGTATTGAGACTTGTTCATTGTCATTGAAGAATGGTAGAAAAGCGTGTTATATAGGCCATCATCTCATCGCTTCCTTTTGAGTGATCATAGTTGGCGCAGGAAGACGATGATCTTTGATGACAAACAAGATCATAGGCCACCCCTGAAAGAGTTATCTCGAGAAGATATGATACAACAACTGAGTAACATTGGAGAAGTTAGATTTGATAAGGCATCACACTTGAAAAAGTAGAAACGTACAGTATCGGACTATAACTGGAGGAAGTAGAGCTTTTTTTTTAGTTTCCCTATTGGAGTGATTTGAAATTGAGACACAACTTGGATGTCATATATATTGAGAAGAATATATGTGACAATGTTTTCGAAACATTGATGAATATAGAGAAGAAAATGAAAAACAGTTTCAAGGCTCGATTAGATCTACAAGCAATGGATTTAAAGAAAGAGTTGCACTTGCAACCACATGAAAATTCATAGACTATACCAGTAGCCTACTACACATTGACAAAACTAGAGAAAAAGCATTTATGTGAATGGTTGAGATCGGTGAAGTTTCCCAATGAGTATGCGTCAAATATATCTCGGCACGTAAATGTTACAGACTATAAGGTAACAGGAATGAAAAGTCATAATTGTCATGTCCTTTTGTCATGTCTACTACTAGTTGCGATTCATGGATTCCTGATTAAGGATATCAGTGCGGTGCTAATTGAGTTGGAAATATTCTTTAAAGATTTGTATTCGAAATCATTGAATGTCAAGGTTATTAAACGATTAGAGAGGGATATTGTCGTAATCTTTTGTAAACTTGAAAGAATATTTTCACTTGCATTTTTTAATATCATGGTACACCTAGGGATTCACTTACCGTACGCGGTGAAGCTTGTAGGCTTAGTATAATATCGTTAGATGTATCCGATTGAAAGGTGATAAAACCTATTAAAATTTTTATTCATTCCATAAACTACATATATCCATGTTTTCATACGTATAACATAGTGGTTTTGTGTACAGATACCTTCACATACTAAAACGATTTGTGAGGAATAAGGCACATACAGAGGGATCCATTGTTGAGGCGTACATTGATAATGAGTGCCTGACATTTTGCTCCATGTATCTTCATGGCATAGAGACTAGATTCAACCAAGAAGATCGGAATGCCAATGAATAAGGACTCATATTTGTATTCACACATAACGTCCGTCCTTTAGAATCCTCGACATTTCAGGATATGGATCTTGGGGATCAAGTAAAGGCGTAGTTGTATGTGTTGCATAATTGTGAAGAAATAGAGTCGTACTTAGAGTAAGTCTTCCCTCGATAATTATACCTCTATATATAGCGATCTTAATGTTTCTTACTGATGACGTGCCAATTATGTGTAGCGAACACATCGACGAGATGAAGTCCTAATACCTGACAAATTATGATCAAATGCATTAAGATCAGTTTCCAGAATGATTTGTAAAACGTGTAAGATTTCACATTGTATCTCACCACACTTGAAATTTTGTTGAATTGCACAATATTTAAACCTAAGAAAATTCCTAAACAATTAAATTCTATACGTGATAATAGATGAAGATGTTGTGTGCCAACAACTCTACGGATGCGTCTAATGCACTCTACGCACTAATGTGTAGCCCCGATAGACATGTATCTAGATATATAGGTTATATTGTGAATGAAATTCGGTTCCACACTAAAGAACGTGAGAAGTATAGGACTATACAAAATAGTATGGTGGTTGTGAAGGGAACACATGAGGAGGTTGAAATTGACTTTTATGACGTTTTGACAGATATTACTGAGTTGAGTTATTATATGAGAAAGCGGGTGTACTTAGTTAAATGTGATTGGTAGGACATTGGAAATAAGAAGTTGGGAATATAGACTGACAACTACTTTATGAGCATAAATTTATCTTGAAAGTGGTTTAAGGACGACCCATTTGTCCTCGCTAGCCAAGCCGAACAAATATTTTACCACACTGATACCAAGTTAGGTGACTCTTGGCACGTGGTGTACAAAATAAAGCCCATGAATGTATTTGACGTTCTTGTACCAGAAGTTGAAGATAGTGAAGATGAGGGAAATGAAACGTCTAGGGTTGAACAAGCATATCAAGAGGACATGTCATCTGGTGATATAGGGACTGATCCAAATGTTGATATTGATGTGGTGCAATTGGACAGAGATGATGTGCCACCTGATCATGTTGATGCCTCAATAATACTTGACATTATTAGAAATGATAGTATTTTCATTGATGACAACATTGCAGACGTTGAAGAGGAAATACTGATCAATGATAGTGATGATGAAGAAGAAATAGTCCTAGGTGATAGTGATACAGATGACGATTATTAAATGTACACATGATTTATATGTCATTTTTCAATTCGAATAATTTATGTATTACATATATATGTGAAAATTACAAGTCATGATTTATTCCTTTAATTGACTTGTTTATAATCGACATTTGCAGTTGAGTCAATCTTCGATCATGTCCTCTTCAAACTGGAGCGTAGCGAAAGCACGCAACATACTTCATCTGCTGTTGCGAATGGACTTTTCGGCCCTATCTTCTTCTGGTAAGGTCAAAGAGATACCCGGTCTGGTCGATGAGTGTAGAGAGGAATATCTACGATGAATCATATGAAAGATTGTACAATCTCCAAGAAATTTCGAAGCTGATGGAGGAATATAGCCGTAGGAAACTTCGTATGGAAGATGCAGTTTTGTCACTTGGACATCCGAGAGACCAGATTTCTCCTATTGTGACTGGCATATTGGCTATAACAATATCGAGTGCTTCATACAGCTTGACATATACTTTTGCAGCATATGATAACTTACGTAGGGAGTACTTCGGATAGTTCACCTCAAAGTTGTTTCGTATTATAACGAAATACGTGTATTTAATATAGAATGACGATGTGTAATGTAATTTTCAAAGGTTATAAATTAAAGTTTATAGTTTTATTAAATTCTTCTTGTATTATAATGTAATGGTCTAATCATATTTTAATCATCTCTCTAAGTATAAACACAAATGCATTCTACCATCAACATTACTTGTATAATGTTTTAGTATATTCCACTTGTACTGACATTATTTAAATTTATAATTTCATACCTCGCACATATTTAGCGATGGCACCAGGTGGGAGATCACATCATTCGCGCACTGGATCTACCCCTTCCACTTGTGATGTGACGGAGATAGCATCACCATCACATGTTGCATCATAGGCGTCTGATCCCTCAGTCGCGCATACACTAAGCACTGCATGTAAGTCTAGACATATATTTCTTTTAATGACTTTTGTTTATGTTTAGATTTACATATTTCTTTTCCGACAGCATCGTCAACTAGCCGACGAGAATGTGAACCCACTCGTGTGTTAATTTTAGAGCGACTTACACATGAGGGTAGGGTGACGTTAGAGTTCCCACATGACTGTCATAAACCTGTTGGGGACAATGTCAGGTTATTTACATCGGAGGTCGTTGTCTTATTCCAATCTCTAATCCCCGCCACCACCGCTCGTTAGGCAGACGTGACAGATGATGTGTGACAGCTCATCCATTAACACCTTACAATAAATTTTAGTAAATTAATATTTTTTTTTATAAAAATTCATTTAAGGTTAATTTATTTTCTTAATAAGTTTATTGCCTTAATCTATTATTTACGAAACTGTAGAATAAATTTAATTTGGATTTGAGTGTTCCGTACATTTCTTATACCGTCGATGACATGGTCAAGGAGTGGTTCAAGAAGTACTGCAGTGACTTACACCAGCAGTACAAGCAGTGCATAAGCTACGAGGAGGCTATACTGTTCGGACCACCACACGTGACCCTTGACGACTGGCGGATACTCTGCGAGAGATTTTCGTTTTAGCCTTTTTAAGTAATATTTACATATTTACGATATCTTAAGGTAACAATTAAATTTGCAATTAACAACAATGTATTTTAAATAATGTATTCAGAAGAGAAGCAGAATAAATTCTACAAATAGGGGAAAGTTAGAAGTGAACTATGTAACTAGTTCAAAGTCATATGTATAACTTTGTCACGACATGGTAAGAAATTATTGGTGATTATTAAGTTGATATCTTTTCATGCATTTATATTAACTATATTATCCTTTCGATTGCGCATCAAGATTCCATCACTGGCTAGGAGCCCGGACCAGTAGACCTCTACAGAGGGACTCACTGTCAGTAGGCGACAGGATCTTGGGTGCATCCAAAAAGCCAGTGAGAATTGGGTAAAAATTCTTAAATTATAAATTTTAATTGCATTGAATTATAATAATATCATTCATTATGAAAATTCATATGTTTTCATTACAAGCGACGATGGACACCATACGCAGTCAGCCCACTCCTGATGGTACTCAGCGGAGTGAGACAGAGATCATGAACGAGGTGCTTGGCACCCGTTCTGAATATGTGCGTGGGCTTGGCCATAGTGTCAAGCTCATGACACCTACTAAAGCTGCCTCCAGCCGATCCGTCGCTGGCAAGAGCAGACCTACGTCGAGCTGATATCGTAGAGAGAGAGGTTCAACAGCTACGCATCGTCGTCGATGAGATCAAAGACTAGTTAGAGAGGTAAGGGGAGGAGCAGGAGAGGAGGATCGAGGAGATGCGGGTGGAGCATGAGCGACGAATGGAGGAGATGTTTAAGGCTATCACTGCACGCTTACCCACCGATGCCCCCACCACCTCCACCTGCATCTGATGCCCCACCACCTCTGTCTTTATCTTTGTAATTTTTTGTATTTTATTTATGATTTATTTTATATATGAATATTAAACTTATATATGTATTTGTGCATAAATGAATGTGATGTGGATAAGATTGTTTGTGTATGTATGGATGTGGTTTGTGTTTGGATGAAGGTAGTTTGTGTTTAGATGGATGTGAATGTGAATATGATGAAATATATTGTAATGGATGTATATTAGGGATTTTTGTCGGAATTTTGAAAAAAAAAAATTAAAAAAATTAGTCTTTTACCAACGAAATATTTTGTAGGTAAAAGTTCCAACCAAATTTTTACCTATGAAATATTTTGTAGGTAAAAGGTTCATCCACATTTTTACCTACGAAATATTTCGTAGTAAAAGGTTCATCCACATTTTTGCCTACAAAATATTTCATAGGTAAAAGTTTGATTCACATTTTTTACCTATGAGAGTTTTCGTAGGTACAAGTTTTTACCTACAAAAAATTTCATAGGTAAAAGTCTTACCATTGCCGACCAACAATCTACACATCTTTTACCTACGAAAAATTTTGTAGGTAAAAGTTTCGTCCGCTTTTTTACCTACACAAAAAATTCCTCGGTAAAAGTTTCAACTACTTTTTTACCTATGAAAATATTCGTCAGTAAAGTCTCTTTACTTACAAAAAATTTCGTAGGTAAAAGTTTCGGCCACTTTTTTATCTACGAAAAAATTCGTCGGTAAAAGTATTTTTTGCTAAAACAAATTTCGTAAGTAAAAGTATTTTCAGCTACGAAAAATTTCGTAGTTAAAAGTTTCATCAACATTTTTTACCTATGAAAATTTTCGTTGGTTAAAGTCCTACTATTGCCGACGAATTGATTTTTCATCAATAAAAGCCTTTACCCATGGTCTTCTACCGACAATTTTTTCCAACAATAAATTTCGTTGGTAATACTCATTATCGGTGAAAAATCATCTTTTACCGACGAAAAAATTCATCGATAAAAGTGTAATTTCCTGTAGTGTTTTCTTCTTTCCTCATTAATTTTTCATACTTTCTTATAGGGTTTTAGATCCAATCATGTCTATTGTTGGCTAAAGCTCTTAGCTAGGGCTAAGAGGTGAAGCTTGTAGCGTGATGAGATGTTTCTATTACTTTGATTCATGTTTGTGTTGAACTTACTTTGATTATAGATTGATATTCAAGGAATACTTTCAATTCTTAATGGATGGTTTGTTGTGCCTCAAATTATAATAGATCTGCAACAGCTTTGAGTATGCACTTTTCATGTTTGAGATTGTGAAATTAGGAAATCCTCTTGGTCACCATTGTCCCTTGGGCATGGTTGGGTGATGGAATCCCTTCTAATCTTCACAATTCTCCTATATTTGATTGTGGAATTAGTATATTTTGTTGTTTGTCTTAGTCTACTAGGCATGGCTAGGTGATGGAATTCCAATTCTCACAACTTTCATCCATTAGGAATTAGATCAATGGAAGTTCAGATTTGATCTTAATTGTTATATCTTCTAATTGTGGATCCTTGAAAACCCTAGTTCCCACCTTTGAATTTCCTAAGTTTTTAATTAAATTTTTCACAATTACTTCCTTTAATTCCATATTTAGATTTGTATCTTCCTTTAGTTTTACTTGTACTTGCTTTCAGAATACTCACGAGATTAGTCCATGCATATTCGACCTCAGTCTCACTGATATTATTACTACATCGAGACCCTACACTTGGAGTTGTGAACAATTCGGCTCTAGGTTTTCAAAATTTCACTCTCGCTTCTTTGAATTGTGTTCATTCATACTTATTTGTACAAAAGATTGTTTTCTGGAAGAGTTTTGAGTATTGAGAATTGAAGATTCTTTCACGCATGTTTTGCTTGAGACTAGAAAAATGCTGGTTGGGGAGTGTGTTGAGTGTCAAATATTGCATATTTCTCCCTATTTATATCTTATTTTTATGAACATGATAACGCTTAAAGGGTATATTTTATACATGACATGATAACACTTAATGGGTATATATTATACATGTTTGTATTGTGAGGTGAGTTTAAGAGCTTGGATTGAAAAGAATGTTAAAAGCATGGATTTGATGCTCAAGAATCACCAAAGCAAGGAATGCAACTAAGAGACCAAGATTGAAGATTTCAAGACCCCAAGATCTAATAAAACCAAGTGGAGAAGGAAGAAAGTCAAAGTGCAAAGTGCAGAAAATCACACTATGTCATCGAAGGTTGTTTAATGACATCAAAGCCAGTCCTTGATGACATCGAAGGAAATTCAATGACAACAAAGAATTATAGAAAATTAATTTTGATTATTGGACAAATTGGATGCAATTCTTGATGACATCGAAGCCCTATTCGATTGCTCGAAGACCTGTTTGATGACATCGAGGGTAGTTCAATGACATCGAACATTTTACAGATTTTTCGAGTAACTCGTTGGAGCACTTTGGACACATTCTCGATAGATCGAACACCCATTTTGATGACATGAAAAGTTACATAGTGTGAAAAGCGTTACGCAGTGTGAAAAGGCGTGACTTTCGGATTCAAGTTACGTTCGATGACATCGAAAGTGTTATGCAAAGTTACGTGGACCGTGTAAATTTGAGACGATTTTCCAAAATTAGACGAACAAGGCTATAAATATAGGTTTTTCTAGGAGTTCTAAATATGAATTGGGTTTTAAGAAGCAGAGAAAAATGGTGGAGTAGCCTCCCAAGAGTTTTTCTTATTTCCTTTTCTATTTTTAATGCTTTCTTTTGTGGTTTTAAATGTAATCATGTTTATGGTTGGCTAAACCTTTTAGATAGGGCTAAGAGGTGAAGCTTGTACAGTATTGGGATGATTTTTTTACTTTGATTCTTGTTCTTCAGAACCTTATTGATTTTTAGTTTGATATTAAAGGAATATTTTCAATTTTCTATGATTTATTGTGACTTAAATTACAATAGATGTTGTGATAGCTTTGAATATCTTCTTTTTCTGTTTTGAGATTATTAGATTGGTAAATCCTGTTATTCACCATCGTATCCTAAGCATGGTAGGGTAATGGAATCCCTTCCAATCATCACAATACTCCATGTGTGACTGGGTCAATGATAAGTTCAGAGATTTGGTTTGATTGCTTTATCTTCCAATTAGATAAGATAGGACTGTAATTTCAATTGGGTTTCTAGAATTAATGTAGCATCCTGATAGCTATAAGTGGATCCTTGGTACCCTAGTTCCCTTTTGATTATTGAAATCTTATTCACAATTACTCTATTATATTCCAAATTTAGATTTAGATATTCTTCTAGTTCTACTTCTAGTTATTTTCAAAATATGTACAAGATTAGTCCATGTGGATTTGACCTCAGTCTCACTGAGATTATTACTACATCGCGACCCTACACTTAGGGTTGTGAACAGTTGGCCACTCATCCTTTGAACATATAACCATACAAGTAGTCTTGGTGGTTTAAATGATACTCATGTTCAAGTTGGTGAGGAGCATGGTACAAATACTAAGGATGCGTGATGTATATGCCCGAGCTTTATTATGTGATCTTACAATTCAAGACTAGTTACAATTTATCTTGTTTCATACGTAAAAATTTCCATTCCTATGTTTGTTAATATTGAGACATTAGTTTGTATAAGCCTCATGGGCAGCCACTCATACATTCTGAATATATATGCCAGTTTCCTTTATGCTTGACTTGTTTTTCTAATGCTAAACTACAAACTCTGAAAAATAAAAGAAAAAATATATGGAATTTAGCTATCTTTAAAGATTAATACTCGGATTTTCAAAAAATGAATCGTATGCTCGGGTTTTAAAAATTGGAGGGTTACACCGGTGGAGGCCAAGATTTGTAAAATTACCTCTTATTGATTCAAAACTCTATCATCTATCATCAAGTCACTGAAGCTTGACCTAAAACCATTGCCATATGAGATTAAATATATTTATTTAGGTTAAGGAGACACATATCTATTAAGGGAAAATATTACATATTATCCTCCATTTATTACTTAGTTTTAGAAACATGATAATGCTTAATGTTCTGTTTTAATCATGTTTGTGTTTTAAGGTGAATTTAAGAGCTTGGATTGAAAATGATGCTAAAAGCATGGATTTAACGCTCGAGAATCACTAAAGCCAAGGATGGATCTTATGAGACCAATAATGAAGAATTCACATGCCAAAGATCCAAGAAAATCAAGTGAAGAATGAAGAGCATTGAAGACTTGAAGTAAAAAATAATAATAATAATAATAATAAATGAACCCTAAAAATCAGCATACTTCGACTAGTCCAAGCCCATCTTCGACTATTAGAGGGCTCCTGTTCGACTAGTCGAAGATTCCTCGAATCGAACTCCAATAGAAAAATCCTCTAAATTCATGTCATCCTCGACCAGTCAAAGGAGATCCGCGACCAGTCGACGGTGACTCCCGACCAGTCGAAGACTGTCCTCAACTAGTTGAGAGTTACGTAGATGTTGCGCGGACTACGTAAATTTGAGGCCCTTTTCAAAATTTTCCAACTCGGTCCAAAAGGCTGTGATGCACAACTATAAATAGAAGTCCTCAGGGCATCCCCAGGCATCTTCTATGGTTTAAGAAGTAGAGCAAAAGCATGGAGGAGCCGTCGCCAAGAGTTTTTCTTCCTTTTCCTTAGTTGTTTTTATGCTTTTCTAAAAAGATTTTAGTTCAATCATGTTTATGGTTGGCTAAATCTCTTAGTTAGGGCTAAGAGGTGAAGCTTGTAGGGTGATGAGATAATTTCTATTGCTTTGATTCATGTTTATCTTAAACTCTCTTTGATTCTAATTTGATTCTTAAGGAATACTTTCAGTTTTTAATGGTTTATTGTGACTCAAATTACAGTAGATCCGCAATAGCTTTAAGTATCTTCTTTTCATGTATTGAGATTGTGAAATTAGAAAATCCTCTTGTTCACCATCATCCCATGGGCATGGTTGGGTGATGAAATCCCTTCTTATCTTCATAATTCTCTTATGTTGGTTGTGAATTGGTATATCCTATTGTGAACCATTATCTCTTGGGCAGGATTTGTGATGGAATCACTTCTAGTTCTCACACTTCTCATCCATTGAGAAATAGGTCAAAGGAAGTTCAGATTTTGTTTTACCGAGATATCTTCCAATTGGATAAGATGAAACTCTAATTCCAGTTGTGTCCTTGAATCAAGCATAGATCTTCCTGTTCTCTACAAGCAGATCCTTATAAACCCTAGTTACCATCTTTGAATTTGTTAATTTTAATCACTTTAATCATAATTACTCTCTTAATTAATTCATATTTAGATTCACATCTTCTTCTAGTTCTACTTACTTTCATAATACACACGAGATTAATCCCTGTGGATTCGACCTCGGTCTCGCCAAGATTATTACTACATCGCGACCGTACACTTGAGAGTTATAACAAGTTTTTGGCACCATTGTCGGGGACTAATGGTTACGTTTTTCTGAGATTAACTAGTTTTGAAATTAGTTTAAGATTAGGGTTTTTCTATTTTCTTTTTTTAGGATTAGGGTTTTTTGAATTATTTTAAAAATTCTAAGATTGTTTTTCTTTTTTAAAAAAAAAAACTAATTCCTCTTTGTATTTTTGTTTTAAGAAAATTTTTAATTTTAGAATTTCTGTTTTTAGAAACTGACTTGTTTTTTTTTTGTAGGATCTTAATTTAGGACTTCTAATTTGGTAACTTATTTCTAATTCCCTCTCTCTTTCTATTTCTAGATTTCTATTTTCTTCTTTCTTTTAGGTTTAGGTTGGAATCTGAAATTAAGGACTGAGAGTGTTTCATGCCCAAGTGGGTCCGTGACAATACTCAACATCTTTTAAGTGAAGTAAGATTGGTTAAGGGGTTATCTATCCATTACATGATTAGATACCACTTGAGATCCTCATAGTAAATTGAAGTGATGGCTGCCAATCAACCAGTCAATCAATCAGGAAGATAACCTCAACCTCGGGTTGAGGAAGTCTAGGATGAGAATGAGGTGCATCAAGCACACCCCCCCCCCCCCCCTCATACTTTGTGAGATTATTTACAACTGGTGGGGGTGAGCACGCCCTCATGCAAGGTTTATTTAGAAAATACGGGACATATGAACATCAAGCCAGGAGTGATCCAATTCCTTTCAAAGTTTCATGGGCTTGAATATGAAAATCCATATTTACACTTGAAAGAGTATGATTAGATCATATCCACTTTATATTTTCCTAATGTGTCTGATGACACGGTCAAGCTGAAACTCTTTCCCTTTTCTTTAGAAGAGAAAACTAAGACGTGGTTGCATTCATTATGTCCTCAATCCATTGGTAGATGGAATGATATGACAAGGGAGTTCATAAAGAAATTTTTCACACGCCATAAAGCGAACACCCTTAGAAAGTCAATCATGAACTTTTCCGAAAAGGAAGATGAAACATTCTTCCAATGTTGGGAGCGGTTCAAGGAACATGTCAGTTCATGCTCACAACACGATTTTAAAATGTGGCGCATTACACACTTTTCTATGATGGACTGACATCTTCCATGTGCTAATTGGTCGAGACAATGTGCAATGAGGAATGCATGAATAAAAACGTCGATGATATGTGGGATTATTTGGATAGACATGATGAAAATATACAATCATGGGACGTCTCCCTGAAATCGAGCACCACCTTTAGGCCCACTCAATCAAAGGAGAGGGGTAGATTATACCTTCTGAAAGAGGACGATGATATCAATGTTAAAGTGTCTAATCTTATAAGGAAATTTGAGGTCATGGAAGTAAAGAAGGATAAGGCTAAGAAAACTGTTTGCGGTATTTATGCTTGCAATGTTCACAAACTGAAAATTGTCCAACAATACCTGCCTTTCAAGAGGTGTTGAATGAGCAATCTAATGTCATGAACAATTACCAAAGACCTTTCAATGGACCTATCTCCAATACATAAATTCCTAGTTGAAGAAATCATCTAAACTTCAATTGGAGGAATGGACAAACTGCCACCCCTCAAGGTTTCTTCAATCAAATTCCAAATCAAGGGAAACTTCAAGAGGATCCGGGTCAAAAACATATTCAAGACCAAGAGCTATTTAACCAGGATATCAAATCAGCATTAGGAACACTTGCATCATCTATTCAAAGGATAGCATCGCACTTAACAATCGGAGGAAAGGGGATGTTTTCTGCTCAAACTCTCCCCAATCCCAAACCGCGATATGAGATAAGTGATTCAGGCTCTTCAAATCAGATGGAACAAGATAGATCTATCACCACACTTAGGAGTGGAAAGACCATTGATAAAACCATTCCAGTTAGGGCTGAAAAGCCTTAGGACTCGGAAGAGGACAACGATGATAGACCTAGCACTGCTCCACAAGAAGTAGTACTGAAACTTCAAGGCAAGCAAATTACTCCATTTTCCTAATGGGCGGTTGCAAAAAAATCTCTCACTAACTCTCAGGACATTCTAGAGGTGCTGAAATAAGTGAAGGTCAACATCCCTCTACTAGATGTGGTTAAACAAATACCTTCATTGTCAAATTTTTGACAAACTTGTGTACAACCAAAAGAAGGTAAAATATTCAAAAGACAATCTTTTTAACTGAAAAAGTGAGTGCCATCCTAAAGCAAAATGTGTCACAGAAATTCAAAGATCCCGATAGCCCAATCATCACTTCTGTAATTAGAAATTACTACATTAAGCAAGCACTTCTTGATTTACGAGCGAGCGTAAATCTGTTTTCATACTTAGTCTATGAACAACTAGGTCTAAGTTAATTAAATCTACCTGAACCACATTACAACTTTTTGATCGCTTAGTTCAAGTATTGAGATGGATAATTGAGGATGTGTTGGTCCAGGTTGACAAATTCTACTACCCGGTAGATTTATCATCCTAGATACTCAACCCATCATAGACATGAGCACTCAAATTTCAGTCATTCTTGGTTGCCCATTCCTTGCTACATCAATTGTAATCATTAATTGCAGGAATAGAGTCATGAGTTTACCTTTAGGAAATATGACATTGGAGTTTAATATCTTTTTCAATATGGTCTAACAGTTAAGGAAGATGATGATTTCCATGACATTAACATGATTGACGCTTTTGTGGAAAATAGAACATTTCTGACCTTATCCTTTGACCCTCTAGAGACATGCCTGGCCCACTCCCATAATTTTGATGATGACATGATTAGGGAGATGGGGACCATGCTGATACTATGCTGGTACTTGAAGTTAACTGATGGAGGCCAAAATTCGAAGAATTGTCCTAAACTGATGTAGTTCCTCTACCGTTTAACGTCAAGGCATCGAAGCTTGACCTAAAACCTTTGCCCTATGATTTGAAATATGTCTATTTCGGTCAAGATGAGACATACCCGATGATGATTTCTTCCACCTTAAGCAAGAACAGGAGAGTATGCTCATCTCTACTCGCATTGAGCACAAAGGAGCCCTTGGATGATCGATTGCAGACCTCAAGGAAATTGACCATTTGATTTGTACTCACCGCATTCATCTTGGGAATAAATGCAAAGACCTCATGACAACTACAATGCAGAATAAATCCAAATTTGAAGGAAGTGGTTAAGGCCGAGGTTCTTAAGCTTTTGGATGTAAGTATCATATACCGAATATCTGATAGCCAATGGGTGAGTCCAACTCATGTGGTTCCTAATAAGTCTGGAATCACCATCGTAGCCAATGCCAAAATGAACTCATAAGGCTGCGATGTAGTAATAATCTTAATAAGACCAAGGTCGAATTCACAGGGACTGAACACTATACGCAATCTGAAAGTAACCAGAACTAGAACTAGACAAAGATGTAATGTAAATCAAGGAATTTTAAGAGAAATAATCATGAAATATTAGACTAAAATTTGTAAAATTCAAAGGTGGAAAACTAGGGTTTCCAAGGATCTACTTGTAAAGATTAGGGAGATTTATGCTCGATTCATAAACACAATTAGAATTAGAGTCCCATCTTCATCCAGTTGGAGGATATATCATTAAAATCCAAATCTGAACTTCCTTTGATCCAATTTTCAAGAGATGAAAGGTATGAGAATTAAAATTGATTCCAACACAAAACCATGCCCATAAGGCAAAGAAAACGATAGAATTTAACCAATCTGAAAGAGTTATGAACGTTAAGAAGGATTCCATCATCCAACCATGCCCAGGAAATGATGGTGAACAACGGAATTTTCTAAGATCAAAATCTCAAAAAGAGAAGAACATACTTAAAGCTATCACAGATCTATTGTAATTTAAGTCATAAAAAACCATTAAAACAATAAGTATTTCTATAATCAAACTAGAATTAAAATTAGTTTAATTTAAACATGAATCAATGCACAAAAGCAACCCATCACACTATAAGCTTCAACTCTTGGCCCTAGCTAAGAGGTTTAGCCTGACATGATCATGATAAAACCATCAAAAACATGAAAGGGAAAAGAAGAAAAATAAAGAATGAAGGAAGGAAGAAGGAAGAAACCGGCATCTCTACACTTTCTCTCTCTCCTTTGCTCCCACGTCCTAAAAGATGCTCTCTCTCTCTCTCTCTCTCTCTCTCTCTCTCTCTCTCTCTCTCTCTCTCTCTCTCTCTCTCTCTCTCTCTCTTCTCTTCTCCTTTTTATAGCCAAGGGACTTCAGTAAAGTTAGTGGAATCTCGTTGTAACCTCCTGGAAAAAATCTGTACAGAGACCCGAGTACCACCTCAGGTAGAAATCACTAAGGATTAAATCCTTTAAAAATTAAACAAGAATTAACTAGTGCTAAACTAGATTACCTATGAAATTAACACTATTCACTTTAAATATGATCTGCAAAACCTAAAACTTGTGAAATCATTAACGCTACATTACCCTAAAATCTAGGATCAATCTCTAAACCTAATTGCTCTCGGGAGCACATTAAAACTCCGTATCGGACCTATATTGCACGTCAAAAGTCCGATAGCTACGAAACTATACAATTATAACCGCCTAGTTGGACTTGACAATCGCCTTGAAAATCAAGTCCAGATGATGTCCTGGGACTATTTACTTGAGTCCGGAGTGAAGTGTGTGAAAAACGTAAATATCTTTAGGAAATAAATTCGAATTTAAGTAATCTGAGTCGTGTCACTTGTGGGACAAATATAAGGATTTAGACCATCAAAATTTGACCCAAATACACCCTCAGATCAGGGAAAATGTCTCACACATGACAATGTACTTGTAGCCCTGATCGAGTGCCAGTAACCATTGAATTGAAATTGATCCGCCGCAGTCGATCTGTAAACCCGATCAGACTAAAAACTTAGCTTGACCAAGATCCAATGTCAGGGAGCTTAAGTCCGACCACATTCAGCAAAGAGACCTCCAGAAATGCTCCGTTGGATCGGAACAAGCCCGATTTGGCTATAAATTAAGTATACCATGGCCCTGGGGCTGTTTCCATCGGTTCTGGGCCTATATAAGGGTCTTAAAACCCCTCTCACATATTCCATGTGAATTCTAAAACCCTAATAAAGAAAGGAGAAGAAAAAGAAAGGAAGAGAGAGAGAAAGAGAGAGAGAGTGAGTTGGAGATTCATCCTGGGGTTCTACCCAGCTAAACTACGTGCAAAATCCGTCCATTCGTATCGCTATACGGGCAATCCCAGTTCCATACTTGGGTAAGAAAACCAAACCCTAACCTATTTTAGGGCTTCATATAGTCTAAGTGATGGAATAGCTAACCTACTTCATGCTCTAAGTTGCTAATCCGCCATTAACGAAGACTAAACATCTAAAATAAATCTGTTACGCGTTTACAGACGTAAGGTGTGGACTATATATGTTTAGGTTTTGGTTTTAAAGGCTTTCAATGCCGGTTAATGATTTATTACAGACGTGGGTACCATTACACATGCCAAATGAAATATTTGTTTCGCTTGATGTATACGTATCAAATATGTTGTGAATAGGGTATTCCATGTGTTTGTTGAAATGTTTGTATGCATTTGGAATCTAAATTTGTAATTGTCGGGATTAACTGTTGTAGGTACATGGTTGTTATATATGCGACAACTCCTTGACTAGAGGACTTGCCCTAATATATATTATAACCAACATACGTGATGTATGTTGGAAAGTGTAGTCTAGGTGTTTGTAAAAATATCTGAATGAGTTAGTATATGAATCCCAACTACCTTAATAGTGTGTATGATTTCCTCCATGACCTGCATATGATAGAGTCAGTTTATTCATGTTTAACTGTGTGTATGATTTTCTCCATGTATTGTATAATCATGTTTAAGCTATATTCCATAACATGCTCACATGATTGTAGGATTTGACTTAAGTATTCATTACTGCTTGAATATCTCATATTCTTGTTTGCTGTGATTGCACGCGGTTGGGACTATATTATAGTCCAGGCAATCAGTAATAGGCCTTGTTATGGTGGCTGAAGTTATTTTGCCACACAAGATGTGATCGACGAATCCGTGCCGTACTTAGGTCGTCGACAGTGGTTAGGCCACACGGAGTGCTTATGCGCTTCATGTTGATCAACTCAATGTGCGCTCGTGCTAGTCGAGCTCGTCAAGCAACCCAATTGACCCGATATATGTTCACCATGTTTGGACACTATTACTTGAATCTAGGGTACCAAACTTACCAGTGAGATCCCGTTAACCTTGGTACCACGAACTCCTAAGACTCATGAGCCGGACACGGTGGTATGAGACACCGTGGTTGAGCTGTAGGCCTACGCTAGGGCAACAAGACTCCCCGTAGTGACCAGTGAGCAAACCAAACTTGTGAGCCGAATATGGTGGTATGGGACACTATATTCGAGTTGTCGGCCTACACTGATAAGGTGACGAGCCCTTTGTAGTAACCATGAGCGTACTCTGAGTCTACGTGAGGTGATAAGCCTTTCCGTAGCAACTAGAGTATGAATTAGTCCTACACTGATAAGGTGATGAGCCCTTTGTAGCGACCTAGAACCACAACATCGTATGAGATTGTCTAGGACTTACGACCCTATAATGGATCATCGTTTGGGAAATGATACAAGGGAGGTACCTTAGCTTCTCAATCCTGCTGTATGAAAAGGACTAATAAGAACTTGATAATCATGCTCATAACATCGCACTGCATGTGTCGTTTGTGTTGGTGTAGAGCACAGTGGTAGTAATTCATGTCGCGATCGTTAGATGTTGTCGCAAGAGGGAGTGCAGGCGAGGGCATGCATTATTTCTACATACATCCTTGCATTAATTAGAGTACTTAGAGATGTTTGATTGTATTGTTATATCATTACTGCTTGACTGAATTGATAACATGTTAACCTTTACTGTATAGCTCTACTGAGTTGATCACTCACTCCCACATTCTGGGACGGTATTTAAACACCAACTGGACTCTATCTTAATTGCATATGATGATGCGACACACGAGGCAGAGTAGGAGTTCGAGAATGATGAGGAGGCATTCTCCTACATGCAGTATTCAGGCGGGTTCATGTGAGCCATGTCCTGATTGATGGGGATTCAGGGTTATACTTGTAGTGGACTATCACATTTTGACATTTGTATTTTGAAACAATACCTGTAACTATTGACCTGGCAGTACATACATACTTTAGAGACTTATACTAGTTTATATATTCATTTCAATCTTTCGCTTGCATATTACAACTGTCCCTAAATTATGTTTTGCTGATTTGGCTTAATCTAATTCATATTTTATGCACTAATACAGATAACATACATCCATCATTAAAAATGTTGCATAAGTGATATTTTGGAACTCGGGAGCTGAGTTATGCTCAACCCCTGAATTTCAAGGCGTTACACTTGTGTTTGCGCAGTAAGGACGGATTGTATAAGAAATGTGGAAGCAACTACGTTTGGCTCGAATTTTCTGGATGGTAAACGTCTAAAGTCAGAATTTGACTTCTTGGTTAGGGTCCTGGACCCCTTCTTAATCTTTTGGATAGTCCAAATCATTGAAACGATCATTTCCAATCTCATACAATGGCCCACGGAGCTCGAGTGCGTCCGGACGTCCGTTTTTAGAAAGTTCTTACATTGAGATGCTCAGTGGGCCCCACAGTGATGTTTTCGGAGAGATCCACCTCATTCATTGGATTCCTGACGTGATTTCAGTTGAAAAGGAGTGGTTTTGGTCGAGTTTAGTGCGGCCCACGGTGTCAAATCTTCTCGTCGTTCATCCTACATTTTACGGCAATCCACGTGTGCAAACGTGCATGGGGCCAAAATATCAACATGGGTATGGTTGGCCCCATGTCCTGGATCAAATGGTCAGTCCGGATCCTTCATACGGGCCCTAATGGTGAGCCACAACATCCCTCAAGCGGACCAGCGTCCACAAGTTAATTTTTACGCAGGAGAAGAGTCGGGTCAGCCCGTCTTTGACCGGGCTGACCATCTGGTGTGTTGCGGCTGCGAATGTGCTATGTGTACGCACGTCGAGTGTAGGGTCCATTATAATGCATGTGAGAAATCCGCTTCTTCCATCCGTTTTGTCACCTCATTTTAGGGGTTGAGACCAAAATTGAAGAATATCTAGATATCAGGTGGGCCCCAAAGCAGTGTTTTATGGGCTGATCTATCTGCTGGGCTGATCTATCTACTGGGCCACTTTTACAAAGATCCAATGGCTGAAATTTGACATGTACAATTAATTTAGGGTTCTCACACCATATATAGTTTCGAGCCAAACGGATGGTGAGAACCTTATGATCTTGCATTCAGGACACTTTTCAAGCCTTTTTAACTTCAAACACTTGGTTTTCTCAGATCTTTGGCATGTGAATTCTTTGATCTCGGTCCCTTAAGATCCGTCCCTTATCTTGGAGATTTGTGAGCATCAAATACATGCTTTTAGCACCCTTTTTCAGTCCAAACTCTTAAATTTACCTTGCAATAAAAACATGATTAAAATAGGACATTAAACAGTATCATGTTCATAAAATTAGGTAATAACTAGGGTTTAATATGCAATATTTGACCCTTAACATCGTGCCAACTAGGATCACTACTGGTTGGAGAATGTGCATTGACTATAGGAAGTTGAATACCGTCACAAGGAAGGACCACTTTCCTCTGCCCTTTATCGATCAAATTTTGGAAAGGCTATCTGGTCACTCTTACTATTGCTTGCTCGATGGTTATTTAGGCTAGAATCAGATCGGGATAGTACTTGAAGATTAGGAAAAGACTACATTTACGTGTCCTTATGGCACCTTTACTTACCAAAGGATGTCATTCTAGCTATGTAATGTCCCCACCATTTTTTAGCAATGCACGTTGAGTTTTTTTTTTTTAACATGGTGGGGCAATATTTAGAGGTCTATATGGACGACTTCTCGGTCTTTTGTCCATCCTTTAGCGAATCTTTGGAAAATTTATGGACGACTTCTTGATCTTTTGTCCATCCTTTAGCGAACTTTATAGACGATTTCTCGGTCTTTTGTTATCTCCTTCTATTACTCTCAGGCATGTGGTGGTAACTTTTTTGCTAAAAAGATCACAGCTAAGATTCTGCAGTGTGACTTTTACTGGCCTACTATGTTCAAGGACACTTATGAGTTTTTCAAAGCTTGTAAACATTGTCAGAAATTGGAAGCATTGTCCCATCATGATGCCTTTGAACTCCATTCTGATCATTGAAGCATTTGATTGTTGAGGCATCGATTTCATGGGACCAATCCCCCAATCCTTTAGGAATCTGTACATTCTGGTAATAGTAGACTATGTCACTAAATGGGTCGAAGTGATTTTATGGCAAAACAATAAGGATCAAACAGTCATTAAATTCTTAAAAGAGAACATCCTTTCTCGGTTCAAAACACCTCGAGCCATCATTAGTGATGGGGGCTCACATTTTTTTAATAGGACATTCGCGAACTTAATGAAGAAATATGACATTTCTCACAAGGTGAGCACTACATACTACCCACAAAAAAGTGGGCAACCTAAGATTTCTAATAGGAAAATTAAACACATCCTGGAAAAGAAAGTTAACCCTGACCGTAAGGATTGGTCAATTTGATTGACTGATGCCTAATGGGCTTACCGTACTGCATATAAGACCGCTATTGGAATGTCTCCCTTTAGACTCGTCTATGGGAAGGCTTGTCACTTGCCTATGGAGTTGGAACATAGAGCCTACTAAGAGATTAAAAAATTGAATTTCAATCTGGACAACGCTGGCTCGCTACACAAACTTCAGTTGAATGAACTCGAAGAAATCCGGAATGATGCGTACCAGAACTTGAGAATTTACAAGGACAGGATGAAGGTGTTTCATGACCAACACATTCTTTGAAAATCAATCACACTAGGTTAGAATGTCCTCTTATATAATTTTCGGTTACATCTCTTTCCAAGAAAACTCCAATCTCGTTAGACCGACCCCTTCACTATTACCAATGTTTATCCTCATGGGGCTGTTGAGATAAAGAATCTGAATAATGGCAATGAATTCAAAGTAAATGGACATCGATTAAAGACATTTGTTGAGAAATTTGATTCAGAGGACATGTTCATACCTCTGATTGATCTTGTTTATCAGGATTGATCTCCTAGTCTGACGGTGGTATAGTTAGGTTTATTACTTTCATAGAATTTAGGACTAGGATAGTTTACTTCCGCTGTTTTAGGATAGTTTTCTTTCTATTTGTTTAGGATAGTTTTTTTTTCGGTTGTTTAATTCTTGTGCTAATTCACCTTCACGCTGAGATTCTTTGGAAAAAGCCCTCAAAATTACTTCATCAGGTACTATCTTTCCATCACTTCTCCTTCAATTACATTTTCTCTTTTACAAATCATGTTCAACCAATCTTGAAGTGATGAGCATGACTAACATTATGAAAAGATAGTATTTTCATTGAGCACGTTGAACAACTTGATATGCAAACAATGCTCTAACTTAATGGATGAAGAACTTATTTGATTGATTACTTATGTGATTTGGCTCAATGTTTTCAAAATCTCACTTTCTCATTTTAAGTCTACTCGTTCATATCTGATTACACAAAAGTTTATTTTCTAAAAAAGGTTTGAACATTGCGCATTAAAGTTCATTTTTCGCATACTTTATTTGGGACTAGCAAACTGTTGGTTGGGGATTGTGTTGAGGGTCTAATATTATATATTATCCCCTATTTATTACTTAGTTTTATAAACATAATAATGATTAATGTTCTATTTTAATCATGTTTGTGTTGCAAGGTGAATTTAGGAGCTTAGATTGAAGAGGATACTAAAAGCATGGATTTAACGCTCAATAATTACTAAAGCCAATGATGGATCTTATGAGACCAAGAATGAAGAATTCATATGCCAAAAATCCAAAACAACCAAATGAGGAATGAAGAACATTAAAGACTTGAAGTAAAAAAAAAAATGAACCCTAAAAATCAGCATACTTCGACTAGTCCAAGCTCATCTTTAACTAGTCGAGGGCTCTTGCTCGACTAGTCGAAGATTCTTCAACTCGAACTCCAATGAAAAAATCCTCTAAATTCATGTCATCCTCGACCAGTCAAAGGAAATCCTCGACTACCTGAAGGTGACCCTCGACCAGTCGAGGGTTACGCAGATGTTGCGCGGACTGTGTAAATTTGAGGCAATTTCCTGAATTTTTCAACTCGGTGCGAAAGGATGTAATGCACAACTATAAATAGAAGTCCCCAAGGCATCCCTAAGCATCTCATAGGGTTTGAGGAGTAGAGAAAAAGTGTGGAGAAGCCGTCACCAAGAGTCTTCCTTTTCCTTAGTTGCTTTTATGGTTTTCTGAAGAGATTTTAGTTCAATCATGTCTATAGTTGGCTAAACCTAGGGCTAAGAGATGAAACTTGTAGGGTGATGAGATATTTTCTATTGCTTTGATTCATATTTATCTTAAACTCTCTATGATTCTAATTTAATTCTTAAGGAATACTTTCAGTTTTTAATGGTTTATTGTGACTCAAATTACAGTAGATCCGCAATAGCTTTAAGTATCTTCTTTTCATGTCTTGAGATTGTGAAATTAGGAAATTCTCTTGTTCGCCATCATCCTATGGGCATGGTTGGGTGACAGAATCCCTTCTAATCTTCATGATTTTCACATGTTGGTTGTGAATTGGTATATCCTATTATGAGTCATTGTCTCTTGGGCATGGTTTTGTGATGGAATCACTTTCAGTTCTCACACCTCTCATCCATTGAGAATTAGGTCAAAAGAAGTTCAGATTTGGTTTTACTGAGATATCTTCCAATTAGAAAAGATGGAACTCTGATTGTAGTTGTGTCTTTGAATCAAACATAGATCTCCCTGATCTCTACAAGTGAATCCTTAAAAACCCTAGTTACCACCTTTGAATTTGTTAGTTTTAATCACTTTAATCATAATTACTCTCTCAATTAATTCAGATTTAAATTCACATCTTCTTCTAGTTCTAGTTCTAGTTCTAGTTACTTTCTGAATACACATGAGATTACTCCCCGTAGATTTGACTTCGGTCTCACTGAGATTATTACTACATCGTGACCCTACACTTGAGGTTGTGAACAATATCCAGTGGTGATTTCCTTCCACTTGGATGATGATCAAAAGATCGAGCTGATTGCTACTCTTAAGAATCACAAGAGTGTCATATGATGGACTATTATAGATCTTAAGGGAATTGACCCCCTGATTTGTACTCACCAAATACACCTAGAGAAAAATGCCAAAACATCAAGACAACCACAATGCCAATTAAATATGAACATGAGGGATGTGGTTAAGATTAATGTGTTAAAAATATTAGATGTGGGCATCATATACCCTATATCTGATAGTCAGTGGGTGAGCCCAACTTAGGTGGTACCCATGAAGTCAAGAATTACCATCGTATCCAATGCCAACATTGAACTTGTGCTAACTATAGTTACCAATGGTTAGAGAATGAGCATTGACTACAGGAAGTTGAATATCATCACGAGGAAATACCACTTTTCCCTTACCTTTCATTAATCAAAATTTGAAAATATTGGCTGATCATTCCTATTATTTCTTCCTATATGAGTACTCGGGCTACAATCAGATTGAAATAGTCCCTAAAGATCAGTAGAAGACCACATTCACATGCCCTTTTTGTAAGTTCCATATTTTGTCAATTAGCATGAGTTATAAGTCATTGAGTCCAAAGAGCCCCATGGAAGACTGAAGATTCAAAGATCATAAGCATCCAAGCATTGGAAAACCATGAAAAAGATGAAGTGCCATGACCTCTTTAAAACCCATGCTTAACCCATGTACTTTTCCTTCTAACTAGCCTAAAACGAATAAGAAATACCAATCCAATATGAGCTAGTAAATGGTCATGGGAAGAAAACTATTTAAAAAAACTTCAGAAAAACAAACTATTTTCGATCCCATAGACCACCAATTGAGGGGTCTTCGATGGCATCGAAGACTACTCGATGGCATCGAGGAGGTAGAGAAAAATGTCCAACAAGCTTAAGATTAAATCCTGGATTTTACTGATGGCATTAAGGAACCTTTGATGGCATCGAAGGGACACCTTGATGGCATTGAGGACCACTCGATGACATCAAGTCGATACTTACAAAATGTCCAACAGGCTCAAGTTAAAAATATGGATTTTTTCAATGACATTGAAGACTACTTGATTACATTGACTAGATGCTTCAAACTGTCCACCAAGCTTATGGAAAAAAATCTTAATTTTCTTAATGACATTGAGGAACCTTTAATGGCATCGAAGGGTTACCTCGATGGCATCAAAGACCACTCGATGGCATCAATTAGAGAACTTAAATTTTCCAACACTCATTCAAGATAAAATTAGATTTTCTCGATGGCATCAAAAGGGACTTCAATTCCATTGAAGCGGAAAAATTTCTGCCCATTTTTTATTACTACAAATCCCTCTACTTAAATGAAATAGGGGTTTCTTTGCAAATGAGTCAGTAATAGAGTGAGACTTGTGAGTGTGTGAAACCCTAGCTAAAAATCCTTCTCCCAAGCTCTCTTCGCTCATGGAGTTTATCATTTAATCCTTGTGTTAAAGACATTCATTGAGCATTCAAAGCTCGGATTGAAGAATGAACTCTAACATTCATTAATACTCTAGCAACTATCTTTAATGGCAATTTCGCTGTGCTAGAAAAGTATTAAATGCCTATCCTTGGTAATCTTAACCATAACCATATCTAAAGAATCATCATTAGCAAGTTAGGATTCACTCACTCTTAACCCACACCTCAGCATCTTCTAAGGCATATCATCATCAATGTTGCAGTTTAAGAAAGCTGAATAATATGATTTCATGATTCAAGAAGATCTCTATCAAAAGAACTTTAATGGGGCTCATCTACTTTAGGCATGAAATTTTATTTGAGTCCATTGTGCCTAGAAACCAATCCTTGTTTAGGATTAGGTTTCAAAATTTGAAATATGGAACTCAGCAAGTCCTTGTGTAGGCCTCAGACGGGAGAGTACATTTATCGTTCTTGTGTAAGACTTAATGTTTGAGTTTGTCATCCAAACTCACCAAGACCTTGTGTAGGCCATCTTCGGATGCAAATTGTGTAAACTTTGTGTAGGTTGTAAGGTTTATCGTGAACCTGATTTAAAACTATTTGAATACTGAAATATGACATCATGTGTGAAGTAGGTATGTAGCCGAACCCCTATACATCATGTGCAATGAGCTAAATGTTTTATCCTTTTATCTATTATATTTTGCTAAATAATATGAATAACTATTTTTACTACAGCAAACATGTTTAATTTCATGCCTTAATGATATTTTCACTATAGTAGAGTTGATAGATCACTTCTTCTTGTTTCTATTGATGTGTATGAGTAATTAAAAGTAAGTGAATATTGCCTATTTAGTTAAATATTTAAAAAGTCCTATTCAACCCCCCGACAATAATAATATATTTAAGCTTCGTTTATAGCGGTAAGACTACAATTTTAGATCAAACCCAAGGGTTGACACAAGTTGAAACTAAGGTCGAATCCTCAGGAAATGGGGAACCCAACCTGTAACTAATGTAAAGATAACAATTTGTTTGGGTTTTTAATCCAGTGAATAGAAAATGAGTTTTTAAATAAATAATAAAAAACTAGGAATATACGAATCTTTTTCTATCAATCACAATATCTTATTTACTATTTCAACTTATAACTCAATTGGAATCGAAGTCATATCATATCCAATCATAAAATAATTATGTTTAATCAATCATCAACACCAATCAAATATTATTTCAATTGAATGATTCCCTCATGAAGCATCCAGGTATCAATTATAGGGAATCAAGAGCGTCTAAAGCACCCTTGGTGATGATAAATCAATCAATTATACAGATTGATTCGTTCTCTAATTCATGTTAAGCAACTGGTAAATCAAAGTATTCATTGTAAATGCAGTTTATAACAAATCTAGAAATCAACAATTCAATGACTTCATAGTAAAATCTAAACCAATTTCAATCTACTATCATCATTCAAGCCATTATTATAAAATAAAATAAAATAAATATTGTAATTAAAATACAAGCTTCATCCCTTAACCTTAGCTAAGAGATTAGCATAACATAGCTAACATCTAAGAATAAAAATAAAGGAAAAAACTAAAAAGACAAACTATAATTGAGGGATCAAAGAAGAATATGGCTCTATGGAAGCTCCACTACCTGTTGGTCTCTCTCTAACGCCCTAATTCATGTCTAAAATAGTTTAAAACATTCATTTAAATAGAAAAAAAATTTACAATTACTTAAAAAAAATTTACTTTGTTATACTTCTGACACACTGAACATCACTTCATTCATACCAAACTGGTCTCTCAGTTGCAGCCGAATTTTTTCAATATTTATTTGAAGTCTCTGCATCCCTTAGGTCGAATCGAACCCTCATTCATTAAGAGAGAACATGGATTCAATCAAACCTAATAGTCAAATCGAATTAACTTTGAAAATCACAATTTCTCATCAGATTGTTTTAGATACTTTTGGTTAGGCCGAACCAAGCTCAAGTGAGACTGAATATTCTATTATTCTTATTAATGGACCGTGTGATTTTTCAGTTTTTCTTCATCCTTTGTACTTGGGTTCTTTAGATCTTTGGCACTTGGAATCTTCAAATTCGTCCTTCAAATCTTCAATTCTTCAACACCTTCAAACTTGATCTCCCTTTTAGCTTTATTTCATCCTTTTAAGCATGTATTCATCTTTATCTTCCAAATTACTTAGCATGTATAAAACATATTTTATTAGATCAAATTTAACACTTAAATGCGTCTGAAACTAATGCAATTGAGAGAATAAATATACAATATTTAGACATTATCATTTATCTGAGCAATCGTAGGGGAGATTACCAACAAAAATACTGAATTCGTTTGGATCTAGTTTCTTTCTCCCGACTTTAATACATTATTGAGTGAAGTTCCGATCCCTCAAACAGTCCCTGCTCTGAGATTGAATATGCCCTGCTATCTCCGATTTGACTTGCGCCAAACTTGCGCCGGTGGTGCTTCCCTCACCGGTTGGTCCCTCATAATCTAAGGGAACCAACACCCAAAGAAACCCTAGATAACCTGAAGCGGGATTACCTGGCCAACACCCCTGAAGAGAGATTGCCAGGCCCTAATTGGGTTGCTAGCGGAAACCCTAGAGGGTCATAAAAACTCACTGTAGATCAATTTTTTCCTTATAATTTCTATTTATTAATGAAAGTTCTTCTATTATCGAAGCACAACCTGACTGTCTGAACAACTATAACCTCTGATTTGTCAGCTTAACTTTGAATTTGATGATTTTTTATTTTTATTTTTTGAAATGGGCATTTGTTTTTTATATACGAACAATCCCAACATCTAATCTGTGGAAATTTTCTGTTGATTGTGGGTATCTTTATTGTCAAAATGGGTTCTTCTTTGATTCGTGAGTAGGATTATTATTTTTCTCATTTGTTTTTTCAAACATGTCTATTTTTAATCAGTGATACTCAATAAATGATTTAAAGATATTATTTATTGTTATTCAACAATGCATTTTCTAGATGCATGCAATGCCAAACGGGCCCTTATATATAAAATATATTTGCATTAAAGAAGTTCAACAAAAAATATTAATTTAGCATCTACATATAACTCGACAAATGTAACAATGCCGGATTAACCGTTGATTAATTAAGTTGATTAGGTTTTAATAAAATATTCTATACGTATAAAAAAATCTGATAAGTATTAGATGAAGCTAAAGCCTAAACAATGTTCCGTTTCTTTAGGGCAGTTGGATAAGTGCGTGACTGATATTTGGACCATGTCATCGCACATTGAGGCCCACTAGATAGGTTGTCTGAGACAAAATGTCATCCCACATTGAGGCCCACTAGATAGGTTGTCTGGGACAAAACGGTGCGACCTCAGTGGGTCCTATCACGTGTTTAATGGAAGGAAGCTCAGACTATCATTCCATACAAGCGCGCTACATATGCCCAAGTGGCTCATGTGTGGAAGATCTGGGCGGTTCACATGTGAACCATTGATTATCATTTTATTGCTGTCCGCTTCCTGTTCACATATGGATCACCTTGTAAGAATACACTGGCCTGTATCTTGTACTAGAACATGTTTTAACTAAAGTGTCCACTTGATGAACAGGCAAGATCTGGCACGCGCGGGCAACTGTGGCACATGCACAGTGCGCGTGACTTCGTTCCTTGTAGCTGTGCAGCTGCGACAAGCATTCCTTGATGGAATGAGCATCTTCGAGCCAGCGGACTATAAAAGTACCAAAAAATACCGACTCAAACAAACAAACGGAAGATGACAAAAGAAGCAGTTACGAGTTCACATGTGACATAACCAGACAACGCCGCAACTGTGACAAAGTTTTGGG
This sequence comes from Magnolia kwangsiensis, assembly GCA_037074715.1. Taxonomy (NCBI): domain Eukaryota; kingdom Viridiplantae; phylum Streptophyta; class Magnoliopsida; order Magnoliales; family Magnoliaceae; genus Magnolia; species Magnolia kwangsiensis. The sequence continues at coordinate 158,904,516 of CM073572.1, forward strand.
CCCGAAACACGTGATCCAAGGATGTGACATAACCAGACAGCGCGCAACCCGTGATCCAATGATGTGACCTTTTAACTAATGGACATACGAGTAGGGGTGGCAATGGGTCAGGTTCGGGGAGGGTTAAAGTCGGTCCAAGCCCCACCCATTTATTAAAACGGGCCAAGTAATTCAAGCTCGGATGCGGCCTACATCCCATTACCCTGTGGTTCAACCTGCCCACATAAAATTTATCATGGCCAAGCCGGACGGGACCCAACCCAGCATGATCGTACCTGGATTTAAGAATGTAATATGGGGCTAGAGCTATGCCCAGCTCAGCCCAATTAGTAAATACATAAAAACGTACGTACATCATGTAGATGTCTCTATACTTGTGGCCTATAAATTCGATTAATTTGGGTTTTGGGCTGGCTATGGTTGGGTCATTTGGCCCAGTCCAGCTCTCTCATCTTAACGGTCAAGTTGGATAGGAAGGTAAAAAAATATATAAAGGTTGGGTAGGGTTAAACCTGAGCCCAACTCATTTACTTTAAATGGGCAATGTTTCTACCCCTATCCCAACCTATTACCATTTTGCTTGGTCCGAACCTGCATGAGAAACAGGTTGGACCAATTGACCTGTGGACAGCCATTGCCACCCCTCCTCCAAAATATAGGTTTGCTAGAAGGCTTTGATAGGATTAGTGCCCGGCCCCATGCCACAGTATGGTATGGTGGCGGGTTCCCACCCTTAGATTGCATCCTTGGAATGACCTGAACCATATTCACGTCTCCTAACTACAGTATAGATGCTATATATGGTCGTATAATCATGCTTCATCGGTAATTTTGACCTTTGAATCTTGGATTTGAATATGACCAATAAAATGTTCATCTTCGTATCGAATCATTCATTCAACAAATGCTCCTTATGAAGGCCTGGGTAGCATAAAGTCCAGAACATGAACAGTTCGGATAATCATTTAAGATGCAATCGGCTGGTGGAAACATGCCACCATATGATACCGAGGTTCTACCTTATTACGACTGAGGCTTTAGCTGTTGGATTTGGATTCTTTTCATTGACCAGACAGACCGTTTACGTGATAAGGTTCCCCAGAATGACCGACGCCAAAACAGCTCTAGCTTGAATGTTTTTAAACTCTTTGGTTATAAAAAGGATATTTGATGTCATTGTGACGTCCACATTCAAATCTAAAGAGCTAAATTATCAAAGGTTTGAAACGACCCAACATAGGAGCTTTTATTTATTGTATCCACAGTACAAAGTGAGACCCATCAAATAACCGGTTTGGATAATGAGAAGATAAATCAGATTCAAGAGCTAAAGTCCCAACGTTATTTAATGCAATACGTGGGTATGTGGGTATGTATTATATGCAAACCTCTCTTAGGATTTCCTGCTAAAGCTTTTGGTTCTAAAGTGGAGAGGCCTGCTGATTGCACTTGTGCTACTTCCTCGCATGCTAAATATAATCTGCTTGTCTTGATGCCAACAGGTGTAGATGATCTTACTGTAGGTTTATATCCAACATAGTTGCGTAACAAAACATACTAGATCAGTGGATCACTCTCAGGGCATATTTGTTAAATCTGAAGTGTGAAGCTTGAATCTGAAATTCGAAAACCTGTCTGCTAATTGTCTGGAAAAAAAAATGCCGAAGCCTATAAATTAAGTATGGAGTCTGAAACAACCTGTCTTAAAACATTTGCCCGTCTCCTGTTTGAATACGTGAGGTAATCAGATCCAAATCTCAGGTGGACCATAATACAGGAAACAGTGGCAATTGAATATTAAAAACTTCTTGGCCCCATAGAAGGCTCTCATCAGGCTGATATTTGTGATTTTCCTTCATGCAGGTCTGTGTGATGTAATCAACAGTTTGGATGGTAAATACGCATTACAGTGGGCCGTAGAAATTTTTTAATGGTGAGCGTTTAATCACTAGTTTTCTTGTGGTGTGGTCCACTTGAGATTTGGATCTGCTGCTTTTTTGGTCTCACGCAGTAAAATGATCTTGCAAAATGGATGGACATTTTTTCTATAACACGTACGTCATGGGGGGCCCACATAACTTATTGACATCAGATCGGTGGGTATGTGGCACACCATGCAATCCGCTTTAGCTACCGGGAGCATCTGAATTTTCGGATAAAGCCTTTCGCAGAATCTTATGGTGCTAGGATGTTAGGTAGGACCCAACGTGATGTTTGTGGTAAATCCACCCCGTCTATCCGTTTTGCAAGCTCATTTTAGGACAAGAAACCAGAAAGGAATAAGATCTAAGGCTCAAGTGGCCACACTACAGGAAACAGTGAGAATTTAGAACCTACTGTTGAAAACTTCTTGTGGCCACAGAAGGCTCTAAACAAGTTGATATTTTTGTTTTCCATTCATACAAGTCTGTGTAATCTGATGAAGAGGTTAGATGGAAAATCAAACCCATAGTGGACCCTAGGAAGGTTCCAATGGTGGTCGTTCAATTCCTAATGCTTTTTGTTGCGTGGTCCGCTTGAGCCCTGGATGTGCCTCATTTTTTGGGCTCATGCTGTAAAATGATCTTGAAAAAGTTGATGGATGGTGTGGATTTAATACAAAAATCATGGTGGGACTAGAGAAGTTTTACAAGTGAAAAGTTGGGCTGTGAGCTATTCTGAAGAGAGAAAATCTCTTTGGTAACACGTGCCTACGATAAATTTGGAAGCAATATTCTTTTCGAGGGATCCACGGAGTGCACTCCACATTCACCATTAAGCCAGACCTCTCTCACCGAAAAAATTCTCAAAAAATCATGGAGTGCGTTCCAAGTTCCACATTAACAAACATCACTTAACCTAGCGCTTTCTACTTTCCACATTCCGTGATTTTATTTTATTTTTTTGTTAACAAAAATACCCTTACATTCGGCCCAAGAATTAAAATTTCGAGGGCCCATCTTAACAGTGGCTTAAATCACATGTCGGCATGTGTGGTAGAGGCATACTTTCAAGGATTCTTGCAATGTCCAATTGGTGACTAGACTTACCAGCACCACCGTAAAAATCACAAATTTGCTACGGATTTGGCGACGGAGAAAAAGGCTTGGTTTAACTACGGAAAAATGAGATTTTACGATGGATGTGGTCCGTTGCAAATTTGGAACGAATTTAGTTTGTTACAAATTAAGATTTTACGACGGATTTTTGTCCATCGCAAAATACCTCCCAAAAAACAAACTGGTAACATTTAGCGACGGATTTTATCTGCTTCTGCGACGGATCATGGTCCGTCATAAATCGACATTTGCCCCCACAGATTTTGTTTATTCATTTATTTATTATATAATATGGTAGAAAATTATTTTAATGTAATCTCAGAAGTGTTTTCTAATAGAATTTCAATGGTTTTACCGTAATTATTTATATCTAGTATTATTTTTCCTCCAATTGACTGAATGCATCAGTTTTTTTTCCTTTTTATATCAATTGAGTGGAAATTATTAATATTTTTTTTCGCTTTAAAATTGATATTTAAATGGTTTGCAATACACATGAAAAATCCCACTCTACATCTGTAGTATTTTATTAGAAATCGAGATTTTCAAACGAGGTTAGAAAAAAAAATTCAATATTTTGTTAAAAATTTTGAAAAACAAAATTGAGAATATTAAAAAAATTGTAATCAAAAGAAAAATCTCGATTATGGAAAAAAAAAAGTTTTATTAAAGTTGATCATGTAAAAAAAATTAATTTAAAAGAAAATCGAAAAGAGATTAAAAAGATCTGTGAAAATTTTCAAAACATTGAAAAAATTATATTTTTTGGAAAACAAATTGAGATTTTGTATTTTGAATTATTTATTAATTTTTTTTTTTGTAAAGTTCTATAAGAATTGATAAGTTCGAAAAAAAATATATTTTAAAAAAGAAAATGGAAAAGAGATTAAAAATCAATATTTTAAAAAAGAAAATGACATTTTGAAAGAGAAAATTGAGAAGTTAAAATAATTTATGATTTTGAAAAAAAATATTGAAAATGTTTGAGAAAAATTGAGATTTTAAGAAACAAAAAATAGGTATTAAAAAAAAACACCAACATTTTGACAAAAAAAAAAATAAATTGTCATTTTGAAAAAGAAAATTGAAAAGTTGAAAAAAATGGTGCTTTTGAAAAATAAAAAAATAAAAATTGGCATGTCGAAATTTTTAAGAAGTTTGAATAAATTGTAGAGTTTATATATATATATATATATATATATATATATATATATATATATATATATAAACAGAGATTTTGGGGGAAAATGAGATTTTGAAAAAAAAAATCAGAATTTGTATTTTGGAAAAAAAATTTGAAAAAGTTTGATTAAAAAAAAGAAGAAAAGAGCGAATTTGTTAAAAATTTGGAAAAACTAAAATAAGATTAAGAAATGGACATTTTGACAGAAAATTGATATTTTGAAAAAGCAAATTAAGTGGTTAAAATTTTTGATATTGATTAAAAAATAATGAGATTTAAAAAACACTAACATTTTGACAAAATTTTAACATTTGAAAAAGAATATTGGTAAGTTTTTTTTTTAAAATGTGATTTTGAAAAAAAAAAAAAAGTTTAAAAGTTTGGGAAAAAAAAAATAAAGAGATTTGGAAAAAAAAAAAAAAATTGAAAAGTTATAAAAAATTGTGATTTTGAAAAACCAAGTGATATAGTTTGAACAAAATAATAATAATGTTTCAGAAAAGTTGAGATTTTGAAAATCACGAGATATCTTTTGATATGATCGAAGGCGGCTTGACATTCGTCGTTCCATTCCTTATGCGAATTCTTTCGAAGGAGCTTCAATATTGGCTCATAGATTGGAGTGAGTTGTTCTATGAAGCAGCTGATGTACCGAATTTTGTTGAGGAAACCACGGATTTCTTTTTCTATCTTTGGAGGTGGCATCTCGATGATGACTCTTGTCTTTTTTTCGTTGACCCTGATGCCTTCCTCACTAACTATGAAGCCAAGAAGTTTGCCACCAGTTGCACCGAAGACACATTTTTTAGGGTTAAGTCGGAGTTCGTACTTTCTAACATGTCGAAGAGCTTCTTCAGGTCTTCAAAGTGTCCTTCAATTGTGCTAGATTTAATGATCATGTCATCAATGTATACTTCCATTTCTTTGTTGTTCATATCATGCAAGAAGGTTATCATTGCTCACTGGTATGTAGCTCCTACGTTCTTCAGAACAAACGTCATAACGTTGTAGCAAAATGTTCCCCATGGCGTGATAAATGAAATCTTCTTGTGATCTTCAACATCCATCTTGATTTAATTGTAGCCTGAGAAATATCAATGATGGAGAAGATCTTGTGCCCTGTAGTATTGTCAACCAGAGTGTCAATGTATGGTAGGGGGAAGTTATATTTAAGACTGGCTTTATTGAGATCTTGGAAGTCAATGCACATCCAGACCTTGCCATCCTACTTTGGTACTGGTATGATGTTAATGAGCCATTCTGGATAGTTAGAGACTACCAAGAATCCTGTGTTGTGTTGTTTGATGACTTCGTAGTGAACTTTCAGGGCCCACTCTGGCTTCATTCTTCCGAGCTTCTATTTTACTAGCTTCATTTTTGGCTTTGTTGGAAAATGGTGTACAATGAGTTCTTCGTCGATCACCATCATGTCTTCATAGGAGAATGTAGAGTTGGAAAGTATTGGAGTAAGGAATTCTACCACTTTCCTTGTATTCTGGCGGCAAGGATTTCCAAATTCATACTTCCCTAGGGACTTTGGGGGTCTCCAAATTTATTAGCTCAAAGTCATCAGCTACGACATTAACTTTGCTTTCAAACTTTTTGAGGAGATTGTTCACAACCCCAAGTGCACGGTCGCGATGTAGTAATAATCTTGGTGAGACCGAGGTCGAATCCACGAGGACTAATCTTATGTGTCTATTCTAAAAGTAATTAGAATCAAAACTAGGAAAAGATCTAACCTGAATTAGGAAAGTAGAGAGTAATTGTGAGATGATGAGTTTAGTAACTTAAGAATTTAAAGGTAGGAAACTAGAGTTTCCAGGGATCCACTTGTAGCTATTAGGATGTTTCCTTATTTGATTCAAGGCACTCAATTGGAATTGGAGTCCTATCCTATCTAATTAGAAGATATTCAATAAGATCCGATCTGAACTTCCATTGACTTAATTCTCAACAGATGAAAGTCATGAGGATTGGAAGTGATTCCATCACCTAACCATGCCCAGGAGACAATGGTAGAAAATAGGGTATACCGATCCAACAACCACCATGGGATAATTATGAAGGATAGGAAAGATTCCATCACTCAGCCATGCCCAAAGGACTATGGCGAACAATAGAATTTCCTATTTTCACAAACTCTGAACAAGTAAAAGAAGATACTTCAAGCTATTGCAGATCCATTGTAATTTCAGTTACAACAAAACCATTAAATACGAAAAGAATTCCTTAAATATCAAACTAGAATCAAAGGAGGTTAATAATAACAAGAATTAAACAAGAAAAACATCTCAATCACACAACAAGCTTCACCCCTTAGCCCTAGCTAAGGGATCTAGCCAACCATAGACATGATTGGATTAAAAAACCCTAGAAGAAATCATTACTAAGGAGAAGGGAAGGAGAATTCTTGGGTAGCAGCTCCCCATTTTTACTCTGCTCCTCCAAACCCTAGATATCCTAAAAAGTTTCGAGAAAAACTGGATTTAGTTTACACAAAATGCGTAAAACCTTCGATGTCATCGAACACCCTTCGATGACAAACACCCTTCGATGTCATCGAAGGGGTTTGAATCCAGACGTCGCACTTTTTCTTCTTTCGCACTGCGTAAGTCTCTTTGTCATCGAACCATCCTTCGATGTCATCGAGCTAAGCTTCGATCCATCGAATGGGTCTTCGATTCATCGAAAATGGGTCCAAAACAGTCCAGCGAGGTGCTTCAATTTCTTCAATAAATTCAATGTCATCGAGCAGTTTTCAATGTCATCAAACACCTTCCTTCGAGTCATCGAACATGTCTTCGATGGATCGATAAAAACACCCAATATGTCCAACAACCAACTCGATTTTCCTTTATAAATTCGATGTCACCAACCATATTTTGATGTCATCAAATAGATCGTCGATGTCATCGAATGGTTCTCAATGACACAGTCTTTGTGATTTCTACGCTTGTTCTTTCGACTTCCTTCTCCACTTAGTTTTCTTGGATCTTGAAGTCTTGAAATATTTAATCTTCTTCTCCAAAGATCCATTTTTTGTTTTAGTAACTTTTGAGCACTAAATCCATGCTTTTAGTATTCTTTTTAATCTAAGCTCTTAAATTCACCTTGCAACACAAACACATGTAAAATATACCATTAAGTAATATTATGTTTCTAAAACCAAGAAATAAATGGAGGATAATATGCAATATTTGACCCTTAACACAACCCCCAACCAGCATTTTTCTAGTCACGAGCAAAATATGCGAAAATAAATCTTCAATCTCAAGTTTAAGAACTTTTTTCGAAAAATAATCTTTTGTGCAAGCAAGTATGAATGAGTAACATTAAGCGAGATAGTGAGATCTTTGAAACCGTAGAGCCTAATCCACTAGGTTAGGTTCTTTATCAATTAAATCAAAATGGAAGTTCAAATATCAAGTTTTTCAATGTGCTTGGCGACAATCAATTTACTTCTCAGAAGACTACTTTTGTTTCATAATGTTAGCCATGTTCATCATCTTAAGATTAATTGAAAACTCAATTACTGATTCTAAACTTATCCTCTTTTTCATTCTTTTTCCTAGTTTTTGAGTTTATATTGACTGTCACTATTATTTATTCCTTTTTTCAGACGTTACATCATTTTCAAAGACATTTTTCATTCTCCTCAAAGATGTTGTCATTCTTTTTTTTTTTTAATGACATTTTTGTTGATCTCCTATTTTTTTAACTGGTTTTTCATCTCTTAAGGTGGATAGAGTTCTCCAAACTAAATTCTCACTATCTAACAATGATCCACATACTAACTATTAGAAACTCAAGAACACTCCAATAAAGCAAATTGAACATGTCCTGCGATCTAGATTAACATGATATTCGAACTTATCCTTAATCAATTCCAACGTAAGAATTGTGAGTGATATTTTACCAAGATTATCAAGCTCCAACAATTTAAAATCTAGTCTCACTTCTCATCATACTCAAAGCATTCTTAAGTACACAATTTATTGCCTTCTAAACAGAGTTCAAATCAAAATATTAAGAAATTTTGTAAAAATTTTGTTCAAAACTGAGAAAAACACTGATTAGGTAACCTAATCCCCCACACCCCCCACAAAAATCTACATTGTCCTCAATGTATAAGAAATAGAGATGTAATGCAAGTGAGGCAATGAAAATAAAGGGAATGGTGATGGAAAGATAATACCTGAAAGAAAAAAGTTTGAAGCTTTTCCACGGATCTCAGCATAAAATGGTCAGCATGAAACAAAACTCAACGAAGTATAAGCAAACTATCCTAAAACAGTATAAAGAAAACTATCCTAGTCCTATGAAATCGTTAAACCTACCTATACCTCCATCAAAATAGGAGAGCAATCCTGGTAAACAGGATCACTCAGAGGTATGGACATGTCCACTGAATTGAAATTTTCAACAAATGGCATTAATCGATGTCCATTTACTTTGAATTCATTGCCATTGTTTGGATTCATTATCTTGATAGCCCCATGAGGACATACATTTGTAATAGTGAACGGGCCGGTCGATCAAGATCGGAGCTTTCCTGGAAAGAGATGTAACCACGAATTATACGAGAAGACTTTTTGACTTGGCGTAAGTGATTTTTAAAAAATATGTTGGTCATGAAATACTTTCATCCTGTCCTTGTAAATTTTTTAGTTCACGTATGCATCATTCCGGATCTCTTCGAGTTCATTCAATTGGAGTTTGCATAGCGAGGTAGCGTTGTCCAAGTCAAAGTTCAAATTCTTTATAGAACAGTAGGCTCTATATTCTAGTTCCACAGGTAAGTGTGAAGTTTTCCCGTAGACGAGTCTAAAGGGAGACATTCCAATGAGAGTTTTAAAGGTTGTACAGTAAGCCCATAAAGCATCGGTCAAGCGGATTGACCAATCCTCATGGTCAGGGTTAACTATCTTTTCTAAGATATGTTTGATCTCTCTATTGAAAATCTTAGCTTGCCCACTTGTCTGTGAGTGGTATGGAGTGCTCACCTTGTAAGAGATGTCATATTTCTTCATTAAGTTTGCAAATAGCCTATTACAAAAATATGAACCTCCATCACTGATGATGGCTCGAGGTGTTCCGAACCGGGAAAGGATGTTCTCATTTAAGAATTTAGTGACTTTCTGATGATCATTATTCCGGCACGAGATCACTTCAACCTATTTAGTGACATAGTTTACGGCTAATAAAATGTATAAATTTTCATGAGATTGGGAGAATGGTCCCATGAAATCAATACCCTAACAATCAAATGCTTCAATGATTATAATGGGGTTTAAAGACAGAATATTTCTACAGGACAATGCTCCTAACTTCTGACAATGCTCACAAGCTTTTCAAAACTCATGAGTGTCCTTGAACATAGTGGGCCAATAAAAGCTGCACTATAGGATTTTGGCCGTGGTCTTTTTGGTATAAAAGTGACCACCACAGGCCTGAGTGTGAAAGAAGGAGATGACACTTTAGTGTTCATTGTCTGGCACACATCTCCTTTAAATCTGATCCAGGCAATATTTAAATAAATAAGGATCATCCCAGAAGAATTTGCGCACCTCAGTGAAAATTTTCTTCTTATCTTGCGTAGTCCAATGTGTCGGCGTGAAACTTGTGGCAAGATAATTAGCAATGTCAGTGAACCAAGGTGATTGGGAGACTTTAAACAATTTCCCATCAGGGAACATGTCGTTTATGGTTGTCATCTCAAGGGAATCAGGGTGGTCAAGTCTAGAAAGATAGTTAGCCATTACATTTTCTACTCCCTTCTTATCTTTTATTTCTATGTCAAATTCCTGGAGTAGGAGGATCCATCTTATTAGGCGGGGCTTAGCATCATTCTTAGAAAGAAGGTACTTAAGAGCCGCATAATCATTATAGATAATGATCTTGGATCCGATCAAGTAAGATCTAAATTTATCCAAAGAAAATACTACGGTCGAGAGTTCCTTTTCCGTAGTAGAGTAATTCACTTGGGCAGTATTTAGAGTTCCACTTGCATAATGAATCACGTAGGGATTCTTTTCTTTTCTAAAATCACCCTGAGATCATAGTCAGATGCGTTGCACATAAGTTCAAAAGGAAGGTTCCAGTCGGGTGGCTGCATGATAGGTGTAGTGGTTAACATGCCCTTGAGCTTAGTAAAAGCTTCCTAGCAATGCACAATCCACTCATATAGTGCATCCTTTTGAAGTAGATTACATAGGGGATGAGGGAGATGACTAAAGTCCTTTATGAATCTACTGTAATACCTGGTGTGTCCTAGAAAGGATCACACGTCTCGTATGTTCTTGGATCGAGGTAGGTTAGAGATAAGATCAATTTTAGCCTTATCTACCTCAATTCCCTTGGATGAAATGATATGTCCAAGGACAATTTCCTTACGAACCATGAAGTGACACTTCTCCCAATTCAGTACCAACTTCTTTTCCTCACATCGCTTTGGCACATTTTTTAAAATTTTTAATCATTCGCTGAAGGATGGACCAAAAACAGAGAAATCGTCCATAAAGACCTCAAAATATTACCCCACCATGTCCGAAAAATACTCATCATGCATCGTTGAAAAGTAGTGGGGGCATTACACAGTCCGAATGACATCCTTCGGTAAGCAAAGGTGTCAAAAGGACAGGTGAATGTGGTCTTTTCCTGATCTTCAAGAGCTATCTCTATCTGGTTGTAGCCCGAATACCCGTCAAGGAAGCAGTAATAAGAATGACCATCTAGTCTTTCCAAGATTTGATCAAAGAAGGGCAAAGGAAAGTAGTCATTCCTCCTGACGGTATTCAATTTCATATAATCAATGCACATTCTCCAACCAGTAGTGACTCTAGTTGGCACGAGTTCATTATCGGCATTGGCTATGATGGTGATTCTGGACTTCTTAGGAACCTGTAACACCCTATATTTTCAGGACCCAAATATATGACTCGTTTCCTAAAAACCTGAGTGTTAACCTATAGAAAACCAAATTTCATATATATTTTTTCCATTCAGAGTTAGCAGTTAGCATATAATGGACAAATCAACATAAAGGAAAATTTACGTTTATATTTAGATTGAACGAGAGACTGCCCTTAATGACTTATACAAACCAACGTCTTTAGAATAACCAACACAAGAATTAAATAAATTGCACAAGAGAATAATAGAATGCATATAATTTGAGCTGCAAGATCACGCAACTTCTCTTGGTAATATAACCATGTGTCCCTGGCACTTGTACCGTGCTCCTCATCAAGTCTGAACCCGAATGTCACTTAAGTCACTTGCGCTACCTATATGGTTATATATTTGATGGATGAGTGACCAAATAAGTGTGAATTCCCCTTAAGATTACACACTACTGCCTTAGTTAAGCATAGTTTAAAAAAACAACAAGGCAATCAAAATAATTCATGATGTAGTCTTTTTAAATGCATAGATGCATGAATGCACATCGACATAGGGATGCTCATCCATTTGGACTTGGGCTCGTCACCCACGCAATCATCGACCTAAGAATACTCATCCAATCGGACCTGGTCTCATCACCCATGCAATCACCAACTTGGGAATGCTCATCCAGTCGGACTTGGGCTCGTCACCCATGCAATCGTTGACCTGAGAATGCTCATCCAGTCGGACACATAAGTCGATAGTCGGTGCTCTGGGAGCTAGCGAAACAATACCCCAATAATCTTAAGGGCACGTGTTATAACATCCAGAATTAACCACCCATCATCGCCAATATCCTATGGATGCATGATTAGCCAAACCATTATTATTCCAATTACAATCAATCAATTTAAGTAACACAATGGTCACTAGTGGGGCTCCTCACCCAGCGTAGGCTGAAAACTCGGGCATAGTGTCCCATGACCACCATCCCTGCATGAGGTTTTCTCCATCTTAGGATGCTTAATGGACGTCCGTCGACCGGTGGCTAATTAAATTCGATAATAAGGGATCACCATCGCATGGTATAGGCCATTAAAGCCACGTCGGTAAATCTCAAAACATATGACAAATGTCAAATCCCAGTGGTAAAAAGGGTACACAGAACATCAAATCAATCGGCAAAAAGGGTCAAGCAATGCAAAATCAGTGTGGTTAAAAGAGATCATTTCTAAGTCACTCAAGCCATATGCCCTATGGATGGTAAATCCCACATTAATGTTTCATATCCCACGTAACCTCTAAATCGAGGGTCCACTTCTCACCACAACCCATCTTGTTACATCCTAAGTATGGGTTCACGTACATAAGAGGGAGTTACCCACTAGTAAGTGTAGTGAATAAAGATTCATAAACGACTCACAATAATTCATGAGAAAGCATATAGTTATGGCATGACAGGCATAAGTCAAGCATAATAATCACAATAGGTCATGATGCGAACTATCGATTAAAATGAGAGTTATCATGTAAGTAACTTTTGCATGCAATCATGGTTCATAACTATATGTCAACCATAAATCAGGTATAAATCATGTCTTAAAAATTCATACTAGTGTGAGAGGCCGCAAGCTATGAGATAACAATTTTGATTCTTAATAAAGACTATAACTTAAACTAATTTGGAAAATGAAAGCTTAAGGGGAGAAATCATCACCTTAAGAGTTGAATCGTCTACTGGTATTGTTATGAAGTGTGCACGCCCTTATGATCGAACTCTTCAGCCCACATGACTAGTCGATTGTTGACAAGGTCCCAACTTTTCAAGTTGGGGGTTCCTTAAATGAACCTTAGGTGTGAGAATTTCTTGCATCCATCGATTCATTGTTGACTTGAACTCGAATCAAGATGGGTCTTAGGAGGTGATTTGGAGAACTCAAGTCCCCTACATTAGACCCTAACAATTCACATTAGATAGCTTGAAGGACAAATTAGAATAAAAACCCTATTATTAACTTACAAATCTAATTGGATTGACAGAACATAGATTTAACTAATGGGTGGTTTAAAGATTTACCCATCTAGTTTGACTTGGCAGGTAGGCGTGGATCAGCACAACCAACATGTAGCTTCTCATATCCGTTGACCACTCCAGTAAGGTTGTTGGACTAGAAACACTACAAGAAAGCGGGTTTTAAGTGATGAAATACTTTTTCGCTGCTAAAAGTCACTTTTAACGATGAAATAATTTTTTGTCACTAAAAGTTTACTTTTAGCAACAAAAATTTTCGTAGCTAAAAATCTTGGATGAGACTTTTAGCGACGAAACTTTTCATAGCTAAAAATCATGGAAGAGACTTTTAGTGACGAACGTATTCGTCGCCAAAAGCTTCAAACAATTTTCAAATAAATCGAATGGATTACTTTTAGCTAAAAAAAATTTCGTAGCAAAAAATCATGAAAGAGACTTTTAACGATGAAAAGTTTTGTCGCTACATCATGGATGAGACTTTTAGCGACGAAAAGTTATGTCGCCAAAAGTTGCAAACGATTACTTTTAGCTACGAAAATTTTCGTAGCTAAAAATAGTGGTTGAGACTTTTAGTGACGAAATTTGTCGTCGCTAAAGGTTAAATGGAATACTTTTAGCTACGAAAAGTTTCGTAGCTAAAAATCATGGATGGGATTTGTACCGACAAAAATTTTCGTCGCCAAAGGTTCCAAACAGTTTTTCAAAATATTCGAATGGATTACTTTTAGCTAAAAATCATTGAAGAGACTTTTAGAGATGAAACTTTTCGTTGCCAAAAGCTACAAACAGTTATTTCAAAAAATTCGAATGGATTACTTTTAGCTACGAAAATATTCGTAGCTAAAAATCGTGGTTGAGACTTGTAGCAACGAAAATGTTTATCGCTAAAGGCTACAAACAATTTTTAAAAAAATTGGAATGGATTACTTTTAGCAACGAAAATTTTTGTAGTTAAAAATCATGGATGAGATTTGTAGCGACGAAAATTTTCATCACCAAAGGATGCAAACAGTTTCTCAAAATATTCGAATGGATTATTTTTAGCTATGAAAATTTTTGTAGCTAAAAATCTTGGTAGATTGCCTTTAGCTACGAAAATATTCGTAGATAAAAATCTTCGAAGAGACTTTTAGCGATGAAAATATTTGTTGCCAAAAGTTGCCAACAATTTGAATGGACTTACTTTTAGCTACGAAAATTTTCGTAGCTAAAAATCATGGATGAAATTTTTAGCAACGAAAATGTTTGTCGCCAAAAAACGTTAATGAGCCTTTTACCTACGAAATATTTCATAGGTAAAAGTTTCTTTTTTAAAAAAAATATTCCATCTCAAATTTCCTGATATACACCTGTTAAAATATAATTCATCATATTCTCCCTGATATATACTTGTTATATAATATATTTCATCATATTCACATTCACATCCATGTAAACCCAAACTACGTAAATTCATCCCGACATAAACTACATTCATCCAAACATAAACTGCATCCAACCAAACACAAACAATCTTATGGAAAAAATAAATGAAAAGAGAGAGAACATATGAGAGGTGATCCAGACAAATGAAAAGAAAAATAACCTAAACCTATAACCTACACTTATAGCTTTAGGTTTAGGTTTTAGGTTTAGATTAAGGTTAGGTTATAGGTTATAAGTTTAGGTTATAGGTTATGGGTTATGGGTTATAGGTTAAGGTTATATGTTAAGGTTTAGGTTATAGGTTTTGGTTTAAGTTAAGGTTATAGGTTTAGGTTAAGGTTTAGGTTTAGATTTAGATTTAGGTTATAGGTTATTGGTTATAGCTTTAGAGAATTGAGAATAGGTTAAGGTTTAAGCTTAAGAAATCAGGTTCTGGTTCGGGTTTGGTATCGGGTTTAGGTTTCGGTTTTCAAGTTTAGGTTTAGGTTTAGGTTAGGGAGTTGAGATTAGGATTAGTGTAGGTTTAGGTTTAGGGATTTGAGATTACATTTAGGTTTTAGGTTTAGGTTATAGGTTAAGGTTTAAGGAATTGAGAATAGGTTAAGGTTTAGGTTTAGGAAATTGGGTTTGGGTTTGGGCTTAGGTTTGGGGTTTCAAGTTTAGGTTTAGGTTAAGGAGTTGAGATTAGGATTAGGTGTAGGTGTAGGTTTAGGGATTTGAGAATACATTTAGGTTTTAGGTTTAGGTTATAGGTTTAGGTTTAGGTTATAAGTGTCGGTTATAGGTTTAGGTTTAAGTTAGGTTATAGGTTATAGCTTTAGGGAATTAAGAATAAGTTAAGGTCTAGGTTTAGGAAATCGGGCTCAGGTTCGGGATCGGGTTTAGGTTTGGGTTTTCAAGTTTAAGTTTAGGTTTAGCTTAAGGAGCTAAGATTAGGATTAGGTGTAGGTTTAGGTTTGGAGATTTAAGAATACATTTAGGTTTTAGGTTTAGGTTTAGGTTTAGGTTTTAGGTTTAGGTTAAGGTTATAAGTTTAGGTTATGTTTAGGTTATAGGTTATAGGTTATAGCTTTAGGGTTTTAGGTTTAGGTTAAGGTTATCAGTTTAGGTTATAGGTATAGGTTTAAGGAAAGGTTAGGTTTAGGTTATAGGTTTTGGGATTCGAGAATAGGTTTATTGGTTATAAGTATAGGTTTAGGTTGGGTTAAGGTTAAGGTTTAGGGATTTGAGTTTAGGCTAAGGTTTAGGTTTAGGTTAAGATTGTAAGTTTAGGTTAAGGTTATAAGTAGAGGTTATAGGTTAAGGTTAAGGTCTAGGTTTTGCTTATAAGTTTAGGTTTAGGTTAAGGTTATAAGTATAGGTTTAGGTTATATGTTAAGGTTTAGGTTTAGGTTATATGTATAGGTTTAGGTTGTAGGTTATAAGTATAGGTTATAGGTTAAGGTTAAGGTCTAGTTTAAGGTTATAAGTTTAGGTTATAGGTTAAGGTTTTGAGATTTGAGAATAGGTTTAGGTTAAGGTTATAAGTATGGGTTATAGGTTAAGGTTTAGGTTTAGGAAATCGAGTTCGGGTTCAGGATTGGGTTTAGGTTTGGGTTTAGGTTTTAAGTTATAGGTTATAGGTTTAGGTTTAGGTTTATGTTATGAGTTTAGGTTTTGGGATTTGAGAATATATTTAGGTTAAGGTTATAAGTTTAGGTTAAGGATATAAGTATAGGTTATAGGTATAGGTTTAGGTTATAGGTTACAAGTAAAGGTTATAGGTTAAGGTTAAGGTCAAGGTCTAGGCTCAGGTTATACATATAGGTTTTGAGATTTGAGAATAGGTTTAGGTTAAGGTTATAAGTCTAGGTTTAGGTTATAGGTTAAGGTTTAGGTTTAGGTCTATGTTATAAGAATAGGTCTAGGTTTAGATTTATATTATAATTAAGTATAGGTTGTAAGTTTAGGTTAAGGTTGTAAGTAAAGGTTATAGGTTAAGGTTAAGGTTTAGGGTTAGGTTATAGGTTATAGCTTTAGGGAATTGAGAATGGGTTTAGATTATAGGTTTGGGGTTATAGGTTTAGGTTAAGGGTGTGGTACCTGCAAATACATACATAAACACGGCCTGTACGAATGGACAGGCCCCTCTAATGCTGTCTATAGGAAATTGACAACTTCATCATGGTCATAATAGCGGTTCCCACCTTCCAGGGACCCCCACTCAACTGGATAGCTCTGATGCACATTCGGCTCTGCTCCATTAATTTCAAGCAAATACATAAACACGGATTATCTAAATGGCCAGAGGCCCCTCTAATGTTGTCCATAGGAAATGGACAGCTTCATCATGGTCATAACAACGGTTCCCACCTTCCAGGGACCCCCGCTCATCTGGATAGCTCCGACGCGCCTCTTGATCTACTCCATTAATTTCATGCAAATACATAAACATGGCCTCTCAAAATGGCCAGGCCCTCCAATGTTGTCCATAGAAAATGGATAGCTTCATCATGGTCATAATAACAGTTTTCCCCTTCCAGGGACCCCCGCTCATCCGGATAGCTCCAACGCAAATCTGGGTCTACTCCATTAATTTTGAGCAAATACATAAACTTAGAGTGTTAAAAATTTTCAAGTAAATTATACGAGGTTTACAGTAATCTTAGAGTGCATAAAATTTCCAAGTATGTGCATTTCGGTCCGAGTTATTTCTATAATCACGATAGCCTTAAGAGGGTTGATATGAGGGATGGGTTGATTGCAAAAGGGCTTATTAAAACTATATTGGTTTATCTTGCCGGACATAATGATTTCAGGACCAACAAGATAACCCAATATAGTTTTAATCAGCCCTTTCGCAATCAACTCATCCCTCGTATTAACCCTCCGAAGGCTATCGTGATTAGAGATGAAACTCGGACTAAAATGCATAGACTTGGAAATTTTCTGCACTTCAAGATTACTATAACCCTCGTATAATGTTTATTTAACGATGTATATAATACAATGTATATAATGAATGAGAAAATAGACAAGATGTGGATTATAGTACATTCTCACTGACCCGGATTTGCTTAATGCGGCGAACCTCATCAGGTCTATGTTGCGGACTCTCAGCCTGTAGAAATTAATAAAAACTAAGATGAGGCAGGGGAAATAAACTTATGCATTGTAACATAAGACTTTTATCCTATGAAAGACAATGCATCATAAGATATTCATTCTTCAAAAGCAATTGATATGACCGTCTTTTTCTAATCCAAGCTATGCTTTTCACAATAAGCCTTGTGCTGAAAAAACTTGCCTCCACCAGTCTTCACATCCATGTGCAGGCCAACACGTTTAGCACAAGTACAATGAAATGCAATTTGACAGTCATCATGATTACACTGCAAGACAGTTGAAGGTAGGGTGAAGTAAAGAAAACAACATAAAGTCTACCTCTCATTTTTGGAGTCAAACCTACAAAATTTTAAAGAAGAAAACAAATGATTAAGCAAGCCAAACCTTTATCCAGACACCGTGTTTTTAAACTGGTTTTGATTCTTTTGCAGCATTTTGTAGTGTTTTGTGTTGATTTAGCAAATGGGTTTGGGGTTCTTGTGGTGTTTCATGTTGATTCTGCGAATGGAAATTTTTTTATATTTTTAAAAATAAATTTATTTTATGATTTTATAAATGGGCTGATTTTATAAATGTGTCCATGATATCATTCTCTGTCCATTGGTTTTCACTGCCTAAGGTTTGGTTTGGGCTGATTTTTCGTCCCAAGGGCTAATGTCAATAAATGTACCTAGTGGATGGGTAGATATATGATGTATGCATCGAAGTCATTCTTGATTTAAAACCGATCAATATCATCTTACTTCTCTCTTTTTTTTCTTTTTTCTTTTTCTTTTTTGTAGTATTGCTTCATGCTTCAAGCAGCTCTAAAAAAGCACAATGTAAGTATCAATAGTTTATTCGACACTGCATCCTTCCTTAGGCTGCAACACGGTTTGTATGTGCATGCTGGTACCTTAATCCTTTGTACTAATTTAATGCATGTGTTCATCTATGTTGCATGCATTTGGGTGTTTGCATGGATTTTATTTCTTAATGATTTCGTTGAGCCTCCATACTGATCTTTTTTTTTGTACTAAATGAGGGAATAAAATTCATGTAGTTGACTCCAATTAGTTAGGTTAAGGAGGCGGCGGCGGCGGCGGCGGCGGCGGTAGCGAATGTGACTGATCACACGTTGGAGATCCACTTCTACTGGGCTGGATGTGGACTGCGGCAAGTTTGGTGGTTGGATGTGGACTGTTGCTCCAAGTTATCAAATGGTTGTGTTAGTACAATCATGGCTTTTTGAATATGACTTGATCATTATTCTTGTAGTGTGGAAATGTCTCATGTTTTTTTTGTTTTGAATCTTCTGTCTCTTACAGGATCGAGGTAGTTATTGAAAGATGGTGCAAAAATATATAGGTTCATATGTTACTTCAATGGTGACGCTTATCTTTATGATTTTTTGTATATTTGTTTATGATGCTAAGTTTATATGTATTTATGCGTGAATGAATGTGATGCGGATAAGATTGTTTGTGTTTGGATGAATGTAGTTTATGTTTGGATGGATTTACTAGTTTGGGTTTAGATGGATGTGAATGTGAATATGATAAAATATATAATATAACAGGTGTATATTAGGATGAATATGATGAAATATATTGTTAACAAGTGTATATCAGGAATTTTGTGCGGAATTTTGAGCTGGAATATTTATTTTTTTTTAAAAAGAGGCTTTTAGCGATGGAAATTTTCGTAGCTAAAAGTTTTGTAAATGTATTTTAGCGACGAAAATTTTCGTAGCTAAAAGGTATGTAATTAATTTTAGCAGCGAAAATTTTCGCTGCTAAAAGTCTTGTACAGTTTTTTTAGCGACGAAAATTTTCATCGCTAAAAGTGGAACGATTTTTTGGTAGCGAAAATTTTCGCTGCTAAAAGTCTTGTACAACTTTTTTAGCGACGAAAATTTTCGTTGCTAAAAGTGGAATGAATTATTTTAGCAGTTTTGCTGCTAAAAGTCTTATTCAGTTTTTTTAGTGACGAAAATTTTTGTCGCTAAAAGTGGAACGAATTTTTTAGCACCGAATATTTCCGCTGCTAAAAGTCTTGTACAGTTTTTTTAGTGACGAAAATAATTTTTTTAGCCGTGAAAATTTTCACTGCTAAAAGTCTAGTATAGTTTTTTTAGCGACGAAACTTTTCGTTACTAATAGTGGAACAATTTTTTTAGCAGCTAAATGTCTTGTATAGTTTTTTTAGCGATGAAACTTTTCGTTGCTAAAAGTGGAACGATCTTTTACAGTTTTTTTAGCAATGAAAATTTTCGTCGCTAAAAAGCTTACATTTAGCGACGTTATGAATTTTTCACTGATAAAATCCTTCTGCTTCGGTCTTTTAGCGACAAAAATTTTCATCTCTAAAAGTAGGATTTTTTGTAGTGAAATGACCCACAGCTCGACCACCGATTCAGTCGAGTTTTGGTCGAGTAAACTTGACCGCCCTCTCTTTTCTCTTTATCTTCCTTCTCCTACTTCCGTTCTTTCTTTCTTTCTTTCTTTCCTTTTATTATTATTATTATTATTATTATTATTATTATTATTGGTGGGTTCAATCAGCTTGCCTTGATTCGACCAAGACCAAGCAACTCCAAACGACTCAGCAACTCATCCCGAGTCCACGAGCCAACTCGGTAGCAACCCTTGACTTGCTAAACAGTTAGCCAAGGTCTATACCGGTATCTCAACCCAACAAAAACTCCACAGCAACCCTCTTCCATGGTTCTTCCACCCCTAGACTTCCCATGCCAGCACAAAATCAACACAACTCACTGAGTCTATGGAACAACGACTCAGTGATTGTACAATCATAACTTAGTCTCGAACCGGCTGCACGACTCGTCAGATCCTCAAGACTAACAACAGTGTCCACGCATGCAGTTGGGATTGAGTTTTTATCCAAACCAACAATAGACCATGCATCGGCAGTGAAGGCCCAACTCAACTCGTAGGAATTTCAATCAACTCAGCGAGTTGATGCACCTTGAACTCGGCAAGCCCAACCCTTCAAATCTGCATGAGCTGAACAGCCTCATTCTTTGATCTATCTTCTCTTCCTTTTCTCCTTTTTAGGGTGGCTGGAGTGAGTCTAGACTCAGCCTCGATGCATCAGACCCAACTCGCAACCCAACGAGTCGAGTCGAAGTGGTGCAACGGCAAACGTCCTCTCCTTTTCTTCCTTGTTTCTCCTCCTCTCTTCCTTCTCATTTTCTTTCTCTCATTCACTCTCCTTTCTTCTTCTTCTTCAACTCTTTTTTTTTATTTTGCACAGTCTAGCAACTGCTTGACCAGACCAGAAACTGACCCGACCCAATCTCTATTGGTTCGGCTCGACCTTGAGCTTGAGCTCGACAACAGCAGGTAATATGGCGTTGCACCATCTCCTTTTCTTTTCCTCCTTTTTCTTTCTTCTGAAACTTTCGTCGAGCTCTAAAATTGGTCCTGACCCATCCAGCTCAGACCGAACTCGGTCGGAACTCGATGCAAAGTAGCTTGCTCTATCGAGGAAGAAAGCCTCGGGCGATTATGGCAGGCTGCAAATGAAGAGGTTTTCTTCAGATCCGATCCTAATGGAGGCTCTGGATTGGTGGTAGGGAGCTTCTGGAATGTGGTTTTGAAGTGTGAAGGAGGTTCGTATGGTGGTTTTGAAGGGAGAAGAAAATGGCTAGGGGAGAGCTATTTTTCAGTTGCTGGTTTTCTACCCAAAACCCTAGCCTCTAAAATGGAATGGATGGCTAAGATAAT
Source organism: Magnolia kwangsiensis (assembly GCA_037074715.1). NCBI lineage: Eukaryota > Viridiplantae > Streptophyta > Magnoliopsida > Magnoliales > Magnoliaceae > Magnolia > Magnolia kwangsiensis. The sequence goes on from CM073572.1 coordinate 158,925,915, forward strand.
CCTCCAAGGGACAGTTGAGATGTAAGGGTACAAGGGCACGTGAATTGCTGCACTACCTATGCAACAATTTCTATTTTTAAAAATGTTGTGCTTCCAGGTTCGATTTGCGCCGGTTCTTGTGTGCATGTGAGACCACCTAGGGTTTGTTTAGGATCATCGTTTGGCCATGATAGACGTTTCTGATCTGCGAAGTGGTTGACGATGGTGGGCCATAACATGATCAAATGAACGCTGTTAGTTTCGTTTGCTGGCAACTTGAAAGAGAGAGAGGATCTCTCTTTTTTGAGAAATCTCGGTCAGCAAGTGCTTGACCAAGATGCGCCGCCCAGTGCACAGCGAGTGCATGTAAACTGTGCACATGCACTGCCCTAACGTTGGGTCCATAGTGATGTTTTATTGGATCCACACCATTCATTCCACTTGGTGGGCCCTATAAGAGACTTTAGCTAAAGATCAGGTGGGCCATATGAATTCATTTACGTCCTTTAAGTGACGACTACGTTGATTCAACGGTTGGATCAACTTCAACTCGAGCATCAACGGTCAAAAGGTCCTAGTGGATCATTTTTATGACCCTTATAACATAAAACTAACCATATACTAATATCAATATTAATTTTTTATTACTATTACTATTCTTTATGATTATTATTATTATTATTATTATTTTCATCATCATCATTATTATTTTCTAAGTTGTTTATCATGGCTGGCATCTTGATCAACGCCATTTATTGATTGTAGGACTTGATAAGAAAGGTTAGATTATTTTAAATTTGTAAGTGAGCCATATTTTCTAAATACATAGGTTATTTTATGATCTATGAAGATCTTATAGTGAGATCATTACAAAATATTATCAGGGATGATTCCTAGGGTTCTCGGTCTAGTTTAGGTGAAATTCATTAGAATGTTTAGTAATCAAGTGGCCTAATCTAAATGATTAAGTGATATACATCTGTGGGAGTTTTTAAAGTTAGACAAACGATGGATCAGTTGATCAAGACCTTAGGATGTAGGATGGATGGTTTAATTGGCTTACTCTATGAACGAAGACAGTTCCTAACGTGTGGATTCGTTGGCTTATGTTCTGAAGATATGATTGACTACTTTAAAAATCAATTGGATGGATGACATGTTATGTGGTTGAATGTTGTACAAGACGGTTGAGATGAATAGATCGAGAGTTACCTGGTGTTGATGTGTAAGGATAACTAAGTGTGTTTCCACACTTGTGTAAACAGATTTAGAACCCCCCCCCCCCCCCCCCCCGCCCCCTCCCCGTGTATTGAAAAGTAGGGGGTGTTAATGTGTAAGGAATCATTTCTAAGTAGTTAACCTATAAATTTGGTTCTCTATAGGTTAACACTCGGGTTTGTAGAAGATCATTTCCAAGTAGTTGGTACTCTGATAACAATTGTAACGCCCCCTGTTTTCAGGACCCGAGTATATAACTCGTTTCCTAAAAACCCGAGTGTTAACCTATAGAGAACCAAATTTCATACTTTTTTTTTTTCTTACAGAGTTAGCAATTAGCGTAGAATGGACAAATCAACATAAAGAAAAATTTGCATTTATATTTAGAATGAACGAGATGCTGCCCATAATGACTTATACAAACTAATGTCTCTGGAATAATCAATACAAGAATTGCATAAATTACATAAGAGAATAATAGAATGCATATAATTTGAGCCACAAGATTGCATAGCTTCTCTTGGCAATATGACCATATGTCCCTGGGACTTGTACCCTGCTCCTCATCAAGTTTGAATCCGAATGTCACTTAAGCCACCTGTGCTACCTGTACAGTTATATATTTGATGGATGAGTGGCCAACTCAGTGTGAATTCCCCTCAAGATTACACACCACTGCCTTAGTTAAGCATAGTTAAAAAAATAATAAGGAAACCAAAATAATTAATGATGCGGTGTTTTTAAATGCATGGATGCGTGAATGCACATCGACCTTGGGATGCATATCCACTTGAACTTGGGCTTGTTACCCATGCAATCATCGACTTGGGAATGCTCATTCAGTCGACCTTCTGCTCATCACCCATGCAATCATTGACCTGGGAATGCTCATCCAGTCAGACAAATAGGTCGATAGTCGGTGGTCTGGGAACTAGCCAAATGATACCACAATAATTCTAAGGGCACATGCTACAGCATCCACAATTATCCACCCTTCATCACTAATATGCAATGGATGCATAATTAGTCAAACCATTATTATTCCAATTATAATCAGCCAATTTAAGTAACTCAATGATCACCAAAGGGGGCTCGTCACCCAGCGTAGGTTGATAGCTTGGGTATAGTGTCCCATGCCCACCATCCCCGACTCATAAGGTTTTCCCCATCTTAGGATGCTTGATGGACGCTCGTCGACCAATGGCCAATCAAATTCGATAAGTAGGGATCACCATCGTAAGGTATTGGCCATTGAAGTCACGTCGACAAATCTCAAAACGTAGGACAAATGTCAAATCGCAGCATCAAAAGTGGTACACAGAACATCAAATTAATCGGTAAAAAGGTTCAAGTAAGGCTACATCAGTGCGGCTAAAAGAGATCATTTCTAAGCCACTTAAGCCGTATGCCCAATGGATGGTAAATCCCATATTAATGTTCCATATCCCATGTAACTTCTAAATCCCACATTAATGTTCCATTTCTCATCACAACTCATCATGTTACATCCTAAGTATGGGTTCACATACACAAGAGGGAGTTGCCCACTAGTAAGTATAGTGAATAAAGATTCATAAGCGACTCACAACAATTCATGAGAAAACATATAGTTATGGCATGGTAGGCATAAGTCAAGCATAATAATCACAATAGTTCATGATGCGAACTATCGATTAAAATGAGACTTATTATATAAGTAACTATCGCATGCAATCATGGTTCACAACTATCAACCATAAATCAGGTACAAATCATGTCGTAAAACATCATACTAGTGTAAGAGGCCGCACGCTATGAGATAATAATTTTAATTCTTAATAAAGACTATAACTTAAACTAATTTGGAAATGGAAAGCTTAAGGGAGTTGAATCATCTACTGGTGTTTCTATGAAGTGTACGCACCCTTAGGATCGAACTCTTCAGCCCACATGATTGGTCGATTGTTGACAAGGTCCCAACTTTTAAAGTTGGGGGCTCCTTAATTCAAATGAACCCTAGGTGTGGGAATTTCTTGCATCCATCGATTCATTCTTCACTTGAACACGAATCAAGATGGGTCTTGGGAGGTTATTTGGAGAACGGTCCCCTACATTAGATAGCTTGAAGGACAAATTAGAATAAACACCCTATTATTAACTTACAAATCTAGTAGCAACATAGGTGGGTTGGATCAAGGGAACTTAGATTTAACTAATGAGAGGTTTAAAGATTTACCAATCTAGTTTGACTTGGTGGGTAGGCGTGGTGCGACACAACCAACACGTCGCTTCTCTTCTCCCTTGACCTATCCATCAAGGTTGTTGGACCAGAAATGACCCACAGCTTGACTGCCGATTCAGTCGAGTTACAACCGAGTAAACTTGACCCCCCTCTCCTTTCTCTCTATCTTCCTTCTCCTACTTTTGTTCTCTCTTTCCTTCTTTTTTTTTCATTACTGGAGGGTCCAACCAGCTTTCCCATATTCGACCAGGCCCAATCAACTCCAAACGAGTCAGCGACTAGTCCCAAATCCATGAGCCAACTCCGCAGCAACCCTTAACTTGTTAAATAGTTAGTCAAGGTCTATACCGGTATCTCAACCCAACAAAAACTCCACAGCAACCCTCTTCCATGTTTCTTCTACCCCTGGACTTCCCATGCCAGCATAAAATCAACACAACTCACTGAGTCTACGGAACAACGACTCAGCGATTGTACAATCACAACTCTGTCCTGAACTAGCTGCACGACTCGTCAGATCCTCAAGACTAACAACAGTGTTCATGCATGCAGTTAGGATTGAGTTTTTATCGAACCCAACAACAGACCATGAATCTACAGTGAATGCCCAACTCAACTCGTTGGAATTTCAATCAACTCAGCGAATTTATGCACCTTGAACTCGACAAGCCTGACACTGCAAATCTGCATGAGCTGAACAACCTCATTCTACGATCTATCTTCTCCTCCTTTTCTCCTTTCTAGGGTGGCTAGAGCGAGTCTGGACTTTCCCTCGATGCATCAGACCCAACTTGCAAACCAGCGAGTCGAGTTGAAGTGGTACAATGACAAACGTCCTCTCCTTTTCTTCCCGATTTCTCCTCCTCTCTTCCTTCTCATTTTCTTTCTCTCATTCACTCTCCTTTCTTCTTCTTCTTCTACTTTTTTTTATTATTATTATTTTGCACTGTCCAGCAACTGCTGGACCAGACTTGGAACTGACCCGACCCAGCCTCTATTGGTTCGGCTTGAGCTCGAGCTCGACAACAACAGGTAGTGCGACGCTGCACCATCTCCTTTTCCTTTCTTCTCAAACAATTGCTGAGCTCTGAAATTGGTCCTGACCCATCTGACTCAGACCAAACTCGGTTGAAACTCGATGCAGAGCAACTTGCTCCATTGAGGAAGAAAACCACGGGCGATCATGACAGGCTGCAAATGAAGGGGTTTTCTTAAGATCCGATCCCAGTGGAGGCTCTGGATTGGTGGTAAGGAGCTTCTGGAATGTGGTTTTGAAGTGTGAAGGAGGTTTGTATGGTGGTTTTGAAGGGAGAAGAAAACAGCTAGGGGAGAGTTATTTTTCGGTTGCTGTTTTTCTACCCAAAACCCTAGACAGCTAAGATAACCCTCCAAGGGATGGTTAAGATGTAAGGATGCAAGGGCACGCGGATTGCTCAGCTGGCTGTGCAACAGTTCCCATTTTTGGAAACGTTGTGCATTTAGGTTCGATTTGCGCCGGTTCTCGTGTGCATGTAGGTGCACTCCAGCAGGTGAGACCACCTATAGTTTGTTCAGGATCATCATCTGGCCATGATGGATGGTTCTGATCTATGAAGCGGTCGATGATGGTGGGCCATAACACGATAAAATGAACGTTGTTGGTTTCGTTTACAGGCAAAGTGAAAGAGAGAGAGAGGATTTTTCTTTTTTGAGAAATCTCGGTCAGCGGCTGCTTGACCGAGATGCTCCACCTAGTGCACAGTGAGTGCATGTGAACTGTGCACATGCACTGCCTTAAAGTGGGATCCATAGTGATGTTTTAGTGGATCCACACCATTCTTTCCACTTAATAGGCCCTATAAGAGGCTTTGGCCAAAGATCAGGTGGGCCCAAAGCTCAGGTGGGCCATACGAATTCATTTACATCCTTTAAGTGACGACTACGTTGATTCAACGGTCAGATCAACTTCAACCTGAGTATTAATGGTTAAAAGGTCCTAGTGGATCATTTGTAGGACCCTTATAACATAATACTAACCATATACTTATATTAATATTAATTTTTATTACTATTATTATTGTTTATTATTATTAACATTATTATTTTCTAAGTTGTTTATCGTGGTTGGCATCTTGATCAATGTCGTTTATTTAATGTAGGGCTCGATAAGAAAGGTTAGATTATTTTAAATTTAGAAGTGAGCCACACTTTCTAAATACATAGGTAAGTTTACGATCTATGAAGATCTAACGGTGAGATCATTAAAAAACATGATTAGGGATGATTCCTAGGGTTCTTGGCCTAGTTTAGGTGAAAGTTATTAGTAGTTTACTAATCAAGTGGCCTAATCAAAATGATTAAGTGATGTACATCTGTGGGAGTTTTTAAAGTTAGATGAACGATGGATCTATTGATCCAGACCTTAGGACGTAGGATGGATGGTTTGATTGGCTTACTTTGTGAACAAAGACATCTCCTAATGTGTGAATTTGTTGGCTCATGTTTTGAAGATATGATGGACTAATTTAAAAATCAATCGGATAGATGGCTTGTTTTACGGATGAATGTTGTACAAGACGGCTGAGATGAATAGATCGAGAGTTATTGGGTGTTGATGTGTAAGGATGACTACATGTGTAAACAGATTTAGACCCCCCCCCCCCGGTAACACCTGCGTACTGAAAAGTATGAGGTGTTACAGAACCACCTGAGTTGGACTCATCCATTGGCTATTGGATATAGGATATATAATACCCATATACAATAGCTTGAGAACCTCGGCCTTAACCACTTCATTCATGATTAGATTTAATCTACGTTGTGGTTGTCAGGAGGTCTTCATATTATCCTCAATATAAATTTGATGAGTACAACTCAAAAGGTTAATTCCCCTGAGGTCCACAATCGACCATCTAAGGGCTCCCTTGTGATCAATGAGAGTAGAGATGAGCATACTCTCCTGTTCTTACTCAAGGTGGGAAGAAATCACCACCGGGTATGTCTCATCTTAACTTAAATAGACATATTTCAAATTAGAGGGCAAAGGTTCTAGGTCAAGTTTGTGCCTTGAGGTTAGACGGTAGAGACACTACATCAGTGTGGGGCAATTCTTCGAATTGTGGCCTCCACCGATTAACTTCAAGTACTGGCACAGTATCCATCATGGTCCCCATCTCCCTAATCATGTCATCATCAAAATCATGGGAGTGGGCCAAGCACGTCTCTAGAGGGTCAGAGGATAAGGTCAGAAGTGTTCTATCTTCCACGACAGAATCAATCAAGTTAACATCGTGGGCATCATCATCATCCTCTAGCTGTTTGGCCGTATTGAAAAAGATATTCAACTCCAATGTCATATTTTCAAAAGGCAAACTCATGACTCCATTCATGTAATTAATGATTGCATTTGATGTGACAAGGAATAGGTGACCAAGAATGACATGAATTTGAGTGCTCATGTCCACGATGGATTGAGTATCTAGGATGATAAAATCTACTAGGTAGTAGAATCTATCAACATGGACCAACACATCCTCAATTATCCCTCTCGGTACATGAACTAAGCGATCAACAAGTTGTAAAGTGGTTCGGGTGGGTTTTAATTCACCCAAAGCTAGTTGTTCATAGACTAAGTAATGAATCAAATTTACACTCACTCCTAAGTTAAGAAGTGCGTGCTCAATTCAGTAGTTCCCAATTACACAAGCGACGGTTAGGCTATCGGGATCTTTGTATTTCATTAGCACATCTTACTTTAGGATGACACTCACTTTTTCAGTTAAAAAGATTTTCTTTTGAATATTCTGCCATCTTTTGGTCGTACATTAGTCTTTTAGAAATTTAGCATATGTAGGTATTTATTTTATGGCATCAAGTAGAGGAATATTGATCTTCACTTGTTTCAACACCTCTACAATGTCCTGAGAGTTAGAAAGAGTTTTTGGTGCAATCAACCATTAGGAAATGGAACAATTGACTTGCCTTAAAATTCTTATTCTAACTCTTGTAGGGGATGGCTATATTTATCATTGTTGTCCACTTCCAGGTCCTTAGGCTTTTTAGTCCTAATTGGAATGGTTTTGTAAATGGTCTTCCTACTCCTAAGAGTGGTGATAGATTTAACTTGCTCCATCTGATTTAAAGAGCTCGGATTGCTAAGTTCATATTGCGGCTTTGGATTGGGAAGAGGTTGAGTTGGAAGGCTCCCTTTATTCCCAATTGCACTTTAAGTCTCAAGTCCTTGTATGGCCTTTGTCATGTCTTGAAAGACTTGTAGCATACCCTAATTGAAAAGCTCTTGATTTTGAAGATGCTTTAAAACTAGATCCTCCTGAGGTTTCCCTTGATGAGGAATTTGATTAGGGAATCCTTGAGGTGTAACAATTTGTCTGTTTCTCCAAATGAAGTTTGGATGATTTCTCCAGCTGGGATTGTACGTACTAGAGGTGGGCCCACTAAAAGGTCCTTGGTAGTTACTTACAACATTAGATTGCTCATTTAGTACCTCTTGAAAAGTAGTTTTTGTTGGGTAATTTTCAGTTGTGTGAATGTTGCAAGTACAAATATCACGAACAATTTCCTTGCCCTTATCCTACTTTAATTCCATGACCTTGAGTTTTCTGCTGTGATTAGCCACTTTAAAATTGATATTATCATCCTCTTTCAGGAGATACATTACTCCCCTCTCCTTGGATTGAGTCGGCCTAGACGTTGTGCTTGATTTTGGAGAGATGTCTCATGATTGTGTGTTTTCAGTAAGCTTGTCAAAATAATCCCACACATCATCCACACTTTTATTCATGAATTCCCCATTACACATTTTCTTGACCAATTGGCGCATGAAAGACGTCAGTCCATCGTAGAAGAAATTCATGATGCGGCACATTTTAAAACCATGTTGTGGGCATGAATTGACAAGATCCTTGAACCGTTCCCAACATTGGAAGAATGTTTCATCTTCCTTTTGGGCGAAGTTCATGATCAACTTTCTAAGGGTGTTCGTCTTATGGTATGGAAAATTTTTTTTGTGAACTCCCTTGTCATGTCATTTCATCTACCAATAGATCAAGGACGTAGTGAATACAACCATGTCTTAGCTTTCTCTTTCAAAGAAAAAGGAAATATTTTTAGCCTGACCGTGTCGTCAGACATGTTAGGAAAATATAGAGTGGATATGATTTCATCAAACTCTTTCAAGTGTAGATATAAATTTTCAGATTGAACCCATGAAATTTTGGAAGGAGTTGGATCACCCCTGGCTTAATATTCATGTGTCCCATATTTTTTTAAAAAATCATGCATGAGGGTATACTCATCCCCGCTGGTTGTAAATAATCACGTAAAGTACTAGGTAGGGGTGCTTGATGTACCTCATTCTCATCCTGGACTTCCTCAACCCGAGGTTGAGGTTATCTTCCTCATTGATTAACTGGTTGATTGGTAGCCATCAGTTCAATTAACTCTAAGGATCTCAAGTGGTGTCTAATCATGTGATGGATGGATAAACCCTCAACCAATCATCCTTCACTCAAAAGACGTTGAGTGTTGTCATGGACCCACTTGGGCTCAATCTGAATTTTGGAAGGAATTGGAAAGAACTTACCAATTTAGAAGTTACTAAATTAAGATCCTGCAAAAGAAAACAAAACAAGTCAGTTTCTGAAACTAAATTTCTGAAATTAGAAAGTTCTAAAAATAAAGCAATCCTAGAATTAGAAAGTAAATTAGTTTCTAAAAAAAGAAAAGGAAAGTTCCTAAACCTACAAGTAGAAAGCTAAGTTAGTTTCTAAAATAATTTAGAAAAACCCTAACCTAAAAATAGAAAGTAAAAAACCCTAATCTTAATCTAATTCTAAAACTAATTAATCTCAAAAAAACATAGCCGTTAATCCCCTGCAATAGGGCCAAAAACTTGTTCACAACCCCAAGTGCAGGGTTACAATGTAGTAATAATCTCGATGAGACTGAGGTCGAATCCACGAGGACTAATCTTGTGTGTCTCTTCTGAAAGTAATTAGAATCAAAACTAGGAAAAGATCTAACCTAAATCAGGAAAGTAGATAGTAATTGTGAGATGATGAGTTTAGAAACTTAAGAATTGAAAGGTAGGAAACTAGGGTTTCCAGGGATCCACTTGCAACTATTAGGATGTTTTCTTATTTGATTCAAGGAACTCAATTAGAATTGGAGTCCTTTCCTATCCAATTGGAAGATATTCAATAAGATCCGATTTGAACTTCCATTGACTTAATTCTCAATGGATGAAAGTTCGTGAGGATTGGAAGTGATTCCATCACCTAACCATGTCCATGAGACAATGGTAGACAGTAGAGTATATTGATCCAAAAACCACCATGGGAGAATTGTGAAGGATAGAAAAGATTCCATCACTCAGCCATGCCCAAGGGACTATGGAGAATAACAGGATTTCCTATTTTCACAAACTCCGAACAATTAAAAGAAGATACTTCAAGCTATCATAGATCCATTGTAATTTCAGTCACAACAAACCATTAAACACTAAAAGTATTCATTAAATATCAAACTAGAATCAAAGGAGTTCAACAATAACAAGAATTAAACAAGAAAACCATCCCAATCACGCTACAAGCTTCACCCCTTTTTCTTTGCTCCTCTAAACCCTAGATATCCTAAAACGTTCTGAGAAACCCCTTTTTTTAAGTAAAGTTTCAAAAAATCACAAAACTGGATTTAATTTATTCAGACTGCGTAACGCCTTCGTTGTCATCGAAGGGGTTTAAATCCGGATGTCGTGACTTTTCTTCTTTCGCACTGCGTAAGTCTTTGTGTCATCGAACCGTCTTTCGATGTCATCGAGCTAAGCTTAGATCCATCGAATGGGTCCAAAACAGTCGAACGAGTTTCTTCAATTTCTTCAATAAATTCGATGCCATCGAGCAGTCTTCGATGTCATCGAACACCTTCCTTCAAGTCAACGAACATGTCTTCGATGGATCGATAAAAACACCTAATATGTCCAGCAATCAACTCAATTTTCTCACATAAATTTGATGTCATTGACCATGTTTCGATGTCATTGACCATGTTTCGATGTTTTTGAACAGATCGTCGATATCATCGACCATGTTTCGATGTCATTGAACAGATCGTCGATGTCATCGAATGGTTCTCGATGACACAGTCTTTGTGATTTCTGCGCCTGTTCTTTCGACTTCCTTCTCCGCTTGGTTTTCTTGGATCTTGGAGTCTTGATATCTTCAATCTTGGTCTTCAAAGATCCATTCTTTACTTTGGTAACTTTTGAACATTAAATCCATGCTTTTAGCATTCTTTCTAATCTAAGCTCTTAAAATCACCTTGCAACACAAACACATGTAAAATATACCATTAAGTAATATTGTGTTTGTAAAACTAAGAAATAAATGGGGGATAATATGCAATATTTGACCCTCAATAGAGATCCATAAGTACATGAGCTAGGTCATCATCTTCCCTACCCTGAAATTGGTCCAAATAGATGATTTTGAAGTCTAACTCGATGTTAAAATCATCTGTGAACTTGGAACTCATGTGGCACTTCAAACAAACAAGGCACATTTATTAATACCGAAATTAAAATGTTCTTTATTTTTAGGAAATTTTGAGAAATTGAAATATTAGATGATTTTTTTACTTTTTTGGAATTTTGGGTTCCAAGGGACCCTAAGCAAGCAAGCATTGCAAACAGTGAATGATCTTAACATGGCTCAGGGTGTCAAATGTTGTTGAAATTGGCTTTTTTTTTAGAGAACGGTGCTCATAAATGGCTCATCAACTGAGTCGAAGGTTAGGATAGTAGTTATCAAATTGAGACCCCGCATTCCCTACCCTAAAGAGGTGGGGGTCAATGCATTGAATGGAGGATCATGGTATAGCCCGATGACCATGATTTCCCCTTGGTCGAGTTCAAGATCTGAGCTATACTCAGTCCCTCCTGAGTCACTTACCATACATTGGAGCTCTTCTTGCTTCACCATTAGGTATGCTATGGGATTTGCACATCGGACCAATTCAGGGATGGCCACTTCCCCTTCTTAGTCCAACGGATTGGACCGTCGTGGCCATGATTGGATGATGGATGTGGCGTAGGCATGACATGCCCCTAGTTGATTGTCGAAGTTAAGACAGGAAGGTTTTACAATTGATTGTTGAAGTTGAGACAAGCAGGGTGTGCCCCTGGTTGCTTGAAGCTGAGAATGGCAAGGTGTGTCCCTAGTTAGTTGAAGTTGAGACTGCCAAGGTGTGCCCCTGGTTGATTGAAGCTAAGACTGGAAAGTGTGCCTCTAGTTTATTGAAGCTAAGACTCACAGGGTGTGCCCCTAGTTGATTGAAGATGAGTCTCGCAAGGTTTGCCCCTGGTTGATTGAAGATGAGACTAACAAGGTGTGCCCCTAGTTGGTTGAAGCTAAGACTGGAAGGGTGCACCCCTGTTTACTTTAAGCTAAGGCCGGCAAGGTGTGCCCCTAGTTGGTTCAAGCTGAGACTGCCAGGGTTTGCTCCTGGTTTATTAAATCTGAGACTAGCAGGGTGTGACCATGGTTGATTGAAGTTGAGATTGGCAGGGTGCGCCCCTAGTTTATTGAAGATAAGCTATCAAGGTGTGCCCCTGGTTGTTTAAAGAAGAGAATGGCAGGGTGTACCCATGGATGGTTAAAGCTGAGATTGGAAAGGTGTGCCCCTTCTTGCTTGAAGATTAGACTAGCAGGGTGTGCCCCTGGTTGGTTGAAGCTGAGACTGGCAGGGTATGCTCCTGGTTAGTTGAAGCTGAGACTGGTAAGGTATGCCCCTGGTTGATTGAAGCTGATACTAGTAGGGCATGCCCCTTGTTGATTAAAGCTGAATCTAGCAGGGTGTACCCCTAGTTGCTTGAAGCTGAGGCTGGCAAAGTATGCCCTTGGTTGGTTGAAGATGAGATTGTGATGACAGGTATTAAGGCATCTTGAAATCCTTCGAAATGTTGCACTTAATCCCACTCTTGATCCGAGGTTTCTTTATTTTCTAGCACATGTGGTTCCTTCCCTAATGGCCCAAGGATTGTTTCCCACTGGATAAGGGGCCATAGAGTATCACTATGGCATGGAGGGGTACCTTCAGGCAGCGTGGCTGGTATCTCCTCGTTATAGGGAGTCCCAGGTTTGACGAAATTGATAGGCATGCATTAGAACTCCTTTTTTCCTCCCATTTTTTCTTGGGATCAGGCTTGTATAGTGTTGAGGGTCAAATAGCGCATTTGGACCCTATTTATTTCTTGGTTTTACAAACATAATATGGCTTAATGGTATATTATACATGTGTTTGTGTTGCAAGGTGAATTTAGGGGCTTGGATTGATAAGAATGCTAAAAGCATGGATTTAGTGCTCAAAAGTCACCAAAGCAAAGAATGGATCTTTCGAGACAAAGATTGAAGATTTCAAGACTCCAAGATCCGAGAAAACCAAGTGGAGAAGGAAGAAAGTCTAAAGAACGAGCGCAGAAATCACAAATACTGTGTAATTGAGAACTGTTCGATGACATTGAAGATCTGTTCAATGACATCAAACATTGTTCGATGACATCGAATTTATGAGAAAAAATCGAATTGCTTGCTGGACATACCTTGTGCTTTTATCGATCCATCAAAGACATGTTCGATGACTTGAAGGAAGGTGCTCGATGACATCGAATTTATTGAAGAAATTAAAGCAACTCGCTAGACTGTTTTGGACCCATTTTTTATGATTCGAAGATCCGTTGGATGGATCAAAGCTTTGCTCAATGACATCAAAGGATGGTTTGAAGCAACGGAGACTTACGTAGTGCGAAAGAAGAAAAGACGCGAATTTAAGATTCAAACCTCTTCGATGACATCGAAGGATGTTTGATGACATCAAATGCATTACGTAGTTTGCGTAAATTAGATCCGGTTTTGCAATTTTGTGGAACTTTTCTTATAAATAGGGGTTTTTAGAAACTTTTTAGGATATCTAGGGTTTGAAGTAGTAGAGTAAAAGGGCGGAGTTGCTTTCCAAGAATTCTTCCTCCCTTCTCCTTAGTTTTTAATGCTTTCTTTTAAGGTTTTCAATCTAATCATGTCTATGGTTTGCTAGATCCCTTAGCTAGGGCTAAGGGGTGAAGTTTGTAGCGTGATTGGGATGTTTTTCTTATTTGATTCTTATTATTGTTGAACTCATTTGATTCTAGTTTGATATTTGAGGAATACTTTTTGTGTTTAATGGTTTTTTATAACTGATATTACAATGAATCTGCAAAAGCTTGAAGTATTTTCTTTTTCTATTTGGAGTTTATGAAAATAGGAAATCATGTTGTTCTTCATTATCCCTTAGGCATGGACGAGTGATGGAATCCCTTCTATCATTCACAATTCTCCCATGTTAGTTGTTGGATCGGTATACCTTGTTGTCTACCATTGTCACTTGAGCATAGTTAGGTGATGGAATTACTTCTAATCTTCATGACTTTCATCCGTTGAGGATTAGATCAATAAAGTTTAGATATGAGTTTATTGAATATCTTCTGATTGGATAATATAGGACTTCAATTCCAATTGAGTACCTTGAATCGAATACGAAAACATCCTAATAGCTGCAAGTGGATCCCTGGAATCCCTAGTTTCCCACCTTTGAATTTCTTACATATTTCATTAAACCTCTCACAATTACTCTCTACTTTCCTTATTTATATTTCCTTCTTCTTTCCTTTTTAGGTTTAGGTTAGAATCTAAAATTGAGGGTTGAGAGTGTTTCATGCCCAAGTGGGTCCGTAATAAAACTTTACATCTCTTGAGTGAAGGAGGATTGGTTGAGGGGTTATCTATCCATCACGGGATTAGACAACACTTGAGATTGTCAGAGTTAATTGGGGTTATGGCTACAAATCAATCAGTCACTCAACCAGGAAGACAACCTCATCCTAGGGTTAAGGAAGTCCAGCATGAGAATAAGGTGCATCAAGCATCCTCACCTCATACTTTGTGAGACAATTTACAACTGGCAGGGGTGAGCACATCCTCATGCATGGTTTTTTCAGAGAATACGGGACATGGATATTAAGCCAGGGGTGATCCAACTCCTTCTAAAATTCCATGGACTTGAATCTGAAAGTCCATATCTGCATTTAAAAGAGTTTGACGAGATCATAGCCACTTTGTATTTTCCCAACGTGTTGGAGGACACGATCAGATTGAAATTCTTTTCCTTTTCTTTGAAAGAGAAGGCTAAGACGTGGTTGCATTCACTACGCCCTAAATCTATTGACACATGGAATGACATGATAAGGGAATTAATAAAGAATTTTTTTTCACATCATAAAACGAGCACCCGTAGAAATTCAATCATGAACTTCGCCCAAAGGGAGGATGAAACATTCTTCCAATGTTGGGAACGGTTCAAGGATCTTGTCAGTTCATGCCCATAATACGGTTTTGAAACGTGGCGTATTACACACTTTTTCTATGATGGTCTGACATCTTCCATGCACCAATTGGTTGAGACAATGTGTAATGGGGAATTCATGAATAAAAATGTCGATGATGTGTGGGACTACTAAGATAGACTTGTAGAAAACGCACAATCATGGGACACCTACCTAAAATCAAGCACCACATCTAGGCCCACTCAATCAAATGAAATGGGTGGATTATAGCTTCTAAAGGAGGATGATGATATCAATGCTAAAGTGGCTAATCTCATAAGGAAATTGGAGGCCATGAAACTAAAAAAGGATAAGGTAAGGAAATTATTTGCAGTATTTGTGCTTGCAACGTTCACACAACTAAAAATGTCCAACAATACCTACCTTTCGAGATGTATTGAATGAAGAATCTAATGTCGTGAACAATTACTAATGACCTTTCAATGGACCTACCTCCAATACATACAATTCTATTTGGAGAAATCATTCAAACTTCAGTTGGAGGAATGGACAAACTGCTACCCCTCAAGGTTTCTTCAATCAAATTCCAAATCAAGGGAAACCTCAAGAAGAGCTGGTTCAAAATTCCACACAAACTTAGGAGCTTACTCAAGCAATACGAGAACTTACAAATTTTATGCAAAAGATGGATTCACATGTTATAGTTATATAATGGGGGATGCTTCCTGCTCAACCTCTCTCCAATCCCAAACTGCACTACAAAATATGTGATCCAAGATCTTCAAATCAAATAGAGTAAGCTAAGTCTATCACCACTCTTAGGAGTGAGAAGATAATTGACAAATCTATTCTGGTAATGGCTGAAAGCCTAAGGACCCGAAAGAGGACAACAATGATAAACCTAGCACTGCTCCACAAGAATTGGAACTGGAACTTCAAGGCAAGACGATTGCCCCATTTCTCCAATGGTTGATTGCACCAAAATCTCTATCTAACTCTCAGGACATTCTAGAGGTGCTAAAACAAGTGAAGGTTAACATCCATCTACTAGATGTAGTTAAACAAATACCTTCATATGCCAATTTTCTAAAAGACTTATGTACGAACAAAAGACAGCAAAATATTCTAAAGAAAATATTTTTAACTAAAAAAGTGATTGTCATCCTAAAGAAAGATGTGCCACAAAAATATAAAGATTTCGGTAGCCCAACTGTCACTTATATAATTAGGAACTATCGGATTGAGCACGCACATCTTGACTTAGGAGCGAGTGTAAATCTGATTGATTATTCGATCTACGAACAGCTATGTTTGGGTGAATTGAAACCCACTCGAACTACATTACAGCTTGTCCATCGCTCAGTTCGTGTATCGAGAGGGATAATCGAGGACGTGTTGGTCCAGGTTGACAGATCCTATTACCCAGTAGATTTTATCGTCCTGGATACTCAACCCATCATGGACATGAGCACTCAAATACCCGCCATTCTTGGTTGTCCATTCCTTGCGGCTTTAAACGCGATTATTAATTGCAGGAATGGAGTCATGAGCATGTATTTCGGGAATATGACATTGAAGTTGAATATTTTTTTCAACATAAGCAAACAGTTAGAGGATGAAGATAATTTTCATGATATTAACCTGATTGATTCTTTTATGGAAGATAGATCACTTCTAACCTTATCCTCTGACCCTCTACAGACCTGCTTGGCCCACTCTCATAATTTAAATGATTATATGATTAGTGAGATTGGTGTCATGCTAGATACTGTGCCAGTACTTAAAGTTGAACGGTAAAGGCCATAATTTGAAAAACTGCCCCAAACTGATGTAGTGCCTCTACCGTCTAACATCAAGTCACCGAATCTTGACCTAAAACCTTTGCTCTCTGATTTGAAATATGCCTATTTAGGTCAAAATGAGACATCCGGTGGTGATTTCTTCCCACCTTGAGCAAGAACAGGAGAGTATGCTCATCTCTACTCTCATTAAGCACAAAGGATCCCTTGGATAGTTAATTGCGGACCTCAAGAGAATTGACCATTTGATTTGTACTCATTGCATTCATCTAGAAGATAATGCGAAGACCTTACGACAACCACAACATAGACTAAATCTAAACATGAGGAAAGTGGTTCAGGCTGAGGTTCTTAAACTATTGGATGTAGGTATCATATACCCTATATCCAATAGTCAATGGGTGAGTCCAACTCTGGTGGTTCCTAAGAAGTCCGAAATCACCATTATAGCCAATGCCAACTATGAACTCGTGCCAACTAGAGTTACTACTTGTTGGAGAATGTGCATTGACTATACGAAGTTGAATACCATCACGAGGAAGGACCACTTTTTTTTACCCTTGATCAAATTTTGGAAAGGATAGCTAGTCATTCATATTATTGTTTCCTTGACGGATATTTAGGCTACAATCAGATTGAGATAGCCCTTGAAGATCAAGAAAGACCACGGTCACATCTCCTTTTGGTACCTTTACTTACCGAAGGATGCCATTTGGACTGTGTAATGCTCCCACCACCGTTCAGCGATGTATGATGAGTATTTTTTATGATATGGTGGGATAATATCAAGAGGTCTTCTTGGGGCGATTTCACAGTTTTTAGTTCATCCTTCAGCGAATGCTTGAAAAATTTGAAAAATGTGCTAAAGCGATGCGAGGAAAAGAACTTGGTACTAAATTGAGAGAAGTGCCACTTTATGGTTCGTAAGGAAATTGTCCTTGGACACATCATCTCGTCCAAGGGATTGAGGTAGATTAGGCTAAAATTAATCTTATCTCTAACCTACCTCCACCTAAGAATATATGAGACATACGATCCTTTCTAGGATACACCGGGTTTTGTAGAAGATTCTTAAAGGACTTTAGTTACCTCTCTCGTCCTCTATATAATTTACTTCAAAAGGGTGCACCATACGAGCGGCCTGAGAAATGCCAGGAAGCTTTTAGTAAGCTGAAAGGCATGTTAACCACTACACCTATCATGCAGCAACTCGACTGAACTTATGTACGACGCGTTTGACTATGCTCTTAGGGCGGTTTTAGGCCAGAGAAAAGAAAAGATGCCCTATGTTATTCATTACGCAAATAGAACTCTAAATCTTACCCAAGTGAACTACTTGACCATGGAAAAGGAACTCTCAGTCGTAGTGTTCGCTTTGGAAAAATTTAGGTCCTACTTGATCGAATCTAAGATCGTCATTTATGCAAATCATACAACGCTTAAGTATCTTATTTCTAAGAATGATGCTAAGCCCTGCCTGATTAGACATATCCTCCTACTCCATTAATTTGATTTATAAATAAAAGATAAAAAAGGAGTAGAGAACGTAGTGGTTAACCATCTTTTCCGACTTGATCTCTCTGATTCCTTTGAGACGACACATATAAATGACATGTTCCCTGACGAACAATTGTTCAAAGTATCCCATTCACCTTAGTTTGTTGATATTACTAATTCTCTTACCATAGGATTTATGCTGACACATTGGACTACGTAAGATAAGAAAAAAAAATCTTTACCGAGGTTCGTAAGTTCTTCTGGGATGATCTATATTTGTTTAAATATTTCTTAGACCAAATCTTAAGGAGATGTGTGCCAGACAATGAACAACAAAGTGTCATCTCCTTCTGTCATTCTCAAGCCTGTGGTGGTCACTTTTTTGCTAAAAAGATCACGGCCAAGATTCTTCAGTGTGACTTTTACTGGCCCACTATGTCCAGGGACACTCATGAGTTTTACAAAGCTTGTGAGCATTGTCAGAAGTTGGGAGCATTGTCCTGTCGAAATATGATGCCTCTGAACCCTATTCTAATCATTGAAGCATTTGATTGCAGAGGAATTGATTTCATGGGACCATTTCTCCAATCTTTTGGAAATTTGTATATTTTGCTCGTCATAGACTATGTCACTAAATGGGTTGAAGCGATTTCATGCCGGAACAATGAGCATCAAACGGTCATTAAGTTTTTAAAAGAGAATATCCTTTCTTGATTCGGAACGCCTTGAGGCATCATTAGTGATGGGGGCTCTCATTTTTGTAATATACCATTCGTAAACTTAATGAAGAAATATGGCATCTCTCATAAAGTGAGCACTCCATACCACTCACAAACAAGTGGGCAATCTGAGATTTCTGATAGAAAAATTACATACATCTTGGAAAAGACGATTAACCCTAACTGTAAGGATTGGTCAATCCGATTGACCGATGCCTTATGGGCGTACCGTACCGCATTTAAGACCCCTATTAGAATGTCTCCTTTTAGACTTGTCTATGAGAAGGCTTGCCACTTGCCTGTGGAGTTGGAACATAGAACCTACTAGGCAATTAAAAATTTAAACTTCAATTTAGACAAAACTGGCTCGCTACGTAAACTTCAATTGAATGAACTCGAAGAAATCTGGAATGATGCGTACGAGAACTCAAGAATTTATAAGGACAGGATGAAAGTGTTTCATGATCAACATATTCTTCAAAAATCACTCACAGAAGGTCAAAAAGTCATCTTGTATAATTCACAGTTACATCTCTTTCCGGGAAAGCTCCAATCTCAATGTACCGGCCCGTTCTCTATTACAAAGGTATATCCTCGTGGGGCTGTCGAGATAAAGAATCCAAAAAATGACAATGAATTCAAAGTAAATGGACATCGATTAAAACCATTTGTTGAAAAATTCGATTCAAAGGACTTGTCCATACCTCTGAGTGATCTTGTTTACCAGGATTGATCTCCTAGTCTGATGGAGGTATAGGTGGGTTTACTACTTTCATATGACTAGGGTAGTTTTCTTCATACTGTTTTAGGATAGTTTACTTATACTTCATTCATTTTTATTTCGTGTTAACCCATTTTTTTTGTGGAGATCTGTGGAAAAGCTTCAAACTTCTTTCCTCCAAGTACTATCTTTCCATCACCATTTCCTTTCTTTTTGTTGTCTCACTTACATTACATCCTTATTTCTTATACATTGAGGACAACGTAGATTTTTATGGGGGTGTGGGGGATTAGGTTACGTAATCAGTGTTTCTCTTAGTTTTAAGCAAATTTTTTGCAAAATTTTTAATATTTTGAGTTGAACTTTGTTT
Organism: Magnolia kwangsiensis; assembly: GCA_037074715.1. Taxonomy (NCBI): domain Eukaryota; kingdom Viridiplantae; phylum Streptophyta; class Magnoliopsida; order Magnoliales; family Magnoliaceae; genus Magnolia; species Magnolia kwangsiensis. The sequence goes on from CM073572.1 coordinate 158,945,810, forward strand.
GGGAAGCAATAAATTGTGTACTTAAGAATGTTTTGAGTATGATGAGAGGTGAGATTAGCTGTTTGAGCTTGATCATCTAACTAAAGTATCATTCACAATTCTTACGTTCAAATTGATTGAGCATAAGATCAAATATAATGTTAATATAGATCGCAGGACATGTTCAATTTGTTTTAATGGAGTGTGCTTGAGTTTCTAATAGTTAGTATGTGGATCATTGTTAGATATTGAGAATTTAGACTAGAGAATTTTTTCCACCTTAAGAGATGAAAAACCAGTTAAAAAATAGCAGATCGACAAAAAGGTCATAAAAAATGAAGAATGACAACATCTTTGAGGGGAATGAAAAATGTCTTTGAAAATGATGTAACGTCTGAAAAAAAAGGAATAAATAAAAGTGACTGTCGATATAAAATCAAAAACTGAGAAAGAGAATGAAAAAGGGGATAAGTTTAGAATCAGTACTTGAGTTTTCAATTAATCATAAGATGATGAACATGGCTAACATTGTGAAACAAAAGTAGTCTTCTGAGAAGTAAATTGATTGTCGCCAAGCACATTGGAAAACTTGATATTTAAACATTCATTCCAATTTAATTGATAATGAACCTACTTGATTAATTGCCTAGTTAATTTGGCTCCATGTTTTCAAAGATCCCACTATCTCATTTAATGTTACTCATTCATAATTGATTGCACAAAAGATTGTTTTCCAAGAAAGGTTTTGAACTTGAGATTGAAGATTATGTTACGCATATTTTGCTCGGGACTAGCAAAATGTTGGTTGGGGTTGTGTTGAGGGTCAAATATTACATATTATACCTCATTTATTTCTTAATTTTACACACATGATATGGCTTGATGGTATATTTTACATGTGTTTATGTTGCAAGGTGAATTTAGGGGCTTGGATAGAAACGAATTCTAAAAGCATGGATTTAGTGCTCAAAAGTCACCAAAGCAAAGAATGGATTTTTGGAGATAAAGATTGAGGATTTCAAGACTCCAAGATCCAAGAAAATCAAGTGGAGAAGGAAGGAATTTAAAAGAATGAGTGCAAAAATCACAAATACTATGTCATCGAGAACCGTTCGATAACATTGAAGATTTGTTTGATGACATCGAACACTAGTCGATGACATCGAATTTATGAGAAAAAATCAAGTTGCATGCTGGACATACTGGGTGCTTTTATCAATCCATTGATGACATGTTCGATGACTCCAAGAAAGGTGCTTAATGACATCGAAGACTGCTCGATGACATCGAATTTATTGATGAAATTGAAGCAACTCGTTGGACTGTTTTGGGCCCATTTTCGATGACTCTAAGATTCGTTCGATGGATCGAAGCTTTGCTCAATGACAATGAATGATGGTTCGATGACACATAGACTTACGCAGTACAAAAGAAGAAAATGCGTGACTTTCAAATTTAAACTTCTTCGATGACTTCAAAGGATGTTCGATGACATCCAAGGCATTACGTGGTTTGCGTAAATTAGATCCGATTTTTCCATTTTGTGAAACTTTGCTTATAAATAGGGGTTTTTAGGCACTTTTTAGAATATCTAAGGTTTGGAGGAGTAGAGAAAAAGGACGAAGCCATTCCCAAGAGATCTTCTTCCCTTCTTCTTAGTTTTTAATGCTCTCTTCTAGAGTTTTCAATCCAATCATGTTTATGGTTGGTTAGATCCCTTAACTAAGGCTAAGGGGTGAAGCTAGTAGCATGATTGGGATGTTTTTCTTGTTTGATTCTTGTTATTGTTGAACTCTTTTGATTCTAGTTTGATATTTAAGGAATACTTTTAGGGCTTAATGGTTTGTTGTGACTGAAATTAAAATGGATCTACAATAGCTTGAAGTATTTTTCTTTTTCTGTTTGGAGTTTGTAAAAATAGAAAATCCTGTTGTTCTCCATGATCCCTTGGGCATGAACGGGTGATGGAATCCCTTCTATCCTTCACAATTCTCCCATTTTAGTTGTTGGATCGGTATACCCTATTGTTTACCATTGTCTCCTGGGCATGGTTAGGTGACGGAATCACCTCTAACCTTCACTAATGTCATCCGTTGAGGATTATATCAATGGAAGTTTAGATCTGAGTTTATTGAATATCTTCCGATTGGATAAGATAGCACTGCCAAAAAATCGAGCAAAGGCTATGGATTGTGAAAGCTTTTGGCTACGGATTAAATCCATAACAATTATGCTACAGATCTAATCTGTGCCAAAAACCTAAATGATCCATACTTAAAGCTTACCTCTTCATCATAGCCGTATTAGCTATTGATGGTGCTTAAGGGGCTCCATGGGGGTCACTGAAATATATGTTTTTGATCTAAGCCGTCTATAAATTCTGATATATAATTTCAGTGGATTAGGCCAAAAATTATTTAGATTAAAGGTCTAAGTGGACCACATAATAAGAAATCATAAAAATTAAATATTTATTGTTAATATTTTGTGTGCTCTTCTTACAGCTTCGATCTGACTCATTTTTTTGCATCAACCCTTAAAATAATATTTTAAAATTAATGGACGGAGTGGATAAATAACATACATCATGTTGGGCCTCACGGTCTTAAAACCCACGGCCCTAATGGGCCGTCTGTCACACACCCCTCCCCCAAATGAAAATTCATTTCGCCATTTTCTCCAGCCCGCATACCTCCCAAAACCAGGGTTCCGTTTCTGCCTCTCTCCATCTCCCAAGCTCTCTCTCTCTCTCTCTCTCTCTCTCTCTCTCTCTCTCTCTCTCTCTCTCTCTCTCTCTCTCTCTCTCTCGCACTCACCCTCTCTCTCGCCATCTCTTGATCTCCCACTCTCCCTCACCCTCTCCTCGTCTCTCGGCCGCATTCCCCTCTCTCTGTTTCCCAACCCCCCCTTTCTCTCTCTCATGCTAGCGTTATCAAAACCCCCTTTTGCCGCAAGAAGGAGAAGAACGGTTAGTCTCTCTCTGTTTCCAAAATCAGTTGCGGGTTTTCGTTGGGAAGGTCTCAACTGGTTTGAACTTTTGAAGGCCTAAATATGGTTGTTGACATGTGCAAGGGAGTTCAGTACCTAAATGAAATCAAGGATTCTATTGTGGTTGGGTTCCAATGGGCATCAAAGGAAGGAACATTTACTAAAGAAAACATGCGGGGCATATGCTTTGAGGTCTGTGATGTTGTTCTTTATGCTGATGTAATCCACAGGGGCGGTGGACAGATCATCCCAATAGCAAGAAGGGTCATATATGCTTCCTAGCTGACTACGTAACCCAGGTCTTTTGTTCTTGTTTGGTTCAGATGCTGCTAGTCTCTGGCTATTTTTTATATAGAGTTTCGTCTGTCTACATGTTCTAAGGGGATAAGGATATATACTCTGTTTTAGCTAACTTATTATTATTATTATTATTATTATTATTATTATTTTTAATTTGTGATTCTATTTTGTTTTGAACAAACTTTTTTGGGATTTATGCTTTTTAAATTTGTGATTCGGTTTTGTTTTGATAGACATGTGAAAGATTTAACCCAACTTGATCTGCAGAATTCCCAGCATTGGAATCAATTTCTTAAGGTAGTCTTGGCTCCTTTTGTACTTTCTTAGTTCGTGTTTTTATGCTGCATGTCTATTGTGTGGTTGTGATTTTTGTTTAATGGAAGTTTCAGATAAATATTTATGATTAATCATTAGAGGAATGATGATCTAATCTAATGCTAACTTGGTTAGAAGTTAGGGATGAACAAATCATCCCAGGTATTAGTGATGTAGTGTACTTCTTTCTTGCGTTTATTTTGCTGCACTGGCAGCCAATCTAGGTTTTATATGGTTCTGATTGATTGCCATCTCCGGACTCCAGTTCCAACGGTATATTACATGGTCCACAATGAATTCTGAACACCAATTTTTGTAAATCAACAATTTTGTGCACTAGAATCAGCAATTATTCACAAATTTCTAGGCAATTAAACCTAATTTCTGCACTATAATCAAAATTTTGGCAACTCAACCAAAATTTCCAGCAATTTTGTGCAAACTCCAAGAACTAAAACATGATCTTTAGTTATGAGAAACTTTCTCAGCGGTAACTGCAATTTCCAGGATCTACAGTAAATTCTAGCGATGAATATCAAAATTACTCTTATGGTCTCAAAAAGGAAAACGATGTAATTTCTTCTGATTCTCTAATCGGATGGTAAAAGCCTATATATAGTAAATTGAACATTAAATTGTCGTTGAATCCTAGCCATTGGCTGTAATACATCTCAGCCCTTATAACTGATGTGAAATGATAGTCTAAGTAAATCTGTCTGCAATCCTATGTGACATAGACCCTTTATTGTTTCAAGCCCCAATTTGTGTGTGATATAATCATGAAGAAGCCTGACCCCAACGACAGTAGAATGGAACATGTTGTCAATGCATAAGACTGATCTTGAAGACAATAGAATGGAACACGTGCAATATAATCATTCTGATGCGTGTGATCCGATCAGAATGTCATTGGTTCGCACCATACTCTCTATTGGAGCATGTTGTCGATGTGGAATGATACTAAATGCCTCAACTTCTGTTTTCCTGTTTTTTTTTTTTTTTTTTCATTTTTTTGTTTTTAGTTTTTTTTTTTTGTTTTGTTGTTGTTCTATGCCGTTTTGCTAAAATATGGTTGATCCAAATCGTTGTCACCCCTAGCTCCCACTAACCTTGATACAAATTGATTTCTATTATGAGGGATTGAAAGAACAATTGCTACCCCAATAACTGCTTCAATGTCTTTTCAATAGATATAACAAAGATAGAGTAAATGTCTAATTTTGGTTAGCAAGAATAAAATAAATTAGAAAATGTTGCGAGATTCTTATTCAACACATTCAGTAGTCATAAATCCCACACCAAATTGTTACAACACAATTGGCACATCTTTGGATTTCGCATGTCCTAATATCATGTCGATTTTGACATTTAAAATGTTCAGAGTTATAGATATCGCAATTCCTACTGATTCCTTGTAGCCTTAACTGCAAACTAATATCTTGATTTTTAGGCAAATTTTTTGTTGTCGACGGTGGTGCCCTTATCTAGGAAGCATAGGATTTTATTTTTATTTTTTGTTTTGAGTTTATACAGATTTCTGAGGCAATGTTCTTCATTAGTTTTATAAAATACTATCTGGATGATTCATTCTTTTATTGAGGCATGTTGTTTATGCAGTGCTTTGGATATTTTTACCATAATTTCCTGTTACAATTTTTGTTTTGTTTGTTTGTTTTTTTTTTTTTTTTCCACAAAGCTTTTGATTTTTGTAGGAAAAGATATCCAAGAAGTTTGATAAAGTTTTGTTGGATGCTCCTTGTTCTGGATTGGGTGTCCTCTCCAAGGTATTCCTTAAACAAGTTAAATATTTCTTGAAAAGATAATTAAATTGGGATTGTTTTGGAATTTGGAAAAAATTAAAATAGCCAATATTAGTTTGAATAATCAAACAGTTGCAATCACTGGTAGTATTGACTTATAATATTATTTCTTTTTTGGGTCAATAATTGTTCATGTGCTTGTTTCTAAGATGCTTTGATCGGTAATGGTAGGTGTTTTTAAGAACATGATTATTTTTTGCCTTTCGTAAGTATTCCTTTCCTATTCAATTTGTTGTTTAAGGGAGCAGACTTACGTCGGAATCGGAGGTTAGAGGATTTGGAACGGTTGACAAATCTACAAGATGAGCTCCTTGATGCAGCTTCATTATAAGAGTTCAAACCCTTTCTTCTCCTCTTAGTTTTCTCTTAGAGGCCTTGTGCTATGTAACATGTTTGGTTCCTTTTTAAAATAAAAATAAAAATTGTGATTCTAGGAAAAATTGTGATGCTAGGAAAATGTTCAAACCCATCTTGTTTTTTTGTTTTTATTTTACATGGCCATTTAGTTTTAATGCATTTCTATGTATTTGGATTACAAAAGGAAATACATTATGGTTTTCTCTGAAAAGCTATGTTTACATGACAGTTATTTTTATTTTTTCCAAGAAATACAAAGTACAATATGGATTTCTCTGAAAGCTATGTTTACATTATGGTTTTCTCTGATTTGTTGGTTTATTTAATTTTTGGCTTTGCGGCATCCAACGTTTATTCTTTTCACCCTGGTGTGAGAATCTGCGATGTCCGTGTTTTGGTTGAGACAAACACTTCCAAAGCATGCTTGGGTTCTGCATTCCCTCTAGTGATACTTCCCATTTTTAGGCAGGAAATGATGAAGAGGTAGCTGATCTACAAGGGAAGCATGACAAGGAGACAACTGATGGCATAAACAAAATGGAGGAGCCCACAAATGAAGTAAAGAGTGAAGATAAAATAGTTGAGACAAATGAGCAATGATCAAGTGGCTGAGTCAGAGAAGTCTGATGCGGCCGCAAAGGAGTCGGTTTTTGATAAAGAACTATTACAGGTGTGTAACTGAACCACATCTCTGCTTATCTAATCAAACATCAAGCTCAAAAAAAATTTCCGGCAATTCTAAGATGGGATTTTTAAACTTGGAACAAGCATTTAGATTCTTCAACAGGAACTGGGTGGGCTACATCACCTTTAAATGGGTCCTTTTGTCACTTGTAAGTTTATCATAAGCATGTTATATAACTGCAGTTGTAATAAGCTCACTGACTTGGCAGGTTGAAGATCTGAGGTTGATTATTCACAACTTGGGGAAGTTCCTCTCCCACAGGGATGTCAAGGTAGTGAGGCTTCTTATATGCCTAGCATATTTCCAACATTTTCTTTTAATTAGTGATCCATAATTATGTTGTCTTCTCCCCTTTCACTTTGTTACTTCTGCCATGGTTTTGTGCTAATTGCATCTCTTTTCTGCTTTTGAATAGGAAAATAGTGCTTTAAAAGAATTTTTGTAATGCCCAAAAAATCGGAGGTCGAGCAGAAGCACAAATCTCGAGTTCCAACGCATCACTTATGTAACATAGATAATGATGATTGAATGTTGTTCATGTTAGCGCACTAAACATGAGTGAGATTATACAAAAACAGTAATTCATACTCCAGATCAATTCATATAGCGCAAGCGAAAGACTATAAGATGTATAGAAGTGTATATGAGTTCAAAAAGTCAATGTCTAACTGCAGAGTATGAATACATTTCTGAGTCACCATATATATGTGATAGTTCAAAAATCAAATTGTGAAGGGATAATTCAATTACAATGGTAAGCCCTGTAGCCCCGTCGATCAGAATGGCCTAAGTGAAATCATCAGAGAACTGTACATATGAGAACTCGTCCTGATCGTCACAGTAATCAGGCTCCGCCTCCTGAGTCGCGTCATCATCTGCAACTAAGACAGAGTCTGGTGAGTGTTCAGAACACCATCCCAGAATGTGGGAGTGAGTGATCAACTCAGTGGAATCATATAGCAAAGATTAACATGTTATCAATTCAGTCAAACAGTAATGATAAAGCAGACATATCAGACATTCTTAGATACTCTTATTAATGCAAGGATAAAATGTTTTCATGATGCATGCCCTCGCCTACACTCCCTCATGCGACACCATCTTACGTTCGTGGCATGCTTTCTTCCCTTTGTGCTCTTTAACCCAGGGCACATGCAGTGCGATGTTATGAACGTGATTATCGAGTTATTATTAGTCCTTTTCATACAATATGATTGGGAAGCTAAGGTACCTCCCTCATATCATTACCCAAACAATGATCCATTTTAGGGTCGTCAATCCTAGACAATCTCATACAATATGATAGTTCTAGATCGTTGTAAAGGGTTCGTCACCAATCAATACAGGTCTAGTTGTATCCTATAGACTACAATAAGGCTCGTCACCTCAATGCAGTTTCAGGATATACTCGAGGTCACTACTACAAAGGGCTCGTCACCAATCGTAGGCCGACAGCTCGAATATAGTATTCCATATCACCATAATCGGCTCACGAGTCTAGGTTGTTCACTGGTCACTACGGGGAGGCTCGTCGCCCTAGCGTAGGCCGACAGCTCAACCACGGTATCCCATACCACCATGTCCGGCTCATGAGTCTTAGCGGATCGAGGTATTAAGGTTGATGGGATTACATTGGTAAGTTTGGTACCCTAGATTCAAACAGGAGCGTCCATATATGGTGAACATACATCGGGTCAATCGGGTTACTTGACGAGCTCGACTAGCACGATCGCACGTTGAGTTGATCGACATGAAATGTATAAGCACTCCGTGTGGCTAAACCACTGCCGACAACTCGAGTACGGCTCGGGTTCGTCAAACACATCTTATGTGATGAATAAATCTCAGCCACGAACGCAAAGCCTATTACCGATTGCCTGGACCATAACATGGTCCCAGTCACATACAATCTCAATAATAGACATTTGATTCAAATTCCATATCCATATGAACATGTTATGAAATATAACTTAAACATGAATACAGTACATGGACAAAATCATACATACAGTTAACATGAATAACATAAGCTAAACATTTCATGGAGGAAATCATACACATAAATAAGGTGATTGAGATTCATATCTCAATACCCTTAAAAATCATACTTTACCAATTACTAACCCGTTTAGGCGTTTCTACAAACACTTAGACTACACTATTCAAAATACATCACGTATGTTGGCATATTGCATATTTGGGCAAATCCTTTTTCTAAGGAGTTGTCCCATACATATCAAGCACGTACTGACAATAGTTAATCATGACAATCACAACATCAGATTTCATATGCATGCAAACATTTTAACAAACACATGGAATACTTTATTTACAACATAGACTAACCATATACGTAAAAAAAAATAGATGATGCATTTGGCATGTGTAATAGCATCCACGTCAGTAATAAATCATTATCTGACATTGAAAGCTTTGAAAACCATAATCTATACATCTATAGTCCGCACCTTACACCGTAGAAGTATAACGAATAGGATTTAAACGGTAAGCCTTCGTCAACGGCGGATTAGCAACCTATAACACAAACTAGGTTAGTTATTTCATCACGCTAACTATGCGAAGCCCTAAAATAGGTTAGGGTTTGATTTTCTTACCCAAGTATGGAATTAGAAATTTGACATCTTAATATAGCTTAGATCGTTAGCTCAGGAAATAAATCCAATAAATAAACAATAAGCACGAGCTATTAGGCTCTGATACCACTTGAAAGGGCCTAGCTATATGCCCTAGAGGGGGGGTGAATAGGGTTATACTAAATAAAACTTATAACAGCGGAATAATAAAATAAAATAATCCATAATACTGAATTAAAAAGCAACCTCAATAAACTAGTATTGAGAGGTTGATACTAATTCAGTTCTAAGGACAACCTTACACCAAAAACCAAAGGCTTATGGTAGGACAACCTTATTTCTAGAACGTCCTTTGTATCAAAAACTCAAACCGAGAGGAATAAATAAAGTAAGAAAATAAGTTGCAGGAAATTAAACCTAAGTTATTACAACATTCCCCACACTGGCTTGAATTAAAATGATTACAACATTCAACCACAGATACAATCCACAAAACTAAATGAATAAAGGAATGAAAGAATAAAGCACATCCACAATATAAAGATATATAGTGGTTCGCCTGTGTGTACACCAACTGTTATCCAACAGCCACACAGAATGTTACTCCACTCCTAATATCCTCACACAGGGGATATTAGCATGCACTAACAAAATAGGTTTCACAGAATGCACTTCTATTTGATCGTGTGATAAGGACTATCTGTCACAGAATAAACGTAGGCATGCATAACTTCGCTCCCTGCCCTACTTGGTATAGGAAGTCCACCATCAGACGTGTGCACTTGCTTTGATTGCTCCACCTGGGGTAGACGTTGAACGTGCAGATGTGGTGAAGCAGGCGAAAGTCGCTTGACATATTGGTCACTAAGAGGCTTTTGTTAGGCTACCACTAAACCAGTTGGCCACAAAGAAACCGTGTATGGCGATCCCTTTCACGTGCACTATTCAGATTCCTCTCACTTGTATGTACCTCACCAAGTGGCACGTTTAGAAGCTGAGATATCAAACCAACGTTGATCGCGGCCTCCCGATCTCTGCTAAATGGGATCTTGAAGTACAAGGGCTCTAGTGTAGACTCTCGATGTGGGCATAGAAGGCTCGGACAATGCTCACATTTGCACGAGACTGGCCTAAAAATAGCAAACCCCACCTATCCTCTTCCAGGCGCTCGAACAACAGGTATTCTCCAAAGAGTCGCCCATCCACATGCACTTCGAAAAGGACCCTACGACCCTCGTAAACTCCATGGGATAACTCTGCCAACAAAGATCTTTCAACGGGAGCCTGGGGATCAAGACCCCGCTTAGTCTGCAACTCCCTACTAGTGCTAGTACTCGCAGCAGCGCCTCTTGGTCTCCTCGAGCGAATGGGGAGAATAGGCCCAGCTTCATCCACAGAGGCCCTTTTCTTTTCCATGAGAGAAAGAATGGTGGAAATTGAGAATAAGGCCGCAACAACCTCCAAGAATGCTATGGAAAAGTGAAGAAAAGGAAGGAAAGGGGTGAGATCTTTGGGTCTCCACAGATTTGAGCCTTAAAAGAGGGTGTAAAGGCTCATATGAAAGGGAATAAAGAGGAAATATGACAAAATAGGATGGGTTAGTGAGTTTACACGAATTTGAGACTTAAATGGGGGATTTGAGAGCTCAAATCAAAGGAAATGAGAGGATTGGGTGATGGGTATGGCTGAGAACGGTGGAGGGATGTGAAGCTTGAAGAAAAATAAGGGAAAGAGGGATTGAAAGGGCGATTTGAGGGAGGAATGAGAAGTTTTGAAGAAAAAGGAGAGCTTGGAGGGTGAGATTATGAAGAGAGAGAGAGTATTTGGGAGGGTTTTAATCAAGAAACTATGGACCATTAGGGCACACCAGGCCCCAAAACGCGTCGGCCCGACGGTCCAACCTTGTCTGGCTCGCCGTTTGGCGAGGCCTCGCCGGTCTCTGACTTGTCCGGTGAGAGCTCACCATTCCGATGAGGTCCTCACCCCCCCTGAGTCTAAAATGATATGGGTCCCACCCTGGGTACCCCTATACATGCCCCAATTAGGCCCTTACTCTGATTCGACTCATTTTGGGTTGTTTCAAAACAAATCTAATACATATCCCCATTTAACAATTTTTAACGGTTGGAATGGGATAAAACATGGTCTAGACCCATTAATTGATGGTCTAAACATGGTTTAGGGTCATCGTGTGTGATCAGGAGTGTGCATGGACTCGATCTCAGCGATCGTTTTCAATAAACTTTCGCCAATTGACGACACTGGGAGTCCTAAACCTGTTTCTATATTTTTCTTACACCCTCCTACGCTAAAGTGGCATCAGTATACGTCGTGTGACCATAACCCAGGTCCGGTTTAATCCAAATCATATTCTGATACCAACTTGTAACGCCCTGAAAATCGAGGGTCGAGCAGAAGCACAACTCCTTTTTTCAGTTGTTGTTATTTGTTGAATAAATACCAGTTCAGATGAACTTATCTTTTTTCTTTTTTCTAAATCATGGATGTGTGAGACTTAGTTGAAAAGAACTTGAGATATATAACCATCTACCAGGCTATTGCATCGTTTTCCCTTGTACAAACAGTTCTGATTTTGAATTATTATTTTTTAATACAAAGCGATCCCTTTGTGATAAGGCCATGGTATGAAATGAAAGTGTTTCTCTTGTCTTTCTTCAATCTGAGGTAGCTCATATGAGGCCAGAGAATGGTTCTTGGTTCATCATTGCTGAATGGTCTTGTAACTCTTCACCATTAGTACATGAAGCTTCATCTTCCACTGAAAGATCTTCCATCTCCTAAAACTGATTGATTACTGCAGGATCTTTCGACTCAGATCCATCAAATGAGACCATGTGATTGTAATTGAATGAATGATTGTAATTGAATAAATGATGGGAATTGAATGAATGAATGAATGATTAAATTTTTTTTTTAATGTAGACCATAGCTACGGATATTGACCGTAGCTATTATAAAATTCAACATATTACTACAGATCCAACAGTACTTTTAGCTACTAATAATATCTGTAGATGTAGGTGCTTTTGGCTATAGAAATATTTACTGCGGATTAGATCCATAGCTATTTTATACTATGGCTATAGATTAAATCTGTAGCCATAGGTTTTAGTCCTATTGGCTCGTCACCTACGACGACGATTGTGCTACGAATTTAATCCATAGCCATAGGTCTATGGCTACGAATTAAATCCATAGCCTTTGCCCATTTTTCTGGTAGTGTACGACTTCAATTCCAATTGAGTGCTTTGAATCGAATACGGAAACATCCTAATAGCTGCAAGTGGATCCCTGGAATCCCTAGTTTCTCACCTTTGAATTTCTTACGCCTTTCATTAAACCTTTCATAATTACTCTCTACTTTCCTAATTTAGGTTAGATCTTTTCATAGTGTTGATTCTAATTACTTTCAGAATAGACACACAAGTTTAGTCCTTGTGGATTCGACCTCAGTCTCACAGAGATTATTACTACATCGCGACCCTGCACTTGGGGTTGTGAACAGATACCGGTCCCCACTTCCCCTTGTTGGAGGTTATCTCTATATCCCTTTCTCTGGAGTGATTCTTAGCATGGTACTTGAATCTTTATCGCTCAGCCAATGAGAAGACATACTTTGCGCTCATTGGTGACGGATTTATCATTGAATTCACTATTTTAATTTCAAAATTGTGGTAAGGGATGTCTTTCTCCAATTGCTGGATGTCGATGACTGGAACGTCTTGCTATGGAGTACTGTAGTCATTTGGAATGACACGATCTGGTTCAGCCATGATAGAGATTACCTTATTGTTAAGGATGTACTTCACCTGTTAATGGAGAATGGAAGGGATAGCTCCGACTTTGTGAAGTCATGGCCTTCCCAGTAGCATGTTGAAGGATGCAGGTATATCTAAGACTTGGAATTGATGATCGAGATGTCTGGACTGATTTGCACCGCTATGTCCACTTCTCCTTCCACTAACTGGTAAGAATTGTCAAAGGCTCTGATGCTCATGTCGCTTGGCCGGAAAGATGATGGTACCATCTCGAGGTTGATTGTTGTCTGGAGTGGGAACACATTTAAACTTGAGCCATTATCGATGAGGACTAGTGGAACTCGTAAGTTCTTATATCTATTTCGACCAGAAATGAAAAGTATTTGATTTGGAGAATTATGTTGCTTAATAATAACAAAGAGAAAGAATGGAGAGAATCATCAAATTTATTCATTCTGAATTCATCACATCATTTTGATCCTTTGATTCCAGGATAGAATTTTTATAACTAAAAGTACAAGTGCTGAACGAATCCAAATATAAATTTTGGCTACGTTCTGGCTCATGTCATTCATGTCTTCATAAGAGATGAGTTGTGCAGTTCTTTTCCATGCACGCATCTTCCTTCATTAACATAATAAAAGGATGCTAGGAATCCTTGAAGAATTTTGGGATGGCTCAAGACATTCCAAAAATATGACATAATGTTTCTTTATAAGTCATCCGCACAACTCCTCAATGAGCTACCCGGGCCAAGGAGTTATGCGGGCCTGCACAACTCATAAGGAGTCACGCAACTCTGCCTTCTTTCTTCTCTTTCTTCTCACTCTTCTCTCTCCAACACCTGTCAGAGGCATTAGTCCTCTGGAAATCCAATCCCTCAAATGAAGGGATATGATATATTTATAGGCTTTCGCATGTGTGGGCCCTCAAATCTTGTGCTATGGACCCCACTTTGCATCAGTTTGCAAATCTCAATCCAACAGTCCCTTTGGAGAGTTACGCGGGTCGGTGCAACTATGATGAGTTGCGCCGTCCCACGCAACTCAAGTTCCAGCGCAACTCGTTCCCAGCGTAATTTGATTCTTCTATATTTTACTTCAGTTTCTTTTCCTATTCACTTCCAATCTTTCTTCTTTAATCAATTTTCATGCCCTAACAATATCGTAGAGTGATATTCAGAGACCTTCCATCATCTCGTCCGTCTGAAGGAAGCTCACTATCCGTGAAGGTGATTGCTCGGGGTGTGAGGAGTTACCCGATCATTAGTGCGATCCTTTCCAGTGGAGTATCCGAGGTGATGTGCGCATCGTTCAACGTCTTGGCAAATAGTTCTGGTACGTTTGTGAGGTGCATAGCAATTCTGATATAGATATTTGTGACGCTACATGCTAAGCTAGGAGTTGTATTGGTGCTTCAGGGATGATCACAGTCTCTTTCTTATATGGAGCCTTTACATGTAGGACCATTCCGTTACCTGTGATGGATGGGATACAGTGAGATTCGTCCTCATATATGATATGAGGGTTAGGTTGTGGCTTGATTGCACTTGTGATCGGAGGCTACCATGCGGTGAAGAAATGTCTTCTCTCCATTACTGATGCTTATCAAGGGATCCTCCTGTTATGCCCTAGGTAATGTGGCATGTAGATAGGTGCTCTTAGTGGCCTGTCGGTGATTGCTCGTGATGCTCCTTGTAGGAGGATCAACTCGTATGTTAAGGGTGCTTCTTCTACGATGACTGGCTTGAAGTTGGAGGGTGCTCCTTCCAATACCACTGGATCATATGGCTGATAAGGAGTGCTCCTTCCTTAGAGGATTACAAGCTCTATTGCTAGGACAGGGGTCTAGGGTTCCCCTTACATGACTAGTGGTGCATTTGAGTGGTCTCCTGATATGACATGGATAGACCGTAGAGGAATGAAGAAGCAATCGATGCTTTCCTTCTTGAGGACATTGATTACTAGGCCTCATGATGAGTTGCGGTCTGATGGATGTTGTAGAAGAGGATTTTAAAGGATATTTGTGGAAGTCATTGGTGCAGTCCTAGGGGTTGAGATGGAGATCTTTTGACTATTGATAAGATCTTGGATTACATGCCTCAAAGAGAAGCATCTTTCTATCAAATGACCTCGGCCTTGGTGGAACTCATAGTACTCATTCTCATTCTAGTTCATCACAAAGGATTTGGAGATGGTATGCGTTGTAGGGTAATGAGGAGTTGTTTATACACCAACGTTATAATGATATGCCTATACATTTATGTGAGTAGATTGAATCTCTTAAACTCTCTGTTCACCTGTCGATTTTGATGGGGGTACTAGATATTTCCCATGAATTGTTGTTGCTGTTGCAGAGGTTGTGGTTGTGGATTTTACCGTAGCAGTTTCCGTGGTTGATACCTCTATTGTTAATGTTGAGGACAGTACTATTGGTGTCGTTCCTACCCCTATTTAGTTGCATGTTGGGTTCCTTGAGCTGTAGTGATTATGTTGGCTTTTCTACGCGATAGGAAGAACCATTTCCATTTTCATTCCCGTTTCTTATTGGTCTTCCTTTGACCTTATTCCGTTTGGCTAGAGCGGCCTGATGATGTTAGGGGAGATTGTTCCTACGTGTATTCCCACTTCCACTTACTATCCAGCATGGATGAGTTGAATGAAGTTCACATAGAAAAGTGAGATTAGATATCCAGAGATGCCCGAATTTGTTGAATGGATGACCATGAAGATTTTCTCCTCGTCATCGATTAGAGTGCGCATCCTGGCGGCCATTGCTCCTCACCGCATTACATATGCTGATAGTGATTGATTGCTCTTCTGTCTCAAGGCTCCCAAGTCTGCTCTTCTAGGAGTCATGTTGAGGTTGTAAGTAAACTTGTCAAAAAATGCTTGTGAGAGTTGTTCTCAAGTCTTAATCTAATTATAATCTAGGAAAGTGTATTAATCCAAAGCATCAGCTTTAGAGATTTTTGGAATAGCCAGATCAGTGATCCTTCATTTTCTGCCACTATATTCAATTCTCCACATAATGCCTTAAGATGTGTAGTACATTTTCTATCACCATACCTTTTGAATTTGGATACCTCAAAATTATGAGGTACCTATGTATCTGGAAAGGGACATAAGTCACTGAATTTCATTGAGGGGAGATTGGCCCATTGCTCTCTCTAAAGCTGATTCTATATAGTTTGGAGCTGCTCATATAATGCTTCTATTTATGCACGGTTTGTTTGAGGGACCAAAGTGTCTTGGGACAAGGCTCGTTCTTCTTCTTCATCATACCGATCGATTTCTTTAATCATATGGCTCCCATTAGGGGGAGCTTGTTGAGATGTAACCAAATTTCCATGTACGAGGAATTGAAAAGAACTTTCGGTCAGGGGAGGCTAAGATACTGGAAAGTGACCCCCTTGATAGCTATTTGCAAGGTTTTGATGATCAAACTAGTCTGGACATTGACCCCAATTGTGGGCATTCACCAGTACTACTCTAAGACTTCCGATCAGGGAAGCTGCTTCTTAAAATTAATTTGAAATCCCTATTGTGGAATGCTCTAAAATTTGGCTGAAGATCCTATTTGGAGGATTAGTTTGAAAACTGAATTGAAAATTGACTGGAAGTCCTGATTGCGGGATTAGTTTGAAGCTATGCAGGAAATTGTTGGGACACTTTGGTTGTAAAGCTATCTTGAAATTGACTGGAGACCCTATTTGCAAGATTAGTTTGAAATTGAGATGAAAATTTACTAGAAGTCCCGGTTGCAGGATTGGTTTCAAAGTGAGCTGAAAATTGATGGGACGCCTTGACTATAAAGCTATCTTGAAATTTACTAGGATCCTATTTGAAGGATTGGTTTGAAATTGATTGGAGGCCTCGGCTATGAGGCTGTTATGGAATTGACTGGGAATCCCAATTGCAAGATTGTTCTGAGATTGATTCCCTGATGCGGGAGGGTATTGAAAGAAGTTCCCCTGGTCGAGGGTTATGTTAGCTGGTGTCGGTGGTCCTGTGCGGAGTCTAACGGTTGTGTTTGATTTGAACTGGAGACTGGAAAGAGCTTGTGAGCTGATTGTTGTTGTTGAACTGGACCAACTTGGTTGTTAGCTATGGTAACTTGCATTTGCATGAATTGTTGGAACATGTCTTGTATTGATTTCATGTCTTGTGTTAATTCCTATATGTAGGCTATTGGCATAACTTCTACCTGCTATGTCTGTACAGCTGAGCTTCTATGAGATTAAGAGCGTAGAAAGGTTGAACATTCCTACTTATGATGATCCATTGCTGTTGGAGATCTAGTGTGGATTATGCTAATATAAGATAGAGTTTTTTAGGGATCCAAACTCTTGGAGGAACAATTTGTCATTCTTTTTAATACGAATGTTGATGCAGATGCAAATGCAATTTAATGTACGAGAACTGATATTCTTCAGGAATCCGTAAGATCTTACTTTTCCAGTCGAGTCACAACTAGTGCGGCTATTTACTCCCCCATAGAGTCGCAATTATATGAACACTAGTGGGCGGATTCCCTGAGGGTACGGGAGATATACTCTCTTTTTAACACTTGGTTGCCTCGCTTGAGGGCTTTTTTGATGGTGGTAAAAATGTTATATTTGACCAGAGTCGCCACTAACCAATTAATACAATTCTACAATCAATAAGAGCCCGTAGAAATTCTTAAGATTAAGAATCCGAAAACCCTTAACCTTAGGGTGGCTCATGAGTTTACTTTTTAGGGATTTCAAGTAAGGGACCATAGTTATAGAGGAAAGGTGTTAAGAACCTACTCTGCTTGTACGGATGTACGATCTTTACTTCATAAAATCTGACTAATTTATGAAGAATAATGGTAGTTCTCGCATGCAAAAAATGTAATGCGATGCAATGATACTAGTGATTAGTAGATCTGAATTTCTGATGGGCAGGATCCGACTATATTGGCAAGCCGTAGAGCACACGTTCGAAATGGTCAAGTTCAAGGTGCAAGTATGTGTGTATGGATGCTTGATGCGGTATTGATGTTTATGATAAAACGATGTCCAACCAGTTAAGGTTTCTGGTGGACCTGCTGCGATTATATTGCCAGGTCTCAGGGCATACGCCTGCCACTCAGATACGATGGAAAATGATAAAATGCAATGTATGAGCTAAAACAACGGCTGACTGGCTAAGGTTTCTGATGGAAAGATCTGATTATATCGGCATGCCAGTCAGATGCATTAAAACGATGAAGATGCACTATGATCTGATGTATGTACGAAGTAAAGGGGGTTAAGAAGGAATGAATGTTACACGATGTTAGTGCATTGATTTGATGAAACTGATAGAGGCTTGAATGGTTAGATGAATGGCAGTGTCACAAGGTTAGGTTAAGTGGCTTAGATTTAAGCTTGGGTGGCTTAAGAGGCTTGAACTCTAGCTATGCTATACTAGACCAACATTCAGCTCTCTCTCTCTCACTCTCACTCACTCTTACTATCTTTTGAGGGTTAAATATTTCATATTATCACCCATTTATATCTTAGTTTTATCAACATGATAATGCATAATGTTCTATTTTACTCATGTTTGTGTTGCAATGTGAATTTAAGAGCTTGGATTGAAAAGGGTGTTAAAAGCATAGATTTAATGCTCAAGAATCACCAAGGTAAGGGATGGATCTTAGAAGACCAAGATTGAAGAATTCACATGTCAAAGATCCAAGGAAACCAAGTGATGAAGGAAGAGAATCAAAGATTTAAAGTTAAGAAAATGAATCCTAAAAATTGTTGTGAAATAGATTCCAGGGCTAGAAAAGTCTAATTTTGGAAAACTTCTAGAATGGCCTTCGATATATGGAAGACTGTTAAATAATATCGAAGGAAATATCAAAGAACATATGAAATATTGTTTGATAGTATCAAAGGACATATCATAGAACATATCAAACACGCTTCGATAGAATCAAGAAATTCAGGATTTGAGGCCAAAATCTCTGGACATTTCTGGACCGATCTTCACTATATTGAAGATTGTTCAATAGTATCAAAGGACATATCGAAGACACTTCGATAGCATTGAAACTGCGTAAATTTGAAGTGATTTCTAGATTTTTCCAAGTCGGTGAGAAAGGTGGTGGAGCAAAACTATAAATAGGAGTCCCTAGGTCGACCCTAAGCATCATCTAGGGTTTGGAGGAGCAAAGCACAAGGGTAGAGAGCTGTCGCCAAGGGTTTGTCTTCATTTATTTTTTAGTTTTCCATAGTTTCTTCTAGGGTTTAAGTTTCAGTCATGCTTATGGTTGGTAAACCTTTTAGATAGGGCTAAGGGGTGAAGCTCGTAGCCTGATGGGATGTTTTTATTGCTTTGATTCATGTTTATTTTGAACTTTCTTTGATTCTAGTTTGATATTTAAAAGAATACTTTCAGTTCTTAATGGTTTATTGTAACTCAAATTACAGTAGACTGCAATAGCTTTAAGTATCTTCTTCTCCTGATTTTGAGATTGTGGGATTGGTAAATCCTGTTGTTAGTCATCATCTCATGGGCATGGTTTGGTGATGGAATCTCTTCCAATAATCACAATTCTCCTCCATTGAGAATTAGGTCAAGAAAAGTTCAGATTGATCTTAATTTCTATATCTTCCAATTGGATAGGATAAGACTCCAATTCCAATTATGTTACTTGAATCAAGTAATAGATTTCTCTGATCTCTACAAGTGGATCCTTGGAAACCCTAGTACCCACTTTTAAATTCATTAGTTTTAATCACTTTAATCACAATTACCCTCTCAATCACTTCAGAACTAGTTTTACATATTTCTCTAGTTCTACTTCTAGTTTCTTTTAGAATACACACGAGATTAGTACCTGTGGATTTGAACTCAGTCTTACTAAGATTATTGCTACATTGCGACCCTACACTTGTGGTTGTGAACAAGTTTTTGGCGCCGTTGCTGGGGATTAATGGTTACATTTTTTTGAGATTTACTAGTTTTGGGATTAGGTTAAGATTAGGGTTTTTTTATTTTTATTTTTAGGATTAAGGTTTTTCTAAATTATTTTAGAAATTAACTTAGCTTTCTAATTCTAGGTTCAGAAACTCTCCTTTTCTGTTTTTAGAAACTTCTAATTTGATAATCCCATTCTAATTTTTCTTTCTTTCTATTTCTAGGTTAGGGTTTGTTTTCTGTTTTTAGAAATTTCTAATTCTAAGATTTCTATTTTTAGAAACTAATTTCTTTTCTTTTCTTTTGTAGGATCTTAAATTAAGAACCTCCAATTTGGTAACTTCTTTCTAATTCTCTCTCTCTTTCCAATTTTAGATTTCTATTTTCATTCTTTCTTTTAGGTTTAGGTTAGAATCTGAAATTGAGGGCTAAGAGTGTTTCATGCCCAAGTGGGTTCGTGATAACACTCGACGTATTTTGAGTGAAGGTGGATTAATTGAGGGGTTATCTATCCATCACAGGATTAGACACCACTCAAGATCCTCAGGGTTAATTGAGGTTACGGCTGTATATCAACCAGTGAATTAACTGCAACCTCGAGTTACGGAAGTCCATGATGAGAATGAGGTGTATCATGCACCCTTGCCTCATACTTTATGAGATTACTTACAACCGGTGGGGGTGAGCACCCCTTCTTGTATGTTTTTTTCCTGAAAACACAGGAAATATGGATATCAAGTCTGGAGTGATCCAGCTCCTTCCAATGTTCCTTAGACTTAAATATGAAAGTCCATACCTGCACTTGTAAGAGTTTGATGAGGTTATAGCCACTTTATACTTTCCTAACGTGTTTGAGGACACGGTCAAGTTAAAATTATTTCCTTTCTCTTTAAAAGAGAAAGCTAAGACATGGTTGCACTCACTACGTCCGTGATCTATTTGCATATAGAATAACATGATGAAGGAGTTCATAAAAAAAATATTTCCATACCATAAGATAAACACCATCAGGAAGTTGATCATGAACTTCACCCAAAAGGTAGATGAAACATTCTTCCAATGTTGGGAGTGGTTCAAGGATCTCGTTAGTTCATGCCCACAACACGGGTTTGAAACGTGACACATAAAAACTTTCTTTCATGATGAACTAACATCTTTCATGTGTCAATTCGTTGCGATGATGTGTAATGAGGAATTCATGAGCAAGAATGTCGATGAGCTGTGGGATTACTTTGACGAAGTCGCTGAAAGAGTACAATCATAGGACATCACCCCAAAACCTTACACCACGTCTAAGCTTACTCAAGCAAGGGAGAGAGGTGGGATATACTTGCTGAAAGAGGATGATGATATAAATGCTAAAGTGGTCAGTCTCGCAAGGAAGGTCGAGGCCATGGAACTTGAGAAGGATAAGGCTAAGGAAATTGTTTACGGTATCTGTGCTTACAACATACATACAACTGAAAATTGCCCAATGATACCTGCTTTTCAAGAGGCACCAAACGAGCAATCGAATGCCGTAAATAACTACCAAAGACATTTTAGTGGACCGATCTCTAACACATACAATCCTAGTTGGAGAAATCATCCAAACTTTAGTTGGAGGAATGGACAAACTGCTACTCCTCAAGGAATCCCTAAGCAATTCATGAATCAAGGGAGACCTCAAGAGGATCCAGTCTGAAAACATATTCAAAACCAAGAGCTTATAACTCAGAGTATATAGTAAACCCTTCAAGACCTTTCAAAGGCCATATAGGGGCGTGAGACAAGAAATTTAATTGGGGAAAAAGGGATTCTTCCAACCCAACCTTTCCCCAATCCTAAACCGCAATATGAAATAAGTGATCCAAGCTCAGCAAATAAAATAGAGCAAGCTAAGTCTATCGCCACTCTTAGGAGTGGGAAGATAATTGACAAATCTATTCCGGTAAGGGCTAGAAAGCCTAAGGACTCGAAAGAGGACAACGATGATAGACCTATCACTGCTCCACAAGAATTGGAACCAGAACTTCAAGGCAAGCTGATTACCCCATTCCCCCAACAGTTAGTTCTACCAAAATCTCTCTCTAACTCTTAGGACATTCTAAAAGTGCTAAAAAAAGTGAAGGTCAATGTTCCTTTATTAGATACGGCTAAATAAATACCTTTATATGCCAAATTTTTGAAAGACTTGTGTACAACTAAAAGACGGTAAAATATTCAAAAGAAAATATTTTTAACTGAAAAAGTGAGTGTCATCCTAATGCAAGACATGCCATAAAAATAAAAAGATCTCGGTAGTCCAACCATTGCTTGTGTAATTGAGAATTACTACATTGAGCATGCACTTCTTGACTTAGGAGTGAGCACAAATCTAATTCCTTACTCGGTCTACGAACAATTAGGTTTGAGTGAATTAAAATCCGCCCGAACTATATTCTAACTTGTCGATCCCTCAGTTCGTGTACCGAGAGAAATAATCAAGGATGTGTTGGTCTAAGTTGATAAATTCTATTACCCAGTAGATTTTTATCGTCCTGGCTACTCAACCCATCATGGACATGAGCACTTAAATTCCCGTCATTCTTGGTCGCCCATTCCTTGCACTTCAAACGCAATCATTAATTACAAGAATGGAGTCATGAGTATGTCTTTCAGGAATATAACATTGGAGTTGAATATTTTTTTCAACACAGGAAAATAATTAGAGGATGAAGACGATTCCTATGATATTATCCTGATTGATTCTTTCGTGGAAGATAGAGCACTTTTGACCTTATCCTCTGACACTCTAGAGATGTGTTTTTCCCACTCTCATGTTTTAGATGATGATATAATTAAGGCGACGAGTGCCATACTTGATGATGTACCGATACTTGGAGTTAACCGGTGGAGGCCAAAATTTGAAAAATAACCCCAAACTGATGTGGTGCCTCTACCATCTAACCTGAAGGCACCGAAGCATGACCTAAAACCTTTGCCCTCTAATTTAAAATATGTCTATTTAGGTCAAGATGAGACATACCTAGTGTTGATTTCTTCCCACCTTGAGTAAGAACGGGAGAGTATGCTCATCTCTACTCTCAATAAGCACAAAGGAACCCTTGGTGGGTCGATTACGAACCTCAAGGGAATTGAACTTTTGATTTGTACTCACCGCATTTAATTAGAGGATAATACGAAGACCTCATGACAACCACAATGTAGACTAAATCCGAACATGAAGGAAGTGGTTAAGGCCGAGGTTCTTAAACTATTGGATGTGGGTATCATATACCTTATATCCGATAGTCGATGGGTGAGTCCAACTCAGGTGGTTCCTAAGAAGTTCGAAATCACCATCGTAGCCAATGTCAACAATGAACTCATGCCAACTAGAGTTACTACTGGTTGTAGAATGTGCATTGACTACAGGAAGTTGAATACCATCACGAGGAAGGACCATTTTCCATTACCCTTCATTGATCAAATTTTAAAAAGGTTAACTGATCATTCCTATTACTATTTCCTTGATGGATATTTGGGCTACAATCAAATCGAGATAGCCCTTGAAGATTCAGATAAGACCACATTCACGTGTCCTTTTGGCTCTTTGCTTTCCGAAGGATGTCATTTGAACTGTGTAATGCCCCACCACTTTTTAGTGATGCATTATGAGTATTTTTTCTAACATGGCAGAGCAATATCTAGAGGTCTTCATGGACGATTTCTTGGCTTTTGGTCCATCCTTCAACGAATGCTTGAAAATTTTGAAAAATGCCCTTAAGCAATGTGAGGAAAAGAACTTGGTACTGAATTGGAAGAAGTGTCACTTCATGGTTCGTAAGGGAATTGTCCTTGGACACATCTGTAAGTGCTATGGTTGAAAACCCCTTTATGTTGTCAAATTTGTGGTGCCAAAAACACTGCTTGTACTTTGTGAAATTGCATACATGTTCGAAACACAGTATGGATGAAGCGAGTCACAGTGTATGGATGTTGACTACATCAGTGAAGCACAATGCTCAACTCAAGATATGTCAAGCCACGACATTGTCTCACAAGATCTACTTCGAAAGACAAGACAAGTTTACAAGTCAAGATTCGAGAATGTTCAACTGAATTCATAAGTTACAAGTCAAGATTCAAGATTGTGTAATTAAATCTTTTGAGGACAAGCTACATCAAAATTTCAAGCTTCACTTTCTTTGAAGGTTACATATCTTAAGGGTTCAATGTCCTTACTTCACTACTAAGGTATGTTTGACCTTAGGTTAACCTTTAGAGTTAGTCATTTCGAACACATAATGCAAATATTTTATATTTAAAAAATTGGCTTGTTTTAAGACTAGTCCTGGACCTTTCTCGACTAGTCCTAGCACTGCTTCGACCTGTCTAAGTATTTCCTGAACTAGTCGTAAGTTTGTTGTAGAAATTTAAAATTTTTTGTTAAGCTTCGACCAGTCCTGAGGTCTGTTCGATCAGTCGTATGAATAGTGTTGACTACTCCTTCGACCAGTCATGAACCTACGACGTAAACTATAGCATTGTAATTCACTTAGCTTCGACTAGTCATGAGCAACCTACGAGCAGTCGAAGGTGACCTACGACCAGTCGTAGACTACCTATGACCAGTCATGAAACTTTCTTATCTTATTGTGCTCAAATTTTTAAATGTCCATTGCTCCTACGTCCAGTCATAGTGACTGCTGGACCAATCGAAGATGCGATTTTTTTCACCTATAAATAGAGCACGAATCTCAGAATATTAGAGAGAACTCAAGCAATTTTAATCCGGCCTTCTGAGAGATAAGTCTGTGCTCCATTTAAGCTATGTGTGCATATTTAACATTCTCTTTCTTTAACTTTTTGAATTGATTTTGTTTCTTGTACTCCAATCTAATCTGAAAAGAGGAAGTTTTACTTTCCTTTTTCTGGAATCAAAATCAATTAAAGCTAGCCCAATTGATTTAATTTAAAATCTATTTAGAACCATTATAAAGTGAGTATTGGACACTAAACTTTGACATTTGAACATCTACTCTGACTTGGTTCTTCCGGGCTGCTATAAAAAAAGAGAAATTCAGGTATTTTACATTTTGTGTAATTTACTTTATTTGGTTTTCATATGAGATTTGCCAAAAATATCTCATTCTGTTGGTTATCTGAGGAAGCCAGTAAAACTCAGAAGTGGGATTTTTTTTAATTGTGTAAGCCCACAGAAAAAGACACAATTGTGAAGGTTTTAGGTGAACCTGGAAAACCTATATTGATAGTGAATGCTAATATCCACTGTGTGAGGATAATAGGAGTGGAGTAGCTATGTGGCTATTTAGTAACAATTGGTGTATACACAAGCGAACCACTATAATCCCTTGTGTTTTGTGGTTGTGTGGTTAATCTTTCCTATGTTTGATTATTCATTTGTGGGATGTATATGTGGATGTAAATACAGTAAGTTTTTATTTTTCAAGTGTTGTGGGGAATGTTGTAATAATTTAGGATTTCTATTCCTACTTTATTTTCTTTATTCCTCTTCAATTTGGGATATTGATATTAATTGTTCTAGTAAGGTTGTCCTACCATAAATCCTATTTTTATGGTGTAAGGTTGTCCTTAGAACATAATTTATATCAGCCTCTCAAGACTTGAATTGAGGTTGCATTTCATATTGCATTTTGGATTGTAATCTCTTCTTTCTTTTGGTTATCTTTTAATTTAATCTGCTGTATTTATTTTAAACTTGGCATAGTCATATTCACCCCACCCCCCTCTAGGACAAATAACTTGGCCATTTCAAGTGGTATCGGAGCCTAATAGCTCTCTTTGTATTTATTTGAATTTAGTTCCTGAGCTAATCGATCTAATCTATATTTGAGATGTCAAATTTTGATAGCCTTTCAATCACTAGGCCTCCACCTTTCCATGGCACCAATTATGCCTATTGGAAAGCCAGGATGAGAATCTTCCTCAAATCTATGGATGAAAGTGTGTTGCTAGCCACAGTGAATGAATGGATCCCCCTTACCACTGAAGTAACCGGGATTGATAGCTCAAAATCTATAAGAATTACACCATATTTCTCTTAGACCATACTTCAGAAAAATGAGAGTAGTGCAAATGCTAAAGCACTAAATGCAATTACTTGTGCACTATCACTGGATGAATTCAAAAGAATTATATCCTGTGATTCTACAAAACAAGCTTGGGATATATTGGAAATGACACACGAGGGTACTTCAATTGTCAAGAAATCCAAGATACAAATCCTCACAACTAAATTTGAGGAAATATGTATGGAAGAAAATGAAATGTTCATGGACTTCTATAACAGATTGAATGACATTGTAAACTCTATGTGGGGTCTAGGCGATAAAATTCCTGAAAGAAAAATATGTGCTAAAATACTATGCTCACTTCTGAAACGGTTCAATTCTAAAGTAACCGCAATCTAGGAACTTAGTGATACGAACAATATGAGGGTTGAGGAATTAGTTGGCTTATTACAGACTTATGAGTTAACCTTTAAAGCTCAAAAAGGTAAATCTATTGCCTTAAAAACTTCTAAAAAAGGTTTTCAAGAAAATGATTTAAACTCTGAAGATGATATGACCCTTTTGGCAAAAAAGTTTTATAAGATTTTTTAAAGTAAAAAGAGGGTTGATTTTCAAAAGGAAAATGATAAAAAGAAACCTAAACCTAAATCAAGAAAATCATTAAAAGATAGTAGTGCTACAACTACCATGAGTATGGGCATTTGGCTAACAAGTGTCTTAAAAAGGAAAACCCAAGAAGAAGGGTTTGTTGGCTACTTGGGATGAGTCCTCTGATTCTGAAGCCTCCTTTAAATTAGAAGATTCTGAAATCGATTCGGACAGTGATGTTAAGGCCCTTATGACTCTAGCCAAATTCACTTTTTCAGATAATGATGAATCGACTAGTGAAGAAAATCTAAATAGTGAATGTGAAAATGAAGATGATCTTCAAGATACTTATAATGCCCTATACAAGGAAAGTTATAAAATTGTTGTGAAATTGAAACTTCAAAAAGAGAAATTTTCTAAACTCAAAGATATTTATTTATCTCTTATTTTAGAAAAGTCCCACATTTCATACTGTTTTGAAAAGATAAAATGCAAATTGGATTTGAAAACCTCCCAATTTAAAAATCTTAAATCTGAAAATGAACAACAAAAACATGAAGTCTCTTCTCTCTTGAGTTTAAAGGAAACCTGAAAATATGCCCAAGGTGATCCTAAATTAGAAAAATCTTATTAGGATCGAGAAAATGTGACGATCGATCCAATCTGGGCTATGATAAGAGTGTTCCTCCTAAACCAAAGAGTATTCCTCCCAAGTTTGTAAAGGGAGAGACTTTAAACTCAAAAGGGAAAAATCAAATGTTTTCTAAAAACTCTAAATCTTTTCAAAACCTAAAAACCATGTCAACCATAAAAAGAAAAACCAAAGTCCTTTGGCTGAAAAGATAGTTGATTTACTTGAGGAGCTTCTAAAGTCTAACTCACTAGGTCATACTTATAACTTTTACAAACGAAAAAAGACCAACTATCCCCCAAAACATGCCACATCAAGACCACTTGAGCTTCTCCATATGGATCTTATAGGACCTACCAGGACGAAGAGTCGAGGTGGCAAAAGATATATCCTGATATTTGTAGATGATTTTACCAGATATACTTGGGTAGTCTTCTTAAGGGACAAATCTGAAACCCTTGAAGAAGTAAGAAAAGTTCTCAAAAGGATTCAAACTAAAAACGGTTCTCAAATCAGTAAGATTCGTAGTGATCATGGATCTGAATTTGAGAATAGCGGTTTTGAGAAGTTCTGTAGCGACCAGGGAATATTACATGAATTCTTAGTGCCCAAAACTCCACAACAAAATGATATAGTTGAAAGGAAAAATAGAGTGCTTTAAGAAATGGCTAATGTCATGTTGAATAGCATGAAGCTCTCTAATAATCTTTGGGCTGAAGAAGTCAATACAGCTTACTATATCATTAACCGGGTTTACACTAATAAAGGTAATAATAAAACAGCTTACGAAATGTGATTCGATAAAAAGCCTACTGTCAAGTACTTTTGATTTTTTGGCAGTAAGTGCTATATTTTGCGAGATCATGAAAATCTGAAAAAGTTTGATACAAAGAGTGATGAAGGGATCTTTATAAGATATTCTTTAAACAGTCGAGCTTATATGGTTCTAAACAAAAGGACCGGTGTGATTCAAGATTCCATCAATGTGGTCATTGATGATCACTTAAACACACCAGTCACGAGTCCAGATAATGATGAAATTCTTGTAATTGAAAAACCTGATACTTCATCTAATCAGACTAATTCTAACTAAGGACTGTTAAAGATCATCCAACCACACAAATTCTTAGAAACCCTCTCACTGGTGTTCGTACCCATAAATAACCTGAGGATATATGTAATTACGTATGTTTTACATCCCAGATAGAACCATCTAATGTAAAAGAAGCTCTTGCTAATGAAAACTGGATTGTTGCGATGCAAGAAGAACTTAAGCAATTTGTGAGAAATGATGTTTGGTATCTTGTACCTAGACCTAAAGATAAACATATCATTAGAACTACCTAAAGATAAACATATCATTAGAACTAAATGGATTTTTAAAAATAAGTCTGATGAGCTTGGCAATATAATTAGAAACGAGGCTAGGCTAGTGGTACAATATTACACCCAAATTGAAGGTATTGATTATGATGAAACCTTCGCACCAGTAGCACGTCTTGAATCAATTAGACTTTTTATATCCATTGCATGTTTTAGAAAGTTTATGATTTACCAAATGGATGTGAAAAATACATTTTTAAATGGCGATTTGTATGAGGAAGTCTATGTTGAACAATCGATGGGTTTTGAAGACCCAAAAAATGTTGATCATGTGTATCGCTTTAAAAAGGCACTTTATGGCCTAAAATAAGCTCTTAGGGCATGGTACGAGAAACGAACAAAGTTTCTATTAAACTATAATTTTCAAATGGGATGTGTTAATAAAACTCTGTTTGTCAAAAAACATAATGATCACATTTTAATAGTAAAAATTTATGTTGATGATCTCATTTATGGATCTACCTGTACTGACATGACTATTGAGTTTGCAGATTTGATAAAATCTTAATTTGAAATGAGCATGGTTGGGGAATTGAATTATTTCCTTGGGTTGTAAGTAAAATAATAACCTAATGAAATGTTCATTTCTCAATCTAAATATGCTCTAAATTTGATTAAGAGATTTGGATTTAAGAATGGTAGGAATTTTGATACTCATATGAGTACAACTTTGAAACTCTCAAAAGATTCTATAGGTAAAAATGTGAATTCAAAATTATATCGAAATATGATTGGTAGTTTACTGTATTTAATGGCTAGTAGACCCGATATTGCTCTAAGTGTTGGTATTTGTGCTAGATATCAGTCTGATCCTAAAGAATCACACTTGACTGCTGTCAAGCGGATTATGCGATATGTCACAAGTACTGTTAATCTCGATCTCTGGTATCCAATTGAGACTAGTGTTTAATTAGCTGGGTACTCAGTTGTTGACTGGGCTGGTAATCTTGATGATAGAAAATTAACCAGTGGTGGTTTCTTTTATATCGAAACTGTTTAGTTTCTTGGTTTAGTAAGAAACAAAGTTCTATATCATTTTCAACTGCTGAAGCTGAATATATCGCAGATGGTAATGCTTGTACGCAGCCTGTTTGGATGAAACGTATGCTAAGTGATTATGTAATTAAACAGGATTCTATGTTATTATATTGCGATAATTCCATTGCCATAAATATTTTGAAAAATCCAATTCAGCATTCTCGTACTAAGCACATTGACATTAGATTTCATTATATTCATGAATAAATAGAAGAAAGGGTTATATCTTTAGAATATATCCCTACCGAGAATCAACGTACTGATATTTTCACTAAACCGCTCGACAAAAGCAGGTTTAAAAAAATAAAATTTGATCTTGGCATGTGCATTCTAAAATGATTATTTATGCCTATTTGTATCATATTGTATATATTTGCTAGGTTAGATTTCAATTTTTGTGAAATATGCAGAAAATTAGATTTTTGGTGGTACTCGACCAGTCGAGGATTTCCTCGACCTGTCTTGGCATGATCGATCGAAGAAATCCCACGACCAGTCGTAAATCGCGCTAATTAACTTAAATTGGAAAAATTTTCATTTCTTCCTTATTTCAACTTCCCTCTCCAACAAGCTGACGCCCGACTAGTTGAACCTACCTTCCAAATCCATCAAGGTTAGTGTTCCATTTACTTATTTCTTATGGATTTGTGTCGAGTTTACTTCTATCTCTTTCTTGAAGTTGTCTATTTCTAGTTTTGTTAAGATTTGGAGTTTTTTTTCACCCAAATCTGATTTGAGAAAAATCCATTTCTCAATCCATTGCAACACTTTATTTCCTTCAAATCTTTGTTGATATGGCTTCTAGAGGAAGAAAGATAACATCCCGTGGTCCATCTTCTTCCAGATCTACTCTTATTACCAAGCGTCATCTTCGATCCTCCGAAGATGATCCATCATTTGTAAGGGACGTTAGATTAAGGAATGTTATTATAGAACATTCTGTTAATGTAAATCATGTTGCTCCGTATGATATCCTTCCTATTCTTCAAACTGTAGGTTGGGATAACTTATTGCATTGGGGTGGGCCAGCATACCGGTCTATTGCTCAGTCCATGTTTGCTTGCATAAGTAATTTTTCAACGAAAAATTTAACTTTTAAAATAGCCACAAGAGAAGGACTATTTGACATTGATTGTCATTTGATTTCAGCTTTTATGGAAATTCCTGTGAATGATGAGGGCATTCCTATCCATACCTCATCTAAAAAACTCTCAGAAACTGAAAAACGTATGCTCACTAGAGACTTATGCAATTTGGATATACAATGAATGCATAAAGGGAATGCTCTCCCCTCAAAAATTTTGTTACCCAAATACAGAGTTCTTCACAAGATTTTTGTGTCCAACTTATATCCTCGATCGGGTAATAAATCTGAATTGACATCCTTCATGGTTCGTGTTCTTCATTCTGTTGCCAGAGGTGTTTATGTTTATTTACCATCCTTGATTTGCCACTCTATTATTCATTTTCGACTCCATCCAAGTCATGGTGACACTCCTTTTACTTATTTAATGACTGTGTTGGCTACACATATGTTAGTCGACATGCTTGTTGGAGAGGCCCCTATCCATCATCTAATATTTAAGAATTCTAACATTAATAAGATGAAGTTGAATGTGCTTCCTGGCCAAGGTGATGGTAATGGTGGTGCTGAAGCTGAAAATGAGGAAGAGGCTGGTGATCTTCCTCCTGATGACATTAACATGGATGAAATTTTTGAAGAAATTGAGTTTGATTCTACTAATGATCCTAATTATGAACCATTTGAGTTTGATGCGTGTCTATGTGCACTTGAGGAGAAGGTAGAAAATATGAATGTTAAGGTAGACCATATGAATGTTGCCCATGATTTACAGTTCAAATATATGCGCAAATATCTCAGGCACTTGAACAAGGGCATGCATCAACTTGATCCTTCTATCCCTTCTCCTTCATCTGGCTCAGATTAGTTCTTTTTATTTTACTGGATTGTAATAACATTATTACTCTTCTGCTCTCTCTGTTTGTGAGATTGTTACTACTTTTGACATATCTCTGTTTATGGATTATATGCATTATTTATCCTATTATCCTATCTTTTCCACTCTTATATCTCTCTTTCATTTTAACTCCTCAGCCATTTGTTCATTGCTTCCTTTGTCCTATTGTGACAAAAAGGGGGAGAATGGATGTCTATGTTATGAGGAGGGAGTAGAGTATTACAATTTTTTTTGTATTTATGTGATGCATATTACTCAGGGGGAGTATGTGCAGAGGTGGACTATATGTCGAATTGATTTGCAGGTTCATACTATTATGAATGTGTGTCGATTGATAATAACTGGTGCATGACTCTTTAACCAAATATTCTGCTTTATGTAATATATCTTGAAAATGTGTTTTGTCACTAATTTGATAAAGGGAGAGATTGTAAGTGCTATGGTTGAAAGCCCCTTTATGTTGTCAAATTTGTGGTGCCAAAAACACTGCTTGTACTTTGTGAAATTACATACATGTTCGAAACACAGTATGGATGAAGCGAGTCACAGTGTATGGATGTTAACTACATCAGTGAAGCATAATGCTCAACTAAAGATATGTCAAGCCACGACATTGTCTCACAAGATCGACTTTGAAAGACAAGACAAGTTTACAAGTCAAGATTCGAGAATGTTCAACTAAATTCACAAGTTACAAGTCAAGATTCAAGATTGTGTAATTGAAGCTTTTAAGGACAAGCTAAATCAAGATTTCAAGCTTCACTTTCTTTGAAGGTTACATATCTTAAGGGTTCAATGTCCTTACTTCACTATTAAGGTATGTTTGACCTTAGGTTGACCTTTAGAGTAAGTCATTTTGGATACATAATGCAAATGTTTTATATTTGAGAATTTGGTCTGTTCTAAGATTAGTCCTGGACCTTTCTCGACTAGTCCCAACACTGCTTCGACCTGTCTAAGTATTTTCTGTACTAGGCATAAGTTTGTTGCAAAAATTTAGAATTTTTTGTTAAGTTTCGACCAGTCCTAGGGTCTATTTGATCAGTCGTATGAATAGTGTCGACTACTCCTTCGACCAGTTGTGAACCTACGACTCAAACTACAACGTTGAAATTCGCTTGGCCTTGACTAGTTATAAGCAACCTAAGACCAGTCAAAGGTGACCTACGACTAGTCGTAAACTAACTACGACTAGTCGTGAAACTGCCTTATCTTATCGCGCTCAAATTTTCAAATGTCCATTGGTCCTACGATCAGTAGTAGCGACTGCTGGACCAGTTGTGTAACACCCTGAAAATCGGGGGTCGTGTATAAACTCAACTCCCGAGTTCCAGACCGTCACTTATGCAACAAAAATGGTTATGATTCATTGTTGTCTGATTTAAAGCATTCACATGAGTAAAAGTATACCAAAACTGCAATTCATACTTCAGATCCAGTGATAAAAGCAAGCGGAAGACTAAACAATATATATATCACTGTATGGAAAAACAAAGTAAATCTCATCTGTCTCCAAAGTATGACTACATCTCTGAGTCTCATATACATATACATAAACAAAAGAATAATGTTCAAAAAAGTCCCACTGATGTCCCCTCGATCCAGGTCGCCTACGGGAAGCCGTCGTGATACTGCATATACGAGAACTCATCCTGGTCCTCGTCGATCTCTGGCTCCACCTCCTGGATCTCGGCCTCACCTGCATCTACAAAAGGGTCTGGTGGGTGTTGCAAACACCATCCCATAACGTGGGAATGAGTGATCAACTCAGTGGAATCATAGAGCAAAGATTAGCATGTTCACAATTCAATCACGAGATAATAGTAAAGCAGTAAATCAGACAATCCTAATACTGTTGTTAATGCAAGATGATATGACATGATGTATGCCCTCACCTACGATCACCCTCATGCGGCAACATCTTACGACCGCGGCATGCCACACTCCCTAGAGTGCTCCACATCTTCCAGGCACATGCAATGCTATGGTGATATGATTTCCAAGTTGTTATTAGTCCATTCAAACAGCAGGATTGGGAAACTAAGGTACTTTCCTTGTATCAATCCCAACACAGATCCTGTCTAGGGTCGTCACTCCTAGTAATTTCATACGATGTATATTTCGTAGGTCACTTCAAGGGCTGCCAGGGCTGTTGCTCGCACTCGTTGCACCGCTCCCCCATCACCTTATCAATACAGGCCTACCGTACTCTACTGCAACGGAAGAGTCGTCACCTCCCGTGGACTCAGAATACGCTCGCGGTCACTACAAAGGGCTCGTCGCCTGATCGGTGTAGGCCGACAGCTAGAATATAGTGTCCCATACCACCATAATCTGCTCACGAGTCTAGGTGCTCACTGGTCACTACGGGGAGGTTTGTGGCCCCAGCGTAGTTGACAGCTCAACCACGGTGTCCCATACCACCATGCCCGGCTCATGAGTCTTCGTGGATCAAAGTACCATGGTTAACAGGGTTTACAATGATAAGTTCAGTACCCTAGGTTCAAGCAGTTATGACACATACAAGGTGAACATACATCGGCCAGTCGGGTTACTTGACGGGCTCGACTAGCGCGATCGCATCTCAAGTCGAACGACATGAAGTGCGTAAAACACTTCGCGTGGCCTAACCACTGCCGCCAACTTTAAACACGAATCACGTTCATCGACGCGTCGTTCGTGGCTATGACCAGTCAGCCACGAATTCGCTCGGTTACCGACTGCCTGGACTAAGTCTAGTCCCACACACCTATGAAATCACATTAGCACTATATGCAAAGGTATTGGAATTGAAATACATCATGTGAGCATGTTAACACATGTTATAACATTCAACTTAAGCAAATCTTCAAGGCATACTTTCCATGCATGTAATGCAATCATGCATAAGGTCAACATGTAGGAAATCATTTAGGTCAGCATATTAATCAAGAAATCAATCTCAAACTACTACATAACATCATTTAATTCAATACATACTAATACAAGCATTTATACAAACACATACACTACACACTTAAGTCTACATATAGTATGTCGACCCAAAGTGCGCAACTAGGCGAATCTCTTCGCCAAACTGATTATGCAAACATTCCTAACTCCCTAATGCGGCAACAAACCATGTCAATCACGTCAGCAAAATATGCAGGTAGACCGTACTTCCTACAAATGACTAAAATGCCCTAAATCTCATATTCTTCGTTAATTTACGAAACAGGAAACGGAGAGTATGTTGTACATGTCAAACGGCGATGCCGTCAATAATCTACTATTAAACGACATTGAAAGCGTTGTAAACCGTCAATCAAAGCGTCTAAAATTCTCACCTAGTCTCTTACGGTTGCGGGATTTTGAACGGAGC
The DNA here is from genome assembly GCA_037074715.1 of Magnolia kwangsiensis. Classification (NCBI taxonomy): domain Eukaryota; kingdom Viridiplantae; phylum Streptophyta; class Magnoliopsida; order Magnoliales; family Magnoliaceae; genus Magnolia; species Magnolia kwangsiensis. The sequence goes on from CM073572.1 coordinate 158,980,559, forward strand.
GTGTACGCTTCGTCTACGGCAGTAGGAGGACCTGATTTATGAAGTACGTTAGCTAACACGCCCTAAATCGGGATAAACCCTAAATCAGCAAGTTGTAGGGTTGTTTTGTACCTGAAAGAACGGAGAAATCACCAGCCAGGTGATTGGGAAGAGGTGGTGAAGCAGCAGCAATCGGCGGCTCGGAAGCGGGAAAAATCCCTTCCAATCTCTCTCTCAAACTCTCTCTCCTTTTCCTAGGATTTGCAATTTTCGGATGGGAGAGAGAAATGAGGGTTTCAACCCCTTTTATAAGCTTAAAAACGCCGGAAATAGGCTCCGGAACGAAGTTTACTTGGTGCCTATCCATTTCGGGGCTGTTTCGGTCCAAAAACTGCTTTCTGGTGGTCCCCTGGTCGATTGCGATCGGACTTAAGCTCATGTGTACCAGATGTAGCTCGTATTAAGTTTTCAGTCTGGTAGGGTTCGCAGATCGCACGTGGCGGACCAGTTTCAGTTCAGCGGTCACCGCACGTAGATCAGGGCTGAAAGTCTCTTGATAATAAATAGAAATTTTTCCTGATCCGAGGGTGTAATCTGGATGAATTCCGATGGTCAGAACGCTTAATACTGACGCGTCAAGTCGTGTGCCAGATTTGAATTTGAAATTCCAAATCCGTCCCTATTCGCGATCGCTTCAGTCCGGGTTCAACGAAATAGTCTGTGATTATCGGTTTGACTTGATTTTCGAGATGATTGTCAAGTCCAGCTGGGCGGTTCTAACGGTCTAAGATAGGAGGTATCGGACCTTCGACGCGCGGTCTAAATCCAATTTAAGAATTCAATGTGGTCCAGAGAACAGACCTGCTTAGAGTTTGATCCGAGGTTATAGAGTATTGTAGGGTTATTTGTTCTACTCGATTTGGGTCTTGTAGAACATATTTAAAGTGATCAGGGACTATTTCCCAGCTACTCTAGCGTTGCGCTAGCTAACTTACGCTTAATTTCCATGGAAATTAATTCTACGCGATTTCGGGTCGAGTTGGTACTCGAGCCCAAGTACGGTTTTTTCACGGGCGTTACAATCTACCCCCCTTAACAAATAATTTCGTCCTCGAAATTTGTACCTGTTAGTACTCCTTGAGAAGCTGTGGGTAGTTCTTTCTGATCTCGGCTTCTGTCTCCCAAGTAGCCTCCTCCTCAGAGTGATGCGTCCATAGTACCTTCACAAGGGGAATCACCTTGCTACGCAGTACCTGCTCCTTCCTGTCTAAGATGCGTGTCGGTCGCAGGATATAAGTAACATCCTCTCCTAACTGCACCTGCTCCCATCTGATGATATGGGAAGGATCAGCAACGTACTTCTTCAGCATAGAAACATGAAATACGTTGTGGACGCTCGCGAGGGGTGTGGGTAAAGCCAATCGGTAAGCCACCGCTCCCACACGATCGAGGATCTGGAATGGACCAATGAATCGCGGTGCCAGCTTCCCCTTCTTCCCGAACCGAAGGACTCCCTTCATAGGGGAAACTCGCAAAAACACGTGATCCCCGACTGTGAACTCTAGTGGCCGTCGTCTCGTATCGGCGTAGCTCTTCTGTCTGCTCTGCGCTGTAAGAAGCCGACGTCGAATAATATCAATCTTCTCTGACGTCTCCTACACCAACTCTGGGCCAATCAAGCTACGCTCACCGACCTCTAACCAGCAATGCGGTGCGCGACAAGGTCGCCCATACAGCGCCTCATAAGGTGCCATGCCGATACTCGCCTGGAAGCTATTGTTGTACACAAACTCCGCATATGCAAGACAGTCATCCCAACTGTCCTTGAAGTCCAATGCGCAAGCTCGCAACATGTCCTCCAGGATCTGGTTCACTCGCTCCGTCTGTCCGTCTGTCTGTGGGTGGAAGGCAGTACTGAACTTCAACTCCACACCCATAGCCTCCTGAATGCGAGTCCAGAAAATAGAAGTGAACCGCGTGTCTCTGTCCGACACGATCTCCAACGGAACTCCATGCAGACGCACGATCTCTCTGATGTACAATCTAGCCAGCTCTTCTGCAGAGTTCGTAACTCTGATCGGTAGGAAGTGCGCCGACTTCGTCAATCGGTCGACGATCACCCAAATGGAATCATGTCCCTTCCTCGTCTTCGGCAACCCAGAAATGAAGTCCATGAAAATGAAATCCCACTTCCACTCTGCAATCGGCATAGGCTGCAAAAGTCCAGGTGGTCGGCGATGCTCTGCCTTCACCTGCTAACAAGTGAGACAACGGGACACGAACTCAGCTATGTGGGTCTTCATACCTTCCCACCAATACGTCCTCTTCACGTCACGATACATCTTTGTACTGCCTGGATGCATCAAGAGTCTAGTAGAATGCGCAGCCTCGAGAATCTCTCGTCTCAAGTCAGGGACATCTGGGACGCATAGGCGGCCACGGTAACGTAAGCCCCCATCCATACCAACTCGCCAGTCGGCGTCAACATCATCACTGGCCTGCTCTCGAAGCTCAGTAAGATGCGCATCGTCCCTCTGCGCCTCGATGACCCGGTCATCGATCTGAGATCGCACCTGTACATGTGCGATGAACTCAAATGGTTCCTCTACGGTGAGTTTCTGCTCAAAGTCTCGCAAAAACTCAACCATATCCCACTCGGCAACCATCAGCGGAGCCGCAAACTCTATCGCCTTCTTGCGGCTCAACGCATCAGCCACAAGGTTCGCCTTCCCAGGATGGTAAGAGACTTCAAACTTGAAGTCCTTCAGCGTCTCCATCCATCGCCGCTGCCTCATATTCAAGTCTCGCTGCGTGAATATGTACTTGAGGCTCTTGTGGTCGCAAAAGAGCTCGAACTCCTCTCCGTAGAGGTAATGTCTCCAGAGTCTCAGTGCGAATATAACGGCTGCCAACTCTAGGTCGTGTGTAGGGTAATTCTCCTCGTGCTTCCTTAATTGTCTCGAGGCATACGAAATTACCCTGTCCCTCTGTATAAGGACACAACCCAAACCAACGCTAGACGCGTCAGTGTATATAGTGTATCTAACCCCTTGCTCTGGCAATACTAGCACAGGGGCGGACGTAAGTCTGTCCTTCAACTCCTAAAAAGCTGACTCCGCCTTATCATTCCAGGCGAACTTCACGTCCTTCCGTGTCAACTGAGATAAGGGTCTCGCGATCTTCGAGAAGTCCTGAATGAAGCACCGATAGTAGCCAGCGAGACCCAAGAAACTCCTCACCTCAGTGACAGAACCAGGCTGCTCCCAGTCCTGCACCGCAGCTACCTTAGACAGGTCAATTGCCATGCCATCCTTGGACACCACGTGTCCCAGAAACTTCACCTCCTGCTTCCAGAAGTCGCACTTCTTATACTGTGCGAACAACTGATGCCGTCTGAGCGTTCAAGGACCAAACGCAAGTGCTCCTCATGCTCCTCTCAACTCCTAGAGTACACCAAAATGTCGTCAATGAAGACAACGACGAATCGATAAAGGAAAGGCTGAAATACCCGGTTCATCAGATCCATGAACACGGCCGGTGCGTTAGTAAGACCGAACGACATCACGAGGAACTCGTAGTGGCCAAAACTGGTCCTGAATGCTGTCTTCTGCACGTCCTCATCCCTGACGCGCATCTGATGATATCCTGACTGAAGATCAATCTTTGAGAAGTACTGCGCTCCTCTCAACTGATCAAACAAGTCATCGATCCTGGGCAAAGGGTATTTGTTCTTCACCGTGAGCTGGTTCAGCCTGCGATAATCAATACACAATCGCATCGACCCATCCTTCTTCTTCACGAACAAGACCGGTGCTCTCCAAGGTGACACGCTAGGCCGTATAAGGCCAAGCTCTAGCAGACCATCAATCTACGTCCTCAATTCCTCCATCTCACATGGTGTCATACGATACGTCGGCAGTGAGACGGGTGTAGAACCAGGAACCAGATCGATAGTGAAATCAATCTCACGTCGGGGCGGCAAGCCTGGGATCTTCCTGAACAAAGATCCCCGAACTCAGAAACAACTGGCGTCTGCTCAAGTACCTGGGCACCAGCGTCGTGCAATAGAGTGGCGTAGCTAAGTATGCGGAAAGGAAGATTTACCCGCACTGGAAATGTGAAGGATGCACCCTCAGGCTCGTCCGCTGTAACTATACGAGTCTCGCAGTCAATCTCGGCTCTCGCTGCAGTCAACCAGTCCATGCCAAGAATGACGTCGAGATAAACGAGCGAGGGATCGACGACCAGATCAAGAGTCATCGTCCTGCCTCCCAGATCAACCAAACAACCCTCACACATCTGGGTGACATCCGAATAATCTCCATGAGCTGCAAAGACTCGCACGCTATCCATAGTGATAGTCTGTAATCCAAGACGCCTGACTACGGCACGCGATATCAAAGAAATCGTGGAACCAGTGTCCACCATGACAAGAACGGGAGTACCTCCAATATGGGCCGTGACCTCGAAAGCTGAATGCTGGAAAGTCGGCGTCGCAGTTGCCTCAGCTGTCAATGCATAACCCGAGCCTGCTGTGGCCGGTTCGGCCGCTGTGTCAAGGGTCGTGGAGGCTGTCGGATCTGCGATACCATAGGTCTAAAAGAAGGATGCGCAGGAGCTGACCGTATAGGCGGTGCTGATATCGCCTGCGGACGTACACGGTCAATCTTCTGCGGTGGCGAGAACCCACTGTCCCGCATCCTCGAAAAGTAGCTCTGTGCCAAGTGGCCCGTCCTCCCACAGTATGTACATGTCAAATTAGGGAGCCGAAACGGTGGTACAGGCGCCATAGTCCTAGTAGGAGGATCAATGCGAGGCCTCTTGCCCGCGAAGGGCCTGTTTGGCAAATCCGGTCGTGGCCTAGAAGCAGCCGGGCCTGGAGATCGCGCAAGTCGATCCACGTCCTGCTCTGCCCGCATGGACATGTGAATCAACTCCGCATATGAGGGAAAACTAACACAACACATCTTCGACCGAATATCCGGTCGCAAGCCCTCCAAAAAGTGCCGTATGCACATCTTCTCATCAGCTAGGATCGTCGGGACATACCTGCCCAACTCTGTGAACCGATGCTCATACTCGGTAACTGTCATCGCTGCCTGTCTGAGACGGAGAAACTCATTCTCCCTGTCGTGCCTGTAGGTCTGGGGATAATACTTCTCATGGAAGCGGAACTCAAATGCTGTCCACGTCCATACAAAGTCTGTGGCAACGGTCCGCAGTACGCTATCCCACCACATGTTGGCCTCTCTCTCAAACAGGAAGGTAGCCAGCTCTACCTGCTCAGCCTCGGTGCAGTGCAACATCCGCAAGATCTTCGACACCCGGTCGAGCGAGTACTCAGCCTCCTCGGGTCTGTGAGAACCCGTGAAAGTAGGAGGCCGCAAGCGCTGAAATCGCTCCAAAAGGCCCCGTGTGTCGGCAGGATTCCCCGCAGGGAAAGCAGGCGGCGCAGGATGAGCCATGCCCTCATCCTGGGCGTATGTATAGGCATCCTCAGCTGGATGCGCAGGTGGTGCAGGTGGAGTAGATGTAGTCGCACCCCCACCCTGGGCTAATGTCCCCACTATGGTGGTCAGAAGCTGCTGCTGCTGCAGCATCATAGCCATCATCTGCTCGAATCTGTCAGGGGGTGGAACAGGCTGTGGCGGATGCGGTGTGGAAGTAGATGCGCAATGTGGCTCTCTGATTGATGGCGTAAATGGCGGTGGTCCATCTGTAGGACCAGCGGCAGGCTGAGACGATCGAATCGCCTCAGGAATCGGGCCCACATCAGGGTCCGCATGGGTGCCAGACTGCGAAGGAGTTTGATCCATATGCTCTGACAATGCAAGCCGAACCGTGCTCCGCGTAGTCTTAGGTGGCATTCCCTATATTTAAAATAGGGAGCAACCTTGTCAGTCTCAATTGCACAAATACACCACAATCATCCACATAAAGAGTCAAAGGCATTCCATGCATTTCAATTAATCAAAATTGTCACAATACAAGGGATATATCCTTACAAGCATCATGACGAGAATTACATGGAAATTAAGACAGTTAAACAACAGAAACATGAACAAAGCACTAGCCCTAACAGGCTTACACACATAAAGCAGGAAATGACTAACTACTGATAATAACATTAAAGATCGCATCGCTAGTCGGAGTCTGGTGATGGAGGAGGAACACCCTTATCCTATAAGCAACACAGGATCGCCTTCAAGGTGCGAGTCACCTTGCCAAATTTCTTCTTTATAACGGCCTTGGCATCAGCAACTTCTGCTCGAAGTTCTTGGACTTCCCTACGCAAAGCGGTCTGACTCTCCTCCATCCGAGCAATGCGATCGTCGATAGTAGCCTGCACAGAAGGAGGAGGGCTCTCATCAGTATCCTGAGCCTCCTCTTCTGCTTCTTCCTGAGCTTCTTCCTGAACCTCTGCTCTAGGTTCTTCTTCGCTTTGATCTTCCTCATCATCAAAGTCATCCCCACTATCCCTTTCAAGTTGATTTTCACGGTATTGCGACCCAATCTTCATCTTGACCATTGTCGACTCATCGATGGTGTGAATCGATACGGGCAATTTCGGCCCAAGTCTATAGGCAAACTCAAGCGTAATCTTACAAATAAGTCGGCCAAAGGGAAGCGATTTGGATGTTCTTCTTGACCTGGCTATGAGAACTATCTGCTGTAAGATGAAAGTGGCCATACATACGTTCTCTCCCTGGGCCACTAGAAATAAGAAATCGACCATAAGACGTGTACATTCAATGTGGTTCGTCGACCTGGGATAAACATTGAACGTGCAGATATGATGCAGCAGGCGCAAATCCTCAGACATGTACGTCGCCTTGAGGCTATTATTAGGCTGCCATGGAACCAACTTACCGCACAGAAACCTGGTACGGAGATCTCGTTCACGTCTAGTCCTTAGGTTCTTCTCGCTAGGATGCACATCACCTAGAGGCACGTTGAGAAGTCGCGCAATCAACCGAACGTCGATCGTAGCCATCCCATCTCTACCAAAAGAGATTTTGAACTGCAAAGGCTCCAAGGTAAGATTCTGGATGCTTGCGTAGAAGGAACGAATGGTGCTCACATTAGCACGAGCGCAAGCTTCAAAGATCGGACCCCAATGCGCAGCTTCAATGCGTTCGAACAACAGATACTCGCCGAACAATCGTCCATCTACGTCCTCCTCAAATAACACTTTGCGATCAGTGTATTGGCCATGAGGCATTTCTGATAAAATGGTTCGTCCAAGGTGTGCATGGGGATCCAAATCCCGCTTTGTACGGCACTCCAGGACTACAGCTGGACCTGCGGCGGTGCTTGAACTTGCGGCACCACCCCGCGGTCTTCTCGATCGAGCAGGGCGGCTCGGCCCAGCCTCGTCTATTGTGGTTTTCCTCTTACCCATCAAAGATATGATGGATGAGAGTGATAGAAGGCCCAAAATGGCTTCCACGAAAGCCATGGAAAACGGTAAAAATACGAAGAAGTGGCTGCCCAATCTGAGAAAAGGAAATCTAGGCGTCGTAGAGGGATGCTTCAAGCTTCCCAAGGCTGTAGTTTCAAGGAGAAATACAAATAAAAAGATAGAATGGAGCACCTCACGATTTCAGCTCTATTTGGAGGATTTTGGAGCTCCAAATGGTGAGATCTTCAAGAAGAGGGGCTGCCAACACCCAATAAGTGATGGGTGATGGTCGGTTTTGGCCAAGGAGGGACCTAGGAGTGATTTGGGATGCCAAAATTTGGAGATGGTTGCTGAAAATCGAAAATAGGGCTATGGGGAGGGCTGTTTGTGAAGGAGGGGTATGATTTAGGGGTTTTCGTGAGATGGGAGCTACCTAGGGAGGGTGTACAACCCATTTAAGGGCGTGCGCCCAACTTTCATGCCAAATGGGCCCCACCGGTCGGCGATGCATCGCCCGACCGGCGATGGCATCGCCGGCCAACTTCCAAGTTGGCCAGTGGGACCACATGGGTCTGGTCCCCCATGGTCCAGGGGTTCCAAAAATGTATGTCCCACCCCCTAGTTCATCGTATTTTGGTCTGTATGAGCCAAAATATGTGTTCGGGGCTTTTCGGGACCACATCACAATACCGAATACCAAACCATATGATGCATCATATGAATTTGGGGTAGAAGGAGCCAGTACATCTATCTAAATCCTTATTTTCTAAAGAAAGTGAAGTTAGAATGGCCTTATGGCCATTCTTCATGAAATTTTACTATTCACTATAAAATTTTATGAAAGTACTAATTTGTGTTATTTTCATATTAGGTTTGATGCCTAACATGAAATAGATAAGAAAGAAATGAAGGTCAGAGTGTTTAGAGGAAGAATTTTGAGAATTTTTGGCGAAACGGGGTTTTTTTAAGCCCTGGCGATTGATTACAGGAGTCGTGGTCATCCCACGGCCCAAGGATTCACTTTTACGGTTTAAAAAATGCTCGTAGAACGTCTCAACCTGACTTCCTAAAGCTTAGAAGCGATTCGGGTTGCCTTACGCGACCCGAGATGCATTACAGACTCGATCTTGCGATCGATTCTAATAGACTTCGCCTATCGGCGAATCTGCGGTCCTAGAAGTGTTTCTAGACCCTTCTCGCACCCTCCTAAGTCAAAGGAAGCGACAGCGTACGTCGCAAGACCATAACCCAGGCCCAGTATACTCTTATTCATGCTCTGATACCAACTTGTAACACCCTAAAAATCGGAGGTCATGTATAAACTCAACTCCCGAGTTCCAGACTGTCACTTATGCAACAAAAATGGTTATGATTCATTGTTGTCTGATTTAAAGCATTCACATGAGTAAAAGTATACCAAAACTGTAATTCATACTTCAGATCCAGTGATAAAAGAAAGCGGAAGACTAAACAATATATATATCACTGTATGGAAAAACAAAGTAAATCTCATCTGTCTCCAAAGTATGACTACATCTCTGAGTCTCATATACATATACATAAACAAAAGAATAATGTTCAAAAAAGCCCACTGATGTCCCCTCGATCTAGGTCGCCTACGGGAAGCCGTCGTGATACTGCATATACGAGAACTCATCCTGGTCCTCGTCGATCTCTGGCTCCACCTCCTGGATCTCGGCCTCATCTGCATCTACAACAGGGTCTGGTGGGTGTTGCAAACACCATCCCGTAACGTGGGAATGAGTGATCAACTCAGTGGAATCATAGAGCAAAGATTAGCATGTTCACAATTCAATCATGCGATAATAGTAAAGCAGTAAATCAGACAATCCTAATACTGTTGTTAATGCAAGATGATATGACATGATGTATGCCCTCACCTACGATCACCCTCATGCGGCAACATCTTACGACCGCGGCATGCCACACTCCCTAGAGTGGTCCACATCTTCCAAGCATATGCAATGCTATGGTGATATGATTTTCAAGTTGTTATTAGTCCATTCAAACAGCAGGATTGAGAAACTAAGGTACTTTCCTTATATCAATCCCAACACAGATCCTGTCTAGGGTCGTCACTCCTAGTAATTTCATACGATGTATATTTCGTAGGTCACTGCAAGGGCTACCAGGGTTGTTGCTCGCACTCGTTGCACCGCTCCCCCATCACCTTATCAATATAGGCCTACCGTACTCTACTACAACGGAAGGGTCGTCGCCTCCCGTGGACTCAGAATACGCTCGCGGTCACTACAAAGGGCTCGTCGCCTGATCAGTGTAGGCCGACAGCTAGAATATAGTGTCCCATACCACCATAATCTGCTCACGAGTCTAGGTACTCACTGGTCACTACGGGGAGGTTTGTGGTCCCAGCGTAGGCTGACAACTCGACCACGGTGTCCCATACCACCATGCTCGGATCATGAGTCTTCGTGGATCAAGGTACCATGGTTAACAGGGTTTACAATGGTAAGTTCAGTACCCTAGGTTCAAGCAGTTATGACACATACAAGGTGAACATACATCGGCCAGTCGGGTTACTTGACGGGCTCGACTAGCGCGATCGCATCTCAAGTCGAACGACATGAAGTGCGTAAAACACTTCGCGTGGCCTAACCACTGCCGCCAACTCTAAACACGAATCGCGTTCATCGACGCGTCGTTCGTGGCTATGACCAGTCAGCCACGAATTCGCTCGGTTACCGACTGCCTGGACTAAGTCTAGTCCCACACACCTATGAAATCACATTAGCACTATATGCAAAGGCATTGGAATTGAAATACATCATGTGAGCATGTTAACACATGTTATAACATTCAACTTAAGCAAATCTTCAAGGCATACTTTCCATGCATGTAATGCAATCATGCATAAGGTCAACATGTAGGAAATCATTTAGGTCAGCATATTAATCAAGAAATCAATCTCAAACTACTACATAACATCATTTAATTCAATACATACTAATACAAGCATTTATACAAACACATACACTACACACTTAAGTCTACATATAGTATGTCGACCCAAAGTGCGCAACTAGGCGAATCTCTTCGCCAAACTGATTATGCAAACATTCCTAACTCCCTAATGCGGCAACAAACCATGTCAATCACGTCAGCAAAATATGCAGGTAGACCGTACTTCCTACAAATGACTAAAATGCCCTAAATCTCATATTCTTCGTTAATTTACGAAACAGGAAACGGAGAGTATGTTGTACATGTCAAACGGTGATGCCGTCGATAATCTACTATTAAACGACATTGAAAGCGTTGTAAACCGTCAATCAAAGCATCTAAAATTCTCACCTAGTCTCTTACGGTTGCGGGATTTTGAACGGAGCGTGTACGCTTCGTCTACGGCAGTAGGAGGACCTGATTTATGAAGTACGTTAGCTAACACGCCCTAAATCGGGATAAACCCTAAATCAGCAAGTTGTAGGGTTGTTTTGTACCTGAAAGAATGGAGAAATCACCAGCCAGGTGATTGGGAAGAGGTGGTGAAGCAGCAGCAATCGGCGGCTCGGAAGCGGGAAAAATCCCTTCCAATCTCTCTCTCAAACTCTCTCTCCTTTTCCTAGGGTTTGCAATTTTCGGATGGGAGAGAGAAATGAGGGTTTCAACCCCTTTTATAAGCTTAAAAACGCTGAAAATTGGCTCCGGAACGAAGTTTACTTGGTGCCTATCCATTTCGGGGCTGTTTCGGTCCAAAAACTGCTTTCTGGTGGTCCCCTGGTCGATTGCGATCGGACTTAAGCTCATGTGTACCAGATGTAGCTCGTATTAAGTTTTCAGTCTGGCAGGGTTCGCAGATCGCACGTGGCGGACCAGTTTCAGTTCAGCGGTCACCGCACGTAGATCAGGGCTGAAAGTCTCTTGATAATAAATAGAAATTTTTCCTGATCCGAGGGTGTAATCTCGATGAATTCCGACGGTCAGAACGCTTAATACTGACGCGTCAAGTCGTGTGCCAGATTTGAATTTGAAATTCCAAATCCGTCCCTATTCGCGGTCGCTTCAGTCCGGGTTCAACGAAATAGTCTGTGATTATCGGTTTGACTTGATTTTCGAGATGATTGTCAAGTCCAGCTGGGCGGTTCTAACGGTCTAAGATAGGAGGTATTGGACCTTCGACGCACGGTCTAGATCCAATTCAAGAATTCAATGTGGTCTAGAGAACAGACCTGCTTAGAGTTTGATCCGAGGTTATAGAGTATTGTAGGGTTATTTGTTCTACTCGATTTGGGTCTTGTAGAACGTATTTAAAGTGATCAGGGACTATTTCCCAACTACTCTAGCGTTGCGCTAGCTAACTTACGCTTAATTTCCATGAAAATTAATTCTACGCTATTTCGGGTCGAGTTGGTACTCGAGCCCAAGTACGGATTTTTCACGGGCGTTACAAGTTGAAGATGCGATTTTCTCACCTATAAATAGAGCATGAATCTTAGAATATTAAGAGAACTCAAGCAATTTTAATCCGGCCTTCTGAGAGATAAGTCTGTGCTCCATTTAAGATAAGTGTGTATATTTAATATTCTCTTTCTTTAGCCTTTTAAATTGATTTTGTTTCTTGTATTCCATTCCAATCTAATCTGAAAAGAGGAAGTTTTACTTTCCTTTTTCTGGAATCAAAATCAATTAAAGCTAGCCCAATTGGTTTAATTTAAAATCTATTTAAAACCATTATAAAGTTAGTATTGGACATTGAACTTTGACATTCGAACCTCTACTCCGACTTGGTTCTTCCGGGCTGCTAAAACAAAGGACAAATTCAAGTATTTTACATTTTTTGTAATTTACTTTATTTGGTTTTCATTTGAGATTTTCCAGAAAGATCTCATTCTGTTGGTTATCTGAGGAAGCCAGTCAAACTCAGAAGTGGGGTTTTTTTTTTTTTATTGTGTAAGCCCACAGAAAAAGACACAATTGTGAAGGTTTTAGGTGAACCTGGACAACCTATATTGATAGTGAATGCTAATATCTACTGTGTGAGGATATTAGGAGTGGAGTAGCTGTGTGGCTATTTATTAACAGTTTGCATACACACAGGCAAACCACTATAATCCCTTGTATTTTGTGGTTGTGTGGTTAATCTTTCCTATATTTGATTATTCATTTGTGGGATGTAATGTGGATATAAATGCTGTAACTTTTTATTTTTCAAGTGTTGTGGGGAATGTTGTAATAATTTAGGATTTCTATTCCTGCTTTATTTTCTTTATTCCTCTTTAGTTTGGGATATTGATATTAATTGTTCTAGTAAGGTTGTTCTACCATAAATCATGTTTTTATGGTGTAAGGTTGTCCTTAGAATATAATTTGTATTAGCCTCTCAAGACTTGAATTGAGGTTGCATTTCATATTGCATTGTGGATTGTGATCTCTTATTTCTTTTGACTATCTTTTAATTTAATTCTGTTGTATTTATTTTAAATTTGGCATAGTCCTATTCACCCCCCCCCCCCCCCCCCCTCTCCCCCCAGGACATATAGCTTGGCCATTTGTACATCATCTCATCCAAGAGAATTGAGGTATATAAGGCTTAAATTGATCTTATCTCTAACCTACCTCCACTCAAGAACTACGAGATGTGCAATCCTTTTTATGATACATCGGGTCTAACAGAAGATTCATAAAGGACTTTAATCACATCTCTTGTCCTCTATGTAATCTGCTTCTAAAGGATGCACCATATGAGTGGACTAAGCAATGTCAGGAAGCTTTTACTAAGATCAAGGATATGTTAACCACTGCACCTATCATGTAGCCACCCAAATGGAGCCTTCCTTTTGAACTTATGTGCGACGCGTCTTACTATGCTCTCAGGGTGGTTTTAGACCAGAAAAAAGATAAGAAACCCTATGTTATTCATTATGCAAGTAGAACTCTAAATCATGCCCAAGTGAGCTACTCTATTACGGAAAAGGAACTCTTAGCCATAGTGTTCGCTTTGGGCAAATTTAGGTCCTACTTGATCGGATCCAAGATCTTTATTTACACAGATCATCCAACGCTCAAGTATCTTCATTCTAAGAATGATGCTAAGCCCCGCATGATTAGATGGATCCTCCTACTCCAAGAATTTAATTTGGAAATAAAAGATAAAAAGGGAGTAGAGAACGTAGTGGTTGACCATCTTTTTTTGCATGGATCTCTCTGCTTCCCTTAAGACGACACATATAAATGACATGTTACCTGAAGAACAATTGTTCAATGTCTCCCATTCACCTTGGATTGCTGATATTGCTAATTATCTTGCTGCAGCTTTTACACCGACACATTGGACTAGGCAAGATAAGAAAAAATTCTTCGCCGAGGTTCGTAAGGTCTTCTGGCATTATCCATATTTATTTAAATATTTCCTAGACCAAATCTTAAGGAGATGTGTGACAGATAATGACCACTAAAGTGTCATCTCCTTCTGTCACTCCCAGGCCTGTGGTGGTCACTTTTCTGCTAAAAAGATCACAACTAAGATTCTGCAGTATGACTTTTACTGGCCCACTATGTTCAGGGACACTCATGAGTTTTGTAAAGCTTATAAGCGTTGTCAGAAGTTGGGAGCATTGTCCCGTCGAAATATGATGCCTCTAAACCCGATTCTGATCATTGAAGCATTTGATTGACTGGGCATTGATTTCACAAGGCCATTTCCCTAATATTTTAAAAATTTATATATTTTTCTTGCTGTAGACTATGTCACTAAATGGGTCGAAGCGATTCTATGCTAGAACAATGAGCATCAAATGGTCATTAAGTTTCTAAAAGAGAACATCCTTTCCTGATTCGGAACGCCTCGAGCCATCATTAGTGATGGGGGATCTCATTTTTGCAATATGTCATTCGCGAACTTAAAGAAGAAATATGGCATCTCTCATAAACTGAGCATCCATACTGCTAACAAACAAGTGGGCAAGTTGAGATTTTTTATAGGGAAATTAAACATATCCTAAAAAAGACGGTTAACCCTAACTATAAGGATTGGTCAATCTGATTGACTGATGCCTTATGGGTATACCGTATCACTTTTAAGACCACTATTGGAATGTCTCCCTTTAGATTTGTCTATGAGAAGGCTTGCCACTTACCTGTGGAGTTGGAACATAGATCTTACTAGCGATCAAAATTTTGAATTTCAATCTAGACAACGCTGACCCGTTACACAAACTTCAGTTGAATGAACTTGAAGAAATTCAGAATGATGCATATGAGAACTCAAGAATTTATAAGGACAGGATGAAGGTGTTTCATGACAAACACATTCTTTAGAAATCATTCACCACAGGTCAGAAAGTTCTCTTGTATAATTCTTGGTTACATCTCTTTCCGGGCAAACTCTGATCTCATTGGACTAGTCCTTTCACTATTATTAACGTCCATGCTCATGGGGCCATTGAGATAAAGAATCTAAACAATGGTAATTCTTTTAAAGTAAATGGACATCGTTTAAAGCCATTTATAGAGAAATTTGATTTAGAGGACATGTCCATACCTCTGAATGATCTTGTTCACCAGGATTGACCTCCTAGTCTAACGGAGGTATAGTTAGGATTGTTGCTTTCATAGAATTTAGGAGTAGGATAGTTTATTTTCCACTATTTTAGGATAGTTTACTTTCCATTTTTTTAGGATAGTTTACTTTTTCGGTTGTTTAATTCTTATGTTAACCCACCTTCACGTTGAGATCCTTTGAAAAAAGCCTCAAAATTGCTTCATCGGGTACTATCTTTCCATCAATTCTCCGCCAATTACATTGTCTCTTTTACAAATCATGCTTATTTATTTTACATTAAGGACAATGTAGATTTTAGGTTGGGGATGGGATATTAGGTAAATTAATTAGGTTTTTTTTTCAAGTTTTGAACAAATTTTGTAAAAATTTTAAAAAATTTTCAATGTTTATCTATTTGGAAAGTGATAAGTTGTGCATTTAAGAATGTTTTAAGTATAATGATAAGATAGAGATTAAATTTTGAATTATTGGAGTTTGGTCATCTAAGTAATTTATCACCTAAGTACTTGCGCTCAATTGATTAAGAGGAACTTTGATTATCATGTTATCTAAATCACAAGACACGTTCAATTTGATTTCTATGAATATTACTAGATTTTCTGATTGTTAGTATGATGATCATTGAAATATATTGAGAACTAAGTCTGGAGAATTTTATCCACCTTAAAAGAAGGAAAGAACCAGTTAAAAAATAGAAGATCAACAAAAAGGGTCATGTATGGTGAAAAGATTGAAAAAAGTTTGAAAAAGAATATAAAAAAATCTGAAAGAAAAGAGAAAAGACTGAATGGATATAAATGACCGTCGATATAATAAAAACTGGGAAAAGAAGGAGAAGGTGATAAGTTCGGAATCAGTACTAAGTTTTCAACCAATCTTGAAGTGATGAGCATGGTTAACATTATTAAAGGATAGTATTTTTTATGAGAACTAAGTTGATTTTTCACTAGCATGTTGAAAAACTTGTTATGCAAACTATCCCCTGACTTGATGGATAAAGAACTTATCTGATTGATTGCTTATGTGATTCGGCTTTAGGTTTTCAAAATCTCACTTTCTCATCTTGAGTCTACTCATTCATACTTAATTACACAAAAGATTGTTTTTTGAAAAAGGTTTGAACATTACGCATTAAAGTTCATTTTTCACATACTTTGCTCAGGAATAGAAAAATATTGGTTGGAGATTGTGTTGAGGGTCAAATATTGCATATTATCCCCTATTTATATCTGGTTTTATGAACATGATAATGCTTAATGTTTTATTTTTCTCATGTTTGTGTTATAAGGTAAATTTAAGAGCTTGGATTGAAAAGGGTGCTAAAAGCATAGATTTAATGCTCAAGAATCACCAAGGCAAGGGATAAATCTTAGAAGACCAAGATTAAAGAATTCACATACTAAATATCTAAGGAAACCAAGTGACGAGGGAAGAGAATCAAAGATTTAAAGTGAAAAAAAGGAATCCTGAAAATTATCTTGAAAACAGATTTCGGGTCAGAAAAGTCTAATTTTGGAAAACTACAAGAATGGCCTTCGATATATGGAAGACTGTTAGATAATATTGCAGGACATATTGAGAACATATCGAAGACTGTTCATTAATATTGAAGGACATACCGAACACACTTTGATAGAATCGATAAATTCAGGATTTCAGGCCAAACTATGTAGACATTTCTGGACCGATCTTCGATATATTGAAGACTATTCGATAGTATCGAAGGACATATTGAAGGACATATTGAAGACACTTCGATAGCATTAAAACTGCGTAAATTTGAGACACTTTATACATTTCTTCAAGTCAGTGCCAAAGGAGGTGCTGCAAAACTATAAATAGGAGTCCCTAGGATGTCCCTAAGCATCATCTAGGGTTTGGAGGAGCAAAGAACAAGGGTGGAGAGCCTTCATGTAACACCCCATACCTATAGTACACAGGTGTTACCTCTTAGATCTACATCAATGAAAACCAAGATCGACTTACTAGATAACTGAACTCAACATGTGTAGGATGGGACTTGCAGTCAACACTGAGGCCATCCATCAAAGTCTCTAGGAGCTGAAAGGAACCCTACATTAGTCAGGAGGGTAAACTTAACTGAACACTTCAAGTTAAAACCATTATAGATCACCTGATCAAAGAATATTAGCACAACACATTTGCTATCAGCACTTGAGAATTAATTAGTGGCCAAACAGACACTCGAAGCCTCTCAAATCCCCATTTAGCAGTCAAAGCAAAGTCTCATACCAATCCGACCATTGGATCGAGATGTATGGGCCGAATAAGCCCTGAAGGGTGTGATATGGCCTACTTGGGCCCCAGCCTTGCCCCAAACTGGGCTAGGACCTTTAAGCGGGGCCCCCAAGATGATTGGACAGAGTGAATTTATCACAAACCTCACGACAGACCCCACATTAGGTGCAAGTGCACCCAGAGTACTCATGCACAAGGTAAGGTACACCGTTCGCGTCAAGATGGTCAAACCAGCTTTGACCGAGCTCCCTTATAAAATGGCAGAATTCTCCCACCATTTTTAAAAATTTAAAATTGGAAGATTTCAAGCCCAAAAGTGGGCCACCCTGGCCACTAGCTCTCTGGACGATTAAAACTTTCTATCTTGATCATGGGATACGTCCAAACAAAATTGTATAGGGATTCAAACCCATGCAAAGAAATGGAGTAGGGACGAGACCGTCCATTTCTTTGCATTTGGCTAGGATCCTTAGATGAAGGACCATCTGGTGGCTTGATGGGCAAGCCAACGTCGGTTTATCCATGGGATTACCGACGTCCACTCGCCAACTAAGAGAGAGCCCTCTTACAACAAAAAATGGCTGGACAAGATGGAAAGGAAAAAAGGAGGTATTTCCATTTTAGGAACGGGGACGCTGACACACCCTTAGTCGTCCCTGGGACCACGTGGGACGATCCCAGCCGCTCCTTGTAAGGTGGTACGAGATGAGAAGGAAGGATATCTCATCTCGCGAGAAGATGGAAAGAACCAGATCTTCTTATGAGATGAAATGAGGCTCACATTTGTAGCCCAAAAAGTGGGCCCCACACTGATCAGAGGCCCCATCTAGTCTACTCAAACAGACCAGATCACACCAAGACACCTTGGATAGTGATCTGCCATTAATTGACGCATCATCTTCCCCGTTAACCTATTCGAGCCTGATCACGAGATGGGCCCCACCAGACCCAAAAATCTTCTTTTCTGATAAATCAGGGCACCAACAATCTATTCCCGTGATTGGATTGGTCCCATGCATGGCCATCACAGTCGTTGCTAGGGAGTTTTTTCCTCAAACATTGGCAATTTCCCTCCCTACCTATAAATAAGACACTTTTGCCCTCAGTTTTCACACTAGTGAAGGAAAGGAAAAAAAGAAACGAGTGAGGGAACGAAAGGAGAGGAGGAGAACGAGAAAGAAAAGAAGAGAAAGAGAGAAAAGAGACGTGGGCCACCTTACAGGACAGGCCTGGTAATGACCTAACTTCTCCTATTTTCTTTTTCCTTTCATGAAGGTTCCAACCACGTTTGGAGGTCGTGTCGCGAGCTGAAACTGAACTCTAACTGGGTCATCGAGAACTGCAGCAGGCCTTTAAATAGGCTAAAATCCAAGCTATAAATAGGCCTCAACCTTAGGCTGAAACCAGGCCTTCTTTAAGCCACACAAAGGAGCTAAAAACATCCTTCAACTGGCCCCAAATCTGAGTCTGAATGCCTCCTAGATGGGCCGTAAAGACGTTAAAAGCTAGCCCTCGTTTGGACCAAAATTATGGCAGAATCCGGGCCTTCACCTGTGACCCAAAGTGGGATGGAAACGGCCTGTGAATAGGCCTTAATCTGAACTGGAAATTAGGCCTCCAGTTGGGCTACGTTCGAGGTCGCAACGCTCCTCAGTCAAGCTGAAAACGGTCCCTCGGCTAGACCGTGTAGCTGAGCAGAGGACTGGGCTCAAAGACTCTAAAACGATCCGAGTCTAGCTCCAAAAGGGTGGGTCTTGTTTAAATATTAGTGGACTGCACCCTTCAACAAGAGGGTCGCACCTTGTATGGTGCAGGTGGGCCACTCCCAGCGTGCAGGTGGTGGGCCTGTGCAAGTCCAGGCCCTACATACTATGGGTGGGCCAAATCATCAAGTCACCTTACCAAGCACACAGTGGGCCCCATTACAAATCTCAGTGGGCCCCACTGTAAAACTCAACGGCCCTGCACGTTTGCAAGTGGTAGCGCTCGTGAGGAAATCTGGTGGGCCGCACCTAAGAATATAGCTCAGTGGGCTGCACCACATGAAAAGGGTGGGCCGCACCTAAGTATATATCCCAAGTGGGCTGCACGTCAGACTTAAGGTGGGTTGCCCCACATTAAACTGGGTGGGCTGAACCACATCAGGGCAGTGGGCCCAGTGCGTTTTAGAAAAGGGGGCCTCACCTCATAATGTGGACCTCACCTTAAAGCACGTTGTTGTGCTAGGAATGGCCCAGCCCGGCCGAGATCCTTCGAGCTTGTACTAGGCATAATAACTGGGCCAAAGGAAGCCCAGTTCGACTCCTAATAAGCAACTTTGAGCCTTGACTTGAGCATTTGTTGAACTTAACTCTATTGGGCCTAGTCACCTTGATGCAGGCCCAAAACCCCATCATAATAAGCCCTACAAACCGCGCACACTTTCAGTGACTTAGATACTTTGAAATACTTATCTAATGTAGGCTATTGAATCAGAAATGGAAATCAAGGAATCATTTGCATGATTTGGGTCACAAGGTGTACTCGGGGATGCAGACCAGGAACGGTTATATGACCCTACAAGGTGATGATTATTCCCCTTGGGCTTTCCATCTCTAAATTAGTTAAACATGATGTTTATTAGACTACTATCCTAATAGTTATTACTCTATCTTAAGTCAGTGTTAAACTATGATCACATCACATGTTAGGACTACATATCGACTGATAACTCATGGGTATTGTTCATGTGTAAGAATTATTACATTCCTATGTCTTAGTTTTATCTTAGTTGATAGTGCACGCTTGATTTATAACATCCTTCACAAATATTGACATATTCATTTAATTTATATGCTTTACATAGTGAGTGATTGTTGTCAATCGACCGCTGAATTTAACTCATAGTATTATGAATGGAAATTATTCACTAATGCATGCAAGCCACACTTAGGGTGCAACTAGACTAATGGTGTGAGGAATGGGACCCTCTAACTCCAAGTATATAAATCAACCAATTATGGAGGGGTGTCATTCAAACACTCTAAGGTGGAATACCTCATGAGCCAGGGATGGTGGTCATGGGACACTATGCCCAAGTTATTGGCCTATGCTGGGTGACAAGCCCCCCGTAGTGACCTTTGAGTTACTTAAATTGGCTGATTGTAATAAGAATAATAATGGTTTGGCTAATCATGCATTCATGGTATATTGGCGATAACGGGTGGCTAATTCTGGATACTGTAGCATGTGTCCTTTATTAGGGATATCATTTCGCTAACTCCCAGACCACTGACTATCGTCCCTTGATCATTATACTATACGAGTTATACTACGCTAGTGACATGCGTAAGAGATATGTACGATGACTTGACACCCTGTTGTACGAGTTATGCTATGCAGGTGACCAATCTTATGCGTGGGTGATGAGCCCAAGTCCGACTGGATGAGCATCCCTAGGTCGATGTGCATCTATTCATCCATGCATTTTAATAAGATCGCATTCATTTATTTTGTTAGTATGATTGCTCTTTTCTTTACACTATGTTTGCTGAGGCGGCAGTGTGTAATCTTGAGGGGAATTCACACTGAGCTGGCCACTCATTCATCGAATATCCAATCATACATAGTATGCAGGTGCAGATGGAGAGGATGACAGCACTGACCCTAAGGGCGCGATAGTGGAGCTTGAAGACGGTTATTACAAAGAGCAGCCGCAGTAAGAAGCGGCCGAATATTTCGAACTCAACCAGTATTAGTAGTATTTCTTATGTTTGATTTGATTCATTGATACTCCTAAAATTTTATACTACGACCCCCAGCTGAGTGGGTTGAATATTTAGGTTTTATGATATTTATTTATGCTTACTTATGCTATCGCACTCCGATTTGATATTTTTGCTAGTACTGATTTATCAACCCTCGGGTTTTTTGGAACTAGTCTTGTACTCGGGTTTTGGAAACTAGGGCGTTACACGTCGGCAAGGGTTTTTCTTCCTTTATTCCTTAGTTTTTCACATTTTCTTCTAGGGTTTTAGTTTCAATCATGTCTATGGTTGTTTAAACCTTTTAGATAGTGTTAAGGGGTGAAGCTTGTAGCGTGATGGGATGTTTCTATTGCTTTGATTCATGTTTATGTTGAACTTACTTTGATTTTAATTTGATATTTAAAGGAATACTTCCATTTCTTAACGGTTTATTATGACTCAAATTACAGTAGATCTACAATAGCTTTGAGTATCTTCTTTTCCTGATTTTAAGATTATGGGATTCGTAAGTCCTGTTGTTAGCCATCGTCTTATGCTCATGTTTTGGTGATGGAATCTCGTTCAATCATCACAATTCTCCTTCATTGAGAATTAGGTCAAGGAAAGTTCAGATTGATCTTAATTGTTATATCTTCCAATTGGATAAGATACGACTCCAATTTCAATTGTGTTACTTGAATCAAGTAATAGAATTTCCTGATCTCTACAAGTGGATCCTTGAAAACCCTAGTTCTCACCTTTAAATTCATTAGGTTTAATCACTTTAATCATAATTACTCTCTCAATCACTTCAGAATTAGTTTTACATCTTTCTCTAGTTCTACTTCTAGTTTCTTTCAGAATACACATGAGATTAGTCCCTGGTTTTCGACCTCGGTCTTACCGAGATTATTATTACATCGCAACCTTACACTTGGGGTTGTAAACACTATCCTTGTTGGAGGAACGGATCATGATCTACTAGATGTAGTGGGAGGCTGCATCTGAATTTCTCATGCTTGAAATGTGAAGGGAAGGGTGCTATTTATAGTCTCTGACCCTAGTTTTCTTGTAATTCTTGATGATAATAAGAGAAAATTGCGATTGAATGGTTGTTATTGGAGATTGCCACATGATATCATCTCATGCATTGGATGAAGTCGGAAAAGGATAATTTTGGGAAAGGAGATGGGCATCAGAGTAAATGTACTTCAACCACATACTTAGGGTTCAAAAAAGGAGAAACCCACATATTTGAGGGATGCTGCTCGAAAGACGGGGAGTTTTATGTGACCGATGACATCTTGGATATATACCACCGGTCGCCACTTGGACTCCCTACTTTGGTAGGAAGCATCCTCCAAGTGTGTGAAGGCTCTACTATGAGGGTTGTTGCCTTGACATTTCAGCCATTTCTTTGATTGAGCTTAGTTTCAGGCTTGGCTTCATGCTTAGTTTTGGGCTTGGCTAGGTGAGTTGACTGGGTTATTGGGTTAGGTAGCTTGACCAGGTGAGTTGACTCAATGTTCTAGGGTTTTGGGTTCCTAGGATATAAGGTTAGGCTAATTGGGTTGAATGGACTAAGTTTAGGGTTCAGGACTGGGGTTCCTAGGATTTAGTCGTCTATGATTAAGGTTTAGGATCGGGCTGCTATTGTCCATCCATCTCTTCAAACTCTATCAGCTTATCAACCTGGGGTGAGGTGTCTACACACTCAGAATTTTGGTCTCATTGAGTTTTGGTAACACATCCTAAAATGGGCTTTAGAAACGGATGGCATGGATACACAACATATACTCAGGGTGGGCCCCACAGTAAGGGCATCATCTAGTAAGCTGTTACCTGGGTATCACCTAATTTGCTCCCACTTGATAGGGAGTGGGTTAGGTACAACACCAGCCTCACCCACTACAATGTCGCCCTAACTATGGGGCCCACTTTTATGTGTGTAATATATCCATGTTGTCCACCCATTTACATGGATCATTTTGGATCTAAGATAAAAAATGAAGCAGATCCAAATTAAAGGTTGACCACAATATAGGAAATATTAGTGATTAAACACTTACCATTAAAAACTTACTTGGGCCCACAGACAATTCTCATGCTCTCGCGTAGTCTTGGATGAAGATAAAAGACAAGTATCATCTTTATCGAAAACTTTGGTGGTCTATAGAAAGCTTTTAATGCTCAATCACTACTCTTTCCTACAGTGTGGTACTATTGAGATTCGAATCTGATTCATTGTTCATCTCATATACTATAATAACCTGGGAAAACAGATGAACGACTTGGATGTACTGCATATACATCAAGATGAGTTCCACGGTCAGGCCAACACCGTGCTCCATGAGGAGGGCCTCACCTAATCGTCTCCCTACTTAACACAGCTAACAAAAGCATGCAAGAATCCATCTTCAATCCGCTCTTCCAATAATACAATGATGAAAATGTTCTTTTGGAGATGAATATTAAATCAGAGAATGATATGCCTGAAGTGGAAGGAGTATTTGGAGACTTTGAACAAACTATTATGTCTAATATGTGAGAAGAAATTTTCGCCATACTTATACATGTAAATCATTAATTTTTTTTATCTATTTTTTTTTTTTTATGAATAATGATATTGTAATTTTTTATTAAATACTTTAGTTTATTTAAATTAAATAGAATAATTTTATTTTTATTTAATAAAAAATAATTTCTTTATTATGTAAAACATTTTCAAACAGGAGATAGTGGCAAACGTGTCAAATTAACATATTTCAAACATTTCAGGTATTTGTTAATAAATAGGTTATTTCAAATTTAGTACTTAATTTTTAGACTTCAGCCATAATTACCAAAAAAGTATTTTGACTTCAAATTTTAGATTCAGGCTTTATACTTCAAATTTAACAAACGAGGCCTTAGGCCCGTAAGGCCCTGTTTGTTAAATCTAAAGTATAAAGCCCGAATCTAAAATCCAAAGCTTGAATCTGAAATCTGAAACCTGAATCTGAAATCTAAAGTTAAAAAACTTGTTTGATAATTATGGCGGAAGTCTAAAAATTAAGTACTGAATTTGAAACAACCTGTTTGTTAACAAAGATCCGAAATGTCTGAAATATGTTAATTGGACACATTTGCACCCATCTCCCATTTGGAAATGTTTTACAGCATAAAGAAATTATTTTTTATTAAATGAAAGTAAAATCATTATATTTAATTCAAATAAACTAAAATACTTGATAGAAAACTAAAATATCATTATTCATAAGGCCCTTAATTCCTCTTAGTGGGAAGATTGTCACCATGTGTTGAGTAGGCATGAGCACCAATAGTAACAAAACCTTCAAATAAGGCCCACAAAACTGGTGAGACAGTGGTGAGATTTGCTACCGAAGTGACATCACCAAGTTCTGTGGGCCCACTATGATGTATGTGGGCTCCACTATGATGTATGTGCTTTATCTACACTGTACATCTATTTGGAGATATAATTTTAGGGCATGAGTTAAAGAATGACGCAAATCCAAACATGTAGTTGACCCCACCACAAAAAAAACAGTGGGGAGATTGATGCCTACCGTTGAAACCTTCCTAAGGCTCACCATGATTTTTATTTGAAATCCAACATGTTCACAAGTTACTACAGACATGAAAGAATGTAAAAAACAAATATCATCTTGATAAAAAACTTTTGTGGCCTATTTACGTTTTTAATGGTGGGCATCACTCTCCCCACTATTTTCTCTAGTGAGGTCCACTGGGGCTTTGGATTTGACTCATTCTTTGGACCATTACCTAAAATTATCTTTCCAAATGGATGGACGTCGTGGATATAAAACATACATCATGATGGGGCCCACATAACTTGGTGACGTCAGTTTAGTGGGGAGTCTCGCTACTCACCCTAGGACGCGGATTTCATGTGAAAGCCTTTTGCATGAAGTTCCTATGCAAGGATTCTAGGTGAGGTCTACTGCGATGTTTATGAGAAATCAAATCCGTCCATCTGTTTTTCGACATCATTTTAAGACATGCTATAAAAAATGAGGAGAATCCAAAACTCAAGTGGGCCACATGAGATGAAATAGTGGGGAAAGGAATGCCTATCGTGGAAACCTTCCTAGGCTCCACCTTATTATTTATATGCCATCTAAACCACTTCTAAGGTCATTTTCACTTAGATAAAGTGAAAACACCAAAATATTAGACTGTTACAAAACTTTTATGGCCATATAAATGTTTCGACAGTAGTCACTAAATCTCCATTATTTCCTCTCGTGCGGCCCACTTTAGTTTTGGATCCTCCTCATTTTTGGTCTCACGTCATAAAATGAGCTTAAAAAATGGATAGAGGGGTTGGATTTCTCACAAACATCTAAGTTACCCCACACAGAGTCCTTGTGTAGAAACCTGTGAGCATCACATTCACATCTGTGAAAACGGACTGACTACTCCCCTGCCACCAGCCAATGGCTGGTGGTCGGTGTTATGTGAGCCCCACCATGATAAACTGTAACACCCTGAAAATCGAGGGTCGACCAGGAGCCCAACTCCCGAGTTTCAAAACATCACTTATGCAACATATATGATGATGATTGAATGTTGTCTGTATTAATACCCTAAATATGAGTGGGATTACACCAAAACAGCATATCATACTCCAGAGGAAGTTAATTAACGCAAGCGGAAGACTGAAAGATGTATATAAGCATATATGGAAAAAATGTCGAGATAGTCCAACTGCAGATGATAAGCCTTGTAGACCCGTCGATTAGGACGGTCTAAGTGAATTCGCCAGATAACTGCATATATGAGAATTCCTCCTCGTCGTTGAGGAAGTCAGGCTTCGCCTCACACGTCGTGTCACCATCTACAGCTAAGACAGGGTCTGGTTGGTGTTTAAAACACCGTCCAGTAATGTGGGAGTGAGTGATCAACTCAATAGAATAATAAAGCAAAGGTTAACATGTTATCAATTCAGTCAAGTAGAAATGATAACGTAATACAACAATCAGGTCCTAAGTACTCTTGTTAATGCAAGAATGATATGAAATAATGATGCATGCCCTCGCCTGCACTCCCTTAGGGACTTCATCTCACAATCGCAGCATGAAACACTTCCTCAGTGCTTGACTTTCTACGCCAAAGGCACACGTAATGTGGTGCATGCACGTGATTAGCCAGGTTGCTTACTTAGGTTTATTCATACAGTAGGATTGAGAAGCTAAGGTACCTCCCTTATATTAATTCCCAAATAATGATCCATTCTAGGGTCGTCAGTCCTAGCAAATCTCATACGATGTTGCGGTTCTAGGTTACTACCAAGGGCTTGTCACCTGATCAGTGTAGGCCTAGTTATACTCTAGTTGCTACGGAAGGGCTCGTTGCCTCAACGCAGCCCTAGAGTATGCTCGAGGTTACTACAAAGGGCTTGTCACCTGATCAGTGTAGGCTGACAGCTCGAATACAGTGTCCTATACCACCGTATTTGGCTCACGAGTCTGGGTTGCTCACTGGTCACTACGGGTGGGCTCGTCACCCCAGCGTAGGCCGACAACATGACTACGGTGTCCCATACCACCATGTCTGGCTCATGAGTCTTAGCTGATCATGGTACCAAGGTTAACTAGTTTTCACTAGTGAGTTTGGTACCCTACATTCAAGCAGTAACGTCCATACATGGTGAACATAGATCGGGTCAACCGGGTTACTTGACAAACTCGACTGGTACGAGCATACGTAAGGTTAGCCTAACCACTGCCGACAAGTAGCGATCGGTGGCCGATTGACATGGAGTGCGTAAGCAACTCCGTATGGCCTAACCATTGCTGACAAGTAGCGTATGACTCAGATTCATTGGGCATGCCGGTCGTGGCTAAACAATTTGGCCACCGATCGCTTACCATTACCGATTGCCTGAACTACATTATAGCCCCAAACACACTTCAACAATAAGCATTCATGTTTAGTAATCGAGATAGCATGTAGCAAACAAATCAAATGTAAATCCCATATAAGCATCTTAACAAACACATAGAGAACATGTTAACGCGTCAGCCACAAGGTTAGCCTTGTCCAGATGGTAGGAAACCTCAAATTTGAAGTCCTTCAAGGTTTTCATCCATCGTCGCTGCCTCATATTCAGGTCCCGCTGAGT
Source organism: Magnolia kwangsiensis (assembly GCA_037074715.1). Classification (NCBI taxonomy): domain Eukaryota; kingdom Viridiplantae; phylum Streptophyta; class Magnoliopsida; order Magnoliales; family Magnoliaceae; genus Magnolia; species Magnolia kwangsiensis. The sequence continues at coordinate 159,007,612 of CM073572.1, forward strand.
GAATATATATCTAAGGCTCTTGTGGTCGCAAAAGAGCTCGAAATCCTCTCCTTAGAGGTAATGTCTCCAGAGCTTCAGTACAAAGATGATGGCTGCCAACTCTAGATCGTGTGTAGGGTAGTTCTTGTGTTTTCTCAACTGTCTCGAGGCATAAATAATCACCCTGCCCTTCTGCATAAGGACACAACCTAGACCAACGCAAGCTGCATCGGTATATATAGTATACTTGACCCCTTGCACTGACAATACTAGCACAGGGGCAGACATTAGCTTGTCCTTCAGCTCCTGAAAAGCTACTTCCGCCTTCTCATTCTAGGAGAACTTCAGATCCTTCCGTGCCAACTGAGATAACGGTCTGGCAATCTTGGAGAAGTCCCTAATAAATCGGCGATAGTACCTTGTCAGACCAAGAAAACTCCTCACGTCAGTAACCGAACTGAGCTGCTCCCAGTCCTGAACCACGGCTACCTTAGCGAGGTCAACTGCTATCCCTTCCTTGGACACCACATGTCCTAGGAACTTGACTTCCTCTTTCTAGAAGTCGCACTTCTTGTACTGTGCTAACAACTAGTTCTTCTTCAGAGTATCCAAGACTGTTCGCAGGTGTTCCTCGTGCTCTTCCATACTCTTGGAGTATATCAGGATGTCATTTATAAACACGATGATGAATTGGAACAGAAACGGCCAAAACACCCTGTTCATCAGGTCCATGAACACGGCCGGTGCATTCGTGAGGCCGAACGACATAACGAGAAACTCATAGTGCCCAAAACTGGTCCTGAAAGCCGTCTTCTGCACGTCCTCCTCCCTGACGCGTAACTGGTGATACCCTGACTATAAGTCAATCTTGGAAAAATATCACGCCCCCTTCAACTGATCGAACAGATCATCTATCCTGGGCAAAGGATACTTGTTCTTTACCGTCACCTGGTTCAACCTGTGAGAATCAATACATAATTGTAGTGAACTGTCTTTCTTCTTCACGAACAACACAGGAGCTCCCCAAGGAGACACACTCGGTCATATGAAACCTGCCTCCAACAAACCATCAATCTATCTCCTCAGTTCTTCCATCTCACATGGAGGCATGCGGTATGTCAACAATGAAATGGGTGTCACATTAGGCACAAGATCAATGGTAAAATCGATCTTGCACCGTGAGGGTAATCCAAAAATCGTCCTAAACACGTCCGTGAAATCCTGAACTACAGGCGTGCCCTCTAACATCGAGTTCTCAACACGTTCTAACAAGGCAGTGTAACAACTAACTCGACAGGGCCAACTAACCTGAACTGGAAAAGTAAAGATCGTGCCCTCAGGTCCATAGGCTGTCATGACTCTGGCCTCGCAATCTATCTCTACCCTCATCTCGGTGAGCCAATCGATTATGAGAACAATGTTGTAGTGTTATAGTGGGGTGACAATCAGGTCAACGATCACCGTCCTGCTACCTAAATTTATTGAGCAAGCCTCAAAAATCTAGTAACATCTAAAAAGGTCCCTGTAGTGGTGGTGAGTCTCACTCCCCTCATAGGAGTAATGCCCAACATTAGTCGCTTGATTACAGCGCATGAGATGATCAAAATAGTAGACCCAGCGTCCACCAATAAGAAGACGGGCATACCTTGAATCTGTGCCGTGACTTCAAAAGCCATCTGTGCGGTATCTGATCTCTCGGATGCCTCAGCTGTGAGTACATGCACCCAAGCTTGCTGTGAAAGATTCGGCTGTGGTTTCATAGGTCTCTGAGGTAGCCTAAAGCGAGGTGTAGGCGGCCGAAAGGAGGGGTGTGCTGGTCTGTCCGTAGGGGTGGAGTGAAAATGGCCTGAGGCATCAGATGGTTGATCCTATGAGGCTGTGAGAACCCACTATCCCTCATCATGGTAAAACAATTCACCTCTGTATGGCCCAACCTCTTGCAATAGCTGCACCACAAGTCTGCAGGTTGCAGCTGAACTGGGGGAGCTATAAACCTAGGAGGTGAATCTGTATGCACCCTCTTACTAAGGAATGGCCCACTCGGTATGTCTAATCGCGGCCTAGGAGCCATAGGTGCTCGCACACGAGACATCTTGTCCTTGTCCTGCTCAGCTGGCATAGACATGCTCACTAGCTCAGCATAGCTGGGTATGCTAGCGCAACACATCTTCGAGCGGATCTCGAGTCGCAGACCCTTAGAAAATTGCCACATATGCATTGGCTCATCAGCCAATATCAACGGAGTGTACCTGCCCAACTCCATGAATTTGTTCTCATACTCTGCCACTATCATCCCTCCCTGTCGGAGGCGGAGGAACTCACTCTCCTTCTCGTGTTGATATGTGAGGGGATAGTACTTCTCGTGGAAGCAGGTCTCAAAGGCTGCCATGTCCACACATATCCGACCGCAACAGTCCGAAGAACGCTGTCCCACCAAAGGCTAGCCTCCTGCTTAAACATAAAGGTGACTAGCTCAACCTGCTCTACCTCAGTACAGTGCAGCGGATTCAACATCTTAGAGATGCAGTCAAGCCAATATTCAGCCTCCTCGGGTCTATCTGTACCCACAAAAGTAGGAGGCCACAAGCACTGGAATCGTTCGAATGTGCCGCTGGCACTCGTGTTCCCAGCAGAGTGCATAGGTGATGCGGGTGGAGTCATTCCCATACTCTGGGCAAAGATACTTGCCATGGAGGTCAAGAACTGTTGCTGTTGTTGCATCAAGAGCATCATCAAATCCAATCTATCAGTAGGGTGAGCAGACTGGGGCATGCACAATGTCGAAGTAGACGCACAGTTCTGCTCTGGAACCAATGGTGCAACAGGTGTAGGCCCATTAGTGGGGTCAGAGGCCGGCTGAGAATCTGACATAGTAGCGTGAGTCGGGCCCAAACTAGGGTCCGTCTGGCTATCGCTCAAGGGAGGTTCCTCGTCAGTTGAATTTCCAAAGGTGAGACGTGCCGAACTCCCTGCGGTCTTAGGTGGCATTTCCTATATACAACATAAGGTACAACCCAAGTCAGATTCAGTATACTCATAAACTCATTCCCATAGCATTCACACACAGATTAAAGAAACTTCATGCATTTCATTTACCAAAATTGTCACAATACATGAAACACAGCATTACATGAATCATGACAGAAGATACATATGAGCTAATACAACCAAGACTGCAAACACGAAAACATGCTACCAAACCACCACACTAGTAAGCCTATTGAGGCCATACATAGCAACAAGGAAAGGAACACACAAAGAAACTAAAAGGATGACTATGTGTAAGACTAGTTGTCAGAATCTGGTGATGGTGGAGGTGCACTCTTGTCTTGTACACAACACAGGATGGCCCTCAGGGTGCGAGACATCTTCTTGAATTTTCATTTCATGAAGGCCTCGGTCTCCTCAACTTTGGCTCTGACTTGCATGATCTCTTGTCGTAGGGTAGCTTGGCCCTCTTCCAGCTGAGCCAAGCGGGCTTCTCTGGTAGCCCGATCACTATCATACACCTGAGTAATAGGAGGAGAGTCCTCATCGGTGTCCTGGACTTCCTCTTCCTCTCCTTCTTGCTCTTCTTCTATCTCATCACCGTCTTCGTCAGTCTCATCCTCTTCACTATCTGCCTCATCTTCACTCTCTTCCTGCTGGGCTCGACGTTGTTGTGGCCCAATCTTCATGTTGTGGAGAGTCATGTCATTGATGAAATGGATTGGCATCGAAAGTTCTGCGCAAGCTTGCACATGAGTCGCCTGAATGGGAGCGAAATGGTCATCCTAGTAGAGTGTGCAGTTAGGACTATCTCTTGCAGGACAAAGGTAGGTAGGCACAAATTGTCTCCCTGCCCAACACGGTACAAGAAATCCACCATCAAGCGCGTACATTCACTGCGATTGCTCCACCTGGGGTACACATTGTACGTGAAGATGTGGTGGAGTAGACGAAAGTCATCGGTCATCTTAGACGCTAAGAGGCTATTGTTTGGATTCCACTGGACCAGGTGGCCATAGAGGAATTGCGTGCGGTAGTCCCTTTCACGTGCACTTGAAAGGTTCTTCTCACTATCATGGACCTCGCCACGTGACAATCCCATGACTCGGGCTATCAAGGCAATATCGACTATGAGATCTCACCTTTCCCCCAGGGAACTTGAACTGCAAAGTCTCTAGTGTCGACTCCCAGATATGTGCATAGAAGGCTCTGATAGTGTTCACATTTGCAGTTGTCTTACCCTCAAGTACGGTACCCCACCCGGCATCCACCAGGCGGTCCATCACCATATATTCTCCGAAGATCTTTTCATCCACATGCGCTTTGAAAAGGACCCTATGGCCCTCATAAATTTCATGAGACAACTTCGTCAACAGAGCCCTTTCAATGGAAACTTGGGGATCGAGATCCCGCTTCATTTTTTACTCTCGCTCGATGCTTATACTTGCGGTGGCGCCTCTCGGTCTCCTTAAACGAGTAGGACGGCTAGGCCAAGCCTCATCCATGGGAGCCCTCTTCTTCCCCATGAGGGAAAGAAGCGTGAAAAGTGAAAATATGCCTGCCACAAGCTCAAAGAGAGCCATTAGAGTGGAATGAAATGGGGATCTAGGATGGGTTGTTGAACTTTGGAGCTTTTGAGATAAAAAGGAGTATTTGTGTACTCAAATGAGAGGGATTAAGGGAGATAGACAGATGTGGACGATAAGTTTAAGAAAATGGTGTAGATGGTGCAAGAAAAAGGAAGAAAACAAGCTTGAAGGGGCAATTTGAGAGGGGAAAATTGAGATTTTTGAGAGAAAGGAAAGCATGGAGGGGTGGAAAGTTAAGAGGGGAAGCAAATGAAAGGGAAAAGACTCTTTTCACTTGATTTGGTGGGCCACACAGCACCCTACCAGCGTCAGCCCACCCGTTCTTAGCCGGCACGACAGACCCGATCTGCCTGACCGGTGAGGCCTCGCCGACTCGGTGATAGCATCCACAGTCCCTGGAGGTTCCGGCTAGCCCTCACCCTTTGGATGATGGCATCCCCCCCCCCCCCCCCCCCCCCCCAAGGATGTCAGAATGGTGAGGGGTTCACTTTGGGTCCCCCGAATTTGTACAATGCGAGCCCCCGACTCCGTTCGAGTCATTTCGAGTCCTATCTCATGTGCATTTGAGTTTTTTGGGTCATTAAAGGTTGGAATGGGTTAAAACTTTGTCTAAACCCGTCGATTGACTGTCTAAAAATACGTTGGGATCATTTCACACGATCGAGAAAGCCTACGGGGTCAATTCTACGATCGATTTGGGTTGATTTCGCCATTTGACAATGAAATTGGAACTCCTATGACTGTTTCTACGTTTTCTCGCACCCTCCTACGTCATAGTGCATCAGTGTATGTCGTGTGACCATAACCCAGGTCTAGTTTAATCCAAATCATGCTATGATACCAACTTGTAACACCCTGAAAATCGAATGTCGAGTAGTTAAATAACGTAAGAAGAAGACTAAGAGATGTATATAAGCATATATGGAACATATGCTCCATAGCCGATCTCTAGAGTATAAATATATTATTAGGTTGAATAATTACATGTATTAGTTCATAAAAAAATAAAATGTCAAGATAGTCCAACTACAGATGATAAGCCTTGTAGACCCGTCGATTAGGACGGTCTAAGTGAATTCGCCAGATAACTGCATATATGAGAATTCCTCCTCGTCGTCGAGGAACTTAGGCTCCACCTCACACGTTGCGTTGCCATCTGCAGCTAAGACAGGGTCTGGTTGGTGTTTAAAACATCGTCCCATAACGTGGGAGTGAGTTATTCACTCAGTGGAATAATAAAGCAAAGGTTAACATGTTATCAATTCAGTCAAGCAGTAATGATAACGCAATACAACAATCAGGTCCTAAGTACTCTTGTTAATGCAAGAATGATATGAAATAATGATGTATTCCCTTGCCTACGCTCCCTCAGCGAATTCATCTCACGATCGCGGCATGAAATACTTCCTCAGTGCTTGACCTGTTACACTAAAGGCACACGTAATGCGGTGCATGCAGGTGATTAGCCAGGTTGCTTATTTAGGTTTATTCATATAGTAGGATTGGGAAGCTAAGGTACCTCCCTTATATCAATTCTCAAACAATGATCCATTCTAGGGTCGTCAGTCCTAACAAATCTCATACGATGTTGCGGTTATAGGTCACTACAAAAGGCTCGTCTCCTGATCAGTGTAGGCCTAGTTATACTCTAGTTGCTACGGAAGGGCTTGTCGCCTCAATGCAACCTCAAAGTATGCTCGAGGTCACTACAAAGGGCTCGTCACCTGATTAGTGTAGGTCGACAGCTCGAATACAGTGTCTCATACCACCGTATTCGGCTCACGAGTCTGGATTGCTCACTGGTCACTACAAGTGGGCTCGTCACCCCGGCGTAGGCCGACAACACGACTACGGTGTCCCATACCACCATGCCCGGCTCATGAGTCTTAGCGGATCGAGGTACCAAGGTTAACAGGTTTTCACTGGTGAGTTTGGTACCCTATATTCTAGCAGTAGTGTCCATACATGGTGAACATACATGGGTCAACCAGCTTACTTGACAAACTCGATTGGTACGAGCATACGTCCAGCCGATCGACATGGAGCGCGCAAGTAACTCCATGTGGCCTCACCACTATCAACAAGCAGCGTACGACTCGGATTCATTGGGCGTGCCCATCATGGCTAAACAATTCGGCCATCGATCACTTACCATTACCGATTGCCTGGATTATAACGTAGCCCCAAACACACTTCAACAATAAGCATTCATGTTTGGTAATCGAGATAACATGTAGCAAACAAATTAAATGTAAATCTCATATAAGCATCTTAACGAACACATAAAGAACATGTTAACATACATAGGCATTCATCCATACAGGACATAGTAGTAAGATAAGTTTTATGAAGGAAACTGTAGCCATAGATAAGGTCATTGAGAATCCTATCTCAATGGCCTCATTACCTGCATTTACACAAGCATTTTCACATTCAGGCATTTTATCAAACACTTAGGCCACAAATATCATATACATGTTATAAGGTAATTATAATAAGTATTATAGTAAATCCATTTACAAAAGGGTTCACCATACGTACAACAATCATGTACTCTCAATCAATAAACATGGCGAGCACAAATCATAATTCCATATTCATCAGACATTTCAATAAATACATGGAATGCATTTTAATAGACATAGTTCACATACATATGTAATATATGAAAATCATTGTATCCAAGCACGTATGATAATAAGCAAGTCAGTCATAATCATTAACTAAAATTAAATGTCTTGAAAACCATAATCTAAACATTCATAGTTCACACCTTATGCCGATAGATAAGCATCAGACTCAGTCTGTAGATCAAGCCTTTGTCTATGGCACGACGACCACCTATAGCATGAAATAGGTTAGTTATTTCGTCACTTACACTATTTGAAACCAAATAAATTAGGGTTAGGTTTTCTTACGTAAGAATGGAATCGGAATCGCCCGTATAGTGATACAGGAATGGCGGTGAAGCACGTGGAGCAGCGGGATTTAATCATAGGAACGAACTCTAACTCTCAACCTCACTTTTTCTCTCCTTCCATCTCTTTTCTTTCTTCTCTCCCTTAGGATTTTCCAAATTCATATGGAATGAGAGAGAGAGGGTTTAAGCCTTTTATATAGGATCAGAAGTGATGAGAATGGCCCCGGGGCCAAGGTATACTTAACTTACAACCAAATAGTGTTTGTTCCGATCTAACGGAGCACTTCTGGAGGCCCCTTTGTTGAATGCGGTCGGACTTAAGCTCCCTGACATTGGATCTAGGTCAAGCTAAGTTTTTAGTCCGATCGGGTTTACAGATTGACTGTGGCGAACTAGTTTCAGTTCAACAGTCACCGGTGCTAGATCAGGGTCACAAGTACACTAACATGTGTTAAAAAATTTTACTGATCCGAGGGTGTAATTGGGTCAGATTCTGATGGTCTAAATCCTTTGATTTGGCCTGCAAGTGAACCAACTCAATTCACTTAAGTTTCAATTCATTTTCTAAAGATATTCACGTTTCTCATACACTTCACTCCGGGCTCAAGTTTTGTGTTTTTAGGCACTATTAGGACTTGATTTTCAAAATGATTGTCAAGTCTAGCAAGGCGGTCATAATCGTATAGTTTCATAGTTATCGGACTTTCGACGCGCGGTCCAGGTTCGATACGGAGTTTCATAATGCTCCCGAGAGCAACTAGGTTTAGGGATGGATCTTAAATTTTCGGGTAACGTAGCGTTAATGATTCTACAAGTTTTGGATCTTGCATATCGTATTTAAGGTGATTAGTACTAATTTCACAGGTAATCTAGTTTAGTACTAATTAAGTCTCATTTAATTTCTAAAGGATTTGGTCCTTAGCGATTTCTGCCTAAGGTGGTACTCGGGCCTTTGTACGGATTTTTCCGAGACGTTACATATATGTGTTTCATCCATGCCATCTATCTATGTTTTTAGATCATTTTATGGTATAAGAACAAAAATGAGGTATATCCCAATCTCAGGTGGGTCGTATTATAATAAAATAATGTTGAATGAACATCGAACATTAAAAACTTTTTGGTGGCCATAAAAGTTTTGGATCAAGCGGATCTTTGTTTTTTTTTTTTTCATTCATCTGCGTCTATATGACCTAATCAATATATTGGATGTCAAATAAACAGTACATTAGGCCTTAAGAGAATTTTAATGGTGGATATGCAATCACTATTATTTTCATGTGGTGTTGTCCACCTGAGATTTATATTCCTCTCATTTTTGGTATCAAGCCCAAAAATGATCTTTAAAAATGGATGAAACACATATATCATGGTGGGCTCAGAGAAGTGTTGCGTATTAAAAGTTGGGATGTGTATAACGTAAAGAGAAAATCTCTCTCCTAAATGACAATTTTGTATTAAAAAAATAATAATCACGGAGCACATTCTTCATTCCCCTTTAAGCTAGACTCCCATCACTGAAATTTTCAACACAAGGGACTTTTATCAAGGAAAATTTTCAACATAGAATGGTGGAGCACTTTCTTTCTTATGCGTTAACAATCACCACTGAACATGAAACAAACATTTTTCAAATTCCACGTTAAGTTCAAAAATTTAGTGTTAACAAGCATGCCCTTAGTATGGTGTATGAAGGGAGCACCAAACATGCACCAAACAAAAGAGTAAGAGGAAAAGACACTTTCTAACCTCATGATGTCCCGCTTGATGTACATAACCAGGTCACACTCCCACAGGCGTCAACTTCAACTCGGTAACCATAGGTATGTGTTTTGTTGTACGTGCCAGGCCCATGTGCATGTGTGAGATTTAAGTGGTTCATCAGACGGTCCTCTCCATGTTGATCCCTTGGCAAAAAAAGAAAGAAAGAAAGAAAGAAAAAATAAAATAAAAAAATAAATCAAATCTGTGGGCTACTCTTTTTATTTATTTATTTATAAGAAAAGCTTTGATTTCATTCACAGGAAACAAGATATACATTCGGGGGAACCCAAGAAAAATGACTGGGGACCCCTATCATAGCTCCAAAATAGAGAAACTACCAAACTACAAAACAAACAGAACACTCAATCTCTCCTAAACTAAACCCTTAATGTGCCCAAGTTGACCTTGTCCAAGAATAGACTACCTCTGACGTTCGCCGACAGATCTTGGAGGTGGGCAGTGAAGAAGTGAGAATAACTCTGACTACCGACTCGCGACATCCCATCCGCCGACGTGTTACCTTCCCTAAAGATATGCATGAATTGGAATTGACCTCTATTCTTTAGCTGCATGATCCTTCACAACCAGTATCCCCATTTCCAACTGGGCTCAACCACCCCAAGAAGAAGATTAACCGCCAACTGGGAGTCTGATTTAACCAAAACCTTAGAGAAACCCCTATTTAGACAAATTTCCATCCCATCACGGATGGCTCTATGTTCGACCATCACATTAGAACCAACACCATATCTAGCAGAGAATGCAAACAGAAAACTGCCTCTATCACTCGTACAAACCCTGCCCCACCTGATTGGCCTGGATTACCCATAGAGGAACCATCAACGTTTATCTTCACCCATCCCAAAGGGGGCCTAATCCAACTCACCAGTCGGGGTTGAGGAGAATGCGAGGTGGTGGCTGCTTTGATAGGAAGCTGAGCCTAAGTACCTGTACTAGAGGGGCCAGTAGGCTGAGGTGCGGTGGTGGCCCGACTGTCCACATTGTTCGCGCAGTAACAAGGGCCGAGGTGGATGGAACCCCCGGAACTTTGCAACCAATCCTCGAAAGCCATTGAAACACTTCTGGTCTAGCAGCAGCCCCAGACTGATACCTCTCCTCAAAGCGAGCCTCGTTTTAACACTTCCATATTACCCATAGGACCACCGCAGGTAGCACCTTATAATCCACGTGGTTTGCTGATTTGATCACCACCACACCCCACCACTGCACCATTCTACTCCCAATCGAGTCCGTTTCCAATAGGTGGACGCCAAACCTGTTACAAAAAACTGACCACAGCGACCTTGCCAAATTGCTGAGTACGAACAGATGATTGATGCTTTCCAATTTATGGCCTTACATTGGGTCCCCTGCACAACACACACTTCGACGCCAGCAAAATGCCTCCAGTCTACACTACTTCATCTACTACAACAGCCCCCGAAAAAATCCACCAAGAAAACAGAGCTATTTTAGGGGGCAGGACCTTGTGCTAGACACCTTTTGCCCACATTAGATGGGGACGGGCAGCCCGACAAATCCTCCACGACGAGGAGACAGAGAAATTCCCCGAATGGGAGAATGGCCACACAATGGTATCAGGGCCCTTAGCTATGCAGCAACCCATCTGGAAAATCTGGTCAATAATATTTTGCGATAGAAAGTGAAGGTGGTCGATGGCGTAAGCAGGCCAGTCTTACCCAGCACCTGGCAGATCTTCAAGGAAAGAATTGCTTGAGGTACAGGAACTGCCACCAACCTGTGAAGCGGGCTAAGTCCTGACCAGTTAGAGCTCCAGAAGCTACAATCTCCCTCACCAAGATTCCATTGAACTAGGTCCAAGACCGTAGGAAATAGGGCCCGAATTCTTTTCCATAACGGGGACGTGTAGATGGGCGGGGAGGTAGGGATAGGTGATGAAAGGTCCTTCTTGTACGTGGCTACCATAAAGTAGCCCCATAATGACTTTCCCTCCCTGAACTGGATTCCCCAAGCCAACTTAAGGCGTAACGCCTTCATAGTTTCCTTCAGCCTTCTGATTCCTACTCCCTCTTCTTCCTTCGGTCTCGCAATATACTTGCATTTCACCCAATGGCATTTGCAGTTGCCATCCTTCCAACCCCAAAAGAAGGACGCGAAACTCTTCTCCAGGGTGGCAAGAACCTAGTCGGAATATGGGCTCCCTCCAGCGTATGGATGGGGATGCTGCTAAGGATGTGAGGAATCAAAACAATTCTTCCCGCCTGAGAAAGAGACCTAGCCTGCCAGCCACATATGCGGCTCACCACCTTGTCAACCAACGGCTGGAAGTCAACCACTATAATTCTCCCTATCTACAGAGGGACCCCCAGGTACGTGAAACCCCCACCTCCTCTAGCCATACCAAGGCTCGACTTAATGGCCCGGATTCTAGTTTCTGGCATCTTTTGAGAATGCATGAATGAACTTTTCCTCAAACTGACTTTCTGTCCTGACACTTTTTGTTAAGAATCCGAGAACTTAATAGTCTCCCTTAAAGCAATGGTGCTCCCATTAATGAACAGTAGTGTACCATCCGCATATAACAGGTGGGAGACAGATGGGCAGCCAGCTCTGACTTTATATGATTGAACGAAGCCGCGACTAATAAAGTTTTTGAAACCTCTACTTAGAATCTCTGTCACAATTATAAATAAGCTGGGGGAGAGCGGGTCACCCTGTCGCAATAATGAATCCGTGGGCTACTTGCATGCAAGAGAAATAGACCGATGAAAGAAGTTGACCAAGATCCATGTTCAATCGATGGTGTGTGGACTATGAGGTCCCCATTTCCACCCAACGCTGTCAACAAAGCTTAGTCCCGCATGATGAGTGGCTTGGATCCCTTATATGTGTGCCAAATTGACACATGTGAACGGAGCGTAGCAAAAAAGTGCACTTCTCATTTCCCGCCAATTACTTACCCTGCATCTATTATAAATGCATAAAGCTCTCTAACGAATCCAACACTAATAACATCCAACTCTTCTATCACTCTTCTTGAGGAAGACGAAGAGGAAGATGAGTTACTCTAGTTCTCTCTTCGCTCTCCACTGCATAGTTCTACTACAATTTTGCACCCAAAGAGCCATGGGTTGGGGGCCCACCGATCCGACGAACGGGTTTATCTCTCTTCCTCTCAACAGCTCAAGCTTCCTCATTCTAAAACCCTATGACTTGCTCGTAAGCGATCGATATAGCTTCATCGATGGTGTCCACAGGCTTTGGGTTTTCGCCACAGACAAGCCTCATGCTCTCACGAGCATCACTGCTCCTCGTACTGAGATTCGAGTACCTGTATACAATCTTAAGCACTATAACTCCCAAGCATGCTCTATATTTGCTCTTATTTTTTTGTTTTCCTTTTTTACTTTTTCCTTTGTGCCCAAAAGAAACTAACCAAACAAAAAACGGAGAATGATAAGAAGCAGGGCACTATACCACATGTATGGTGCTTTGTGGGCGGTTCTAGATTCTACATAGTATTATAATCTGAAAATTGCACCGGAAGTAGTTTGGGTGGTTCAAGCTTTTAGCTCAATAGTACAAAAGGCGTGTTTCAACATAGAGTCTCAGGTCCGGGATCAGCTTACCTATTGAAAATAGTAATTTAAAAAAAGAAAAAAGAAAAAAGAGTAAGCTGTGGACGTCTAATCGATGGTAGAAATGAAATGTGGAAGATAGTTCAAATTCAACATCTAATTGACGGCAGAAATGGAAAGTAGAAGACTGCCTAAATTCAACAAAAATATTTTTATTAATGGGAGGCCAAGATTGTAAAATAATTATGATTTCCACAAATCTACAGCGACTCACAATACACAACTAGTTACCCATGCCAACTACTACCAACCTTTCTTGTTGTTGTTGTTTTTCCTTTTTTATTTTTTTATTTTTTTTAAATTTTTTTAAATTTTAAATTTTAATTTTAATTTTTTTTTTTTTTTTTGTCTTTTTCAATTCTTTTTATTACAAGTTACTAATTACATCTGTTGTATCCAATCTGATCACAATGGGAAATGGCGTCTATTCATGTGATGGTTTCAATCATAGACTCCCCACATGACAAATTCGTCACGTGCATGCTACATCAATGTCATCATCTTCTCTCTTTTATGTCTTCTGTTGTAGAAGTGAAGCCATTATTGCAGTCAGACTATGGAAGCTGCATAGACACGACGACAACAACAACAACAACAAAAAAAATGAAAAATAATAATAATAATAATAATAATAATTTTACATTTGATCTATGTATCATGCATATGAGCTTGATTATTTATTATTATTATTTTTTTATTATTATTATTTTATTTTTTTTGAAAGAGAAATCTGTATTGATAAGAACAAAGAGGCCACCGATGGCTTACATGCACAGATTCGGGGTGGGCCGGTGACAAAAAGGGGACGGCCCTCCACAGACAGCTTATATGCATATGAGCTTATATGCCTATGAGCTTGATTGGTGAATAGTATTTAAACTGTACACTGAATATTTACACTACTTGTCTAACCATTGCCGCACTTGAGATATTACACGCATTACTTATTTTACATAACTAAGAACGGCCTTATTCTACATAACCAAGACTGGCCACATGTATCAATGAATTAATAAAAAATTCAGAACTTATTTTAGGTCACCTAAAACAAATAAAGGGTAGTAGGACATCGCGTGGCTAATTTTTAATAGGATTCATTTTCCTTACTGTCCATCCAGTGGGATCTTCTTCAGTCCCCCCACATTACATATAAACACAACCATTCCTGAAATGCATCCACGCCAAAATTTCTCTATAGTGTCCCATTGCCATCTCTTCTTCTACTTCTTCTTCTATTGCTTGTTCTCAAAGAGTTTTTAAGGGAAGGGCCTGAGTCCTCTTTTTTTTTTTTTTTTTTTTAAAAAAAAAAAAAAAATTTTAGCCTTTGCCGCCACCGCCCTCCTATGCATCATGGTGCAATGGGTTGGGCCTTTAATGATCCCATGTTTGGGTTTATCCCGGTCCCACTCAATAGCTCAAACTTTGACATTGAACAACCCTACAACCTGCCCATTAGCGAGCATGGGTCTTCTCTACCGACAAGCCTCTCCCAAACAAGTAACACAAGTTCCTACAGTGAGAGTTGTAAATGAGTAAACAATTTCAAACCCTTCATCTCTCTGCATTAGTTTTTCATTATTTGAACCTGGTTTGTCTTTTTTGTGTTATGTGTTGTGGAAAAGTATGATAGTTGAGGGCTATTTGTTTTTGTGGCACACACCCGAAAATCTATATAGAAGTTTTGCCATCTAATAAAGTTATAGGTGGTGAACTCCCACCTCTATTAAAAAATAAATAAAATTTGTTACCATTATAGTTGTCAATGTTGTGGTATTCAAAAGCAGGAAATAAAATGATAGAGATCTGGACAGTAATTAATCACTTAGGGACAGTCTGGATCCTTGAATTTGTTAAGCTTTGATTCCCTAATTCAGGGACGTGCTTCAAAACACCCAGATCAATAGCTCAAGTGGTAGACTGAGTGAAAGATACCTCATTTCAACACTGAGGTCTTGGTGTCGATTCCCTAGTGGGGGCGGCTAACACTGAAGTGTGAACTGACAGTGGGTGTACTAACAAGCTAACAAAAAAAAAAAAAAATACGGATAAAAGGGACGTGCTTCAAATTCATTGTTTGAAGCTTCAAGGAATTGGCTAGTATCAGGATTGATGAGTCTGACTTACCTCAAATCTCCAAAATTAAGGATTGACAACTCTGAAAAAGGCATTGCTGCACATTCCAGCTAGGGAAGGTCGCATCAATTCTCCTGTGATTAGCACCACTACTGATATGAGACGGCTACTAGTCTTTCTCACTAAACAAATTTGGCAACTAATGTAAATATGACATAAACAGGTCATTGCAATAATCTCATCTAACAGTTATTACCTCTGCACAAGAGACCATTAATTATTATTATTTTTTAATGCCTAAATGCACTGACTTTACCAGTTCCTCACTCAGGGTAATTATTCTTCTGGAGTCTGGCAATTTGAAGGGTATGGCTTTGTGCCGAATGGGACATCGGGTGTATGCATCATGCAGATCTTTGGTGCCAGCACCCATGCCACGACTGCGATGGTGAGGGTGTACAATGGTTCTCTCACATACTACCGGAGTCCGGTTCTTGTCCCTTACATCTACGATAGATGGTTCCGCCTAAATGTCATCCACGATGTAGGCAGGAAAAAAGTTAGCATTTTCATTGATGGGGTTCCAAAGTTAACAGTGGATGATCATGGAGCGGCCTCTCATAACTTCCATTGTGGTGTTTATGCACAGAATGACAGATCCTACTACATGGAGTCTCGTTGGAAGGATATCAAGGTCCTGAAAAAGATGTGAGTAACATGCAAGCTTGTGACCTTATGTATTATGGTGTGCTTTTAGGAATGTAAGTTTGGTCTGTCTTGTCTTAGCTTCTTAGTCCAATAAATCTTGTGTTGTACCATAAAATTGACCCCTGTCTTTCTGTCCTTGTAGCTGGTCAATGCCTTGGGCAGCTCCGTGTTTGCTTCCTTTTTTTCTTTTTTCTTTTTTTTTTTTTTTTTTTTTTTTTTTTTTTTTTTTTTTTTTCAAATGGAAATTGTATTCCTAAAAATGGACTTTACAAGGCTAGACAGCCATTGGATCTGAACCAACCAGCGGCAGCCTATCATATCCATTTACATGGTCGGGCAGAAAGCGAACGCCTACTTCTCCTCCCTAGCTTTTCTAATCGAGCCCAGCCCTACCTTATCAAGTACAACCTGCCCCTGGATGATTCAGTGGAGATCCCCGAGGATCCTAAATATTGCGCAGCACGCCAACAACGCAGTGGGCTGAGATCCAATCTCAGGCCTCACCCACAAACGATAAACAGAAAGGAATATAAACTAGAAATAGATCAAAACAATCCAAACAAACCACAAGACAAGATATACGTGGAAAAACTCCAAACTAGGGTAAAAAACCATGGATGCAAACTTCCACTATGAAAAAACAAAGATTACAAGACAAAATACTAACCTCTCCCTTGGAAGAATATACAAAACCCTTAGCCCACACCTTTGGAATTACTTCCCAATATTTCTCATACCCTAGAAAAGCCGTAGGAACCCCTATTTATAGTTTAGGTAACTTCTTTTCCACACCCTTGCGAAAGGTGACACCAAAATCCGCAATCCCTATCAGTTTCGAAAACAATCTGCGTAACTTACGACTGGTCGTAGGAGAGCTACGACCGGTCGTAGGATCCCTACGACCGGTCTTACAGTCCCTACGACCAGTCCTAGGGCCCAAAACAGTAAAAAACAGCATCGCTGGACTTTGAGTCGAGCCGGTCCACAACCTGTCGAGCAGGCCCCTACGACCGGTCGAAGACGTCCTACGACCGGTCGAAGGCGGCCCAATGTGGTTCCACATTCTCAACAATCTTCCACTTGGAGACACATTGCCATAAACCTTCGTCTTCTTCATCCGGAGTGCACCACCTCCCCGTCTTCAAGCTTGAAGACCAATCAAAGCTGAACAGAGCTTCAGCTTCTCCCTTGTGACCGCCTTGGTTAACATATATGTAGGATTCTCACTTGTATGAATCTTCTCCAGAACAATCGATCCATCTTCTAGTAACGAACGTATGAAGTGATATCTGATGGCAATATGCTTGGTCCTTGAATGAAAGGTTGAATTCTTAGCTAAGTGTATTGCACTCTGACTGTCACTATACAGCTTGTAATATACTTGCTTCTTACCCAACTCTTCCATAAAACCTTGCATCTATACCATTTCCTTGCATGCTTCTGTAGCTGCAACATATTCTGCTTCTGTCGTACTGGTAGATACAATCTTCTGTAACTGAGAGACCCAACTGACTACAGCACTACCCAGAGTAAACACATAACCTGTAGTGCTTCTTCTGTTGTCGATATCACCTGCCAAATCTGAATTCACGTAGCCTTGTAGCTTGATTTTCGATCCACCATAACACAGCCCTACATCCTTAGTACCCACCGGGTATCTGAGGATCCACTTCACAGCTTCCCAATGTTCCTTCCCGGGATTGTTCATGAACCTGCTAACAACTCCCACTGCTTCAGCAATGTCTGGCCTCGTGCTCACCATAACATACATGAGACTCCCAATCGCTGACGCATATGGGACTTTGGCCATGTAGTCCCGTTCCTCCTGCGTCTTTGCACCTTACTCCTTAAATAACTTGAAGTGGTTAGCTATTGGAGTGCTAACCAGCTTAGCACCTCCCATATTGAATCGATCAAGTACCTTGTCTATGTACTCTATCTGTGATAAAATCAGTTTCTTATTTTTCCTGTCACGCTTTATCCTCATGCCTAGGATTTTTTTTGCAGCTCCTAAATCCTTCATGGCAAATTCTCTAGACAGTTGTCTTTTGAGATCTGAGATGTCCTTCATGCTTGAACCAGCAACAAGCATATCATCAACATACAGAAAAAGGATGATGTATGACATATCAAACTTCTTCAAGTAACAACAGTAGTTTGCATGACATCTCCTAAAACTGTCTCCCGACATGAAACTATCGGACTTCTTGTACCACTACCTCGGGGCCTGCTTCAGGCCATACAGACTTTTCTTTAGTCTGCACACCTTGTTCTCATTACCTGGTGCCACCTATCCTGTCGGCTGATGCATATATATTTCTTCTTCAAGGTCCCCATGAAGAAAGGCTGTCTTAACATCTAGTTGCTCTAAATGTAAGTTTTCTGTAGCCACTATACTCAAGACAATGCGAATCGTAAACATTTTCACTGCTGGTGAAAATATTTCAGTGAAATCGATACCTGCCTTCTGTTGAAACCCTTTTACAACCAGTCTCGCCTTATACTATTTCGAACCATCATGCTCCTCCTTCAGTCTGTAAACCCACTTATTATGAAGAGCTTTCTTACCCTTGAGTAGAGTGACTAGCTCCCATGTACGATTAGACTCAAGAGAGTCCATCTCCTCATCCATGACTTGCTCCCACTTAACCCATGTATCTGACTGTAATGCCTCTTCAAAACATTCTAGCTCACCATAATCTGTCAGCAGTAGATAATGTAAGGAGGGTGAGTATCGGACCGTGGGTCTCCTCTCCCGAGTAGACCTCCTCACAACCGGTGTCTGTGGCTCTACCTCATAATGCTCCTGTGCACGATCATCCTGTGGCGCTGTAACACCCATGTCCGGTAACTCTTCCAACTCTACGAATTCCTTTTTCTCGGCCTTATTTTCCTACGCATTGTCCTTATGCATCACTTTTTCATTGAAGACTACGTTCTTGCTTCTGATGATTTTTCTATTTTCTGCATCCCAAAACCTGTAGCCAAAATCATCCTGCCCGTAGCCTATAAACGTGCACCTCCTGGACTTCGTATCCAGCTTGTTTCTGTGCTCTGCATCAATGTGAACATATGAAGTGCAACCGAACACTCTGAGATGTGTAAGGTTCACTTCTTTCCCAGTCCACGTTTCTTCTGGTAGCTCACCATCTAATGATGGTGAGAGACTTCTATTGATAAGATATACGACATTATTTACAGCATCTGCCCAAAAGATCTTAGGCAACCCTGCATGTAACCTCATGATCCTGGCGCGCTCAAGGATGGTCCTGTTAACGCGCTCAGCCACACCATTCTGCTGTGGTGTCCCTAGAATCATTTTCTGATGTTTGATTCCACTTGCTGCACAATACTCCTCAAATCTCTTATCACAATATTCTCTGTAAGACCCGTATCTTGGTCCGTACCTTTCCGTACACTTCCGCGGTCTTACCGGTCGAATTCCGGCAACTTTCGACCCTTAACCAGTATCGACGTGCGACCCTGATTCATGTGCCGACAACCCGAGTCGACTCAACCCGAGACCAATACCATAGCGACCGCACTGTCGCCGCGGTTCCGATACCGCGACTCGCGCGTCGAGGCGATACCCTGATCAAGAGTTGTGGGCCAACGTTCGGTGCGAGAAAACGCCGCGCGTTGCGAAAACTAAGGGAATCTCAACGATGTGTCACATCAATCACATCAATCCCATCAATCAATCACCCATCAACCCATCACATGTCAAGTACACATCACTCTCACCCATTTTTCCAAGCAACCACAAAAGTCTTCACATCCCATACCTCTCTTACACAAAAAGCCACAAAAGTCTTCCTAACCCATACTTTTCTTACACAACCATCACTCACCCATCCATCCATCACTCTCTCTCTCCCTTTACATCACTCTCTCTCTTTCTCTCTTTCTCATTTCAAAATTTTCAAGCAACAACAATTCCAAGGGCTCCATATGTATGGAATTTCTCCAAAGTCCCTAAGCTCTAAGTGGCCCACCTTCCTACCCCAAAATCTCCCAACTCAACCCTCCATTCTTCATCTTAGCCATTGAAGTTGAAGACAAGGTGCCAAGGAACCCCTAGGAGAGAGAAGATCGGACGGTGGGTGCTTCTATAGGGTAGATTTCTCTTGTTTTTATGGTGGACCAAGTGAGGCCCACCGATCAATGGTGTGGATCTCACTTGGGACCCTTATTTGTGGCCGATGGACCACTTGGATCATCATGATCATTCCATGATGGGGCCATTCTCCATGGATCCCATCATGATGTTTATTTCTTAAAGAAAGGTCACTAGACCGTCCATTTTGGTGGAGAGAGGATCTCCACCGTTGATTCTCGATCTTGATGGTCCCATGTGTTGAGGGACCCTTTTTTTTGTATCATTTGCTTTTAAAGGAGGGCCCATAAGGACGGGGTCCCTCCATCACAAGCCGTGTCCCACTCTCCATGTCTCTCTCCCTCTCTCTTTTATTTTATTTTATTTTATTTTATTTTATTGCAATAGGATGGTGTGGCCCACTTGAATGGATCCCATCTTGATGTATTTATTTTATTCAAGTGGGGCCCACCTTAGATGTTATTTCCATGTCGCCCATCATGTGGTGGCCCACTTCATCAGGCCCACCACAAATATATTCTTTTTATGAAAGCCAGCCGTCCAGCGTCTGGGACGCTGGACGTTTCTAAGGAAATGAGAAAAAGAAGAAAAAGAAAGGGAAAGGAATGTAGGGGATTTGAGTGGTTGCCTTGCATTGGTCCCACCGTGTTGTACCCAGACAATCCAAGCCGTCTATCCTCTTACCCACGACTTTTTAGCCGTTGGGTAGAAGTTTTGGGTTGATTGGAAGACCTGGTGGGCCATAGCATCAAGTAATGCACCTCGATCATTCAAGGATCCATTTTCTCATTTTATTCATCTTCTAGTGTCAAAAAAATCCAAACTTTGGACTCATTTGGACGGCCTCGGGCCACTGATCGCTATAGCTGGAGTGGATTGTCAGAAAGCGGGCCCCACACATACTTTTTGTCAAAAAAATCAAAATTCAAGAGAGAGAGAGAGATGGGGTGTGGCAGCAGCAGCTGCGTCAGGCGCTGGCAGCGCCTGCACGGCTGCCAGGCGACGGGCGGGCAGACGCCGTGGACCCACGGCTCCAGCCGTGGGCTCCACCTTGATGTTTATATGATATCCAAACCGTTCACCGGATGGGCCACCCTCTAAAGTGGCCCCCCTTCTAAGAATGAGACAGATCCAAGACTCGGGTGGCCCACACCATAGGAAACACTGTGAATAAACATCTACCATTGAAACTCTTCCTGGGGCCCACAGAAGTTTCGAATCAAGCTGAAATTTATGTTTTCCGTTCATACAGGTCTGAGTTACCTTATGAACGGGTTGGATTTCAAATACACATCACGGTGGGCCCTACATGGGACCCACCTTTGTTTGGTCAGAGGTGAGCAAGAAAAGAAAAAAAAGAAAAAGAAAAAGGAGGGGAGCAAGGGCCACGTGCCCTCCTCTCTCTATATCTCTCTCTCCCTCTATATCTCTCTCTGTCTCTCTCTCTAGCGATAGTAGGCCGTGGGCCCCACATCTTGTGTGTTCCGGGCCATGCCGTCCATCTGTTTTGATGGTGGGGTCCACTGTCATCTGACGCCAGCAAGCTCTGTGGGACCCACCATTACACATATATATATTATATTATATATTATATATTATATGTTTTATGTTATATATATTTATGTATGCCATATAATTTAAATGTATATTTTATAATATGAAAATTGTAGTGGGCCCTAGACCATGTGTCCCTATGAATAGTTTGGATGGAAATAAATGTTTTGTAAGGCCCATGGGTCGGGACCCATTGAATTTCAAAAGGGCTATGGGCTAGGCCCACTTGATTTATAAAATGCTTATGGGCTAGGCCCATTTGATTCTTTTTTGGCCTAAGAGCTTAGGCCCATTTGATGTGTTGTAAGTCCATGGGACTAAGCCCATTTGATGTACTTCAAGGCCCACAAAATTGGACCCATTTGTTACATTTTTAAAGCCCATGGAAGTAGGTCAATTGATATATGTAAGGCCATTGAACTCATGATAGGTTCATGGGTTGAGGCCCACTTGATCTACATGTGGGGCCTAATTGGTGTGGCCCATTTGATACATACTAGACTCATATGATTAGGTCCAATTGATGCAATCCAAGGCCCACGGGTTTTGACCCATTGCAATGCACTTAAGGCCCATTGGTGTGGCCCATTTATATGGCCCATCTGTTGAATAAAAGGCCCATAAGATATGGCCCATCTGATGAATAAAAGGCCCATGAGATATGGCCCATTTGATATATATGTAAGGCCCAATGGGAGGAACCTAAGGTCCATTGCAATGTGTAAACCCAATACCGATTATGTAACGGTGTTTAAGAAGATCGTACCTGGAATGCAATGATGGTTTGACGTCCACATTGCGAGTGTAATGTTGGTTGGATGTCCACATTACGACTCTCCTTAGGGCCCATTACTAGCCGTACTTGCCGTGTATAGGCCGTCCAGGTCCATCTGCATTGTAAATAGTTTATTTTGTTATAACATGTTTAGTACAGTTCATGACTCATGATCATACGCATCATATGTATGCTTGACGTGAGAATTGTCCGATCATAGCATTTGCCTTCGGGCGGGTTGTTTATGGGCTCCCGGTTAGGCGGTGTTGCCCTACATGAGCGCACGGTATGCGCAGGATTGGTTGCATGACTGGATAGCATGATTCATGCATTCCGCATTTGTGTGACATGGTTATTGTACGCCCTAGCGACATCAGGGCCGTAGCCTCCACAGACGCATCGTGGTTGGCAGGATTGGATACGGGAAATCTTGATCTACATGGGGTACTATAGATATCCCTGGGTGAAAGTCCCTAAACTCTTATGGTACCAAGAGGTTGCTCCAACGTCTAGACCGAGTGGGTAGATGAGCGTTGAGTGCCGATTACCAGACGGTTACGCTCTCCACTGTGTCGTGGTCGGTTGGAAGGGGGTACGGCCTTACCCGCCCGAGTGTAGGGGGCAATTGCTAGGCTGAGTTTGACCAGCTCGAGGAATGGGTCCGCTATCGACGAGTCGCGCCCGATATTGGCAGACGGATAGTGAGGTCTTTTCCACTTACCTTATTGTGCGCGATGTGGCGACAATCTGGTTTAGAGTGTACTAGACCCCGGTGATATTCCATACTTTGAGCTGTACTGATATGTGGACATTGATGAGGATCTGTATGCTTGAGTTGCATTGCACATTGCATGGCCTTGGGGTGGCCAATATCATTCATGTCTTACATCGCATAAGCCTTGGTACGGCTCATGATATTATAGTTCTATCTGCATATTCCGCATTACTCTGATATTGCATGATCATATTCTACCTTGTGCACACACTTTCACCACCCTCTAAGCTTTCTGTAAGCTTATGCACGACCGTTGCGTGCAGGTGACGTTGGATCGCAGCAGCGTTGAGGCAGGAGCACGTTGCTGAGCATTTTGGAGTTTTTGTACTTTACCTTTGTATTTCCCTTTATGCTCATTGTACTTGTAAAGTTTTTGATCATAGTAGAAATGTAATGGAGTTTCTTGGTTGTTGTTTGTAGGTTATGCCTTTGGTTATGCTTAATACGAATCAAACTGATATTTAAAATCCTCCTCGTAGCATCCCAGGATCGGAACCTGGCGAATGGGAGCTAGGAGCTGAGAATGGGGTTATACGGAGGCTGTCGGCGCCGGATTCGGCGATCGAGAATTTTGTGAGCCCGGTTTCCGAGTTTGGGGCGTGACAGAAGTTGGTATCAGAGCATAACTTGGGAATAACCGAGAACAACATTACATGTCTGCTATGAGTGAAGAATGACTAAGTTCCGAAGTTCGGATAGCTTCGCGACCTTCTGATTCAGACCGTTAACATGCGTACATTCGAGAGTTTTTGAAGATGATAGGCGCTTTCGCTCTTTCCTGTAGGATATGGCGCCTGTGAGAGTTACTCGCTTGACTCCCGCACCACCACCTGAGGATTCTACTTCACCATCGGAGGCTCCAACTTTACCACCTGCGTCTCCTGTTCCACCCTCAGAGATTCCTGCTTCCTCCCATGAGGATGACATTCCTCCACCTGAGACCGATGAGGAGCCAACGGTGACTTTGAGTGCCTCTCAGTTATAGCAGATGTTACAGGCTGTGACAGCCGCACTCTAGGGACAGGGCAGACGCCCAGCTGTTTCACCAGCTCAGGCAGAGCAGGAGCGCGCGAGCGCCGTACTTCGTGAGTTCAGACAGCATGATCCCCCTCGTTTTCAGGGCTAGCCAGATCCGACCGCAACCGAGAGATGGCGCTCCGATGTGGAGAAGATATTCGATACCATGTTATGCACGACCGAGCAGCGCGTCTGGTTAGTAGTATTTCTCTTCCACGGTGAGGCCGAGCATTGGTGGACCTCTGTCGCCCGTGTCGCCGGACCTGATTATGTCTGGACATGGGAGGACTTTGTGGACCGATTCGAGGAGCAGTACTTCCCTGACCACATCCGTCGTCAGCGAGCCTTAGAGTTCGAGACTCTGGTGCAGGGAGACATGACCGTGGCACAGTACGCGGCCCGTTTCATGGCACTATCGAGATTCGCACCATACATGGTTGATGATGAGGGGTGGAAGGCCCGCCGTTTCGAGCACGGCTTACGTTACGACCTTCGAGGTCGTGTCATTGGGCATGAGCTTCCTACTTTCCAGGTAGTAGTGCGGAAGGCTCAGATATACGAGACTGAGTGGGCCGGTTCTCAGTCTGATCGTGGTCAGAGGGGAGACCGGAAGAGGCAGGCTTCTTCCAGTCCTTCCCAGCAGCGTCGACCACAGCAGCAGAGGCGCACTGGTCGCCCAACTTTCCGTGCACCATCAGCACCTCCACCACCACCTCAGAGACAGTTCACCGGCACTTGCTTCAGGTGCGGTGCGACGGGACACCGTTCGTAGGAGTGTCCCAGTCCCCAGCAGCAGTAGAGACCTCCACCGCAGCAGCAAAGACCCCCACAGCAGCAGCGACAGCAGCCTCTACCACCGAGGCCACCTCAGCAGTAACATCAGCATCAGCACCAGCCTCAGAGGCCACAGCAGCAGAGGCAGCAGTTTTGACCGCCTCAGCGACCCCAGCAGCAGTAGCAGCACGTTCAGAGGGGACATGCACCTCCCCAGCCAGCTCAGGCTAGGTTTTATGCAGCTCAGCAGGATCCGCAGTCATCAGGAGGAGTCGTTGAGGGTATACTGCCAGTTTCTGCATGCATTGCACATGTATTATTTGATTCTGGTGCATCGCATTCTTTTGTGGCCGAGAGCTTTTGTCGATCGGCTGGCTTACCGTTGGAGTCTGCTGGTGAGAGCCTATCAGTATCTACTCCCTTGGGGAGGACTGCAGCGTTAGGATGATTTTGCTCGTCATGCCCCGTTCTAGTTGGGGATACCTTCCTGCCTGCTGATTTGTTTGTTTTGCTGATGTCCGAGTTCGACGTTATCTTGGGCATGGATTGGCTCGCCGAGTACTATGCCATTTTGGACTGCGCCGCGAGGACCGTCACGTTTTGTATACCCGGCGTGCCACAGTTCCAGTTCGTTGCAGAGGCTAGAGGAGAGCGGTTGTCTTGCTTGATGTCTTGTGCCATAGAGGAGCCTGTAGCTGTTTGCATCGACCATTTGCCGATAGTTTATGATTTTCCCGATGTGTTCCAGGAGATTTCGGGATTACCGCCTCGTCGACTCACCGAGTTTCAGACCAATCTCGTGCCCGGTACCGTGCCTATTTTGAAGGCCCCGTATCGTATGACACCGTTAGAGTTACGGGAACTGCAGAAGCAGTTGGACGAGTTACGTGAGTTGGGCTTTATCCGTCCGAGCAGTTCGCCGTGGGGAGCACCGGTACTCTTCGTGAAGAAGAAGGATGGCTCGTTGAGGCTCTGCGTTGATTATCACGAGCTCAACAAAGTCACGATCAAGAATAAGTACCCGCTCCCTAGGATTGATGATTTGTTCGACCAGCTGCATGGTGCACAGTTCTTTTCGAAGATTGACCTGCGTTCCGGTTATCATCAGATTCGGGTCCGAGATGAGGACATTCCGAAGACGGCATTCAGGACGCGTTACGGTCATTTTGAGTTTCAGGTCATGTCCTTCGGACTGACCAATGCACCTGCGATCTTCATGCAGCTGATGAACGAGGTTTTTTGCCCATATCTAGATCAGTTTGTTGTAGTCTTCATCGACGACATTCTGATCTACTCGAGCACCCGTGAGGAGCATGAGCAGCACTTGGAGATTACTTTACAGATCCTCCGTGCACACCAGCTGTATGCGAAGCTGGAGAAGTGCGAGTTCTGGAAGGAGGAGGTGAAGTTCCTCGGTCACGTGGTGACGAGGGAGGGTGTCGCAGTGGACCCCTCGAAGGTCGAGGCAGTGCGTCAGTGGGGCCAGCCCACGACTGCGACAGAGATCCGTAGTTTCCTTGGCTTGGCGGGCTATTACCGACGTTTCATTGAGGGTTTTTCTCGTATTGCAGCCCCGCTGACCAAGTTGACTCGGAAGGGCGCAGAGTTTATTTGGAGTGACACCTGCGAGCGAGCATTTATGGAGTTGAAGGACCATCTGACGTCCGCTCCTGTCCTCACTCTTCCCTCTGGGAGTGACAGCTTTATTGTATTCACTGATGCCTCGCATATCGGTTTGGGTGCTGTCCTGATGCAGCACTGGAGACCAGTGGCCTTTGCGTCTCGTCAGCTCAAGGTCCATGAGCTGAACTACCCTACACATGACTTAGAGCTGGCTGCATTTGTCTTCGCACTGAAGGTGTGGAGGCACTACCTTAACGGGATTAGGTTCGAGCTCTTCTCTGATCACAAGAGCTTGAAGTACCTCTTCTCACAGTCTGAGTTGAATATGAGACAGAGGCGCTGGATGGAGCTCTTGAAGGACTATGATTTCGACCTCCAGTACCACCCGGGCAAGGCGAACGTGGTGACAGATGCCCTTAGCCATCAGCCACGAGGCCTAGTGGCGCATATGATGATTCAAGAGTGGCGGATGCTTGAGGATGTTGCTGCGTATGACTTTGAGTTCGGCCTGCAGTCTTCCATTGTACAGTTATCGAGCTTGTCGATTCAACCCTCTCTTGTCGCTAGGGTGATCGAGGCTCAGCAGGCTGATCAGTCGTTACAGAATTATATGGCTGAGGTGGCATCTGAGGGTCAGGTTGATTGGCAGATCGGTACAGACGGTGGACTTCGTTTCAGAGGCCGATTATGTGTCCTGGATATTCCAGAGTTGCGCAGAGATCTTATGACCGAGGCACATCGATCGCGGTTTTCTATCCACCCGGGCTCGACGAAGATGTACCGTGACATGAGGCGACAGTATTTTTGGGCGGGGATGAAGCGCCAGATCGCCAGTTTTGTGGCCGAGTGTGACACGTGTCAGCGTGTTAAGGCCGATCATCAGAGACCTCCTGGTTTATTGCAGCCGTTGAGCGTCCCGATGTGGAAGTGGGAGCACGTGTCGACTGATTTCATTATGAGTTTGCCGAGGACTCAGCGCGGTCATGACGCCATTTGGGTTGTTGTGGATTGTCTGACGAAGTCGGCACATTTCCTTGCGATGCGTGCGACTTGGTCTATGGACCGGCTTGCGAGACTATTCATTGAGGAGATTGTGAGACTGCATGGCGTTCCAGTCTCGATCGTTTCTGACCGAGACTCGAGGTTCACGTCTCAGTTTTGGGGGAGCTTCCAGCGTGCGATGGGGACTGATTTGTAGCTCAGCACCGCGTACCATCCGCAGACCGATGGCCAGACCGAGAGGGTCAACCAGATACTTGAGGATATGCTACGGGCCTGCGCGATTGACTTCGGGGGTAGCTGGGATGAGCATCTGCGATTGGCTGAGTTTGCGTACAATAACAGCTATCAGGCGACCATCGGCATAGCTCCTTTTGAGACACTATATGGCAGACTATGCAGATCACCGAGTTGTTGGACCGAGGTTGGAGAGCGTTGTCTCCTAGGTCCCGAGCTTGTGCAGGAGACTTCAGATGCTATAGACATCATCAGGCAGAGGATGCGCACAGCTCAGAGCCGACAGAAGAGTTCTGCTGATCGTCGACGTCGTCCCTTGGAGTTTGATGTAGGGGACCATGTGTATCTCAAGGTCTCGCCCATGAAGGGCGTAGTTCGATTTGGAGCGAAGGGCAAGCTTGCCCCGAGATTCATAGGACCTTTTGAGATCACTGGGCGCGTTGGCGCCGTGGCCTATCGGCTTGCCTTGCCATCACAGTTGTCTGGCGTCCACAACGTGTTTCACGTCTCCATGTTGAGGAAGTGTGGGTCAGACATAGTCCCTGTTATTGATTGGCAGCCGTTGGAGGTTCGTGAGGACGCTTCTTACATTGAGCAGCCAGTCCGTATCCTTGATCGGAAGGAGCAGGTCCTCAGAACCAAGGTCATTCCGTTGGTGAAGGTGCAATGGGGTCACCATTCTGTGGAGGAGGCTTCTTGGGAGCGTGAGGCTGAGATTCGAGAGCGTTATCCTCATCTCTTTGATGGTTGATGATCATGTATTGTATTTTGTACGCTGTCCCTGATTCTATATGATGATATTATGACGTTTCTTTTTCATGAGTTATGCTTAGTTGCGATGCTTGTGTAAATTTCGAGGATGAAATTTTTATAAGGAGGGGAGAGCTGTAAGACCCGTATCTTGGTCCGTACCTTTCCGTACACTTCCGCAGTCTTACCGGTCGAATTTCGGTAACTTTCGACCCTTAACCAGTATCGACGCGCGACACTGATTCATGTGCCGACAACCCGAGTCGACTCAACCCGAGACCAATACCATAGCGACCGCACTGTCGCCGCGGTTCCGATACCGCGACTCGCGCGCCGAGGCGATACCCTGATCAAGAGTTGTGGGCCAACGTTCGGTGCGGGAAAATGCCACGCGTTGCGAAAACTAAGGGAATCTCAACGATGTGTCACATCAATCACATCAATCCCATCAATCAATCACCCATCAACCCATCACATGTCAAGTACACATCACTCTCACCCATTTTCCCAAGCAACCACAAAAGTCTTCACATCCCATACCTCTCTTACACAAAAAGCCACAAAAGTCTTCCTAACCCATACTTTTCTTACACAACCATCACTCACCCATCCATCCATCACACTCTCTCTCCCTTTACATCACTCTCTCTCTTTCTCTCTTTCTCATTTCAAAATTTTCAAGCAACAACAATTCCAAGGGCTCCATATGTATGGAATTTCTCCAAAGTCCCTAAGCTCTAAGTGGCCCACCTTCCTACCCCAAAATCTCCCAACTCAACCCTCCATTCTTCATCTTAGCCATTGAAGTTGAAGACAAGGTGCCAAGGAACCCCTAGGAGAGAGAAGATCGGACGGTGGGTGCTTCTATAGGGTAGATTTCTCTTGTTTTTATGGTGGACCAAGTGAGGCCCACCGATCAATGGTGTGGATCTCACTTGGGACCCTTATTTGTGGCCGATGGACCACTTGGATCATCATGATCATTCCATGATGGGGCCATTCTCCATGGATCCCATCATGATGTTTATTTCTTAAAGAAAGGTCACTAGACCGTCCATTTTGGTGGAGAGAGGATCTCCACCGTTGATTCTCGATCTTGATGGTCCCATGTGTTGAGGGACCCTTTTTTTTTGTATCATTTGCTTTTAAAGGAGGGCCCATAAGGACGGGGTCCCTCCATCACAAGCCGTGTCCCACTCTCCATGTCTCTCTCCCTCTCTCTTTTATTTTATTTTATTTTATTTTATTTTATTGCAATAGGATGGTGTGGCCCACTTGAATGGATCCCATCTTGATGTATTTATTTTATTCAAGTGGGGCCCACCTTAGATGTTATTTCCATGCCGCCCATCATGTGGTGGCCCACTTCATCAGGCCCACCACAAATATATTCTTTTTATGAAATCCAGTCGTCCAGCGTCTGGGACGCTGGACGTTTCTAAGGAAATGAGAAAAAGAAGAAAAAGAAAGGGAAAGGAATGTAGGGGATTTGAGTGGTTGCCTTGCATTGGTCCCACCATGTTGTACCTAGACAATCCAAGCCGTCTATCCTCTTACCCACGACTTTTTAGCCGTTGGGTAGAAGTTTGGGTTGATTGGAAGACCTGGTGGGCCATAGCATCAAGTAATGCACCTCGATCATTCAAGGATCCATTTTCTCATTTTATTCATCTTCTAGCGTCAAAAAAATCCAAACTTTGGACTCATTTGGACGGCCTCGGGCCACTGATCGCTATAGCTAGAGTGGATTGTCAGAAAGAGGGCCCCACACATACTTTTTGTCAAAAAAATCAAAATTCAAGAGAGAGAGAGAGATGGGGTGTGGCAGCAGCAGCTGCGTCAGGCGCTGGCAGTGCCTGCACGGCTGCCAGGCGACGGGCGGGCGGACGCCGTGGACCCACGGCTCCAGCCGTGGGCCCCACCTTGATGTTTATATGATATCCAAACCGTTCACCGGATGGGCCACCCTCTAAAGTGGCCCCCCTTCTAAGAATGAGACAGATCCAAGACTCGGGTGGCCCACACCATAGGAAACAGTGTGAATAAACATCTACCATTGAAACTCTTCCTGGGGCCCACAGAAGTTTCGAATCAAGCTGAAATTTATGTTTTTCGTTCATACAGGTCTGAGTTACCTTATGAACGGGTTGGATTTCAAATACACATCACGGTGGGCCCTACGTGGGACCCACCTTTGTTTGGTCAGAGGTGAGCAAGAAAAGAAAAAAGAAAAAAAGAAAAAGGAGGGGAGCAAGGGCCACGTGCCCTCCTCTCTCTATATCTCTCTCTCCCTCTATATCTCTCTCTGTCTCTCTCTCTAGCGATAGTAGGCCGTGGGCCCCACATCTTGTGTGTTCCGGGCCATGCCGTCCATCTGTTTTGATGGTGGGATCCACTGTCATCTGACGCCAGCAAGCTCTGTGGGACCCACCATTACACATATATATATTATATTATATATTATATATTATATGTTTTATGTTATATATATTTATGTATGCCATATAATTTAAATGTATATTTTATAATATGAAAATTGTAGTGGGCCCTAGACCATGTGTCCCTATGAATAGTTTGGATGGAAATAAATGTTTTGTAAGGCCCATGGGTCGGGACCCATTGAATTTCAAAAGGGCTATGGGCTAGGCCCACTTGATTTATAAAATGCTTATGGGCTAGGCCCATTTGATTCTTTTTTGGCCTAAGAGCTTAGGCCCATTTGATGTGTTGTAAGTCCATGGGACTAGGCCCATTTGATGTACTTCAAGGCCCACAAAATTGGACCCATTTGTTACATTTTTAAAGCCCATGGAAGTAGGTCAATTGATATATGTAAGGCCATTGAACTCATGATAGGTTCATGGGTTGAGGCCCACTTGATCTACATGTGGGGCCTAATTGGTGTGGCCCATTTGATACATATTAGACTCATATGATTAGGTCCAATTGATGCAATCCAAGGCCCACGGGTTTTGACCCATTGCAATGCACTTAAGGCCCATTGGTGTGGCCCATTTATATGGCCCATCTGATAAATAAAAGGCCCATAAGATATGGCCCATCTGATGAATAAAAGGCCCATGAGATATGGCCCATTTGATATATATGTAAGGCCCAATGGGAGGAACCTAAGGTCCATTGTAATGTGTAAACCCAATACCGATTATGTAACGGTGTTTAAGAAGATCGTACCTGGAATGCAATGATGGTTTGACGTCCACATTGCGAGTGTAATGTTGGTTGGATGTCCACATTACGACTCTCCTTAGGGCCCATTACTAGCCGTACTTGCCGTGTATAGGCCGTCCAGGTCCATTTGCATTGTAAATAGTTCATTTTGTTATAACATGTTTAGTACAGTTCATGACTCATGATCATACGCATCATATGTATGCTTGACGTGAGAATTGTCTGATCATAGCATTTGCCTTCGGGCAGGTTTTTTATGGGCTCCCGGTTTGGCGGTGTTGCCCTACATGAGCGCACGGTATGCGCAGGATTGGTTGCATGACTGGATAGCGTGATTCATGCATTCCGCATTTGTGTGACATGGTTATTGTACGCCCTAGCGACATCAGGGCCGTAGCCTCCACAGACGCATCGTGGTTGGCAGGATTGGATACCGGAAATCTTGATCTACATGGGGTACTATAGATATCCCTGGGTGAAAGTCCCTAAACTCTTATGGTACCAAGAGGTTGCTCCAACGTCTAGACCGAGTGGGTAGATGAGCGTTGAGTGCCGATTACCAGACGGTTACGCTCTCCACTGTGTCGTGGTCGGTTGGAAGGGGGTACGGCCTTACCCGCCCGAGTGTAGGGGGCAATTGCTAGGCTGAGTTTGACCAGTTTGAGGAATGGGTCCGCTATCGACGAGTCGCACCCGATATTGGCAGACGGATAGTGAGGTCTTTTCCACTTACCTTATTGTGCGCGATGTGGCGACAATCTGGTTTAGAGTGTACTAGACCCCGGTGATATTCCATACTTTGAGCTGTACTGATATGTGGACATTGATGAGGATCTGTATGCTTGAGTTGCATTGCACATTGCATGGCCTTGGGGTGGCCAATACCATTCATGTCTTGCATCGCATAAGCCTTGGTACGACTCATGATATTATAGTTCCATCTGCATATTCCGCATTACTCTGATATTGCATGATCATATTCTACCTTGTGCACACACTTTCACCACCCTCTAAGCTTTCTGTAAGCTTATGCACGACCGTTGCGTGCAGGTGACGTTGGATCGCAGCAGCGTTGAGGCAGGAGCACGTTGCTGAGCATTTTGGAGTTTTTGTACTTTACCTTTATATTTCCCTTTATGCTCATTGTACTTGTAAAGTTTTTGATCATAGTAGAAATGTAATGGAGTTTCTTGGTTGTTGTTTGTGGGTTATGCCTTTGGTTATGCTTAATACGAATCAAACTAATATTTAAAATCCTCCTCGTAGCATCCCAGGATCGGAACCTGGCGAATGGGAGCTAGGAGCCGAGAATGGGGTTCTACGGAGGCTGTTGGCGCCGGATTCGGTGATCGAGAATTTTGTGAGCCCGGTTTTTGAGTTTGGGGCGTGACATTCTCCCCCATTATCAGATCTGAGACACTTTACTGTTTTACCTGTATCATTTTCTACCATAACTTTCCACTTCTTAAACGCATCAAATACATCAGATTTATTCTTTAAGAAATAAATCCACAGTTTTCTACTAGCATCATCAATAAAGGAAACAAAATAACATGATCTACCAAGAGATGATACCTGTGCCGGTCCCCACACGTTAGTGTGTACAAGCTCCAATAGATGCGTCTTTGGAGCGCGTTCTGTCTTCTTGAAGCTTACCCTCTTCTTCTTGCCATATACGTAGTCCTCGTAGAATTCTAACTCAAGAGACTTCAGCCCTGGTAGCTTCTCTTTTGACGACAACACTTTCATCCATTTTTCACTAATATGTCCCAACCTCTGATGCCATAACTGCCCATTCGCTCCAGTTGAAGCGACTGAGAGTGAACCATATGATCCTAAAGTCACGTACAAAGTGCCTTCCTTTTTGCCTCGAGATATCACCAAGGCACCTTTTGTGATCTTCCAGGAATCACTGGTGAATGTCGTCACATAACCAGTAT
This sequence comes from Magnolia kwangsiensis, assembly GCA_037074715.1. NCBI lineage: Eukaryota > Viridiplantae > Streptophyta > Magnoliopsida > Magnoliales > Magnoliaceae > Magnolia > Magnolia kwangsiensis. The sequence goes on from CM073572.1 coordinate 159,041,003, forward strand.
TGGCCAACTGCCCCACTGAGATCAGATTCCTTCTCAAACTCGGTACATGTCTAACATCCTTCAGTTTCAAAACCGTTCTGTCTTTCTAATTGACCTGAACGTCACCCTTTCCAACAATATTGCACGACTCATCATCACCCAGGTAGACTCTCCCAAAGTCACCTGACATATAATCACGCAGAACTTCCTTACATGAAGTGGCATGAAACGAAGCACCCGAGTCTATAACCCATAACTCATTTCTTACATCAAGAGACAAGATCAACGCCTCTGTGTCGTTCTCCTCAGACAGATTCACTGAATCCTTCCCGGCTTGAGAGCTTCCTTCTTGTTTCTTAAGCGCCCTGCAATCACGTTTCATGTGCCCCTTTTTTTCGCAATGCCAACACCCGTCTTTGTCTTTCGGTCCCTTGGACTTCTTTCTCGACCTAGAACGCCCATGTTTATTGCCTCCTCTGTTCTGCGATTTTCCTCTTCCTTTAACGTTTAGAGCATTCCCTGAATCCCCTGAAACTCCTGATGCCTTTCTTCTAGATTCTTTGCTGAGAATTAGACCGGCCACATCATCAAATTTCAGCTTTATCGACCCCGAAGAATTGCTCACAGCAATCACCAAACCATCCCAACTGTCTGGCAGACTGGATAAGATAAATAGTGCCTTGACCTCATCCTCAAAAATGATGCCAATGAATTTCAACTGGCTCATGACTGTATTGAACTCGTTTAGATGTTCAGCCATGCTCCCACCATCTGACATCTTCATGTGGAATAGCTGTTTCATAAGATAAACCTTATTGGATGCTGAGGGCTTTTCATACATGGTGGCTTGAGCTTCCATTAATTCTTTTGTCATTTTCATCTTGGATATATTAAAGGGGACGCTCTTAGACAAAGAGAGTCGGATCGTTCCTAAAGCCTTCCTATCCAGTAAAAACCATTCATCATCTGTCATCTTTTCTGGTTTCTTCTCTTTTCCTTCTAGAGGAATGTAGAGGTCCTTCTGATACAGATAGTCCTCCATCTACATCTTCTAGAAGGTAAATTTTGAACCATCAAACTTCTCAATTCTAGTTTTTTCATCTTCCACCATCGCTCCCAATAGAACTAAACCAATAGCACTAAAACCAGTTGTTGCGCAGCACGCCAACAACGCAGTGGGCCGAGATCCAATCTCAGGCCTCACCCACAAACGATAAATAGAAAGGAATATAAACTAGAAATATATCAAAGCAATCCAAACAAACCACAAGACAAGATATACGTGGAAAAACTCCAAACTAGGGTAAAAAACCACGGATGCAAACTTTCATTAAGAAGAAACAAAGATTACAAGGAAAAATACTAACCTCTCCCTTGGAAGAATATAGAAAACTCTTAGCCTACACCTTTGGAATTACTTTCCAATATTCCTCATACCCTAGAAAAGCCCTAGGAATCCCTATTTATAGTTTAGGTAACTTTCCTTCCGCACCCTTGCGAAAGGCGACACCAAAATTCGCAATCCGTATCAGTTTCGAAAATAATTTGCGTAACCTACAACTGGTCCTAGGAGGGCTACGACTGGTCGTAGGATCCTTATGACCGGTCTTACAGTCCCTACGACCAGTCCTATGGCCCAAAACAGTAAAAAACAGCATCGCTGGACTTTAAGTCGAGCCGGTCTACGACCAGTCGAGCAGGCCCCTACGACCGGTCGAAGACATCCTACGACCGGTCGAAGGCAGCCCAATGTGGCTCCACATTCTCAACACTGAATTCCCGGCTTCCTGAATCCTACTACCCAAGAGGGCTAGCCCATCAGCCAGCCCATTACCTTCTCTAAGAATGTGGGTAATTCTAGTGCAAGCTATCTTCTGCAGCTGCCTGATTCCGGCAAGCCAGTAGGAGGAATTCCACAGAAGTTTTGACCGCCCATTGAGGGCATTAACCACCAATTTCAAGTCAGATTCAACCTCCAACTTTTGTAGCCCTAGATTCACACAAAGGGCCAGCCCATCATGGACAACTTCATGTTTGCTTGTTTACTTAATATATAAGGTTCTTAACTACTACAGAAAAATAAATTATTTTGAAGGCCATATGCTTTGTGGCCTTGTATACCACGGTCGACCTCAGAATTTGCTTAGTTTAATGGGGCTGTTTTTTTTCTTTTCCACACCACAAGCAGGGCCCAATGATTCAGTTGTAGTATAGACCATTTGGATGATGGGGCCCACACTAGATAAACCATGCACCAAAAATCTCCCATGTGTAGAATCATGAATCTTTTTTTTTTTTTTTCTTTTCTCTTTTTTCTTTTTTCCTTGTTTTCATTACTAAATAGAAGAACTAAAACAGAGAAAAAATGACGGACCAAGTCTGTTGTAAATTTCTGTTAATAACGGACTTCTCCTCGTATTTCGTTGTCGTAAAACAAACGACGGATAGGGTTCGTCGAAAAAAACAACGGATTATATCCGTTGTAAACTTCAAAAGCTTGTCATACAAAAAACCTTCGAGCGACGAACAAAGTCCGTCGTTCTAAAATTTTACAATGGATCATATCCGTTGCTACTCTTTGCATAGACGATGGACCGAAATCCGTCAATGATTTCAAACCAACGACATATTTAGTACATCATTAAAATTTCTGCCACAAATTGTTGCATTCGCTATTTTTTGAATCTGTTGCACCTGATAGCATATCTATACATATCAAATTCATAATATGAAGACATGACAATTCAAATGCATGGATTGTAAAAGCTCAAAGAATATACATACAAATGAAAACAAAGGATAATGAAAAGAAAGAACATCTGAATCAATTTATGCTTTTCACTTGGGCAGTCCGTTGATAAAATTTATGTCAAAAAAAAAAAAAAAGCTTTACATTTGTTGCTTTTCTAACATGTTAGCATATCTATACACATCAAAATCATAATATGAAGGCATACATGACCATTCAAATGCATGGATTGAAAAAACTCATAGAATATCTATACATGTCAAAATCATAATATAAAGACAAGAAGAAAATGCTCTCTTGAACAAAGGTTATGATCCTGCAATCAATTTGCAACTTTTAAACCATCCCCACATATTTCTTGTAGAAGCAAGATTGAGATTCATCCATCAAATCATTCCTAATATTGAGCTTCACGGAAATGTGAGAGAGTTGCTCATCCTGTGAGGAAAAAAATTTGTGGCTTTACCGATATGATCTAGTACGGACATCTTCCTCTATACTCAAACAGGTAGTTTGGGATCAAGCCACTACGTAGTTCTTTTAATATTGAAATTATAATATTTTTTAAAAATAAAATAAAAATAAAAAAGAAAAAGCAAAAAAAAAAATTGAAATGAAGAAAAAAAAGAACTTATGTTACCGTATGTTACGCATAAGCAGATAAAAAATTGAAACAATTCACAGTAAAAATCTGTGTAAATTAGTCAAACAAAATCACTAAATAATCTAAAACAACATTTTAGTCAAACAATATCCAAAATTAAGTCAAACACAATCTAAAATTACCATAAATTTAAAGTTTGTTCTGTAATTGATAAAAGTTTAACTTGACAGTGTAAATATTCATGTTTTTGTCAACACTTTAGGCCAAACGAGAACTTCTCCCACATTGCAATCTATAAGTGTCCTATCACTAACATCACCAAACACGTTCGCACCTGGAACTTGGACAACATTTAATACAACCTTGACACATTGTAGAGGGATGCTCGCATTATCCCTAACCATCCGCCCATGTGCAACAACTTGACCACGGTTATCTGTCACATGAGTAATCTGTTCCATTCGTGGAGTTGGAACCGAGTCTTCTCGACAACTTGACGCCTCACCGAATCAAGGATGGCCCTATACAACAAATAATTTTATTATTTTCATGGAGTAAATTATTCTACATTTGTCTTAAAAAATGAAAATTTATGCAAAATTTGTCACAGAAAATGCAATATCTAAGGTGTAGTAATGCTAGGGGAGCACTGCATAGGTCGAACTTGACCAAGAAATTATTGTTTAAGTTCAAGCATACGTCGTTCAAACATACTCATATGCTCTGCTATATTATTTGTGATCTCCTGTTTGAATTCATCCACTAATGCTTTCACTTGAGCAATTATATTCTTCTCAGCTCTAATTTCATCTATGTAAGGGGTGGAAGAAATAATAGTAGTCTTTGAAATACTGCCCAACCCTCTAACAAGTCCCCTTCTATCATGACCACAAACCTTAAGTATAATCCATCATGAATAGAGATGCATGTATATTGGTAAGAAAAAGGGTATGAAAAACTGAGTATTTAAAAGTGATGATGAATGAAAAACCTATGCAACTAGGTCGTGGTTTATATCCTTGTCTATACTAGCTGGGTCATGGGTAAATATCTCACTTATTCTTTCAGTTGTGATACTCAGCTCTTGTGTGGAGAAAGATCCATCAGATCTACTATGGGTGGCCACAAACAATTCTATCATGATAATGACAATATATGGATTTTCATTTTTCTACAATTTATAAAGGACAATCATGTTAATATGATTTTATATTCTTAAATTCATTTGAAAGAAAAAGAGCACATATAAAATTTTAACAATAACCCTGTCGTCCCAGTAGATCCCCATCTACCACTCGTATAAGGGATCTTCATTTCTTTTCTAGAAGCCTTTCCCATTTCACGACAACTCTTATCCTATTCTGTGGATTCATAATCAGTGAATCTGACACATTCCTCTTTCTTCACACCTTTGGGACAATTTCTTTTTTATTGTACATCCTTATCATACTTATCGTAATTTTAACGCAAAAGGTGTTTCTTGTCCTTCCATACGCTATTTTCCTTCTTGAGTATATTCTTCTTCATTTTTTTTTCCAAAAGAATAGCCTAAAATCTAGCCTATGATATATATATATATATATATATATATATATATATATATATATATATATATATATATATATATATATATATATATATATATACATATATATATATATATATATATATATATATACATATATATATATATATATATATATATATATATATACATATATATATATATATATATATATATATATATATATACATATATATATATATATATATATACATATATATATATATATATATATATATATATATATATATAAAGAACAGATAGGGACTATACTTCGGGTTGCCCATGATGCATCGAAAAAAATAACTCGAGGCAACCTATCATAAGGAAAACTATACATGATCCACCTCCCTATTGACACCTAGCCTGAATTTGTCTAAAACCACCATCCCTCGGATTTCATGAGGGAGGTCCCGCATAGCCTTGTAAAGTCAATTTCCTTGGAACTTGTTGCCCTCCCGTGCCAGGCCATCTGCCGGGCCATTCCCCTCTCTCTTGATATGCGTGAAATAAAAGGATCCCATCATGTCGAGGCTAGAGATGCAGGCCGCCCAGTGCATCCTTTTCTAGGCTTGAGTATATTCTCTTTGTACTTCTCCTCAACATCATATAAGTCCTATGTATTTCATTATATAGGGCAATCAGTCATAATAATTACATTTTAAAAATTAAAAATTAAAATTAATATATTTCAATGCTTACCGTAATGACATTACGAACATTGATCATTCTTAATTATGCTAGGTATATGGTGCCAATCTTTGTATATAATTGGATAGCGTGTCTTGCCCACATACCCTAAAAATGAGGAGAATCGAGATGCGTTATCTCCAACAAATAACCCAAGAATATTGAATTCAACATATTGCCTTGTGTTGCTACCTAGGGTTGAAGTAGAAGGTCTTGCATGCGACATAACTCCTATGAAAGATTTTTCAGATTATTAGTCATTTTAATTTCTTATATATATATTAGGTAAGTCCAATATGAAGAGTTAAATAATTTTACAAGAGTACAACATTTGGTCCTTACTCATGGATCAGTGGTAGACCCTGCAAGTTTCAATGCTAAGGTCATGGGTTTGGGTTTAGATCAAGTTGATCTTTGTATTTTTCCTTCATCCAGGTTAGTTAACCTTATCATCAAGTAGGATGGAAAATAAACATCAAAGATTTGCTTATAGTGTGCGGCTATTAACTTCCGTATGCTAAAGGATCCTTACTCTTGCTCCAGTGGTAGATTCTAAGGAGTTTTAACACCTGGTCAAGGGTTCGAGTATCCATAGGTGCTGAAATCCCACTACGGCATGATTGTGTAGGGGTGTGTGTGCGTGTGTTAAAAGAAAAAACTAAAAAAATTGTATGCTAAAGTATGCAACTATTAACTTCAATAAAACCATCACAAAACCAACCTTTGTTGCTAAAGTGTGCAGCTATTAACTTCAAAAGTCAATTTTCAATTTGGATGAAAGTCCCTCATTATCCAGTGGAATGAATTATTAGCATGCACTCGGGACATTTCCTGTTTATTGAATTGAAGGATTGCAACTTAGTTCAAGCAACCATCTAAATGTAGTTAGATGTCTGTACCTATCTTTGCTTATTTCGTATTTGTTGGTTGAGGAAGATTCCACATCTTTCTTTTTTAAGGCTCATCTCCAAATTCTGGCAAGTCTTTCTGACAAAGAAAAAGGAAAGAGTGAGGTCATAAAGTTTATTATTTTCATGGACGATATAGAAACAGATATGAGTAAATCCTTTTCAATGGTTTGGTGTCTTCTATCCGTGCAATTCTCATGTGGGTTCATTAGGTGCAGAGGGATCTCATGCCAGCACATGGGTGCATGCTCCCATCACACAAGTCTCAAGGCTCATCAGCCGACTTATTTTAGTTTCTTTTATTAAATGAGTTTAAGATGGTGGAAGAAAGAGAGTTTATGATGGTGTAGTTTAATTCTTAGCAAGAGGAATGCTGATTTGCAGCTTTCCACTTAGAATGTCTATGCAGCTCTGTCCACATGCGTTGATCTACCAAATCAATAGTTGCAATCACCAGATGTTTTTACCTCATGTACCGTATGGAAGGAGTTGCATAGAACTTTTATGACGGGAGTTACTAGCATTCATCCACTTGTATTTGGAAAAGGGGATTCAGCCATGCAGAAATGTGCTTTGCATGAGAAAAAGAGGCTGACAGAGAATGAGTCGGTGGTTTATAAATGAACTTTTTTCTCATGATATTTTTTTTATTTTTATTTTTTTATGTTTTCATTACAAAAGATTAGTTATCCCTATGAGAATTTACATTACTTACACTTGTCTTTCTATCTGTTTAGGAGCATAAAGTGTGTTAACCTTTATTAGGCTAATCTCATAGTTAGTATAATTATAAGAAAACTAATGCTATAGTTAGGCCAGCCAAAACAACACAACAACACTAAGAAAACTTGTTAGTGTAGAGGGTTACCCCCCATATGTGGAGGCCCAAATGACTCAAAAGGAGGGACCTCTTCTAGTCAGTTATAATGCAGTCGATGAACAGAATAAAAAATCTACTAGGCCCACCCCCCTGTAAGACCCGTATCCTATACCGTATCATTCTGTAGACTTCCGCAGTCTTCTCGGTTGAATTTCGGTAACCTTCGACCTTTAATCGATATTTGCGCGCGACCTTGAGTCATACGCCGTCAACCCGAGTTGACTTAACCCAAGGCTTGAACCCTAGCGACCGCGTCGTCGCCGCGGTTCTGATGCCGCAACTCGCGCACCGAGGCGATACCCTAGTCAGGAGATGTGGGCCAGTGTTCGGTACGAGGAAAATGCCGCACATTGTAAAATCTAAGAGAATCTCTACAACTTGTCACATCAATCCATCAATTCATCAATCTCAACATGTCAAGTACATGTCAAGTACACATCACCTTTCACCCTTCCCCAAGCAAGCCTCAAAGTCAAAAAGTCTCTTACACACCCATGCATTTCTTACACAAAAAGCTCCAAAAGTTAAAAAGTTCTTACACCCATCACTCACCACATCCATCACTCCATCACCCATCTACCTATCTCTCTCTTTACAACTCTCTTTCTCATTTTCAAACTCATTCCTAAGTAAGAGAAATCCTCACACGTCCAAGCCCCTCCCTCTCTTCCAAGCTCCAAGTGTAGCCAACCTTTTCATCCTAAAATCTCTCATCTCAACCATCCAAACCTCATCTCCTCCATTGGAATCAAAGCTAAGGAGTTAAGGAAGCCAAGGGAGCAAGAAGATCAATCGGTGGGTGATATTAGATTTTGTTTATCATTTTTCTTTTAATTTAAGGGTCCATCTATGTGGGACCCACCTTGATGTAGGCCTTGTATCAAAGAGGGGTCCATAGTGGCGGGGCCCCTCCATCCTTACCGATGTCTCTCTCTCTCTCTCTCTCTCTTTCTTTGAATGGTGATGATGATGAAGGGACGAGTGTGGCCCACCATGAATCATATACTTCATGTGGGCCCCATCAGAAGAATGTATTGGATCTACACCATCCATCTCATTAGTGGGCTCGAACGGAAGGAAAGGCACAAGTATCAGCTTCATTAAAAAAAAATCAGGTGGGCCACGTACATATGGGACCCACCATGATGTTGTGTATTCCCATGCCGTCCAGCGTCTCTAGACGCTAGACTTGAGGCAGCAAGGGTGGATAACATGGAGTATGTGTACTGACGTGGGCGTACTTGCATCAATAGAATAAAAAGAAAGAAAATGGTTTAAGGTGGGCCGCTCATACGGGCCCCACCTTGATGTATGTATTCAATCCACGCCATCCACCTCATTCCCTAGAACATTTTAGGCATTGTCTAAGCATCTGGTGGGCCATAACATAGGAAACTTTGGTGGTTACCATTGGAAAATCGCTTAATGTTTCTAATCACCCAAAAATCTCGAACTTTGGGCTCATTTCGCCTGTTATGAGCCGTAGAATCCCATGGCTAGAGTGGATTCACTTAGAGTGGGCCCCACACTCGAAAAACCTCAAAATAAAATGTTTAAAAAAAAAATACATATATCTAGGAGCAGCGGCAGCTGCTGCTGCCAGCGCAGGCAACACCAGCGGCCTTATAGCCGGGGGGACCCCAGGGAGCCCACAGCTCCAGCCGTGGGCCCCACCTTGATGTTTATTGTCATCTGACCTGTTCATGAGGTGGGCCCCTCCCTGAAGTGGGCCCCCTTCAAGTTTTAGCGGCATCCAAACCTTAGGCAGCCCACACCACAAGGAACAGTGTTGATTGAGTGTCTACCATTGGAACCATTTTGGGGCCCACAGAAGTTTTAGATTAATATGAAATTTTTATTTTCCTTTCACTCAGGTCCGTGTGACCTTGTCAATAGGTTAGATGGCATATAAACATGGTGGTGGACCCCACGTGGAGCCCACAGTGATGTATTATTTCTATTTCCACCGTCCAGCGGACGGTGGAGCTCACAGTGCTGTATATGTTTTATTTCCACCGTCTAGCGGACCGTGGAGCCCTAGCGCATGTGTTTTATTCACATTGTCCAGTGACAGTGGGGCCCTCCATGATGCATGTGCTGCATCCAATCCGTCCAGCCATTTTGAAAGCTGATTTTGGGCATGAGCTAAAGAATAAGTTAGGTCCATAGGTCAGTGGACCCCACGCTTGATGCATGTTCTACATCCAAACTGTCCATCCATTTTAAAAGCCCATCTTATGGCATGGGTATAAAGAATAAGCTACATCCATAGTCCAAGTGGACCCCACCTTAGCATGTTTTGAGGCCCATCTTAATGTATTTGAGGTAGTCCATTGGGGCCCACTTTGATATGCATGTAAGGCCCATGGGTTGAGGCCCATTTGATGTATTAGGGGCCCATGGGTTAAGGCCCATTAAGATGTATTAGGACCTATGGGTTGACGCCCATTTGATGTACATATGGGGCCCAATGGGTGTGACCCATTTGATACACATAAGGCCCATGTGATTAGGCCCATTTGATGTATTTAAGGCCCAAGGGTTATAGCCCATTGCAATGTACATAAGGTCTATTGGTGCAACCCATTGATGTGACCCACTTGATGAATATAAGGCCCATATGATATGGCCCATTTGATGTATTTAAGGCCCAATAGGATGTACCTAAGGTCCATTGCAATGTGTGATCCCAATATAGTTTATGTAATGATGTTTACGACGAGCTATGCCTTGGGAGCAATGGTGGTTTGACGTCCACATTGTGAGTATAATATTGGTTAGATGTCCACATTATGACTCTCCTTAGGGCCCATCATTAGGCCCGTACTTATTGTGTGTAGGTCGTTTAGGTCATCTGCATTGTAAGGATAGTGCATTATTTTATAACATGAATAGTATAATCCATGATTCATGATCATACACATCATATGTATGCTTGATATGAGAAGTGACTAATCATAGCATATGCCTTCGGGCAGATTGTTTAGGGGCTCTCGGTTAGGCGGTGTTGCCCTACATGAGCGCATGATACGTGCAGGTTTCTGCATGACTGGATAATGTGATTCATGCATTTCTCATATTGTGACATGATTACTGTATGCCCTAGCGACATCAGGGTCGTAGCCTCCATAGACATATCGTGGACGGCAGGATTGGATATCGAAAATCTTATTCTCATGGGGTGCTATAAATATCCCTGGGTGAAAGTCCCTAAACCCTTATGGTACCAAGAGGTTGCTCCAACGTCTAAACCGAGTGGGTGTATGAGCGTCGAGTGCCGATTACTAGACGGTCGCGCTTTCCACTATGTCGTAGTTGGTTGGAAGGGGCTGCGGCCTTACCCACCTGAGAGTAGGGGGTAAAGCTAGGCTGAGTTTGACTAGCTCGAGGAATGGGTCATCTATCGACGAGTCGAGCCCGATATTGGTAGACGGATAGTGAGGTCTCTTCCACTTACCTTATTACGCGCAATGGGGCGGCGATTTGATTTAGAGTGTACTAGACCCCGGTGATATCCCAGATTTGAGCTGTGTTGATATGTGGACTTAGATGAGGATTTATATGCTTTAGTTATATTTTACATCGCATGACCTTGTTATAGCTGACATCATCCACGCTTTGCACTGCATGGCCTTGTTATAGCTAATGGTATTCTTAGCTTTCATCAGCATGTTCCACATTACTCTGATACTACATAACTGTATTACCACTTGCGCACACACTTTCACCACCCTCTAAGCTTTTTATAAGCTTATGCACGACCGTTACGTGCAGGTGATGTTGGATTACAGCATCGCCGAGGCTTGAGCATGTGACAAATTATTTTGGAGCTTTTGGTCTATCATCATTGTATTTTCCTTTATGCTTATTGTACTTGTAAAGTTTTTTATTATAGTGAAAATGTAATGGAGTTTTTGGTTGTTGTTGTGGGTTATGTCTTTGCTTATGCTTATTACGAATCAAACTGACGTTGAAAATTCTCCTCGTAGCATCCCAGGATCGGAACCTGGCGAATGGGCGCTGGGAGCCGAGAATGAGGTTCTACGGAGGCTGTTGGCACCAGATTCGATGATCGAGAATTTTGTGAGCCCGCTTTCTGAGTTTTGGGCATGACAGAAGTTAGTATCAGAGTATAACTTGGGAATAACTAAGAACAACATTATATATCTGCAATGAATGACTAACTCCCGAAGTTCGGATAGCCTAACGATCTTTTATTATCGACCCTTAACCTGCGTGCCTTTGAGAGCTTTCAAAAATTAATAGGAGCCTTCGCTCTTTCCTGTAGGACATGGCGCGTGGGGGGGTGACTCGATCGACTCCCGCACCACCTCATGAGACTGCCGCTCCACCAGCTGCGGCTCCTACCCTACCACCTACGATGCCCACTCCACCACCAGAGATTCCTACTGTCCAGCCTATGGATGCATCTCCTCCACCAGAGACCGGTGCAGACCTGACCGTATTCATGAGTGCCTCTCATTTGCAGCAGATGTTACAAGATGTGATGGCTACACTCTAGAGGCATGGCAGACACCCAATTATTTCACTGGCCAAGGCAGAGCAGTAGCGTGCCAGCGCCCTCCTTCGTGAGTTTTGATGGCTTGATCCCCCGCGTTTCCAAGGTGTGCTAGACCCGACGGTAGCTGAGAGATGGTGCGCCGATGTGGAGAAGATATTCGAGACGATGGGATGTACGACTGAGCGATGAGTTCGATTAGCCGTATTTCTCCACCATGGTGAGGCTGAGCATTGGTGGACATCAGTCTCCCGAGTAGCAGGCACTGATTTTGTGTTGACCTGGGAGGATTCTGTGGATCGGTTTGACCGACAGTACTTTCTTGATCGCATCTAATGACAGCGAGCGTTGGAGTTTGAGGCCTTGGCGTAGGGTGATATGATAGTGGCTTAGTATGGGGCTCGCTTTATAGCGGTCTAGATTTGTACCATACTTAGTAGACGATGAGAAGCGGAGAGCCTACCACTTCAAGGATGGCTTGCGTTACGATCTTTGCGGCCGTGTTATTGGGCATGAGCTCCCGACTTTCGAGGGAGTGGTATGGAAGACCCAGATTTTTGAGGCTGAGTGGGCCGGTTCTCAGTCTGATCGCGGTCAGAGGAGAGACTGGAAGAGGCAGGCTCCTTCCAGTGACTCTCAATAGCGTCGACCACAGCAGCAAAGGCGCACAGGTCACCCAGCCTTTACAACACCAGCAATACCTCCAGCACCACGTTCGAGGCAGTTCATTGGCACCTGTTTTGGGTGTGGTGTGACGGGACACAGTATGTAGGAGTGTCTCGGCCTCCAGCAACAGCAACAGCGGAGAGGTCCACAGCAGCCTCCACCGCAGTAGCAGAGACCCCCACAGCAGCAGTGACAGCAGCCCCCACCACCGGTGCCACCTCAGCAACAGCATCAGCACCAGTCTCTAAGGCCATAGCAGCAGATGTAGCAGTTTCGACCACCTTAGCGACCCCAGCAGCAGCAGCAGCAGCACGTTCAGAGGGGACAGACACCTCCCCGTCGGCTCAAGCTAGGTTCTATGCAGCTCAGTAGGATCCGCAGTCATCTGGAGGGGTCGTCGAGGGTATGCTTTTAGTCTATGCATGCACTGCACGTGTGTTGTTTGATTCTGCTGCGTCGCATTCTTTTATCACCGAGAGTTTCTGCCGATCGACTCGTTTACCATTGGAGTTTGCTCATGAAGGCCTTTCAGTATCGACTCCCTTGGGGAAGACTACAGTGTTGGGCCGATTTTGCTCATCTTACCTCATTCTAGTCGGGGATACCTTTTTTCCTGTCGATCTGTTTGCACTGTTGATGTCAGATTTTGACGTTATCCTGGGCTTGAATTGACTTACCAAGTACTATGCCATATTGGACTACTCCGCGAGGATAGTCATGTTCTGTATACCCGGCATGCCACAGTTCCAGTTCATTGCAGAGCCCAGAGGAGAGCCGTTATCTTGTTTGATTCATGTGCCATAGAGGAGCCTATAGTGGTGCGCATCGACCATTTGCCCGTGGTTCGTGATTTTCCCGATGTATTCCAAGAGATTCTGGGATTACCACCTCGTCGACTCATCGAGTTTCAGATTGATCTCGTGCCTGATACCATGCCTATTTCGAAGGCCCCGTATCGCATGGCATCCGCTGGAGTTGCGGGAACTGCAAAAGCAGTTGGACGAGTTTCGCGAGTTAGGCTTTATCCGTTTGAGCAGTTCGCCGTGGGAAGCACCGATACTCTTTCTGAAGAAGAAGGATGGCTCATTGAGGATCTGTGTAGATTACCGCGAGCTCAACAAAGTCACGATCAAGAATAGGTACCCGCTCCCGACGATTGATGATTTATTTGATCAGCAGCAGGGTGCACAGTTCTTTTCAAAGATCGACCTGCGTTCCTATTATCATCAGATTCGAGTCCGAGAGGAGGACATTCTGAAGACAGTATTCAGGACGCGTTACGGTCATTTTGAGTTTCAGGTCATGTCCTTCTGACTGGCCAACGCACCTGTGGTCTTTATGCAGCAGATGAACGAGGTCTTCTGCCCATATCTCGATCAGTTTGTTGTAGTTTTCATCGAAGACATTCTGATCTATTCGAGGACCCATGAGAAGTACAAGCAGCATTTAGAGATTACTTTGCAGACCTTCCGTGCACACCAGCTGTATGCGAAGTTGGAGAAGTACGAGTTCTGGTAGGAGGAGGTGAAGTTCCTCGGTCACGTGGTGATGAGGGAGGGAGTCGCAGTGGACCCCTCGAAGGTCAAGGCAATGTGTCAGTGGGGCCAGCCCACGAACGCGTCCGAGATCCGCAGTTTCCTTAGTTTGACAAGCTATTACCTGCATTTCATTGAGGGCTTCTCTCGTATTACAGCCCCGCTAACCAGGCTGACTCGGAAGGGCACAAAGTTTATTTGGAGTGACGCCTATGAGCGAGCATTTATGGAGTTGAAGGACCGTCTGACGTCCTCACCTGTCCTCACTCTTCCCTCTGGGAGTGACAGATTTATTATATTTACCAATGCCTCATATATTGGTTTGGGTGCTGTCCTGATGCAGCACGGGAGACCAGTGGCCTTCGCGTCTCGTCAGCTCAAGGTCCATGAGATGAACTATCCTACGCATGATTTGGAGTTGACTGCAGTTGTCTTCGCATTGAAAGTGTGGAGACACTATCTCTATGGGGTCAGATTCGAGCTCTTCTCCAATCACAAGAGCTTGAAGTACCTCTTCTCGCAGTCTGAGTTGAATATGAGGAAAAGGCGCTGGATGAAACTCCTAAAAGACTATGATTTCGATCTTCAGTAACACCCGGGCAAGACGAACATGGTGGTGGATGCTCTCAGCCGTCAGCCATGAGGCCTAGTGGCACACATGATGATTCAGGAGTGGCGGATGCTCGAGAATATCGCAGCATATGATTTTGGGTTCGGCCTGCAGTCTTCTATCGTGCAGTTATCGAGCCTATTGATTCAACCCTCTCTTGTCGCAAGGGTGATCGAGGCTCAGCAGGCTGATGAGTCGTTGCAGAGTTATATGACTGAGGATACATCTGAGAGTCGGGAAGATTGACAGATTGGTATAGATGGTGGACTTTGCTTCAGAGGCCGATTATGTGTCCCGCATATTACTGAACTGCGCAGAAATCTTATGATTGAGGCACATCGATAGCGATTTTCTATCCACCTTGGCTCGATAAAGATGTACCGTGATATGAGGCGACAGTATTTTTGAGCGGGGATGAAGCGCTAGATCGTCAGTTTCATGGCCGATTGTGACACATGCCAGCGTGTTAAGGATGATCATCAGAGACCCCCTGGTCTATTGCAGCCATTGAGTATCCCGATGTGAAAGTGGGAGCACGTGTCGACAGATTTTATTATGAGCTTGCTGAGGACTCAGCGCAGTCATGATGCCATTTGGGTTGTTGTGGATCGTCTGACGAAGTCGACACATTTCCTTGCGATGCGTGCGACTTGGTCTATGGACCGACTTACGAGGTTATTTATTGAGGAGGTTATGAGACTGCATGGCGTTCCAGTCTCGATCGTTTCTGACAGAGATTCGAGGTTCACGTCTCAGTTTTGGGGGAGATTCCAGAGAGCGATGGGGACTGATTTGCAGCTCAGCACCCCGTACCATCCACAGACCGAGAGGGTCAATCAGATCCTTGAGGATATGCTTCGGGCTTGCGTGATTGATTTCAGGGGTAGCTGGGATGTGCATCTACGATTGGCTGATTTCACGTATAACAACAACTATCAGGCGACCATCGGCATGACTCCTTTTGAGGCACTATATGGCAGACCATGCAGATCACCGAGTTATTGGATCGAGGTTGGAGAGCGCCATCTCCTAGGTCCCGAGCTTATACAGGAGACGTTAGAGGCTATTGATATCATCAAGCAGAGGATGCGTACAGCTCGGAGCCGACAGAAGAGTTTTACTAATCGTCGGCGTCGTCCCTTGGAGTTTGATGTAGGGGACCATGTGTATCTCAAGGTCTCACCCTTGAAGGGCGTAGTTCGATTTGGGGTGAAGGGAAAGCTTGTTCCAAGATTCATAGGACCTTTTGAGATCACAAGGCACGTTGGTGTCGTGGCCTATCGGCTTGCCTTGCCATCTCAGTTGTCTGGCGTTCACAACATTTTCCATGTCTCCATGTTGAGGAAGTGTGGGTCAAACATAGTTCTTGTTATTGATTGACAGCCACTGGAGGTTCGTGAGGATGCTTCTTATATTGAGCAGCCGGTCCGTATCCTTTATTGCAAGGAGTAGGTCCTCCGGACCAAGGTCATTTCATTGGTGAAGGTTCAGTGGGGTCACCATTCTGTTGAGGAGGCTTCTTGGGAGCGCGAGGCAGAGATTCGAGAGCATTATCCCTACCTTTTTGATGATTGATTGTGTTGTATTTTGTATGTTATCTCTGATTATATATGGCGAGGTCGTGTTTCATCTTCCTCATGAGTTATGACTAGTTGAGATGATTGCGTAAATTTTGAGGATGAAAATTTTATTAGGAGGGGAGAGCTGTAAGACCTGTATCCTAGACTGTACCATTTCATAGACTTTCGCTGTCCTCCCGATCAAATTTCGGCAACCTTCGATCCTTAACCGATATTTGCGTTTGACCCTGAATCACACGCCATCAACCTGAGTCGACTCAACCCAAGCCTTGAACCCTAGCGACCACGCCGTTGCCACGGTTTCGATGCAACAACTCGTGTGCCGAGGCGATACCCTGGTCAGGAGATATGGGCCAGCGTTCGGTTCAAGGAAAACGCCGCGCGTTGTAAAACTCAAGAGAATCTCTACAACTTGTCACATCAATCCATCAATTCATCAATTTCAACATGTCAAGTACATGCCAAGTACACATCACCTTTCACCCTTCCCCAAGCAAGCCTCAAAGTCAAAAAGTCTCTTACACACCCATGCCTTTCTTACACAAAAAATCCCAAAAGTCAAAAAGTTCTTACACCCATCACTCACCACATCCATCACTCCATCACCCATCTATCTATCTCTCACTTTATAACTCTCTCTCTCTCATTTTCAAACTCATTCCCAAGCAAGAGAAATCCTCACACGTCCAAGCCCCTCCCTCTCTTCCAAGCTCCAAGTGTGGCCCACCTTTCCATCCCAATATCTCCCATCTCAACCATCCAAACCTCATCTCCTCCGTTGGAATCAAAGCTAAGGAGTTAAGGAAGCTAAGGGAGCAAGAAGATCAAGAGGTGGGTGATATTAGATTTTATTTTCTATTTTTCTTTTGATTTAAGGGTCCATCTATGTGGGACCCACCTTGATTTAGGCCTTGTATCAAAGAGGGGCCCATAGTGGCGGGGCCCCTCCATCCTTATCGATCTCTCTCTCTCTCTCCCTCTCTCTCTCTCTCTCTTCCTCTCTTTCTTTGAATGGTGATGATGATGAAGGGGTGAGTGTGGCCCACCATGAATCATATACTTCATGTGGGGGCCATCAGAAGAATGTGTTGGATCTACACCATCCATCCCATTAGTGGGCCCGGACGGAAGGAAAGGCACAAGTATCAGCTTCATTAAAAAAAAATCAGGTGGGCCACGTACATATGGGACCCACCATGATGTTGTGTATTCCCATGCCGTTCAGCGTCTCTGGACGCTGGACTTGAGGCAACAGGGGTGGATAACATGGAGTATGTGTACTGACGTGGGCATACTCATGTCAATAGAAGAAAAAGAAAGAAAATAGTTTTAGTTGGGCCGCTCATACGGGCCCCACCTTGATGTATGTATTCAATCCACGTCGTCCACCTCATTCCCTGGAACATTTTAGGCGTTAAGCCGAAGAATGAGGCAGATTTGAGCATCTGGTGGGCCATAACATAGGAAACTTTGGTGGTTACCGTTGAAAAATCGCCTGATGTTTCTAATCACCCAAAAATCTCAAACTTTGGGCACATTTCGCCTTTTATGAGTTGTAAAATCCCATGGCTAGAGTGGATTCACTTTGATAGGGCCCCACACTAAAAAAAACCTCAAAATCAAAGGTTTTCAAAAATAAAAATAAAAGTAGGAGCAACAGCTGTTGCTGCTGCCGCCTGCGGCCTTGTAGGCAGGCGGACGCCAGGGAACCCACGGCTCTAGCAGTGAGCCCCACCTTGATGTTTATTGTCATCTTTCCTGTTCATGAGGTGGGCCCCTCCTTGATGTGGGCCCCCTCCAAGCTTTAGCCGCATCCAAACCTCAGGCGGCCCACACCACAAGGAATAGTGTTGATTGAGTGTCTACCATTGGAACCTTTTTGGGGCCCACAGAAGTTTTAGATTAATATAAAATTTGTGTTTTCCTTTCACTCAGGTTTGTGTGACCTTGTCAACAGGTTAGATGGAATATAAACATGGTGGAGGACCCCACAGCGATGTATGTGTTCTATTTCCACCGTCTGCTGGACGGTGGAGCCCACAATGTTGTATATATTTTATTTCCGCCGTCCAGCGGACAGTGGAGCCCTGGTGCATGTGTTTTATTCACACTGTCCAGTGACAGTGGGGCCCTCCATGATGCATGTGCTGCATCCAATCCGTCCAGCCATTTTGAAAGCTTATTTTGGGCATGAGTTAAAGAATGAGTTTTGTCCATAGGTTAGTGGACCCCACCCTTGATGCATGTTCTACATCCAAACCGTTCATCCATTTTAAAAGCCCATCTGATTGCATGGACATAAAGAATGAGCCAGATCCATAGTCCAAGTGGACCCCACCTTGGCATGTTTTGAGGCCCATCGTAATGTATTTGTGGTAGTCCATTGGGGCCCACTTTGATATGCATGTAAGGCCCATGGGTTGAGTCCCATTTGATGTATTAGGGGCCCATGGGTTAAGGCCCATTGAGATGTATTAGGGCCTATGGGTTGAGGCCCATTTGATGTACATATGGTGCCCAATGGGTGTGGCTCATTTGATACACATAAGGCCCATGTGATTAGGCCCATTTGATGTATTTAAGGCCCAAGGGTTTTAGCTCATTGCAATGTACATAAGGCCCATTGGTACGGCCCATTGATGTGGCCCACTTGATGAATATAAGGCCCATATGATATGGCCCATTTGATGTATTTAAGGCCTAATAGGATGTACCTAAGGTCCATTGCAATGTGTGATCCCAACATGGTTTATGTAATGATGTTTACGACGAGCAATGCCTTGGGAGCAATGATGGTTTGACGTCCACATTGCGAGTATAATGTTGGTTAGATGTCCACATTATGACTCTCCCTAGGGCCCATCTTTAGGCCCGTACTTGTTGTGTGTAGGCCATTTAGGCCATCTGCATTGTAAGGATATTACATTATTTTATAACATGAATAGTATAGTCCATGATTCATGATCATACACATCATATGTATGCTTGATATGAGAAGTGATTGATCATAGCATATGCCTTCGGGCAGATTGTTTAGGGGCTCTCGGTTAGGCGGTGTTGCCCTACATGAGCGCACGATACATGCAGGATTTTGCATGACTGGATAGTGTGATTTATACATTTCTTATTGTGTGACATGGTTACTGTATGCCCTAGCAACATTAGGGTTGTAGCCTCCACAGGCGTATCGTGGATGGCAAGATTGGATACAGAAAATCTTATTCTACATGAGGTGCTATAGATATCCCTGGGTGAAAGTCCATAAACCTTTATGGTACCAAGAGGTTGCTCCAACTTCTAGACCGAGTGGGTGCATGAGCGTGGAGTGTCGATTACCACCCGGTCGTACTTTTCACTGTGTCGTGGTCGGTTGGAAGGGGGTGCGGCCATACCCGCCCGAGAGTAGGGGACAAAGCTAGGCTGAATTTGACTAGCTCGAGGAATGGGTCATCTATCGTCGAGTCGAGCCCGATATTGGCAGACGGATAGTGAGGTCTCTTTCACTTACCTTATTGCGCATGATGGGACGGCGATTTGGTTTAGAGTGTACTAGACCCTGGTGATATCCCAGATTTAAGCTGTATTGATATGTGGACTTAGATGAGGATTTGTATGCTTGAGTTCCATTTCACATCGCCTGGTCTTGGTATGTCCGACATCATCCACACTTTGCACCGCATGGCCTTAGTATGGCTAATGGTATTCTTAGCTTTCATCAGTATGTTCCGCATTACTCTGATACTGTATAACTGCATTACCACTTGCGCACACACTTTCACCACCCTCTAAGCTTTCTATAAGCTTATGCATGACCGTTGCGTGCAGGTGACGTTGTATCGCAGTAGCGCTGAGGCTTGAGCACGTTGCAGATTATTTTGGAACTTTTGGTCTATTATCATTATTTTTTCCTTTATGCCGATTGTACTTGTAAAGTTTTTTATGATAGTGGAAATGTAATGGAGTTTTTGGTTGTTGTTGTTGTGGGTTATGCCTTTGCTTATGCTTATTACGAATCAAACTAACGTTAAAAATCCTCCTCGTAGCATCCCAGGATCGGAACCTGACGAATGCGTGTTGGGAGCCGAGAATGAGGTTCTACGGAGGCTGTTGGCACAAGATTCGATGATCGAGAATTTTGTGAGCCCGGTTTTCGAGTTTGGGGCGTGATACCCCCCCACCCCCCAATCTCAGCTGCAGGATCTAGGGGAGGTGGGAATACTTTAGGGATTTAATCAGTTATATGTTCACACGGCTCTGCTTTCAGGTGAAACCAACCCATCCCCCGATCCACCTAAACGACAAGCATCTCTTAGTAAAACATATCAAGGGATTAGTAGGCAGAATGAGCGGGTGTATGGAGTCCAGCCCCAGCTTAAATCCAAATCGATCCCCTATGAGATGGTCAAAGAGCAACGAAGACATGGAAGATTCTTCTCCATGGAACTCTCAAAAATCCATTATCCTTGTTGGAAACATCAAACCTAAACATATGTTACCCTGTCATCTAGACCCTTCAACGAATCCCTGAAATTTAGACCGTTGATATGTTTCCAAAAGTATCTTCCAGCTCCACCATTTTAAGCTCTTGAATTCCCAAGTTCTGTTACATGTACCTAATGAATGCTAGATGCATTTATATTTTATAATTTTGTAATTTCACAATGACTCTAGGTGCCTATAAATTAGCTTCCCTACATTCTATTATAACCATGAAATAAAATACCAATTCCAACAGCTTCTTTTGCAAAAGAAAAAATATTTCAGCAGCTTCTCTCTATGACTGGCTGAAGCTAGCAACATCCTTCCCGTTGTGCATACAACAGTAACAACTGAGAAATCCTATCTTCACTGTCTAGGCAAAACCAATATTCAGTGCTACAAATTGGTATAAGAGCTTCTAATGTTTGGGCCTTATCAGCAAGAAGTGGGTCCCCTTCCAAATGAGCAGTAGCCTTCACCTGCAACCAATTCTCAAAATTGTTCAGATTCTGCTATGACAACAACATCTGATTTTTGAGCTTTGATAGCAAGAATGTTACCTGCACCAGCTACTTCTCCCCCTTGTTTTGGTTTTGAAATACTCAGCAAGCAGCAAAAAAAATTTAGTCGTGAGGAGGCTGAAATTTTTTTCCCATCACCATCTTCCAACAGAAGCAGTGGTGGACGTTCTTTGAACTCTTGCAAGTTCTAGCAGCATATATCATTCCAATATTGAAATATTTTAAAATGACAAGTACAATACAACCTCAAATACCCAAGTTGTCTGAGGATAACTATAAAAATTGGTGCATCCAAATGAAAGCCCTATTCGGATCTTAAAATCTATAAAAGATCATCACCGATGGGTATGTAGAACCCATGACGGAGCAAGAAACGGCCTATACCAACGAGAAAAAGGCTGCCCTTAAAGATCAAAGGAAGAAAGACAAGAAGGCCCTATTTCTTATCTATCAAGGGTTGGATGATTCAACTTTTAAAAAGATCGCCAAAACGACATCAAGCAAGCAAGCTTGGGATACCCTTAGCACCATCTTCAAAGGTGTCGATCGACTGAAGCAGGTTCATCTTTAAACACTAAGAGTCAAGTTCGAGGCGGCACACATGAAGGAAGGTGAAAGTATCTCTGACTACTCCCGTCTACTTGTTATTATTAACAATTTAAAAAGAAATGGTGAAAAAGTTGAAGTCATACGTGTCATGGTAAATGCCTTGCGATCTCTCACAACCAAGTTTGAGAATGTGGTTGTGGCGATCGAAGAATCAAAGAACTTGGAAAGCTTGTCTGTCGAAGAGTTTATTGGATCGTTATAAGTGCATGAGCAACGGATGCAGAAAAATAACTCATCGACATTGGAACATGCCCTAGAGTCTAAGCTGACTCTAAATGACCAAAATAGTGGTCATACAAATCATGGAGGTCATGGTACCAACACTAATGTATGAGGAAGGGGACGTGGATATTATCTGAACCATCCACAAAATCAACAGAAATTTACCAATTTCCATGGAAGAGGGAATGGTAGAGGCCAATTCGTATGCGGTCGTGAAAATATGAGAAATATTCAGTGCTGGAATTGCAACAAATTCCACCATTATGCCTTGGATTGTTGGAGCAAGCCAATGAATCACGATGAATGATCCAACTATGTTGAAGCATCGAGTCATGACCAGGAAAACTCCACAGTGCTCCTTGTACAAGAGAAAGGTTGTGATCGACCAGATGTGTGGTATCTCGACACAGGTGCAAGTAATCACATGTGTGGGAACAAAAGCCTATTTGAAGAACTCACAGACGGAGTTCATGGTGATGTGACATTCAGTGACTCATCAAAGACGCCGGTGAAAGGTAAAGGAAAAATTAAAATATTTCAGAAGAATGGTGTTCCAAACTACATCTCCAATGTGTACAACGTGCCCAACATGAAAAGTAATATACTGAGTCTCGAACAACTCCTCAAAAAAGGATATGTCATACACATGGAGAATTCTTCTCTTTCCATAAGAGATATGCATGGACGTTTGATTGCGAAAGTCTAGATGGCAAAGAATCATATGTTTCTGCTCCATATAAACACAATGCTCGAGAAGTGTTTTTATGGAAAAGCAAAGAATGATTCTTGGATGTGGCATCTTTGCTTTGACCATCTAAATTTCAGTGGACTGAAACTTCTGTCATCATCAAGCATGGTGCATGGCTTACCTACCATTAAATCTTCAGAACAAGTGTGTGAGGTGTGCACACTTGGGAAACAACAAAGGAACTTTTTTCCGAGTGGAGTATCCCGAAGAGCAAGAGAACCATTGTGGTTGGTTCACACTGACATCTGTAGACCGTTGGAGCCAATCTCTCTTAGAGGTAATAAATACTTTATTACCTTCATTAACGATTTCAACAGAAAATTATGGGTGTATGTAATCAAAGAGAAGTCTTCTGCTTTTACTATTTAAAATTTTTTTAAGGCCCTTGTCGAAAAAGAAAGCGGTCTTAAAATCAAACCCCGTAGATCTGACAGAGGTTGAGATTTGTAACGTCTTAGAAAAATCCATACTTAGACCCGGGTACCACCTCTAGTGAATTTCCTTTAAAACTAAATCATTTAGAAATTTAACGTGTATTAGCTAGCGCTAAACTAGATTACCTATGAAATTACACCAACCACTTTAAATACGATCTGTAAGACTCAAAACCTATAGAATTGCTAATGCTATATTACCTTGAAATCTAAGATCCAACTCTAAACCTAGTTACCCTCGGGAGCATTCGGAAGC
This sequence comes from Magnolia kwangsiensis, assembly GCA_037074715.1. Classification (NCBI taxonomy): domain Eukaryota; kingdom Viridiplantae; phylum Streptophyta; class Magnoliopsida; order Magnoliales; family Magnoliaceae; genus Magnolia; species Magnolia kwangsiensis. The sequence continues at coordinate 159,064,556 of CM073572.1, forward strand.
TTCGTATCAGACCTGAACCGCACGTCAAAAGTCTAATAGCGATGAACTTAGAAAATTATGACTGCCTAGTTGGACTTGACTATCACCTCAAAAATTAAGCCCAAACGATGTCCAAAGACCATTTCCTTAAGTTCAGAGTGAAGAGTGTGAGAAAGTGTAGATTTTTAAGAAATTAAATAAGAATTTAAGTAATCTGAGTCGTGTCGCTTACGCGTTATTTATAAGCGTTCTGACCGTTGGGTTTTATCCCAAATTTACCCTCGATCAGGGAAGGTGGCCCATACATGTCAAAGAACTTGTGGCCCTGATCGAGTTTCAGTGACCGTTGAATTGAAACTGGTCCGTCAAGGACGATCTGGAAACTCGATTGGACTGAAAACTTAACTTGCTTAAGATCCTATACTAGTGAGCTTAAGTCTGACCGTATTTGATAAGAGGACCTCTAGAAGTGTTCCGTTGAATCAGAAAGAGCCTGATTTGGTTATAACCTAAGTATACCTTGGCCCTAGGGCTATTTCCATCGATTTTAGGCTTATAAAAAGGCCTTAAACCCTCATTCTCAAATCTCATACGAATTCTAAACCTTAGCCAATTCAAGAGAGAGAAAAGAGAGAGAATGTAAGAGAGAACCTATGTTTCTTCTTGGGATTCTTTCCAGTTCTTCTACGTATCGATCCTGCATATCTGAATCATTATTCCGGCGATTTTGATTCTGTTCTTAGGTAAGTTAGTCAAACCCTAACCTATTTTGAAGCTTAGAATCGTTTGAGTGAAGTTGTAGCTAACTTGTTTCATGCCTTAGGTAGCTTATCCACCGTTAACGAAGACTTATCGTCTGAATCATATCTATTTCGCGTTTTCTGGTTTAAGGTGCAGATTATATACGTTTAGGTTATGATTTTCAAGACTTTCAATGTTAGATAATGATTTATTCTTGTTGTGGACGCTAATACACATGCTAAATGTGCTATCCGTTTTGATTTACGCATATGTATAACCTATGTTATAAATCGAGTATTTCATGTTTATGTTAGAATGCCCGTATACGTATGGAATTTGCTATTATGATTACCATGATTATATGTCGTATATATGTGATTGATATGTACGCAGCAACTCTTAGGTGAAAAGGATTTTCCAAACATGTAATGTAGTCAACATACGTGATGTATGTTGAATAGTGTAGTCTAAGTGCTTGTAAAAATGCCTGAATGAGTTAGTATTTGGTAAAACCATGATTTTGAGGGTATTGAGATATGAATCTTAATCACCTTACCTGTGTGTATGATTTCCTCCATGAACTGTTTAGCCTAAATTATTCATGTTAACTGTGTGTATGATCTCCTCAACATACTGTATTTATGTTCAAGTTATATTTCATAAATGTTCATATGAATGTAGGATATGAATCAAATGCCTATTATTGAACTTGTACGTGATTGGGACTATACTACAGTGTAGGTAATCGTTAAACGTTCTTAAACTGGTGGTTGAGGTTATTTTCACCCCACAGGATAAGTTCAACGAAACTGAGTCGTGCTTGGGATGTTCGACAGTGGTTAGGCCACACGGAGTGCTTATGTATCCCATGTTGATCAACTCAACGTGCGCTTGGCCTAGTTGAACTTATCAACTAACACAATTGACTGATGTATGTTCACCATGTTTGGTCGCTACTGTTTGAATATAAGGCACCGAACTCACTAGTGAAGATCCCATTAACCTTGGTACCATGATCCCCTAAGACTCATGAGCCGGACATGGTGGTATGGGACACCGTGGTTGAGCTGTCAGCCTACGTTGTGGCGACGAGCCTCCCCGTAGTGACCAGTGAGCACCTTACTCTCGTGAGCTGATTATAGTGGTATGGGACACTATATTCGTGCTGTCGGCCTACATTGATTGGTGACAAGCCCTCTGTAGTGACCTCGAGTATATCCTGACACTGCATATGGGCGACAAGCCTTATTGTAGTATCTAGGATATAACTAGACCTGTATTGATTGGTGACGAGCCCTTTACAGTGATATAGAATCGTAACATCGTCTGAGATTTCCTAGGATTGACGACCCTAGAATGGATCATTGTTTGGGAATTGATATAAGGGACGTGTCTTAGCTTCCCAATCCTACTGTATGAAAAGGACTAATAATAACTTGGTAATCATGCTCATAACATTGCACTGCATGTGTTGTTGGCGTTGGTATAGAGTACTGAGAAAGTGACTGACATGCGCGACCGTAAGATGAAGATCACAAAGGGAGATTGTGGTGAGGGCATGCAATATCCCCTCATATCATTCTTGCATTAACAAGAGTATCTAGGTCATGTTTGATTGTACTTCTTTATCATTACTACTTGATTGAATTGATAACATGTTAACCTTTACTATATAGTTCCACTGAGTTGATCACTTACTCTCACGTTCTGGGATGGTGCTTAAACACCAACCAGACTCTGACTTAGCTGTAGGTGACAGTGATGCCTGCGAGGCGGAGCTGAAGTTTGACGAGGACAAGGAGGCATTCTCAGGCCGGTTCATGTGAGCCTTGTCCTGACTAGCGGGGATTTTGGGTTATGATTGTATTGATTATACATAGTTTGATACATGTATTTTGAGACAGTCTGTATTTATTGTCCAGGCAGAGCACGCATATTTTGGGGATTGTTTTGGTTTACATATGTATTTAAGACTTCCGCTTGCATTTTCTCACTATTCCTGAATTATGTCTGCTGATTTAGCTTAATCTACTTCATGTTTTATGCACTAATACAGACAACATACATTCATCATTAATTATATTGCATAAGTGATGTTTTGAAACTTGGAGCTGAGTTATGCTCGACCCCCAAATTTCAGGGCGTTACAAGATTACACCTTAAATGCCTTTCGAGAGTATTGCAGGGATCAAAGAATTAAGCAACAACACACTGTAGCCTACATGCCACAGTAGAATGGAATTGTGAAATAGAAAAACCATACTATTCTAGACGTGACAAGAACCATGCTGAATGAGAAAAGTCTACTGAAGAATTTCTGGGCAGAGGCAGTTACATATACTTCCTATCTACTCTATAGGTGTCCGACCAAGAGTGTTAGATTCAAGACAATGCAGGAAGAATGCAGTGGATACAAGTGAAGCGTGACGCACCTTAAGATGTTTGGGTGTGTCACCAATGCTCAAGTTCCAGAAGCGGGAAGGAAAAAAACTTGATGATCGTGGCGAGAAGTGCATCTTCATCGACTACAATGAAGTATCGAAGGCATAAAAGCCCTATAACCGACTAACTAAAAAGGTGGTGGTAAGTAGAGATGTGGTGTTCTGTGAGGAAGAAGCCTGGAAGTGGAAACCAAGAAGATTCGGTAAAAAAAAATTAGGTCGAGGTCGAAGAATATGAAGAAGAGATGCATGTGAATAAAGAGCAAACACCCACATCACCCTCTTCAGATCCCAAAAGTCTGGGAGTACGTTCCATCTCCCCTGGAAGTACTTCATCAAATCAGAATTCAACCAGCACATCTTCATCCAAATTTCCTTCACCTTTGGCTCCTATCGAAATGAGAAGCCTCAATGACATCTGCGCAGAAACTGAGGAAGTGAATTTGTTCTGCCTGCATGCGAACTATGAGCCTCTCATATTCGAGGAGGCCATAAATGAAGAATGTTGGAGAGAATGTATGGAAGAAGAGATCTATGCTATCGAGAAGAATCATACATGGGAGCTAATCTCACTCCCTAAAGGTCAGAAGACCATTGGTCTCAAATGGGTGTATAAAATCAAGCAGAATACCGATAGTAATATCGAACAATATAAGGTAAGGCTCATAACAAAGGGCTACAAATAGAAATATGGGGCAGACTATGAAGAAGTTTTTACCCCAGTTGCTCGCCTTGACACTGCGAGAATGATTATCTCCTTTACAGCTCAACACAGTTGGATGATCTACCAACTGGATGTGAAATCTGTATTCTTAAATGGAGTACTCGAAGAAGAAGTATACGTTAACCAACCTAAAGGCTTTGTCATGCAAGAGGAGGAACACAAAGTGTATCGACTAAAGAAAGCTCTCTATGGGTTGAAGCAAGCTCCACATGCCTAGAATGCACGCATCAATAACTATCTTTAAGAAAATGGCTTCGCCCAATGTCTATATGAGCATGCAGTTTACATCAAGAAAAATGCATCCTCATAACATGCCTATATGTTGATGATCTGCTGTTCAAAGGAAACAGTCAGGAAATGTTAGAAGAATTTAAGCATGCTATGTTCAATGAATTAGAGATGACTGACAATGGATTGATATCATTCTTCTTGGGAAGAGAAGTAAAACAACAAGTCGGTGGCATTTATATCTCACAAAAGAAGTATGTAAAGGAACTTCTTAAAAAGTTCAAGATGACCGACTGCAATGCCATAAATACGCGTATAGCAACGGGCTTGAAGCTGACAAAAGAAGGAGACGGAAGAAGTGTGGACTTGACTCTATTCAAGAGTTTGATTGGAAGTCTCAGATACCTCACAATCACTAGGCTAGATATTGTCCACAATGTTAGGCTTCTAAGTAGGTACATGGAAGCACCAAAAGAGTCACACTAGCTTGTTGCAAAAAGAATCCTCAGGTATATTAAAGGAACCATGAAATTCGGTCTCTTTTATCCATATGATGATGAGGCAATTCTGCATGGATACTCCGATAATGATTGGGGAGGTGACCAAGATGAAAGGAAAAGCACAATTGGCTATGTATGCTACTTCAGATCGACTGCCTTCACATGGAACTCAAAGAAGCAAAGTGTGATCGCTTTGTACACATGTGAAGCAGAGTATGTGGTAGCATCGTCCATAGTCTGTGAAGTAATATGGTTGAAGAACATGCTAAAGGATCTGAAACATCCGCAGGAGGAATCCACCGTTATATACGTGGATAATAAGTCAGCAATCGAACTTGCCAAAAATCTAGTGCAGCATGGAAAAAGCAAGCACATTGATACTAAGTATCACTTCTTAAGAGATCAAGTAAAGTAGAAAATGATGAAATTAGAGTATTGTCATACTATTGAACAGGTGGCAAATATTTTCACCAAGGAACTATCGACAAATGCATTTAGACGACTAAGATCGATGCTTAGAATGAAGCTTGTTTTGGTTTGAAGGGGAGAATTGTTGGAAATGTTAAACCCAAATAGACGTTACCCTGTCATGTAGACCCATCAACGAATCCCTGAAATTTGGACCATTGATATGTTTCCAGAAGTATCTTCCAGCTCCACCGTTTCAAGCTCTTGAATTCCCAAGTTCTTTTACATGTAACTAAGGAATGCTAGATGCATTTGGATTAGATAATTTTGTAATTTCACAATGACTTCAAATGCCTATAAATTAGCTTCCCTTTATTTGATTATAGCCATGAAATAAAATACCAATTCCAGCAACTTCTTTTGCAAAAGAAAAAATATTCCAGCAGCTTCTCTTTGTGACTGGTTGAAGCCATCAACATCCTTCCTGTTGTGCATACAACAAGAACAATTGAGAAATTCTATCGTCACTGTCCAGGTAAAACCAATATTCAGTGCCTACAATCCTGAATTCCTTGGAATCGAGGTGCCCAGAGGCACCAAAGTCGTGGGATAAAAGGATAAATGACCACGTGGTCGACCTGGAAGTGAATCTTTCCCCTTTTTTCTGTGCAGTAGCATCTAATGGTAAACATAAGGACGAGAATAGCATAGTTGCAAGGGAAAAGACTGACAACACAGTTACAGAAACAGCCAAGCAAATTGTGGGAATGCAGCTAAATATCAATGAGCACCTAAATATCCAGCCACAAGCCCAACCAAAAGCAACGGTCACAGCTTCCCCTCAGTTAGGAAACCATAGGGACTAGGAAGACTACCCCCTGAAAAGGACCCACAGGAGGATAGGACATGCTCCTCCCCGGGGAAAAAAGTCAGGGATTACATCAGGGGGCAAATAGGGTCAAAGGTTATGAAGACTAAAGAGAAGGGACGTGAATTTCGGTTGCATGACTGATGGCTAGTTTCCTAATCTGGAATGCCCAGTGTGTTGGTAATAGACCAACCATTTCAACGCTGAAGAGACTCACCTCAAAGCGTAATCCACGGTTCGTAGCCATCCTTAACCAATGCTAGCTCAGAGGGGGTAAAAGGGTGGCAACTGTTTTGAAATTCGGCTTCCATTAATCCTCCCTCTCCAATGGAGAAGTGAGAGGAAAGATATGGGTGTTCTACAACATGAAATTGTAGTAAAGACTGCTTTAGTTGAAGTAGGAATATGTCAATATGTTCTAGATAATTTAAAATCCTATCACACTAATCCTAATAACAAGTATGTTTAGGATTACTCAAGAGTAACTCTACTGGCTTCCAAGCCCAGTAGAGGTTCTAATCACAAACTATTTGAGAGATGAACAGTATGAAAACTAGTTTATGATGAATATGATTGTGTGTGTGAGGTGTGATCTCAGATAATTAGATAAGAAAATATAAAATGAAATCACACAAACAAATGAAAGACAGTAACAATCTCAAACACAGTCATTTTTATAGTGGTTCGACAACTTATCTACTCCGCTCTTGGTAACTGCACTTAACCCTTGAGTGTACCAGATTTCACTAAGGAGGTTTCCCACGGTTCACCCCAAACCCAAGGTTTTAAATGAGGTTCACCTTTAACCTTTACTACCTACACCTAGGCTGACTGTTTATGCTCTCACGAGCAAGGGTCAACACGACGCACCCACTCTTAGGCACACTGGCCAAGGATATTCCACAAGACCCTAATGGAGGTTTCACATGGTTCACCTCAAACCCACATGAAGATTTCACACGGTTTACCTTAAACTCAAGGTTTTAGACAGGTTCACCTTTAACCGGAAGTTTATGCTCTCCACAGAGCAAGGGTCAACACTACGTACCCACCACGTACACTTCCGCCGGAGGCCTCCTTGAGGACTTGCAAAGGGTGAGAAACACCTTAGACCCAATCCTATAAAGGAGTGATCACAAGGGTCCTCTGGACTCGCAGATGAGTCCTTTTTAGCTCGTTGTTGAAAATCTCCTCCTTTGTTGATGAAGAGTCTTCTGCTTCACTCAGAAGATATACCGATGCTGCAAGTGCACCTACTACGTGTCCTGGTTTGTCAATTACGTTTTTTAGTTGAGTCAGTCGGACAACAGCGCCTAACAGGAAGATTAAGTCAAGCGTCTGCCTCAACTGGATGTGTGGAAGCTCGCCATAGGTAAATCATAGCCTCACATCCCATGTCTCAAAACATCATTTGATTAAAACCCTTAAAAAGAACTAGAACATCTTAGGATTTTTGTGTAAGGAAACTTTTTATCAAAAGGAAAATCTTTATAATTTTTCTTACACTGTCGATTATATCGATAACCCCTTCGATATAATCGACCAGCTCTATCGATGTCCTTAGGATCTCAATCGATACAATCTAGTGAGGACAAAAAGTGTCCAACAATCAAACAATCATCTGGATGATTTATCGATATATCGACTTGGTTGTCGATATCATCGATATTTGAATATCGATCATATCTGAAGCGGATCGATAATATCGACTGACTGCTTTACGACGCCCCTATTTTTCTAAAGAAAAATAACATATGCTTCAATGTATCGATGACTATATGATTCAATCTAAACTCAAATATCGATCATATCGGAAGTCAGTCGATTATATCGATTGTGGGCGCTTATTTTCACCAGCATGAATTTTAGGTTATTTTTTATGTTAATTAGGGTGCCTGTCGATAAATTGATATTCATATATCGATCGTATCGAGACCTCGTCGATTGGATCGAGTCCGGACATAAATCTTCCAGCAGCCAAAAGGTAATCTATACGATTTATCGATCCCATCGACATGGTCTTCGATATGATCGATGTATAAATTTCGATGACATCGACCGTCCCCTGATCATATCTATTAAACTTAAAATTCTTCAAGGCTTCTCTCTTGATTTCATCTGTCGATAGATCGATCCATCTCTCCATGGAATCGGAGTTCGAAATCCGATAACATCGATGTGTGTCTCGATCCCATCGACCAGTAGGCGGAAGGTTTCCAAAAGCGAAATGACAATTGAGTTTATATCATCGAGAGCTCTGCCGATACAATCGAGAGTATACGCTCGATCATATCGACAACTGCTCGATGATATCGAACTCTGTTATAAATATGACCGTTTATATCCGTTGGAACCTTTTGCCTATATATAAAGAGATTAGTCTTTATTGCTGGTAGAGAAAGAAGAGAGTGCTTTTGAGAGTTTTAACCTTCCTATCATTTACCTAAGACCTTTTTCTCAGGAAGTTCATCCTCCAATCCACCCCTCATCATTGATATCTCATAGAGTGGATTGGAGAATGAACTTCCGCATTCAAGGATCCTCCAGCTACAACCTTAATCATTAAGCTGGGATCCTTGAATGCATAAATGATTGGAACCACTCTATCTTCCTAATTGAAATATCTTTTGAGAGTGGTATTCCATCATAACCTTGACCCAACCTAAAGCATAGTATAGATACATCTTTGTGTTGCAGTTCAAAGGAGCTGAAGACCCTTCAACATCAAGGAGGAGATCTTCAACATTGCGCTGAATGAGACTCATCAACTTATTTGTAAGTATCTAGAGTCCAGAGGACACTTGTGATCATTTCTTTCTAGGATTGGGTTTTAAGTGTTGCTTACCATTTCAAGTCCTCGAAGGAGGCCTCCGACGGGAGTGTATGTGCGGGGTGCGTTGTGTAGACCCTTTCTTTGTGGAGAGCATAAACATCTAGTTAGGAGTACACCAGAAAAACTCCAGGGTAGGAGGTGAACAGAGTAGAAACCTCTGGGTGCATTGTGTGGACCCTTGCTCCAAGGAGAGCATATACATCTGGTTAGGAGTACGCCAGCAAAACTCCAGGGTTTGAGGTGAACCGAGTAGAAACCTCTGTAAAGGTTGAAGGTGAACCTGATTTAAAACCTTAGGTTTGAGGTGAACCATGGGAAACCTACTTAGTGAAATTTGGTCACTCAAGGGTTGAGTGTGGAAGCCGGGAGTGGAGTAGACAAGTAGTCGAACCACTATAAAATGACTGTGTTTGATATTGATATTGTCTTTCATTTATGTGATTGCCTTACATGTCTTTACATATGATTATCTGAAGTCACATCTTATGCATACACAGTCATATCCATCACAATCTGATTCATAAATTTAGTTATCTTATAAGTAGTTGTGATTGGATCTTCTATCAGGCTTGGAAGCTAGTAGAGTTAATTTTTTTTTTTTTGAGTAATCATAATCTATACTCTTTGATAGGATTAGTGTGATAGGATTAAAAAATAATTTATAAATCTTTAAAAAGTCCTATTCACCCCCCCCCCCCCCCCCTCCCCCCACCCCCCAGGACATATTGACATATTCCTACTTCAAAGCAGTCTTCATCACTTTTTCAGATGCATGGCGACAGGTTGGGTCAAGGTTATGATGGAATCCTACTCTCAAATATTTTCCTATAAAGGAGATAGACTGATTCCAATCATCTATGCATTTAAGGCATCTCAGCTTAATGATTTGCCATTAAGGTGGTATCTGGAGGACCCTTGAATGCGAAAGTTCATTCCCCAATCTACTCTATTGAATATCAATGATAAGAGTGGATTGCAGGATGAACTTCCTTGAGAGAAATGGCTTTGGGTAAATGATCTAAGGTTAAACACTCAAAAGCACTCTCTTCTTTCTCTTAGAGCAACTAAAGACAAGCTCTCTATATATAGGCAAAAAGTTTCAACGGATACAAAATGGTCGTATTTATGACAAAGTTCGATATCATCGAGCGTATACTCTCGATTGCATCGACTGGCCACTCGATGACACATACTAAATGTCGTACGGTTTTAAAACTTTTTGCCAACTGGTCGAGGGGATCGAAATACACGTCAATGTCATCAGATTTTGAACTCTGATATTATTGATACGAGGATTGATTTCGCGACATTTGAAAATGAGAGAGACTTACTTTAAAATTTTTCAGGTCAAAAGATATATCGAGGTACACTCAATATCATCGAAATTTGAATACCGATGATATCGATGATAGTGTCAATACATCGATAAATCCAAAGGATTTTCCAGTAATCTTGTTGGACAAGTTATGTCCATTCTCGATGCAATTGATTTGGCCTCGATATCATCAATATTTAAATATCGATTCAATCGAGTGACCCTCGATCCAAGATAAAAACCACCTGAAAAAAATGTTGCTGGAGAACCGTGTCCAAGACTGATATCATCGATGGCATTCCGATATCATCAATTTTTGAATTCTGAGGATATCGAGGAGTACATCGATATATCGAAGGTCTATATGATTTTCTTATAAAAAATAGGGACACAAATACTCTGTTGTCGATTATATCGAGTCTACTTCAATAAACTCGAGTTTTAAATATTGATGGTATCGATAGGGGTATCGACACATCGATAATTCCGTTCAGATGAATATGTGGTTGATGGACATCTTTGGCCCTCATTTCGATGGTATCAATTGGTCATCGAGGACATCGACAACACATGTCGATAGTATCGATCAGTATATCGATAAAATCGATAAGAGCTAGAAAACTTAGAGATTTTTTGAATTTTGAAAAATTTTTCTAACACAAAAACCCTATGATGCTCTAATTTTTTTTAAGGGTTTTAATCACCTGGTGATTTGGGACAAAGGATGTGAGTGTTAGATTTACTTATGGCAAGTTCCTGCACACATCCGGTTGAGGCAGACGCTTTGATTGATCTTTCTATAAGGCTCTGCAGTCTAGCTGACTCAACACTCATGCTAATTGACAAACCAGGGAACTTTTAATCTCCCCCTTTGTCAATTACGTGACAAAATACCAAAACACCCTAGAACAGCTTCTATTCTGAGATCCTAAATTGTGTGTACTTACACTTTACACAATTTTACAATTTAATCTTGTGGGCGCCCACATAATCATTCAGAAGGATTAAGAAGCTGCTATGCCTATCTGCATTCTCCCCCGATCTTGATTCAGCTGCTCCGCCAAACACCTATATCACCATAGGTAGATATACTCAATTTTTCCATCGGGGTGTTTGAATTGCTCTCCCCCTTTTTCCTCAGTCATTAGAAAAGGTAGATATAACAGTTGATATTGATTGAAGTTTGAAGTATTTAATAGAACCAAAATTCAAAGAGCATACATATATAAAGGATAGATGCATAATGATGAAAGTAGTGAATTAGACATCTCATGTTTGGATCCTATGTATGCAGAGCAGACCAAGTAAAGTAGTAAAATAGGTAAGCTGGATAAACAATGCATTGCATACCATCTGCAATATAAGTAGAGACCACATAAACTCAGAGAAAATAGGTAATCATATATAGAAATATGGCAGAAAATAACTGTGATTAATACCCAGCCATATCCAAAATATCCAAAACATATACTGCCCAAGATCGGTAGTAAAAGAACAATTATCCCAACAAAATTACTAAGCCCATTCATGAGCACCCAAACATCAATCATCAGTATTTAACCCATCCATGGGCATATACAACTCATCAAAAAAATTTCAGACTGTGCAAATTAGTGAGTTATCGCATACACTCATGAGAGCGTAGAACATCCAAAAAGATACTAATGTTCATACGCAGAAATAAGAGTGAAGTGTATGTGACAGTATTTAAAGACCAACACTATAGAGCAGAGGAAGATGGCGCCGTATCGTCTCGATGACAGGTGAACAGATCAACCAACTGTTGCATGGTCTGTTGCACTCCATTGACTAGGCGTTCCAAGACAGTAAGCCTTTCATTCATCGATTCCTTAAGCTGGGAGACAACTTGCTTTATGGCTCCAATCCTGTCCTGATGAAGCTTAAATCTCTTTGCATGCCCAGGCCCTGATGTGGATGGTGCTTGATGGGACGCAGAAGGTTCATGCCTAGCCACCTTAGCTCCTTCATCGGGAGCATCACCTTCACCTCCTTCTCCTTCTTGAATGCCTTCCTCTAGATCCTCAGGATACTTGTGGAACTTCAAGTCCATTTTTTGAATGTTGTTTATGTTGAAAACTTGGAGGGGAAGTTCTGGATCACTGGTCGTTGGGAAGCCGATGACGTTGCATATCATGTTTATGATCCAGGGATAGGGCAGGTGAAGATCCCTGGATGTATGAACGGCGTAGACCAAATGATGTACAATCAGAGTCGGGAGGCAGATTTTTATAACGTTTGCTATTGAATACACTATCATGGCCAAAAACCTTGTAAGATCAGACTGGTTGGTACTTCTAGGATAAATTTTTATGGTGAAGATACCATGCAAGACCCGAAATTGTGGTTCCATGAACTTAGATTTTAATGTATTTCCTTGGTGCCAAGGAATGTCTCTACCATGACAGAGGTATTTAGTAACCATGGACCTAATTTCAACAGTTTTTAGGTCCATTTCAAGGAGACCATTGGGTGACATTTCTAGCCCTAGGATGTTTGTAATTGTAGCAGGAGTGATTAAGACATCATCACCATCAAGAGAAACTATGATTGAAGGAGGATCAGACACGGGTGAGTGACAAGCGGTGAGAAAGTTGCGTGTACGTTCAAGATGACACAACCCACCAAAGTCTAGAATAGGCAACCAATCGATTGCAGCAAACAGGGATTCTAGGTTATATGATTTTAAACAATCCCTGTCTACCTTCCTCTCATGAATGAGCTTCCTACCCATGTATTTAGCTGGAAGTGGATTTGCTCTAGTCAGAGGTGGTGCTGGTGTTTCGGACTTGGACCCGCCACGTGGAGTTTGTCGTGATCTCTGACGAGTGGGGGTCCCTCATTCAGGAGCTCTTGCCTTCTCTTTCAAAGAAAGGATCTTTCGCCGAGAGGCTCTAGAGAACTCCTTAGGACCGGACACTGTTTCTTTGTCCTTACCCATAAGGACAGATTTGGGAAGAATGGACAAAATTCCTCTTTTAAAGAAACTGAAAATACTCGACCAAAAAGCAAGATAGAATCTGGAATGGAAGGAATGGAAGGATAATACCAGTTTTTGAGGAGTTTTTGGGACCCACTGATGTACTTCCAGCTGAGGGGATGAGAAAAAAAAATGAAAATGCCTTTTTGAAAAGAGAATGAAATTTCTTTTTCTTTTCTTTTGCTCGACCGCCTTTATCGGGCGGCAGTCTTCGATATCATCGACCAGTGTTTTGATGATATCAATGTAACTCCCCCAATGTTTATCGAGACCGTCTTCGATGTCATTCTCAATCAAATGGCTCTTCACATTCTAAAGAGGCATCGATGATATCGACCCTTGATCGATTAATCGAGAATGACTTATCAGCAGACATATTGAGGATGAATGATTTTCATTTGTCCACACTTCCATAAACTCATGTATATCAGTATACACAATAAAATTTTGTACAATCGTTGTACAAATCAAAATTATAAACATTAGGATGTTTATATATAAAAAGAGATTGAGGTGGGGAACCTTAGATAGACCATTAAGAGCTCAGCAGAATTGCATCATTCAGCAAATATCCAGATCTTGATGCATGAGCTAGGCTTGTCTTTTCATGCTTAGTATTTCATGGTATGCGAATAGAGTGAGTTATCCAACAGTTCAACTTTTCTTTCACTATCCATTTTGAGACAGAATTCTTTATTGTGGTAGATTTACTTTTCATGTTTATCTTACCCACTTGATCCACTGACTCCTTCATTCTGTCATTCATTATAGGGGATGATGGATGAGTATTTCTTTTAACCAATCTCCTAGGTAGAATTTTGACATTTTGTATTTCTCTGGTCGGTTTGAGTTTTTGACTAGAGTTATTTGGAGTAGTTCTTCTATTACTACTTGAAGTAGCAGATTTTTCAATTATTTATGTTGCATTTCTAGTTCTCATTCTAGTTTTATCATACCCTAGTCCACTCTTGTCTTTTCCTCGTCTTTCCATCCCTAACAATTTTTCTAGCTTTTCACCACTCTGGGAAAATTTATAGTTTATTTCAGTAAATTTTTTAGATTTTTCTAAGTCAAATCGGAGTGTGTGATTCTCATTCTGGATATGCTCATTTTCATCTTCTAATAATTCAATATGTTTGGTAAGCTTTGATGATTCATTTTTTAGGGATAGATTGATTCTTTCCAACTTATCATTATCTGAATGATATTGTTGTAGATCATTGATTGGATGTGTATTAATTTTTAAGGTTTTATCCAAATCTTTTTTGCAGCAATTCCTTTTTTTTTTTTTATAGATATTCCAAGTCTTTTAACAATGTTGATGCTATAGGTGTACAATTGATTATAAGCATCATGTAGTTTATTCTGTTCTTCCTCTTCTTCTTCCTTTTCAGTTTCATCATTATCTGATGGAAATGATTCAGTGACTTGTGATTTTTTTTCTTTCTCATCTTCACTAGGAATGATTGGAGCAGTGGAGACCATAAGAATTTTCAAGGATTTCTGGTCACCATCGCTCTCTGAGTCACTAGATTCTGAGTTTGACTTTTTTGTATCATCCCATGTGACAGCCATTACCTTGCCCTTAGCTTTTTTGTTTGGGCATTCAGTAGACAGATGTCCTAACTTCTAAAAGGCGACCTTGCCTGTTACCTTGTCCTTAGTTTTTCTGTTTGCGCATTCCGTAGACAGATGTCCTAACATTATGGTTCTTTGGTCTTTTTACCAAATTTACCTGTAGAAGGTCTGTTGTCCATCTTTCTTCCTTTAAATAGACGATCAAAATTTTTCTAAAAGAACTTTTTTGAATCGTTGAGCCAACAAAGCCACTTCCTCATCTTCATCTTCTCTTTCACTTTCAATGTCCTCATTTGTTGTTTTCTTTGAAGTTCTGAGGACAGTATGTTTAGATTTTTTGGGTTTGTTTGAAGTGTAGTTCAAATGTTTGTAGGGAACCTACCAGTTCTTCTACTGTCATTTCGTTTATGTTCCTACATTCTTCAATGGTTGTTACTTTAAGATTAAAACGTTCCAGTAAGGATCTCAGAATTTTCCTACAGATTTTAGGTACCAGAGCTTTCTCTCCTAATCCACCCATGGAGTTGCAAATGATATTCAAATTTATGAAAAAATCCATAAAGGTCTCATGCTCTTCCATTCTGAGACTTTTGAACTGTGAAGTCAGGAGTTGTAGTTTAGATTTTTTCATAGTGCTTGTACCTTCATGGGTTGTTTCCAACAAATCTCATGCTTCCTTGGATGTCCCACACATACTGATTTGATTGAAAATATCTTGGGACACAACACAGTAGATAACATTCATAGCTTTAGCCTCAGCAGTTTGGTTTTCTTTCTCAAATGTTGTCCACTTCTCTTTAAATTTCAGTTTGGTGATAGTTGTGCCATTATCAAGTACTATTTGTTCAGATGGTGGCACATATCCTCTTTCAACTATATCCCAAACATTATGATCCAAGGATCTCAGAAAGTAGTGTATTCTAGCCTTCCAGTATGCAAAATTTGATCCATCAAATACTGGAGATCTAGAGACCGTGAGCCCTCTCCTTTGGCCATATTCCCAACTTCAGTCAAGATCACTCTCTAGGCGGTGAAGCCCTTAAATAGAGACCCGCATTGATACCAATTGAAATTACGGTAAAGACCGTTTTAGTTGAAGTAAGAATATGCCAATATGTCCTAGAGGGGGGTGAATAGGACTTTTTAATAATTTTATGATAATTTAAAATCCTATCACACTAATCCTAACAACAAGTATATATTAGGATTACTCAAGAGTATCTCTACTGGCTTCCAAGCTCGGTAGAGGATCCAATCACAAACTATTTGAGAGATGAATAGTATGTAAACTAGTTTATGATGGATATGACTGTGTGTGTGTGAGGTGTGATCTCAGATAATCAGATATGAAAATATAAAAGGAAATCACACAAACAAATGAAAAACAGTAACAATATTAAACACAGTCATTTTTATAGTGGTTTGACTACTTATCTACTCCACTCCCGATAACAGCACTCAACCCTTGATTGTACCGGATTTCACTATGGAGGTTTCCCACGGTTCACCCTAAACCCAAGGTTTTAAATTAGGTTCACCTTTAGCCTTTACAACCTACACTTAGGCTGACTATTTATGCTGTCACCAGTAAGGGTCAACACGACGCACCCACTTTTAGACACACTGGCCAAGGATCTTCCACAAGACCTTAATAGAGGTTTCACATGGTTCACCTCAAACCCACATAGAGGTTTCACACGGTTTACCTCAAACCTAAGGCTTTAGACAGGTTCACCTTTAACCAGAAGTTTATGCTCTCCACAGAGCAAGGGTCAACAATGCGTACCCACCACGTACACTTCTGCCAGAGGCCTCTTAGAGGACTTGCAAAGGGTGAGAAACACCTTAGACCCAATCCTACAAAGGAGTGATCACAAGGGTCCTTTAAACTATGATAACTTACAGATAAGCAGATGAGTCTATTTTAGCTCGTTGTTAAAGATCTCCTCCTTTGTTGATGAAGAGTCATCTACTTCCTTGAACCGCAACTCAGAAGATAAACCGATGCATGACAACGGGTTGGGTCAAGGTTATGATGGAATCCTACTCTCAAATATTTTCCTATAAAGGAGATAGACTGATTCCAATCATCTATGCATTCAAGGCATCCCAGCTTAATGATTTGTCATTAAGGTAGTAGCTAGAGGATCCTTGAATGTGGAAGTTCATTCCCCAATCTATTCTATTGATTATCAATGATGAGAGTGGATTGCAAGATGAACTTCCTTGAGAGAAAGGGCTTTGGGTAAATGATCTAAGGTTAAACACTTAAAAGAACTCTCTTCTTTCTCTCACAGCAACTAAAGATAAGCTCTCTATCTATAGGAAAAAAGTTTCAACAGATATAAAATGGTCGCGTTTATGATAGAGTTCGAAATCATCGAGTGTATACTCTCGATTGCATTAACCGCCCGCTCCATGACACATACTCAAATGTCATACACTTTTGAAACTTTTTTCCAGCTGGTCGAGGGGATCAAAACACGCGTCAATGTCATCGGATTTTGAACTCCGATATTATCGATATGAGGATCGATTCTGTGACATTTGAAAAATGAGAGAGACTTGCTTTGAAATTTTTCAGGTCAAAAGATATGATCGAGGTACTCTCGATATCATCAAAATTTGAATACCCATGATATCAATGACAGTGTTGAAGCATCGATAAATCCAAAGGATTTTCTGGTAAGCTTGTTGGACAAGTTATGTCCATTCTCGATGCAATGGATCTGGCCTTGATATTATCGATATTTGAATATCAATTCTACCGAGTGACCCTCGATCCAAGATAAAAACCAGCTTAAAAATTTGATGCTGGAGAACTGTGTCCGAAACCGATATCATCAATTTTTGAATTTCGAGGATATCAAGGAGTACATCGATATATCAAAGGTCTATATGATTTTCTTATAAAAAATAGGGACACAAATACTTTGCTGTCGATTATATCGAGTCTACTTCGATAAACTCGAGTTTCAAATATCGATTATATCGATAGGGGTGTCGATACATTGATAATTCCATTCAGATGAATATGTGGTTGTTGGACATCTTTGATCCTCATTTCGATGGTATCAATTGGTCATCGAGGACATCGACAGCACATGTCGATAGTATCGATTAGTATATCGATAAAATCGACAGAGTTAAAAAACTTAGAGATTTTTTAAATTTTAAAAAAGTTTTCTAACACAAAAACCCTATGATACTCTAATTTGTTTTAACGGTTTTAATCACCTGGTGCTTTGGGACAAGGGATGTGAGGCTTAGATTTACTTGTGGCAAGTTCCTGCACACATCCAGTTGAGGCAGACGCTTTGATAGATCTTTCTATAAGGCTCTGCAGTCTAGCTGACTCAACACTAATGCTAATTGACAAACCAGGGAACTTTCACAACAACCCCCTCATATTATTGGTGTTGACCGCTACTAATCAAATGCTTACTCTCACAGTCTCTTTGCCAAAATTTCAGGCTCCTTTCCAGGTGTCTGTAATGTACGCTAAATGTGCTAGGAGCTTAAGAAGGGAGCTTTGGGAGGAAATGGCAGTTTTGTCCAGATCGACTGTTGACCCATTGGCCCTGTGTGGTGACTTCGACGTGGTGATTGAAGCCTTAGAGAGAAGAAGCAGCACAAACTTCAATCATGCTAGCGCCGAGGATTTCACTAAGGTGATCAACACAGTTAGGTTGATTAATGCGAGCTTTGCAGGCAACCGATTTACTTGGTGCAACAATCAGTCAGGTAATGCAAGAGTTTGAGCGAGGCTAGACACGGTACTTCTAAATGTTGACTGGGTGAGCGCCTTCCTTTAATTTCATGTCGAGCACCTACCTCGTGCTTTCTCAGATCATGCGCCACTGCTTCTTTAATTCCCAAATTAGTTCATCAGCTCCTCTGTCAAGCCTTTAAGATTTCAGAGAATGTGGATGCAACACGAGTCATTTTTGTAAGTAGTTAAAGATGCTCGGGAGGGTGAGGTCTCTCCGTAGCCACTACTGAACATTTAACTGAAGCTTAAGAAGGTTAAATCAGCCCCAAAGTTTTGGAATAAGAAGGTTTTTTGTGACGTTTTTGAGTAGGTGAAACAGGCAAAGCAAGTGCTGGAGGAGATTGATGTCAGGCTGCAACAAGTTTCAGGCATGACAGGGCCAAATATTAGTTTTTAGCAGGAATATGTCACAGAGAGACAAAATCTATATAAGGTCAAACTCATGGCCGAGATCTTCTGGAAATAAAGTCTAGGAACAACTGGTTGGCTGAGGGTGATAGGAACACTATGTTCTTTCACACCTCAATAAAAAATAATCAGAGAAGGAATGAAATCAGGGCCATTGAGCTGGAATCTATTATCAACCTCGTTGAGCCTGTCAGTATTAAAACTGAAGCGGTCAGGTACTTTCAGGACATCTTCAAGGCTAAAGACCAGTCTCCCTCTCCCTTCTCTCAGTCCCTTCTCGCAATTATCCCACAGATCAAATCTTCTTTAAATAATGATTAGCTGATATGCCCCCCCCCCCCTTCCTAGCAGGAGGTGCATCAAGCAATTCTCTCCCTCCCTATTAACGGCGCTGCTGGCCCTGATGGTTTCTCATGTGTGTTTTTCATGGGATGTTGGAATATCTTAGGCCAGGACCTTCACAAGGAAGCAGTGCACCTCCTTGGGGGCGAGGAAATTCCAAGGGTAGTTTCTTCAAATCATCAAGAGGACTATGGCAGGGCAATCCTCTATCCCCTATCCTATTCATAACTATTGTGGAAGTCCTCAGCCAAGGGGTTAAGTTACTGGTAGAACAAGGCTGTTGTAAGCCTTTCAAGCTACGTCGGGGTAGCCCACTAGTCTCCCATCTTCTATATGCAAATGATACACTACTTTTCATGAATAGAGGAGTTTCCTCACAATGTACAGTCAAGGCCTTCCTTCAATCATATCAAGAGTTATCTGGCTAGAAAGTGAACCTCCTCAAGAGCTCCTTCTTATGGTCTGATAAGCTTCCGCCATCTAGAGTCAGGACTATTGAGAGTACATTAGAGATTATCAAATCCAACTCCTGCCCCATTTACCTGAGCGACCCACTATGCATAGGTAGGATGAAAATGGGCCTGTTTCAGCCCTGGTGGACAGGGTGGTGGCATGCATCACTAGTGGAGATAACCGGGCTTTTATTTTTGCTTTCTCGGTGGGGTATGGAGTAGGGTCGGACTCCACGGCTGAACTCTGTGTTGTTTACAATGTCTTGGATTTATGTATGCAGTTGGGGTTCTCATTGATTGAAATCAAATCGAACTCCATGATGGTGGTGTCAATTTTAAATGGTACATCTAATCCGAATTGGCAATGGAACTACTGGTTGCAGAGGATTGAAAGGTTACGAAAGAAGGTTATGGTGTCTTTTGTTCACATTCTTAAGGAAAGTAACAGACTAGCGGATGGGATGGCCCGTAGGGGATTAGAACTTCAAGACTGCTTTTTCACTTCATCGTCCATTGACCTTCCCCTAGAGATCAGGTGGGCTGTTGCTCCTTGATAAGGTAAGGCTGGGAGATTTTAGGCATGTCAGTTAGAGTGACCAGTGAGGGCAGGGTGGGTAGGTGCGTGTATGTATTATGATAGGCTATTCCAAGGGGTTTTTTTCCTAGGTCTAGCCCGAATGGTGGGTGAGTTGTATAATTCAATTTTGAATGAATATAGCTTACTTTAAAAAATAAAATAAAAAAAAAAAAAAAACATTAAAATAAATGCATTCTTGTGGTTTATTAAGTGGAACTATCAGTATCTTTATGGTTTCTTTTTAAAGACTGATTTTATTTTATTTTTTATTGGTGTACTAAAGTGTGTTTAGGTATGGGATCATGATCAAATATAAAGTAATTTGATTTAATTTTTTTTAAAACCTAAAGTCTAGTTGATTAGTATATTGTTGAACAAGTTCCTTCGATGAATTTATTGATATAGAGTTTTAAACATCAATTGAGTGTGTTTCACAATTCACATGACTCATAGTCCTTAATGACAACTTGAACTCGTAGTACTTAACTTGATTATTACTCAGAAGTGTTAGGAACCAAGTTTGTAGATCCTTGTCTACCCTAATATATTGTAACACCTCGCACCTCTAGTACAAGGTGAAAGTGCCCTGGTTTGTCAATTAGCGTGGGTGTTGAGTCAGCAAGTCAAGAGAGTCCCATAGGAAGATCATTCAAGCGTCTGCCTCAACTGGATATGTGCTTCGAACTCATCAAATGTAAACTTAGCCTCACATCCCATGTCCCAAAACACCCAGGTATATAAGACCCTTAAAAGAGGATAGAACAACTAAGGGTTTAAAGTATGAAAACTATTTTACAAATCAGGAAAATCTCTAAGTTTTTAGGTTTTGTTGATATATCAAGATCACCTCGATGTGATCATACACCTATTATCAATGTCCTCGGAATGCACTCGATATCATCGAATTAAGGACCTCTTGTGTCTAGCAATCAACTTGATCTCTAGACAAAATTCCCGATGTATCGATGGAAGAATCAATATCATTGACATTCGAATTTCGAGATCAAGGAGATGGCTCGATATAATCGAATTCTGGTTAATTTATGTCCAACAAGCTGTTAAAGAAAATCAGATATTTATCGATGACTCGAAGAGAGCCTCGATATCCTCGAAAGTCAAACTCCGATGATATCGATGGATCTTAGATGTTATCGAATTCAGACCAAACTAGTCTAACAAGCTTTTAGGAAAATCCTCTTTAAATGTTTGAGGAATCGTGACTCCATTGATAATATCGATATTCAAATATCTATCATATCTAAACTAGGTCGTTGTCATCGAATTTGGAAAATGGAATGTCCAGCAAGCTTATAGGAAAATCTTCTGTAAAAGATCGATGAATCAAACTAGGTATCGATATCATCGACATTTGAAATTCGATGACATCATGGGAGGATCTATAATATCGAAGCTAGCTATCTCATATTTAGCCTGCTCTCATGTTTTCATGGTCGAGGAATCGAATCGTGGTTCAATGAAATTGGAATTTGAAATCCGATGACATCGAAGCATGTTTGATATGATCGGGCAGTGTATTAGAGATTCAGCTGTGATTGTCCAAAGAGTTCATATCATCGATCTGTCCCTCGATGTCTTCAAAAGTATACGTTCGATGATATCGAAGATGGCTCGATGATATCAAACTCTGTCAAAAAACTGACTATTTTATTACCATTGGATCTCTTTGCCTATTTACGGAGAGCTTGTTATTGGTTGTTGTATTGAGAAAAATAGAGAGAGCTTTGAGAGAGTAACTACATATCATCTACCCTAAGCCCTTTTTCTCATGGGAGTTCATCCTTCAATCCACCCTCATCATTGATATTCAATAGAGTGGATTGGAGAATAAACTTTCACATTCAAGGATCTTCCAGCTACCACCTTAATGGCAAATCAATAAGCTGAGATCCCTTGAATGCCTAAAACCTTGGAATCTCTCCATTACTTTAATAGGTAATATTTATTAGAGTAGATTCCAAGATAACCTTGACCCAACCCATCACCTTTATTGGTACATCTTCAAGTGTTACGGATCAAGGGAGCTGAAGAATCTTCATCATCAAGGAGGCGATCTTCATCAACGTGTTAAACGGGGCTCGTCTACTTATCTGTAAGTCATTAGAGTCCAGAGAACCTGCCAATCATTCCTTTATGTAGGATTGGGTCACAAGTGATTCTTACCCCTTTCAAGTCCTTATAGGAGGCCTCCTATGGGAGAGTACATGTGGGTGCTATGTGTTGACCCTCCTATAGAGCATAAACTTAGGTCTTTAGTTGTAACACCCTGAAAATCGGGGGTCGTGTATAAACTCAACTCCCGAGTTCCAGACCGTCACTTATGCAACAAAAATGGTTATGATTCAATGTTGTCTGATTTAAAGCATTCACATGAGTAAAAGTATACCAAAACTACAATTCATACTTCAGATCCAGTGATAAAAGCAAGCGGAAGACTAAACAATGTATATATCACTGTATGGAAAAACAAAGTAATCTCATCTGTCTCCAAAGTATGACTACATCTCTGAGTCTCATATACATATACATAACAAAAGAATAATGTTCAAAAAGAAAGTCCAACTGATGTCCCCTCGATCCAGGTCGCCTACGGGAAGCCGTCATGATACTGCATATACGAGAACTCATCCTGGTCCTCGTCAATCTCTGGCTCCACCTCCTGGATCTCGTCCTCACCTGCAACTACAACAGGGTCTGGTGGGTGTTGCAAACACCATCCCATAACGTGGAAATGAGTGATCAACTCAGTGGAATCATAGAGCAAAGATTAGCATGTTCACAATTCAATCACGAGATAATATTAAAGCAGTAAATCAGACAATCCTAATACTGTTATTAATGCAAGATGATATGACGTGATGTATGCCCTCACCGACGATCACCCTCATGCGGCAACATCTTACGACCGCGGCATGCCACACTCCCTAGAGTGCTCCACATCTTCCAGGCACATGCAATGCTATGGTGATATGATTTCCAAGTTGTTATTAGTCCATTCAAATAGCAGGATTGGGAAACTAAGGTACTTCCCTTGTATCAATCCCAACACAGATCCTGTCTAGGGTCGTCACTCCTAGTAATCTCATACGATTGTGTATTTCGTAGGTCACTGCAAGGGCTGCCAGGGCTGTTGCTCGCACTCGTTGCACCGCTCCCCCATCACCTTATCAATACAGGCCTACTGTACTCTACTGCAATGGAAGGGTCGTCGCCTCCCGTGGACTCAGAATACGCTCGCGGTCACTACAAAGGGCTCGTCGCCTGATCAGTGTAGGTCGACAGCTAGAATATAGTGTCCCATACCACCATAATCTGTTCACGAGTCTAGGTGCTCACTGGTCACTACGGGGAGGTTTGTGGCCCCAGCGTAGGCCGACAGCTCGACCACGGTGTCCCATACCACCATGCCCGGCTCATGAGTCTTCGTGGATCAAGGTACCACGGTTAACAGGGTTTACAATGGTAAGTTCAGTACCCTAGGTTCAAGCAGTTATGACACATACAAGGTGAACATACATCAGCCAGTCGGGTTACTTGACGGGCTCGACTAGCGCGATCGCATCTCAAGTCGAACGACATGAAGTGCGTAAAACACTTCGCGTGGCCTAACCACTGCCGCCAACTCTAAACACGAATCACGTTCATCGACGCGTCGTTCGTGGCTATGACCAGTCAGCCACGAATTCGCTCGGTTACCTACTGCCTGGACTAAGTCAAGTCCCACACATCTATGGAATCATATTAGCATTACATGTTAAAGTATTGGAATTGAAATACATCATGTGAGCATGTTAACACATGTTATAACATTCAACTTAAGCAAATCTTCAAGGCATACTTTCTATGCATGTAATGCAATCATGCATAAGGTAAACGTGTAGGAAATCATTTAGGTCAGCATTTTAATCATGAAATCAATCTCAGACTACTACATAACATCATTTAATTCAATACATACTAATACAAGCATTTATACAAACACATATACTACACACTTAAGTCCACATATAGTATGTCGACCCAAAGTGCGCAACTTGGCGAATCTCTTCGCCAAACTGATTATGCAAGCATTCCTAACTCCCTAATGCGGCGACAAACCATGTCAATCACGTCAGAAAAATATGCATGTAGACCGTACTTCCTACAAATGACTAAAATGCCCTAAATCTCATATTCTTCGTTAATTTACGAAACAGGAAACGGAGAGCATGTTGTACATGTCAAATCTACTATTAAACGACATTGAAAGCGTTGTAAACCGTCAATCAAAGCGTCTAAAATCCTCACCTAGTCTCTTACGGTTGCGGGATTTTGAACGGAGCGTGTACGCTTCGTCTACGGCAGTAGGAGAACCTGATTTATGGAATACGTTAGCTAACGTGCTATAAATATAGGTAAACCCTAAATCAGCAAGTTTTGGGGTTATTTTATACCTGAAAAAGGGGAGAAATCACCAGCCAGGTGATTGGGAAGAAGTGCTGAAGCACTAGCAGTCGGCGACTCGGAAGCGGGAAAATTTCCTTCCAATCTCTCTCTCAAATTCTCTCTCCTTTTCTCTAGGGTTTAGGATTTTCGGATGGGAGGGAGAAATGAGGGTTTCAACCCCTTTTATAAGCTTAAAAATGCCGAAAATAGGCTCCGGGACGAAGTTTACTTGGTGCCTATCCATTTCGGGGCTGTTTCGGTCCAAAAACTGCTTTCTGGTGGTCCCCTGGTCGATTGCGATCAGACTTAAGCTCATGTGTACCAGATGTACCTCGTATTAAGTTTTCAGTCTGGCAGGGTTCGCAGATCGCACGTGGCGGACCAGTTTCAGTTCAGCGGTCACCGCACGTAGATCAGGGCTGAAAGTCTCATGATAATAAATAGAAATTTTTCCTGATCCGAGGGTGTAATCTGGATGAATTCTAACGGTCAGAACGCTTAATACTGACGCGTCAAGTCATGTGCCAGATTTGAATTTGAAATTTCAAATCTGTCCCTATTCGCGGTCGCTTCAGTCCGGGTTCAACGAAATAGTCTGTGGTTATCGGTTTGACTTGATTTTCGAGATGATTGTCAAGTCCAGCTGAGCGGTTCTAACGGTCTAAGATAGGAGGTATCGGACCTTCGACGCGCGGTCTAAATCCAATACAAAATTTCAACGTGGTCCAGAGGACAAACTCGCTTAGAGTTTGATCCGAGGTTATAGAGTATTGTAGAGTTGTTTGTTCTACTCGATTTGGGTCTTGCAGAACGTATTTAAAGTGATCAGGGACTATTTCCCAGCTACTCTAGCGTTGCGCTAGCTAACTTACGCTTAATTTCCATGGAATTTATTTCTACGCGATTTCGGGTCGAGTTGGTACTCGAGCCCAAGTACGGATTTTTCACGGGCGTTACAATCTACCCCCCTTAACAAATAATTTCGTCCTTGAAATTTGTACCTGTTCGTACTCCTCGAGAAGCTGTGGGTAGTTCTTTCTGATCTCGGCTTCTGTCTCCCAAGTAGCCTCCTCCTCAGTATGATGCGTCCATAGTACCTTCACAAGGGGAATCACCTTGCTACGCAGTACCTGCTCCTTCCTGTCTAAAATGCGTGTCGGTCGCAGGATATAAGTAACATCCTCTCCTAACTGCACCTGCTCCCATCTAATGATATGGGAAGGATCAGCAACGTACTTCTTCAGCATAGAAACATGAAATACGTTGTGGACGCTCGCGAGGGGCGTGGGTAAAGCCAATCGGTAAGCCACTGCTCCCACACGATCGAGGATCTGGAATGAACCAATGAATCGCCGTGCCAGCTTCCCCTTTTTTCCGAACCGAAGGACTCCCTTCATAGGGGAAACTCGCAAAAACACGTGATCCCCGACTGTGAACTCTAGTGGCCGTCGTCTCGTATCGGCGTAGCTCTTCTGTCTGCTCTGCGCTGTAAGAAGCCGACGTCGAATAATATCAATCTTCTCTGACGTCGCCTGCACCAACTCTGGGCCAATCAAGCTACGCTCACCGACCTCTAACCAGCAATGCGGTGCGCGACAAGGTCGCCTATACAGTGCCTCATAAGGTGCCATGCCAATACTCGCCTGGAAGCTATTGTTGTACGCAAACTCCGCATATGCAAGACAGTCATCCCAACTATCCTTGAAGTCCAATGCGCAAGCTCGCAACATGTCCTCCAGGATCTGGTTCACTCGCTCCGTCTGTCCGTCCGTCTGTGGGTGGAAGGCAGTACTGAACTTCAACTTCACACCCATAGCCTCCTGAATGCAAGTCCAGAAAATAGAAGTGAACCGCGTGTCTCTGTCCGACACGATCTCCAACGGAACTCCATACAGACGCACAATCTCTCGGATGTACAATCTAGCCAGCTCGTCTGCAGAGTTCGTAACTCTGATCGGTAGGAAGTGCGCCGACTTCGTCAATCGGTCGACGATCACCCAAATGGAATCATGCCCCTTCCTCGTCTTCGGCAACCCAGAAATGAAGTCCATAAAAATGAAATCCCACTTCCACTCTGCAATCGGCATAGGCTGCAAAAGTCCAGGTGGTCGGCGATGCTCTGCCTTCACCTGCTGACAAGTGAGACAACGGGACACGAACTCAGCTATGTGGGTCTTCATACCTTCCCACTAATACGTCCTCTTCACGTCACGATACATCTTCGTACTGCCTGGATGCATCGCGAGTCTAGTAGAATGCGCAGCCTCGAGAATCTCTCGTCTCAAGTCAGGGACATCTGGGACGCATAGGCGGCCACGGTAACGTAAGCCCCCATCCATACCAACTCGCCAGTCGGCGTCAGCATCATCACTGGCCTGCTCTCGAAGATCAGTAAGATGCGCGTCGTCCCTCTGCGCCTCGATGACTCGGGCATCGATCTGGGATCGCACCTGGACGTGTGTGATGAACTCAAATGGCTCCTCTACGGTGAGTTTCTGCTCAAAGTCTCGTAAAAAATCAACCATATCCCACTCGGCAACCATCAGCGGAGCCGCAAACTCTATCGCCTTCTTGCGGCTCAACGCATCAGCCACAAGGTTCTCCTTCCCAGGATGGTAAGAGACTTCAAACTTGAAGTCCTTCAACGTCTCCATCCATCGTCGCTGCCTCATATTCAAGTCTCGCTGCGTGAATATGTACTTGAGGCTCTTGTGGTTGCAAAAGAGCTCGAACTCCTCTCCGTAGAGGTAATGTCTCCAGAGTCTCAGTGCAAATATAACGGCTGCCAACTCTAGGTCGTGTGTAGGGTAATTCTCCTCGTGCTTCCTTAATTGTCTCGAGGCATACGAAATTACCCTGTCCCTCTGCATAAGGACACAACCCAAACCAACGCTAGACGCATCAGTGTATATAGTGTATCTAACCCCTTGCTCTGGCAATACTAGCACAGGGGCGGACGTAAGTCTGTCCTTCAGCTCCTGAAAAGCTGACTCCGCCTTATCATTCCAGGCGAACTTCACGTCCTTCCGTGTCAACTGAGATAAGGGTCTCGCGATCTTCGAGAAGTCCTGAATGAAACGCCGATAGTAGCCAGCGAGACCCAAGAAACTCCTCACCTCAGTGACAGAACCAGGCTGCTCCCAGTCCTGCACCGCAGCTACCTTAGACAGGTCAACTGCCATACCATCCTTGGACACCACGTGTCCCAGAAACTTCACCTCCTGCTTCCAGAAGTCGCACTTCTTATACTGTGCGAACAACTGATGCCGTCTGAGCGTATCAAAGACCAAACGCAAGTGCTCCTCATGCTCCTCTCGACTCCTAGAATACACCAAAATGTCGTCAATGAAGACAACGACGAATCGATAGAGGAAAGGCCGAAATACCCGGTTCATCAGATCCATGAACACGGCCGGTGCATTCGTGAGACCGAACGACATCACGAGGAACTCGTAGTGGCCAAAACTGGTCCTGAATGCTGTCTTCTGCATGTCCTCATCCCTGACGCGCAGCTGATGATATCCTGACTGAAGATCAATCTTCGAGAAGTACTGCGCTCCTCTCAACTGATCAAACAAGTCATCAATCCTGGGCAAAGGGTACTTGTTCTTCACCGTGAGCTGGTTCAGTCTGCGATAATCAATACACAATCGCAGCGAACCATCCTTCTTCTTCACGAACAAGACCGGTGCTCTCCAAGGAGACACGTTAGGCCGTATAAAGCCAAGCTCTAGCAGGCCATCAATCTGCGTCCTCAACTCCTCCATCTCACATGGTGTCATGCGATACGTCGGCAGTGAGACAGGTGTAGAACCAGGAACCAGATCGATAGTGAAATCGATCTCACGTCGGGGCGGCAAACCAGGGATCTTCCTGAACAGATCCCCAAACTCAGAAACAACTGGCGTCTGCTCAAGTACCTGGGCACCAGCGTCGCGCAATAGAGTGGCGTAGCTAAGAATGCGAAAAGGAAGATTTACCCGCACTGGAAATGTGAAGGATGCACCCTCAGGCTCGTACGCTGTGACTATACGAGTCTCCCAGTCAATCTCGACTCTCGCTGCAGTCAACCAATCCATGCCAAGGATGACGTCGAGATAAACGAGCGAGGGATCGACGACCAGATCAAGAGTCATCGTCCTGCCTCCCAGATCAACCAAACAACCCTCACACATCTGGGTGACATCCGAAAAATCTCCATGAGCTGCAAAGACTCGCACGCTATCCATAGTGATAGTCTGTAACCCAAGACGTCTGACTACGGCACGCGATATCAAAGAAATCGTGGAACCAGTGTCCACCATGACAAGAACGGGAGTACCTCCGATATGGAACGTGACCTCGAAGGCTGAATGCTGGAAAGTCGGTGTCGTAGCTGCCTCAGCGGTCAATGCATGAACTCGAGCCTGCTGTGGCCGGTTCGGCCGCTGTGTCAAGAGCCGTGGAGGCTGTTGAATCTGTGATACCGTAGGTCTGAAAGAAGGATGCGCAGGAGCTGACCGTATAGGCGGTGCTGATATCGCCTATGGACGTACACGATCAATCTTCTACGGCGGCGAGAACCCACTGTCCCGCATCCTCGAAAAGCAACTCTGCGCCAAGTGGCCCGTCTTCCCACAGTATGTGCATGACAAATCAGGGCGCCAAAACGGTGGTACGGGCGCCGTGGTCCTAGTAGGAGGATTAAAGCGAGGCCTCTTGCCCGCGAAGGGCCTGTCTGGCAAATCCGGTCGCGGCCTAGAAGCAGCCGGGCCTCGAGATCGTGCAAGTCGATCCACGTCCTGCTCTGCCAGCATGGACATGTGAACCAACTCCGCATAGGAGGAAAAACTGACACAGCACATCTTCGACCGAATATCCGGTCGCAAGCCCTCCAAAAAGCGCCGTATGCGCATCTGCTCATCAGCTAGGATCGTCGGGACGTACCTGCCCAACTCTGTGAACCGATGCTCATACTCGGTAACTGTCATCACTGCCTGTCTGAGACGGAGAAACTCATTCTCCCTGTCGTGCCTGTAGGTCTGGGGATAATACTTCTCATGGAAGCGGAACTCAAATGCTGCCCACGTCCATACAAAATCTGCGGCAACAGTCCGCAGTACGCTATCCCACCACATACTGGCCTCTCTCTCAAACAGGAAGGTAGCCAGGTCTACCTGCTCAGCCTCGGTGCAGTGCAACATCCGTAGAATCTTCGACACTCGGTCGAGCCAGTACTCAGCCTCCTCGGGTCTGTGAGAACCCGTGAAAGTAGGAGGCCGCAAGCGCTGAAATCGCTCCAGTAGGCCCCGTGTATCGGCAGGATTCCCCGCAGGGAAAGCAGGCTGCGCAGGATGGGCCATGCCCTCATCCTGGGCGTAAGTATAGGCATCCTCAGCTGGATGCGCAGGTGGTGCAGGTGGAGTAGATGTGGTCGCACCCCCACCCTGAGCTAAAGTCCCCACTATGGTGGTCAGAAGCTGCTGCTGCTGTAGCATCATAGCCATCATCTGCTCGAATCTGTCAGGGGGTGGAGCAGGCTGTGGCGGATGAGGTGTGGAAGTAGATGCGCGATGTTGCTCTCTAACAGATGGTGTAAATGGCGGTGGTCCATCTGTAGGACCAACAACAGGCTGAGACGACCGAACCGTCTCAGGAATCGGGCCCACAGCAGGGTCCGAACGAGTGCCAGACTGAGAGGGAGTCTAATCCATATGCTCTGACAATGCAAGCCGAACCGCGCTCCGCGTAGTCTTAGGTGGCATTCCCTATATTCAAAATAGGGTGCAACCTTGTCAGTCTCAATCGCACAAATACACCACAATCATTCACTTAAAGAGTCAAAGGCATTCCATGCATTTCAATTAATCAAAATTGTCACAATATAAGGGATATATCCTTACAAGCATCATGACTAGAATTTCATGAAAATTAAGACAATTAAGCAACAGCAACATAAGCAAAGCACTAGCCCTAATAGGCTTTACACACATAAAACAGGAAATGACTAACTACTGATAATAACATCAAAGATCGCATCGCTAGTCGGAGTCTGATGACGGAGGAGGAGCACCCTTATCCTGTAAGCAACACAGGATTGCCTTTAAGGTGCGAGTCACCTTGCCAAATTTCTTCTTTGTAACGGCCTTGGCATCAGCGACTTCTGCTCGAAGTTCTTGGACTTCCCTTCGCAAAGCGGTCTGACTTTCCTCCATCCGAGCAATGCGATCGTCGATAGTAGCCTGCGCAGAAGGAAGAGGGCTCTCATCAGTATCCTGAGCCTCCTCTTCTGCTTCTTCCTGAGCTTCTTCCTGAACCTCTGCTCTAGGTTCTTCTTCGCTTTGATCTTCCTTTTCATCAAAGTCATCCCCACTATCCCTTTCAAGTTGATTTTCACGGTATTGCGACCCAATCTTCATCTAGACCATTGTCGACTCATCGATGGTGTGAATCGATACGGGCAATTTCGGCCCAAGTCTATAGGCAAACTCAAGTGCAATCTTGCAAATAAGTCGGCCAAAGGGAAGCGATTCGGATGTTCTCCTCGACCTGGCTATGAGAACTATCTGCCATAAGATGAAAGTGGCCATACATACGTTCTCTCCCTGGGCCACCAGAAATAAGAAATCGACTATAAGACGTGTACATTCAATGCGGTTCGTCGACCTGGGATAGACATTGAACGTGCAGATATGATGTAGTAGGCGCAAATCCTCAGACATGTACGTTGCCTTGAGGCTATTATTAGGCTGCCATGGAACCAACTTACCGCACAGAAACCTGGTGCGGCGATCTCGTTCACGTCTAGTCTTCAAATTCCTCTCACTTGGATGCACATCACCTAGAGGCACGTTGAGAAGTCGCGCAATCAACCGAACGTCGATCGTAGCCATCCAATCTCTACCAAAAGGGATTTTAAACTGCAAAGGCTCCAAGGTAGGATTCTAGATGCTAGCATAGAAGGCACGAACGGTGCTCACATTAGCACGAGCGCGAGCTTCAAAGATCAGACCCCAGTGCGCAGTTTCAATGCGTTCGAACAACAGATACTCGCCGAACAATCGTCCATCTACGTCTGCCTCAAATAACACTTTACGATCAGTGTATTGGCCATGAGGCATCTCTGATAAAATTATTCGTCCAAGGTGTGCATGGGGATCCAAATCCCGCTTTGTACGACACTCCAGGACTACAGCTGGACCTGTGGCGGTGCTTGAACTTGCGGCACCACCCCGCGGTCTTCTCGATCAAGCAGGGTGGCTCGGCCCAGCCTCGTCTGTTACGGTTTTCCTCTTACCCATCAAAGATATGATGGATGAGAGTGACAAAAGACCCAAAATGGCTTCCACAAAAGCCATGGAAAATGTGGAAAATGCGGAGAAATGGCTGCCCAATCTGAGAAAAGGAAATCTAAGCATCGTAGAGGGGTGCTTCAAGCTTCCCAAGGCTGTAGTTTCAAAGAGAAATACAAACAAAAAGATAGAATGGAGCACCTCACGATTTCAGCTCTATTTGGGGGATTTTGGAGCTCCAAATGGTGAGATCTTCAAGGAAAGAGGCTTCCAACACCCAATAAGTGATGGGTGGTGGTCGGTTTTGGCCAAGGAGGGTCCTAGAAGTGTTTTGGGATGCCAGAGTTTGGAGTGGGTTGCTGAAAATCGAAAATAGGGCTATGGAGAGGGCTGTTTGTGAAGGAGGGGTAAGATTTGGAGGTTTTTGTGAGATGGGAGATGCATAGGGAGGGTGCACGTGCCATTTAAGGGCGTACGCCCAAAAATCAGCTCCATTGGGCCCCGCCGGTCGGTGATGCATCGCCCGACCGGCGATGGCATCGCCGGACAACTTCCACGTTGGCCGGTGGGACCCCATGGGTCTGGTCCCCCATGGTCCCAGTGTTCCAAAAATTTAAGTCCCACCCCCTGGTTCATTGTACTTTGGTCTGTATGAGCCCAAATTTGTGTTCAGGGATTTCCAGGTCCACATCGCAATCCCGAATACAAAACCATATGATGCAGCATATGAATTTGGGGTAGAAGGAGCCAGTACATCTATCTAGATCCTTAGTTGCTAAAGAAAGTGAAGTTAGAATGGAATTATGGCCATTTTTCATGAAATTTTACTATTCACTGTAAAATTTTGTGAAAGCACTAATTTGTGTTATTTTAACATTATGTTTGATGCCTAAAATGAAATGGATAAGAAAGAACTGAAGGTCAGAGTGTTTAGAGGAGGAATTTTGAGAATTTTTAGCGAAACGGGATTTTTAAGCCCTGGCGATTGATTACAGAAGTCGTGGTCATCCCACGGCCCAAGGATTCACTTTTGCGGTTTAAAACCGCTCATAGGACATCCCCACCTGACTTCCTAAAGCTTAGAAGTGATTCAGGTTGCTTTACGCGACCCGAGATACGTTACAGACTCGATCTTGCGATCGATCCTAATAGACTTTGCCTATCGGCGAATCTGCAATCCTAGAAGTGTTTCTAGACCCTTCTCGCACCCACCTAAGTCAAAGGAAGCGATAGCGTATGTCGCAAGACCATAACCCAGGCCCAGTATACTCTCATTCATTCTCTGATACCAACTTGTAACACCCTGAAAAACGGAGGTCGTGTATAAACTCAACTCCTGAGTTCCAGACCGTCACTTATGCAACAAAAATGGTTATGATTCAATGTTGTCTGATTTAAAGCATTCACATGAGTAAAATTATACCAAAACTGCAATTCATACTTCAGATCCAGTGATAAAAGCAAGCGAAAGACTAAACAATGTATATATCACTGTATGGAAAAATAAAGTAATCTCATCTGTCTCCAAAGTATGACTACATCTCTGAGTCTCATATACATATACATAACAAAAGAATAATGTTCAAAAAGAAAAGTCCAACTGATGTCCCCTCAATCCAGGTCGCCTACGGGAAGCCGTCATGATACTGCATATACGAGAACTCATCCTGATCCTCGTCAATCTCTGGCTCCACCTCCTGGATCTCGTCCTCACCTGCAACTACAACAGGGTCTGGTGGGTGTTGAAAACACCATCCCGTAACGTGGGAATGAGTGATTAACTCAGTGGAATCATAGAGCAAAGATTAGCATGTTCACAATTCAATCACGCGATAATAGTAAAGCAGTAAATCAGACAATCCTAATACTGTTATTAATGCAAGATGATATGACGTGATGTATGCCCTCACCAACGATCACCCTCATGCGGCAACATCTTACGACCGCGGCATGCCACACTCCCTAGAGTGCTCCACATCTTCCAGGCACATGCAATGCTATGGTGATATGATTTCCAAGTTGTTATTAGTCCATTCAAACAGCAGGATTGGGAAACTAAGGTACTTCCCTTGTATCAATCCCAACACAGATCCTGTCTAGGGTCGTCACTCCTAGTAATCTCATACGATTGTGTATTTCGTAGGTCACTGCAAGGGCTGCCAGGGCTGTTGCTCGCACTCGTTGCACCGCTCCCCCATCACCTTATCAATACAGGCCTACTGTACTCTACTGCAACGGAAGGGTCGTCGCCTCCCGTGGACTCAGAATACGCTCGCGGTCACTACAAAGGGCTCGTCGCCTGATCAGTGTAGGCCGACAGCTAGAATATAGTGTCTCATACCACCATAATCTGCTCACGAGTCTAGGTGCTCATTGGTCACTACGGGGAGGTTTGTGGCCCCAGCGTAGGCCGACAGCTCGACCACGGTGTCCCATACCACCATGCCCGACTCATGAGTCTTCGTGGATCAAGGTACCACGGTTAACAGGGTTTACAATGGTAAGTTCAGTACCCTAGGTTCAAGCAGTTATGACACATACAAGGTGAACATACATCGGCCAGTCGGGTTACTTGACGGGCTCGACTAGCGCGATCGCATCTCAAGTCGAACGACATGAAATGCGTAAAACACTTCGCGTGGCCTAACCACTGCCGCCAATTCTAAACACGAATCACGTTCATCGACGCGTCGTTCGTGGCTATGACCAGTCAGCCACGAATTCGCTCGGTTACCGACTACCTGGACTAAATCAAGTCCCACACATCTATGGAATCATATTAGCATTACATGTTAAAGTATTGGAATTAAAATACATCATGTGAGCATGTTAACACATGTTATAACATTCAACTTAAGCAAATCTTCAAGGCATACTTTCTATGCATGTAATGCAATCATGCATAAGGTAAACGTGTAGGAAATCATTTAGGTCAGCATTTTAATCATGAAATCAATCTCAGACTACTACATAACATCATTTAATTCAATAAATACTAATACAAGCATTTATACAAACACATACACTACACACTTAAGTCCACATATAGTATGTCGACCCAAAGTGCGCAACTTGGCAAATCTCTTCGCCAAACTGATTATGCAAGCATTCCTAAGTCCCTAATGTGGCGACAAACCATGTCAATCACGTCAGCAAAATATGCATGTAGACTGTACTTCCTACAAATGACTAAAATGCCCTAAATCTCATATTCTTCGTTAATTTACGAAACAGGAAACGGAGAGCATGTTGTACATGTCAAACGGCGATGCCGTCGATAATCTACTATTAAACGACATTGAAAGCGTTGTAAACCGTCAATCAAAGCGTCTAAAATCCTCACCTAGTCTCTTACGGTTGCGAGATTTTGAACGGAGCGTGTACGCTTCGTCTACGGCAGTAGGAGAACCTGATTTATGGAATACGTTAGCTAACGTGCTATGAATCTAGGTAAACCCTAAATCAGCAAGTTTTGGGGTTATTTTATACCTGAAAAAGGGAAGAAATCACCAGCTAGGTGATTGGGAAGAAGTGCTGAAGCACTAGCAGTCGGCGACTCGGAAGCGGGAAAATTCCCTTCCAATCTCTCTCTCAAACTCTCTCTCCTTTTCTCTAGGGTTTAGGATTTTCGGATGGGAGGGAGAAATGAGGGTTTCAACCCCTTTTATAAGCTTAAAAACGCCGAAAATAGGCTCCGGGATGAAGTTTACTTGGTGCCTATCCATTTCGGGGCTGTTTCGGTCCAAAAACTGCTTTCTGGTGGTCCCCTGGTCGATTGCGATTAGACTTAAGCTCATGTGTACCAGATGTACCTCATATTAAGTTTTCAGTCTGGCAAGGTTCGCAGATCGCACGTGGCGGACCAGTTTCAGTTCAGCGGTCACCGCACGTAGATCAGGGCTGAAAGTCTCATGATAATAAATAGAAATTTTTCCTGATCCGAGGGTGTAATCTGGATGAATTCTGATGGTCAAAACGCTTAATACTGACGCGTCAAGTCATGTGCCAGATTTGAATTTGAAATTCCAAATCTGCCCCTATTCGCGGTCGCTTCAGTCCGGGTTCAACGAAATAGTCTGTGGTTATCGGTTTGACTTGATTTTCGAGATGATTGTCAAGTCCAGCTGGGTGGTTCTAACGGTCTAAGATAGGAGGTATCGGACCTTCGACGCGCGGTCTAAATCCAATACAAAAGTTCAACGTGGTCCAGAGGACAAACCCGCTTAGAGTTTGATCCGAGGTTATAGAGTATTGTAGAGTTGTTTGTTCTACTCGATTTGGGTCTTGCAGAACGTATTTAAAGTGATCAGGGACTATTTTCCAGCTACTCTAGCGTTGCGCTAGCTAACTTACGCTTAATTTCCATGGAATTTATTTCTACGCGATTTCGGGTCGAGTTGGTACTCGAGCCCAAGTACGGATTTTTCACGGGCGTTACATTAGTGTAGGTCCTTGGCCTATGTAGCCTAAAACTTAGGTTCTGTGTGTTGACCTTTGCTCTTATCTAGGCATAAACCCTAGGTTCCTTGTGTGGATCATTGGCATGTGTGGCCTAAAACCCTAGTTTCCTTATTTGGATCCTTTGGTCATGTGTAGAGCATAAAACCCGGGTGTTGTGTGTTGACCCTTGCTCCTGTGTGGGGCATAAACTTATGTCTCGTGGAAACATGCCTAGGTTCCTTGTGTAGGTCCTAGAGTCGACCTTGTGTAGGTTGTGAAGGTTAGAGGTAAACCTGATTTAAAACCTCCTTTAGTGAGATCCGGTACACTAAAGGGTTGAGTGCCTCCGCCGGAAGTGGAGTAGGCATGTAGCTGAACCACTATAAATAACTGTGTTTGGGATTGATATTTTTGCCTTACTATTTGTGTTTACTTTGAATGTTCTCACAAAGAATGCTAACACGATTATTTAGAACTAATAAGAATCACATCCCACACACACAAATAGTCGTATCGTTTATTCATTATAGTGTAAGATTGTATACTACTTAATTACTAGATAGTCTTATGATTGGATCCTCTATTTGGCTTGGAAGCCATTAGAGTTAAATTGGGGTTTGTTAAATCAGGATTATGATACTGGGATTTTAAATCATCATAAAATTTTATAAAGTCCTATTCACCCCCCTCTAGGACACTTTGACCTATTCTCACTTCTACTAAAGCGGTCATTACCGCAATTTCAATTGGTATCAAAGTGGGTCTCTCTTAAGGGCTTAACCTCCTAGAGAGTGATCTTGACTGAAGTTGGGAATCATGGTAGGACTAGAGGAAATAGTTGACATCACTGTAAATATCCAAAATTAAAAATGTTTTAAATATTTAAGCCTTTTTGAAAATAAAAACAGGCAGACCAAATGTCTAGTAATTCATACTGCTCTTAAGGATAGTAAAGTTCAAAGTGGTATCTTGACAGCGGATGCTCCAGGCACATGACTGTCGATCAGACCCACTTCTGTGACTACTTAGAGTTTAATGGTGGCTCTGTCACATTTGAAGATGGGAGCTCCGCTAAAATAATTGGGTAAGGAACAATAGTTGGACCAGGACTCCCTGAAATTAAGAATGTTCTTTGTGTGGAAGGTCTGAAACATAATCTTCTCAGTATGTTACAAATCTGCGATAAAGAACACGTTGTCACTTATTCAAAAGATGTGTGTAGAATCTTAGATCATATAGGAAAATCTATCATGAAAGATTTATGCACAAGTGACAGCTACTACATTATTGAAAGTATTAATGAGAATGTATTATCCACAAAATGTCATATGGCTGTAAAAAGTGAGTCCAAACTATGGCACCAAAGGTTGGGACATGTTCACTATCGAAACCTAGCCAAGTTAAGTTCAAGAAATTTAGTTAAAGGTCTCCCAAAGATTAAAAAGGAAGAAAAAGTTGTATGTGGTGATTTTCTAAAGGGTAAACAGATAAAAGTTAGTCACAAAAAGATAACCACCATAGCAACAACAAAACCATTGGATTTACTACACATGGACTTAGTTGGTCCCACCCAAGTTGAAAGTCATGGCAGAAAAAGATACTTCTTGGTGGTAGTAGATGATTACACTAGATTTACTTGGGTTACCTTCCTTCGAGAAAAATCTGATGCCTTCAATGAACTTGTAATTCTAGCAAAGAGACTTCAAAATGAAAAAGGATATTGCATAAATCGTATGAGAAGTGATCATAGTGGTGAATTTAAAAATGAACGGTTTAAAAGATATTGTGAAGAGAAAGGAATCTTCCATGAATTCTTAGCTCCAAAGACTCCACAAAAAAATGGAGTTATTGAAAGGAAGAATCGAGTGCTGCAGGAAATGGGGTCATATATGTTGAATGGTAAGGATATGGTAAAGAGTTTCTAGGCTGAAGCAGTCAATACAACATGTTACATAATAAATAGAGTATATGTGAGAGCAGGTTTGAACAAAACACCATACGAGCTATGGTACGGAAAAGAACCCAGTGTGAAATACTTTCATGTCTTTGGCAGTAAATGTTATATTCAGAAAGACAGAGATCACCTAGAAAAGTTTGAGTCTAAAAGTGATGAATGTATTTTTCTAGGGTATGCCTTGAATAGTCGTGCTTATAGAGTATACAATCTAAGGACTCTAACCATTCAAGAATCAGTCGATGTGGTGGTTGATGATCAGCCCCATGAAGAAAGCCATTTAAATGAATTAGAAGATGATGTGAACTCATGCATTCTAGGAGAGTCAGATAACAAAACTCTCTCATTTAATGAACCTCAACCGTCATCTAACATACCCATCATTAAGGATCACCCTCTAGATCAAATCATTGAAGACCCTAATGATGGTGTAAAAACTCGTCGCCAGATAGAAAGCATCTATAGTCATTTTTACTTTACATCAAAGATTGAGCCCAAGAATATTGTGGAAACTCTTCAAGATGAACATTAGATAAATGCATTGCAAGAAGAACTTCAACAATTTCACAGAAATGAGATATGACAACTTGTTCCCAAATTACTAGATACAAATATCATTGGAACCAAATGGGTCTTCAAGAACAAATTCGATGAATCTAGCAATGTTATTAGAAATAAAGCAAGATTGGTAGCTCAAGGGTATTCACAGATAGAAGGCATTGAATTTCATGAAACATTTGCCCCTGTAGCTCGCCTTGAGTCAATCAGGATTCTTATATCCATTGCATGTGCACTAAAATTTAAATTATTTCAAATGGATGTGAAAAGTGCATTTCTTAATGGGGTACTTGATGAAAAAGTTTACATGGAATAACCCAAAGGTTTTTCGGACCCTAAGTACATTCATCATGTCTTTCGATTGAGTAAAGCACTTTATGGTCTCAAACAAGCACCACGTGCTTGGTATGAACATTTGACGCAATTTGTTTTGGACCATAATTTCTGTAGGGGTAGTGTTGATAAAACACTATTCACTAAAAAGACAGAGAATTCATTGCTTATTGCTCAAATCTATGTGGATGATATAGTCTTTGGTTCTACATGTGAAGATACTACTCATAACTTTGCTGATCTCATGAAGTCTGAATTCGAAATGAGTATAGTCGGTGAATTGAATTTCTTCTTAGGCTTACAAGTGAAGCAATTGCACAATGGAATCTTTGTATGTCAGACTAAGTACGCAAAAGACTTAGTGAAAAGATTTGGACTTGAGTCTGGTCGTACCTATCATACTCCCATGAGCACCAAACTCAGACTCTTCAAAGACATAAATGGAAAAAGTGTAGATCAACACCTATATGGAAGAATGATAGTAAGCCTATTATATCTTATAGCTAGTCATCTAGATATATCTTTTAGGATGGGAGCACGTGCTCAATATCAAGAAAATCCTAAGGAATCTCACCTAACAGTAGTTAAAAGAATCATTAAATATGTAGTTGGAACAACCTCTTTCAGTCTATAGTATCCATTTGAAACGTCCACCATCATTGCTGGATATTCAAACGCCGATTGGGCTGATGATGGTAAATCAACAAGTGGAGGATGTGTTCTATATTGGAAATTGTTTGGCATCTTAGCAGAGAAAGAAGTAAAATTCAATATCTCTGTCCACTGCTGAGGCCGAATATATCGCTGCAAGTAGTTGTTGTGCACAACTCCTCTGGATGAAACAAATGCTACTGGATTATGGGATTGAGAAATCCACAATGCCTCTCTTTTATGACAACACTAGTGCTATCAACATCATAAAAAATCCTATCCAACATTCTCAGACCAAGCATATTGACATCCGTCATCATTTTATCCATGAACTTGTTGAAGAAAAGATTATTGTGTTAGACTATGTATCTATAGAAAAACGACTCGCTGATATCCTAACTAAGCCTCTTGATGCAAACAGGTTTAGTGATCTCTAGAAATTAATTGGAATATGTGAAAAATGATGAAAAGCTTAGTCAAAATGAACCAAATAGGAAAATCTTCGAATTGAGGTTCTCATGATTATTGTATGGTTAGTTATTCATAAGAAATATAGGCAAATCTTCATGAATTAACCATGTTACTGATGTCAATAGAAATGTTGTATCTTGACATAGTCGATGATATCAAGCCCTATTTGATGTCATTGAGTTTTAAAACTCAATGACATCGAAATGTATCATCGATGTCATCGATGGCTCTCGAGAAGACAAGCAGGTGTCCGTTGGACTTGCCTAACAACCATTAAATCTGTTGGTCTTTTCCAACAGTCATTGACATGGTCTTCAATGAATTTATGAGCCCGGATTCGATAACATCGAACTTGTTTCGATGTTATCGACACTCTGCTATAAAAGAAGACGGAAGCATGAAAAATTCAAAATTTTGTCTTCATTTTCTCTGTCCCTCTCTATTCCCTTGCTGCCTTTCAGTCATTCAAAAGGAGAAAGAAAATGGTTAAGGGAAAAGGAAAGGATCTCTCTTCCTCTAAATCTTTGAAAGCCAAGAAGGGCAAAAATGTAAAAACAACTGGAAATGGATCACCTCCAACCGATCAGATTAGGAACAAGTCACGATCGTGGATTGTACTATTCTCAATAGTGTTATTGAGACATAGGGGGTGGGACTTTTGTTAGAAATAATAGGATAGCAGAATATACTCAGTCTAGGTGGTTCCAACTAATATGAAATGATTAAGAAAATTTTCAATAACTGCCACATTGTTCAGGATTATCCGCCATGTATTTGTCTGGAGTTTGTACAACAAGCCAAACTCATTACTCCAGTCATTCTTGGATGTCTTCTAGACAAAGGTGTGACTCGAATTCCAGTCACTAAGAGAAATCTGAGCGGATTGGGAATGTGAGGGGAAATCACATGTGAACTATGCCAAGGTGCTACAATTCCTAGGAATGATGGAAACGTACTTCATGTTAAATATCTTGGAACTATGTTCAAAATCCTCCACAGTATCTTCAGTTCAAATGTGTATCCATGTGACGCAAAAGAAACCGAACTAAACCCCTTCATGCTTAATGTCCTATATGATGTATATCAAGAGGTTTCTGTGTGCCTACCAACCCTTATCCTAGAGCAATTGATTAGGATAGTCAAAGGGGATCAACTTGACACACTCCCATTTACGTCCTTCATATACGAGCTAGCACATTCGGTGGGTCTGCCACTGACGTCCGATAAAGTACACCCAGAGGTATGGTTCGACCATGATGTAATTCTACAGGTGTACATCTCCACTTATTCTCACCCGGATAGTCCTCCTCCTGAGGGAGCAAGCAGCCAACAATTGAATACGCCAACGCCATGGGGTACTAATCGGACGCCACTCCACAGTCCTGAGTCAGTCACAAATTGCCGGCATCATGTACTTGAACGCCATTTGCTAAATGGACAAGCAAGGATTGACAAGCATCTCCAAAACTGCGAAAGACGTCTGACTGCGATCGAGGACAAGGTTGATGCACTCTAGCATGTTACACAACAAATCATCAATCTGCTGATGGACTGAGCAACTCGTGCACTCCAATGATGTGGAAGAAGTCTGAGTGAAGGTGTCCATGGTTGGACAGGTTTTTTTTTGGGGGGGAAAATGATTTTTGTCTGTGGATTGAATTATTTTTTTGATTGATGGTCCTCTGAATGAGGAAAATACATTGGTTTTGCTATGGCCATGGATGGGCTGGATATTGTTTTTGAAAGATTGATAGTTTTAATGCTTAAACTACTGCCATGCTTGGGCAATTTCTTTTAGATATTTTGATGGCTAATTGATAATATATATATATATATATATATATATATATATATATATATATATATATATATATATATATATATATATATATATATATATATATATATATAATGCCTATTCTCTGCAAAGTTTTGATGCTTATAACATTTTCTGATAATGGTGCTTGTTCTTCTGTAAATTATTATATGTCCATAGATGCTGTGAGCTGATTTGTGATTTCTACTTTGATAAAGTGATGTTGCTATCTGTTTTTGAGAAATCACAGCTCTCCTTTAACCATGATTATCCCCGTTTATTGATTGTCAACTTCAATCATTTGTTCTATTATTGGTACACGCAAACCTTTATCAATGACTGACAAAAAGGGGGAGAACAAATCCCACCATGAGAACACATTTGGTATATTATTTTTTTTTGGTGATGCAGGTGATAGGGGGAGCAGTTGCAAGAAAACAGGGGGAGCAGCCACTTAAGTTAAAGTGTATGAATTTCTAGAATCTTTGTAAAATTGTGTAAGGGATCATGTACAGATAATTTAGGATGTTGTTCTAGGTGGTTTTATGCATTTTGTTGCGTAATTGACAAAGGGGAGATTGAAAGTGCTTTGGTTTGTTAATTAGCATGGGTGTTGAGTCAGCAAGTCAAGAGAGCCCCATAGGAAGATCATTCATGCATTTGCCTCAACTAGATGTGTGCTCCGAACTCGTCTAAGGTAAACTTAGTCTCACATGCCACATCCCAAAATACCCAAGTATATAAGACCCTTAAAAGAGGATAGAACAACATAGGGTTTAAAGTATGAAAACTGTTTTGCAAATCAGGAAAATCTTTTAAGTTTTTAGCTTTTGTCGATATATCGAGATCACCTCAATGTGATTGGATACCTGTTATCGATGTCCTTGAAATGCACTCGATATCATTGAATTGAGGACCTCTTGCATCCAGCAACCAACTTGATCTCTCGACAAATTTCTCAATGTATCAATGGAAGAATCAATATCATCGACATTCGAATTCTGAGATCATCGAGATGACTCGATATAATCAAATTATGATTAGTTTGTGTCCTGCAAGCTATTAAGGAAAATCATATATTTGTCGATGACTCGAAGAGAGCCTCCATATCCTCGGAACTCAAACTTCGATGATATCGATGGATCTTTGATGTTATCGAATTCGGACCAAACTAGT
This sequence comes from Magnolia kwangsiensis, assembly GCA_037074715.1. Lineage (NCBI taxonomy): Eukaryota > Viridiplantae > Streptophyta > Magnoliopsida > Magnoliales > Magnoliaceae > Magnolia > Magnolia kwangsiensis. Next base: position 159,107,833 of record CM073572.1, read on the forward strand.
CGAGCAAGCTTTTAGGAAAATCCTCTTTAAATGTTCGAGGAATCGTGACTCCCGTGATAATAGCAATATTCAAATATCGATCATATCTAAACTAGGTTGATATCAACGAATTCGGACAATGGAATGTCCAGCGAGCTTATAGGAAAATCTTCCATAAAAGATCGATGAATCGAACTAGAAATTGATATCATCGACATTTAAAATTAGATGACATCGTGGGAGGATCGATAATATTGAAGTCATCTGTCTCATATTTAGCCTGCTCTCATGTTTTTATTATTGAGGAATCGAACCATGGTTCGATGAAATCGAAGTTCAAAATCCGATGACATCGAAGCATGTTCAATTTGATCGAGCTGTGTATAATAGATTATGTTGTGATTGTCAGAAGAGTTCATATCATCGATCTGTCCCTCAATGTCTTCGAAAGTATACGTTTGATGATATCAAAGATGGCTTGATGATATCGAATTTTGTAAAAAAAATTAACTTTTTTATTTCCATTAGATCTCTTTGCCTATTTAAGGAGAGCTTGCTACTGGTTATTGTATTGAGAAAAATAAAGAGAGCTTTGAGAGAGTATTACATATCATCTACACTAAGCCCTTTTTCTCATGGGAGTTCATCCTTCAATTCACACTCATCATTGATATTCAATAGAGTGGATTGGGGAATGAACTTTTTCATTTAAGGATCTTCCAGCTACTACCTTAATGGTAAATCATTGAGCTGGGATCCCTTGAACGCATAAAACCTTGGAATCTCTCCATTTCTTTAATAGGTAATATTTATTAGAGTAAATTCTAAGATAACCTTGACCCAACCCATCACCTTTATTCGTACATCTTCAAGTGTTACGAATCAAAGGAGCTGAAGAATCTTCATCATCAAGGAGGATATCTTCATCAACGTGCTAAATGGGGCTCATCTACTTATCTGTAAGTCATTACAGTCTAGAGACCCCACTAATCATTCCTTTATGTAGGATTGGGTCACAGGTGATTCTCACGGTACTGTGTTGACCCTTGCTCTTGTAGAGCATAAACTTAGGTCCTTAGCGTCGTTCCTTAGCCTGTGTGACCTAAAACTTAGGTACTGTGTGTTGACCTTTGCTCTTGTGTGGGGCATAAACTCTAGGTTCCTTGTTTTGATTCTTGGCCTGTGTGGCTTAAAACCCTAGGTTCCTTGTGTAGATCCTTTGGTCATGTGTAGAGCATAAAACCCGAGTGTTGTGTGTTGACCCTTGCTCGGGGCATAAACTTGTGTCTTGTGAAGACATGCCTAGGTTCCTTGCGTAGGTCCTAGAGTCGACCTTGTGTAGGTTGTGAAGGTTAGAGGTGAATTTTATTTAAAACCTTCTTTAGTGAGATCCGGCAAACTCAAGGGTTGAGTGCGTCCTCTGGAAGTGGAGTAGGCACATAGCCAAACCACTATAAACAACTATGTTTGGGATTGATATTTTTGCCTTACTATTTGTGTTTACTTTGAATGTTCTCATAAAGCATGCTAGCATGATTATTTAAAACTGATAAGAATCACATCACACACACACAGTCATATCGTTCATTCATCATAGGCTAAGATTGTGTACTGCTTAAAAACTAGATAGTCTTATGATTGGATCCTCTATTTGGCTTGGAAGCCATTAGAGTTAATTTGGGGTCATCTTGATAGGTGGTGGTTAAATTAGGTTTATGATAATGGGATTTTAAATCATCACAAAATTTTATAAATTCCTATTCGCCCCCCTCTATGACACTTTGACCTATTCCTATTTCTACTAAAGCAGTCATTGCTGCAATTTCACAAGAGTGTTACCATTAAAACCCTTAGTAGTATAATTGTGAACCTAATTAATAGATGATTCTAACTTAAACCAAGATGGTGAGAATGACCTTCAACCGATCATCGGAACTACTCATCAACACCTGGACAAGCCATCACAACTTTTTTTTTAAAAAAAATAAACAGAACATCCGCTAGCCCCATCGGTAAACCTAACAACCAACCTTTGAATCCAACAGTAAACTACTCAAAGAGTAGACAAATCTGGCACTGGACAAATGACCCACATCGATTACCCTAATTAAAGTGGACCCGATAAATAAGTGGACGGGTGTCCAGGAGTACTCCTACGAAGTATGATGTACAAACAACATCATTAGGAGTGTTCAATACACAAAGTGGTTGGGCCTGAACACGCCAATGACTTTGAGGACCCCTTGTGACCGTTGATACTTAAACCCAGACCAATCTGACTGTCAGATTGGAAGAAAAATGCAAATAAACGCTCCGATCACGACTTATGGGCCATCCGAGTGTTGGATCATCCTGATCGATGGCCCGACATCTCATATGAGATTTCCTAGGAGAATGAATGGTGTGAATTGTGTGATTTCATCATGATGGGGCCCACACTGGAGTGCACGTGCACCACAGACGAAATATACACAACACACCGGACCACTTAGGCAGTCAAACGAGTGTTGACCCAATGAATTCAATAAAAAGGGAATTTTCTCCCACATTTCCTGCCCAAGACGATTTCAAACGGATGGACGTCCATCCTGATCGCATGGTGGCCCACTTCAAGACACCGTCCGAGTAATCTGAGCCGTCCATCAAGTAAGGAGACCCCGGACGACCATATCCATGATGAAAAACCTGGCCCACACAAACGTGCATGTACATGAGCATGGGCCAACTGAGAATGTTCGGTAAGGTTTTCCCAAACATAGAAGACTTCGGACTGCTACGAGGGCGATCTGGGCTAGACCTCCCCTCTTCATCCTAATTGTTCTTCCATGTCACGATCCATGCCTTTCCTTCATTGTCAAGAATGAACAGGCACCTGACTGGGCAGCAGAAAGGCGTGGGAGACATTTCTGCTTAGGAAAAATCTCGTAGGCACGATCCAGGTCTCCCGCCACACCATGTGGAGAAATCTCTATCATCCCCTCTAGGGCTGCAATGGGTCTGTTAGAGGGAGTTTCTCATCTCATGAGAAAACCATGAGGGGCAGAAAATCTCATGAGTGTAGACAAATGGCGATGATGAGTGGGAAAAGTGGGCCCCGCAATGATCAGCGACGTCATCTAACTCGTCCAAATGGACCAGATCGTTTGTTTAAATAGTAAATAAAAATGAGCCATTAATGGCCACATCATCTTCCTTATTAAGACAAGGAACCCACTAGAATCGCATGGGCCCCACTCGTTCATCTAGAGTGCTTTTCCAGTAGGCCAGGTGAGTGGAATCCATCCCTTGTGATGGTGGGGTGCATATGACCATCGAACTCGACCGTTGGATAAAGGGTTCGAGCGCACTCCACATCTATAAAATGGAGGCGTCCTCCTCGAGATCTCCACCAAGCAATCAGGAGAAAAGAGGGAGAGAGAGAGAGAGAGAAAAAAAATAGGAGGGGAGAAAGGAGAGTGAACTTGGTGCCGCACTACACCAAGTTGACCCAGTCAGTTCAGGTCGAGTTGGGTCAATGCAGACCAGCATCACCCTAGCTAGAGAGAAAGAAAGGCAGAGAGAGAAGGGCGGGTGAGTGTGATGCTGCACTCCCATTAGAGTCTGAAATTGAGTTAGACTGAGTTCACAAGACTCAGGCCGTGTTCAAGTCACGCCCATGGCACAAGTGGACTCTGGTTGCAAAAAGAGGAACTCACTAAGTCGCTCTGACTCAGACAAGGCTGAGTCCCTACCTCGCTGGTTTACCTTGCTGGTTGTGAACTGTCCATGCTAGCCGTGAACAGTCCATCCTGCCATGTTCTTTTGGACGATACAGAGGCTTTAACAAGGAGAAAATGGTTGGAGGGTACTCAGTTTAATACCGAGTTAACAAGTCGTGTGTGTCAAGATGGGTTCAAGGTCGACTGGAGTTGTTGTTATTGTTATTGCTGCTGGTGCAACTGTCAGTGTTCCTAACCGATCCCGAGCCGTTGTAGCAACTGTATGAGTCATTGGGTTGACTCAACAAGCGTTGAAGTACAAGTAATACCGAGCACCACACCTCTGTTAGATAGACGAGTTCACCATCTTATGGAGGCCAATAAAATCGGTTGAAACCAGGGCCAGTCGACTCTCCTAGCCATGGAAGCAGTTGCCAAGAATCACGGCTGGAGTTCGACTCATGTTGGACAGAGTCTGAGCTGAACTCAGGTGACAACAGATGCCGGGCTGAGTCGGGGCCAAGACTAAGCCAGACTCAGTTGGTAGAAGGAGTTAGACCGAGTCTGAGCCGAACTCAGTTGGCAGTAAGTGGTGGATCGAGTCTGAGTTGAACTCAGTGACAGCTAGATGGGTCGGGACTTTTAACAATCATTAAATCTGTTGGTCATTTCCAACAGTCATTGACATGGTCTTTAATGAATTTATGAGCCTGGGTTCGATAACATCGAACCTGTTTCGATGTTATCGACACTCTGCTATAAAAGAAGACAGGAGCATGAAAAATTCAAAATTTTGTCTTCATCTTCTCTGTCCCTCTCCATTCACTTGCTGCCTTCCAGTCATTCAAAAGGAGAAAGAAAATGGTTAAGGGAAAAGGTAAGGATCTCTCTTCCTCCAAATCTTTGAAAGCCAAGAAGAGAAAAAATGTAAAAACAATTGGAAATGGATCACCTCCAACCGATCAGATTTGGAACAAGTCACGATCATGGATCGTATTGTTCTCAATAGTGTTATTGAGACATATGGGGTGGGCTTTCTGTTAGAAACAATAGGATAGCAGAATATACTCAGTCTAGGTGGTCCTTACTAATATTAAATGATTAAGTAAATTTTTAATAATCGCCACGTTGTTCAGGATTTTCCGCCATGTATTCGTCTGGAGTTTGTACAACAAGCCAAACTCATTATTCCAGTCATTCTTGGACGTCTTCTAGACATAGGTGTGACTCAAATTCCAGTCACTAAGCAAACTCTGAGTGGAAATCACACGTGAACTATGCCAAGGTGCTACAATTCGTAGGAATGATGAAAACGTACTTCATGTTAAATATCTTGGAACTATGTTCAAAATCCTCCATAGTATCTTCAGTTCGAATGTGTATCCATGTGACGCAAAAGAAACTGGACTAAACCCCTTTGTGCTTAATGTCCTATATGACGTATATCAAGAGGTTTCTGTGTGCCTACCAACCCTTATCCTAGAAAAATTGATTAGGATAGTCAAAGGGGATCAACTTGATACACTTCCATTTACGTCCCTCATATACAAGCTAGCACATTCGGTGGGTCTGCCACTGACGTCCGATAAAGTACACCCAGAGGTATGGTTCGACCATGATGCAATTCAACAGGTGTACATCTTTTCTTATTCTCACCCGGATAGTCCTCCTCTTGAGGGAGCAAGCAGCCAACAATTGAATATGCCAATACCATAGGTTTCTAATCGGACGCCACTCCATAGTCCTGAGTCAGTCATAAATCACCGACATCATGTACTTGAACGCCATCTGCTGAACGGACAAGCCAAGATTGACAAGCATCTCCACAACTGTGAAAGGTGTCTGACTGCGATTGAGGATAAGGTTGATGCATTCTAGCATGTTACACAACAAATCATCAATCTACTGATAGATTGAGCAACTCATGCACTCCAATGACGTGGAAGAAGTCGGATTGAAGATGTCCATGGTTGGACAGTTTTTATTTTGGGACAAAATTATTTTTGTCTGTGGATTGAATTTTATTTTGATCGATGGTCCTCTGAATGAGGCAAATACATTGGTTTTTCTATGGCCATGGATGGGCTGGATATTGTTTCTGAAAGATTGATAGTTTTAATGCTTAAACTATTGCCATGCTTGGGCAATTTCTTTTAGATATTTTGATGGCTAATTGATAATATATATGTGTGTGTGTGTGTGTGTGTGTATATATATATATATATATATATATATATATATATATATATATATATATATATATATATATATATATATATATATATATATATGATGCCTATTCTCTGCAAAGTTTAGATGCTTACAAGATTTTCTGATAATGGTGCTTGTTCTTCTGCAAATTATTATATGTCCATAGAAGTTGTAAGCTGATTTGTGATTTCTAGTTTGATAAAGTGATGTTGCTATCTGTTTTTGAGAAATCACAGCTCTCCATTAACCATGATTTTCCCCGTTTATTGATTGTCAACTTCAGTCATTTGTTCTATTATTAGTACATGCTAACCTTTGTCAATGACTGACAAAAAGGGGGAGAACAAATCCCACCATGAGAACACATTTGGTATATATTTTTTGGTGATATAGGAGAAAGGGGGAGCAGTTGCAAGAAAATAGGGGGAGTAACCACGTAAGTTAAAGTGTATGAATTTGTATAATCTTTGTAAAATTGTGTAAGGGATCATGTACACACAATTTAGGATGTTGTTCTAGGTGGTTTTATGTGTTTTGTCGCGTAATTGACAAAGGGGGAGATTGAAAGTGCCCTGGTTTGTCAATTTGCACGGGTGTTGAGTCAGCAAGTCAAGAGAGCCCCATATGAAGATCATTCATGCATGTGCCTCAACTGGATGTGTGCTCGGAACTCGTCAAAGGTAAACTTATCCTCATATGCCACGTCCCAAACTACCCATGTATATAAGACCCTTAAAAGAGAATAGAACAACATAGGGTTTGAAGTGTAACGCCCTGGAAAAATCCGTACTTGGACTCGAGTACCAACTCGACCAGAAATCGCGTAGGATTAATTCCTTTGGAAATTATGTATAAGTTAGCTAGCGCAACGCTAGAGTAGCTGGGAAATAGTCCCTGATCACTTTAAATACGTTCTACAAGACCTAAAGCGAGTAGAACCAATGACGCTATAATATTCTAAAACCTCGGATCAACCTCTAAACCGGTTTGTTCTCAGGACCTCTTTGAAACTTTGTATTGGATTTAGACCGCGCGTCGAAAGTCTGATACCTACAATCTTAGACCGTTATAACCGCCTAGCTGGACTTGACAATCAGTTTGAAAATCAAGTCCAGCCGATTTCAGAGGCTATTTCATTGAGCCTGGAGTGAAGAGAGTGAGAATAGGGTTAGATTTGGAATTTGAAATTTAAATCTGGTACACGACTTGACACGTTATTATTAAGCGTTCCGACCATCAGAATTCAGCCAAATTACACCCTCGGATCAGGAAAAATTTCTATTTCATATCACGAGACTTGTAGACCTGATCTACGTGCGATGACCGCTAAACTAAAACTGGACCGCCACGTGCGATCTACGAACACTACTGGTCTGAAAATGGGATGTGAGTGACATCTGACATGCATGAGCTTAAGTCCAATCGCGTTCGACCAGGAGACCTCCAAAAATGTCTTTTTGGACCGAAACAGCCCCGATTTGGTTAGGCATCAAGTAAACATTGTTCCCAAGCCTGTTTTGGGCAAGTTTTAGGTTATAAAAGGGGCTTAAACCCTCACTTCTCTCACCCATCCGAATTTGCTAGAAACCCTAGCTAGTGTGAGAGAAAAGGTGAGAGATTGTGAGAGAGAGTGGGAGAGAATTTCCTGCTGCTTGCTCTATATGTTGCACGTGTTTAAGTAACGCGCCTCAATCACTTTTTCGGTGATTTTTCCACGATTCTAGGTAAGAAAATATCCTAAATACTTGTTGATTTAAGGTTCCTTTGCTTCCTTAGCATGGTAGCTGATACATCTTATAAAATAGGTTCCCGGTTCGCCGTAGATGAAGCGTACACGTTCCGTTCGAATCAATACACTTATAGGAGAAAAGGTGCAGATTTTAGACGCTTTGATTGACTGTTTTCAACGCTTTCAATGTCGTTTAATAGTAGATTATCGACGGCAACACACTTTGACATGTACAACATGCTGTCCGTTTTCTGTTTCGCAAACAAATGAAAAATATGAGATTTAGGGCATTTTAGTCATTTGTAGGAAATACTTTTTTCATCCATATTTTGTTGATGTGATTGACATGGCTTCTTGTCACATTAGGATACTAGGAATGCGTGCATAATTAGTTTGGCGAAGAGATTCGCCTAAATGCACACTTTGAGTCGATAAACTATGTGTAGACTTAAGTGTGCAGTTTAAGTGTTTGTATAAATGCTTGTATTAGTATGTATTGAATTAAATGGTATTATGAATTAGTTTGAGATTGAATTCTCAAATAATATGCTGATGTAAATGATTTCCTACATGTTGGCTATATACATGATTTCATTATATGTATGAAATGCATGTGTTAGATGTTTTACTTAAGTTGTATGTTATAACATGTGTTAACATGCTCACGTTGTTGTATTTCATTTCCATTACTCTTATATGATTGCTGATGTGAATTCATAAATGTTTGAGACTATACCTAGTCCAAGCAGTCGGCAACTGAGTAAATTCGTGGTTGGCTTATCTTTGCCACGAACGACGCGTCGATGAACGCGAGTCATGTTTTGGAGTTGGCGGCAGTGGTGTAATGCCCTGGAAAAATCAGTACTTAGGCTCGAGTACCAACTCGACCAGAAATTGCGTAGGATTAATTCTTTTAGAAAATAAGTGTAAGTTAGCTAGCGCAACGCTAGAGTAGATAGGAAATAGTCCCCGATCACTTTAAATACATTCTACAAGACCCAAAGCGAGTAGAACCAATGACGCTATAATACTCTAAAACCTCGGATCAAACTCTAAACCGGTTTGTTCTCTGGACCTCTTTAAAACTTTGTATTGGATCTAGACCGTGCGTCGAAAGTCCGATACCTACAATCTTAGACCGTTATAACCGCCTAGCTCGACTTGACAATCATTTCAAAAATCAAGTCCAACCGACATTCACAGGCTATTTCATTGAGCCTGGAGTGAAGAGAGTGAGAATAGGGTTAGATTTGAAATTTGAAATTCAAATCTAGCACATGACTTGACCGTCAGTATTAAGCATTCTGACCGTCAGAATTCAGCCAAATTACACCCTTGGATCAGGAAAAATTTCTATTTCATATCATGAGACTTGTAGACCTGATCTACGTGCGGTGACTACTGAACTGAAACTGGACCGCCACGTGCGATCTACGAACACTGCTGGTCTGAAAATGGGATGTGAATGACATCCGACATGTATGAACTTAAGTCCAATCGCGTTCGGCCAGGGGACCACCAGAAATGCCTTTTTGGACTGAAACAGCCCCGATTTGGTTAGGTATCAAGTAAACATTGTTCCCAAGCCTATTTTGGGTGAGTTTTAGGTTATAAAAGGGGCTTAAACCCTCACTCCTCTCACCCATCCAAATTTGCTAGAAACCCTAGCAAGAGTGAGAGAGAAAGTGAGAGTTTGTGAGAGAAGGTGGGAGAGTTTTTCCTGCTGCTGCACTACCAGTTGCACGTGTTTAAGCCACGCAATCCAATCACTTTGTCGGTGATTTCGCCGTGATTCTAGGTAAGAAAATAACCTAAATACTTGCTAATTTGAGGTTCCGTCATTTCCATAGCGAAGTAGCTTATGGATCTTGTGTATTAGGTTTCCTATTCGCCATAGACGAAGCGTATACGCTCCGTTCGAATTGATACGCTTCTAGGAGAAAAGGTACGGATTTTAGACGCTTTGATTGACTATTTCCAATGCTTTCAATGTCGTTCAATAGTAGATTATCGACGACAACGCCGTTTGACACGTACAACATGCTGTCCGTTTCCTGTTTCATAAGCAGATGAAAAATATGAGATTTAGGGCATTTTAGTCATTTGTAGGAAATACTGTTTTCATCCATAGTTTACTGATGTGATTGACATGGCTTCTTGTTGCATTAGGATACTAGGAATGCGTGCATAATTAGTTTGGTGAAGAGATTCGCCTAAATGCACACTTTGAGTCGACATACTATATGTAGACTTAAGTGTGTAGTTTAAGTGTTTGTATAAATGCTTGTATTAGTATGTATTGAATTAAATAGTGTTATGAATTAGTTTGAGATTGAATTCTCAATTAATATGCTGATGTAAATGATTTCCTACATGTTAGCTATATGCATGATTTCATTATATGTATGAAATGCATGTGCTTGATGATTCACTTAAGTTGTATGTTATAACATGTGTTAACATGCTCATATTGTTGTATTTCATTTTCAATCACTCTTACATGATTGCTGATGTGGATTCATAATTGTTTGGGACTATACCTAGTCCAGGCAGTCAGCAACCGAGCAAGTTCGTGGTTGACCTATCTTTGCCACGAGCGACGCGTCGATGAACGCGAGCCGTGTTTTGGAGTTGGCGGCAGTTGTTAGGCCACACGAGGTGTTTTATGCACTTCATGTCGTTCGACTTGAGATGCGCTCGTGCTAGTCGAGCCCGTCAAGTAACCCGACTGGCCATTATTTGTTCACCCTGTATGAGTCATAACTGCTTGAACCTAGGATACTGAACTTACCATTGTAAATCCTGTCAATCATGGTACCTTGATCCACAAAGACTCATGAGCCGGGCATGGTGGTATGGGACACCGTGGTCGAGCTTTCGGCCTACGCTGGGGCCACAAACCTCCCCGTAGTGACCAGTGAGCACCTATGACTCGTGAGCAGATTATGGTGGTATGAGACACTTTATTCTTGTTGTTGGCCTACACTGATCAGGCGACGAGTCCTTTATAGTGACCGCGAGCGTATTCTGAGTCTACGGGAGGCGACAACCCTTCCGTAGCAGTGAGAGTACAGTAGGCCTGTATTGATAAGGTGACGGGGGAGCGGTGCAACGAGTGCGAGCAACAGCCTTGACAGCCCTTGCAACGACCTACAAAATATACATCGTATGAGATTACTAGGAGTGACGACCCTAGACAGGATCTGTGTTGGGATTGATATAAGAGAAGTACCTTAATTTCCCAATCCTGCTGTTTGAATGAACTAATAATAACTCGATAATCATATCACCATCACATTGCATGTACCTGGAAGATGTGGAGCACTGTGGGATAAAAGCATGCCGCGAGCGTAAGATGGTACTGTATGAGGGAGATCGTCGGTGAGGGCATCCATCATGTCATGTCATATTGCATTAACAACAGTATTAGGAATGTTTGATTTACTGCTTTACTATTATCACATGATTGATTTGAGAACATGTTAATCCTTGCTTTATTATTCCACTGAGTTATCTACTCACTCCCACGTTACGGGATGGTGTTTGCAACACCCACCAGACCCTGTCTTAGATGCAGGTGAGGCAGCGATTCAGGAGGCAGAGCCGGACTATGATGAGGACCAGGACGAGTTCTCATATATGCAGTACCACGACGGCTTTGCTTAGGTGGCCTGGATTGACGGGACTTCTCAGTGGGACTCTTTTTGACATTTTGATTTTTTTTATTTACATGTATATGAGACTCAGAGATGTATTCGTACTTTGGAGACAGTCGAGATCTACTTTGTTTTCCATACAGTGATATATATATATTCTTTAGTCTTCCGCTTGCTTTTATCACTGAATCTGGAGTATGAATTGCAGTTTCGGTATACTTTTACTCATGTGAATGCTTTAACTCAGACAACATTGAATCATAATCATTTTTGTTGCATAAGTGACGGTCTGGAACTTGGGAGTTGGGTTTATACACGACTCCCAATTTTCAGGGTGTTACAAGTTGGTATCAGAGCATGAATGAGATTATACCGGGCCTGGGTTATGGTCACGCGACGTACGCTGTCACTTCCTTTGACTTAGGTGGGTGCGAGAAATGTCTAGAAACCCTTATAGGATCGTAGATTCGCCAATTGGTGAGGTCTATTCGTATCGATCGCGCGATCGAGTCCATAATGCATCTAGGGTCGCGTGGAGCGACCTAAGTAGCTCCTAGGTTGAAGGTAGATGGGTTGAGACATTCTTTGAATGATTCTAAACTCATAAATGTGAATCCTTGGGCTGTGGGATGACCACAACCCTTACATTCAATCGCTAGGGCTTAAAAATCCCGTTTCACCTAAATTCTTCAAAATTCTTCCTCTCACCGCTCCATTATTCAATTCTTTCTTATTATTTTTATGTTATACATTGATCCTAATGTGAAAATGATATAAAATCATACTTTGACAAAATTTTATAGTGAATAGTAAATTTTCATGAAAACTGGACATTAGGCTATTCTAAGTTTGCAATCTTTAGAAATTAATAGCCTAGATGGATGTAGTAGCTCCTTATACCCTAAAATCATATGCTGCATGATAGGAGATTGCATTCAGGTTAACAGATTGACCCCAAAAAGCCCTGAATGGAAGTTTGGGCCTCCCTAGGTCAAATTACAATGATCTGGGTGGGGACCATACATATTTGGGGTCCTTGAGGCAGGGGGGACCCAACTCATGTGGTCCCATCGACCAGATTTTGAGATGGCCGGCGATGCCATCGCCGATCTTGCGATGCATCGCCGTCCGGTGGGCCCCACTTGCAATAAATTTAGAGCGCACGCTCTCTTAAGGGTAGGGCACCCCTCCCATGTGTGGGCTGACCGTAGAAAACCCCTAAATGGGGTGCTTCCTTCATAAATAACCCCTCTCAAGCCTCCATTTTCATTTTTTCTGCTGCCCATCTCAAAACTGTGACCCCAAATCACTCCCAAATCCTCCCATTGCTGAAAACGACCCTATTCCATACCTCCAACCTGATTAGCAACCCTCTCCCTCTCCGATCTCGTCTGTTGGAGCTCCTACAACCCCCAAAATGTGCTGAAATCGTGTGGAGCTCCATTCCCCTTTTTCCTTCTCTTTTCTTTTTGAAAATCCACCCTAGGGGAGCTTGAAGCATCCCTCTACAACACCTAGATCTCCTTTTTTCTGTTTGGGCAGCCATTTCTCTACATTTCTCACATTTTTCATGGCTTTTGTTGAGGCCATTTTGGGTTTTTTCTCTCTCTCCATCATCCTCTCTTTGATGGGAAAGAGAAAGACTGTAGCGGATGAGGCTGGGCCTAGTCACCCTGCGCAATCAAGAAGACCGAAAGGTGGCTCCGCTAGCTCAAGCGCTGCCGCAAGTCCAAGCACAGCCCGAGAGTTCCATACAAAGCGGGATTTGGATCCCCATACTCAACTTGGGCGAGTGATATTAGCAGAGATGCCTCACGGTGAATATACTGACCGTAAGGTGTTGTTTGAGGTGTACGTGGAAGGGCGACTCTTCGATGAATTTCTGCTATTCGAGCGCATTGAAGCTGCACATTGGGGTCTGCTATTTGAAGCTCATTCTCGTGCTAATGTGAGCACCGTTCGTGCCTTCTATGCTCATATCCAGAGTCCTACATTGGAGCCATTGCAGTTCAAGATTCCTTTTAGTAGAGACCGAATGGCTACGATCGATGTTCGGTTGATAGCCCGACTTCTGAACATGCCCCTTGGTGATGTTCATCCCATTGCGAAGAATTTGAGGAGTAGGCGTGAGCGAGATCGCCGTACCAGGTTCCTATACGGTAGTCTGGTTCCATGGCAGCCTAACAATAGCCTCAAGGCGTCTCATATGTCTGATGATTTACGCCTGCTGCACCACATTTGCACGTTCAACGTGTATCCCAGGTCAACAAATCGCATTAAGTGTACGCGCCTTATGGTTAATTTCTTGTATAAGGTGTCCCAGGGAGAAAATGTGTGTATGGCCACTTTCGTGTTGCGACAGATTATCCTCATAGCGAAATCAAGGAGAACGTCTGTGTCGCTTCCTTTTGGCCGACTTATATGTAAGATCGTGCTTGAGTTTGCTTACAGACTTGGGCCGGAGTTGCCAGTTCCGATTTACTGCATTGATGAGTCTACTATGGTCAAGATGAAGATCGGGTCTCAGTACCATGAGACTCAGCTTGAGGAGGATAGCGAGGATGATTTTGATGATGAAGAGGATCCAAGTGAGGGAGAACTTGGAGCAGAAGTAGAGGAAGAAGTCCAGTAAGAGGTAAAAGAGGAGGCTCAGGATACGGATGAGAGCCCTCCTCCTTCTACTTAGGCTACTAGTGATGATCGCATTGCCCGAATTGAGGAGAGTCAGGTCACCTTGCGAAGGAAAGTTCAAGAACTTTGGGCTGAGGTCGAAGATACCAAGGCCGTCATGAAGAGGAAATTCGGCAAGGTGACTCGCACCTTGAAGGCGATCCTATGCTGCTTGCAGGATAAGGGTGCTCCTCCTCCATCACCTGACTCAGACTAGCAATGAGATTTTAGATGTTGTTGTTAGCAGTTGTCGTTTTCTGCTTTAAGTTGTGTAAACCTGTTAAGGCTAGTGTTTTACTTATATTGTTGTTGTAGCTTTAACTGTCTTAGTTTCCATGTACTTCCTGTCATGATGCCTGTAAGGAGATATCCCTTGTATTGTGACAATTTTGATTAAATGAAATGCATGGAATGCCTTTGACTCTCTATGTGAATGATTGCGGTATGTTTGTGCTATTGAGACTGACAAGGTTGCGTCCTATTTTGAATATAGGGAATGCCGCCAAAGGCTAGACGGAGCGCAGCTCGGCTTATATTGGGTGAGCCTATGGATCAGGCTCCTTTGCAGTCTGATGCTCATGCGGACCCTGCTGTGAGCCCGATTCCTGAGACAGTATGTGTGTCTCAGCCTACTACTGGTCCTGCAGTTGGACCACCGTCTTTCACACCACCCGTCAGAGAGCAGTACCGTGCGTCTTCTTCGACTCAGTACATGCCACAACCTGCTCCACCTCCAGATAAATTTGAGCAGATGATGGCTATGATGCAGCAGCAGCAGCAGCTCCTGACTACTATAGTGGGGTCTCTAGCCCAGGGTGGTAGTGTGCCTCCACCTGCACCACCTGCGCATCCAGCTGAGGATACCGATACATATGCTCAGGATGAGGGCATGACTCATCCTGTACCACCTGCTTACCCTGCGGGGAATGCCGTAGACACAAGGAGCTTATTAGAGCGATTTCAGCACTTACGGCCTCCCACTTTTACGGGTTCTCATAGACCTAAGGAGGCCAAGTATTGGCTCGACCGTGTGTCGAAGATACTACGGATGCTGCATTGTTCAGAGACTGAGCAGGTTGAGTTGGCTACGTTCTTGTTCGAGCGGGAGGCCATCTTATGGTGGGACAGTGTGTTGCGGACCGTTGCCGCTGACTATATATGGACCTGGGAAGCGTTCGAGTTCCGCTTCCATGAGAAATACTATCCCCAGATGTATAGGCTTGATCGGGAGAACGAGTTTCTGTGCCTCAAACAGGGAGGCATGACAGTGACTGAGTATGAGCATCGGTTCACTGAGTTGGGCAGATACGTCCCAACTATACTGGCAGATGAGCAGATGCACATATGACACTTTTCTAAGGGTTTGCGACTGGATATTCGATCGAAGATGTGCTGCGTGAGCATTCCCTCCTATGCAGAGCTGATTCACATGTCCATGCGGGCAGAGCAGGATGTGGATCGACTTACGCGATCTCGTGGCCCTATTGCTCCTAGGCCACTACCAGAGTCGCAGGATAGGCCCTTTGCGGGCAAGAGGCCTCGGCAGACCGTCCTTCTAGGGCTGCAGCGCCAGTACCCCCGATGCAGTGCCTCGATTTATCATTTACTTATTGTGGGAGATCGGGCCATTTGGCACAGAGTTGTTTTGCTCGGATGCGAGACAGTGGGTTCTCACCGCCGCAAAAGATCGACCGTACACGCTCACAGGCTATATTAGCACTACCTTTACGGTTGGCATTTGCGCAGCCTTCCTTTAAACCTCCCGTATCTCAGTTCAGGCTGCCTCTACGGCCCATGGCATAGTGGCCGAACCGGCCACAGCAGGCACGGGTGCATGCCTTGACAGCTGAGGCAGCTGCGACAAAGACTTCTCAGCATTCGGCCTTTGAGGTCACTGCCCACATCGGAGGTATTCCTATTCTTGTGATGGTGGACACAAGATCCATGATTTTATGGATATCACGTGCCATAGTTAGGCGTATTGGGCTACCGACTATTAGGATGGATGGGGTGCGAGTTTATACAGATCACGGGTCCTTTACAGATGCTACCCTGATGTGTGAGGGCTGTTTGGTGGATCTGGGGGGCAAGACGATGGCTCTTGATCTTGTAGTCGATCCCTCTCTTGTTTAACTCGACGTCATTCTTGGCATGGACTGGTTGACTGCAGCAAGGGCCGAGATTGACTGCGAGACTCGTATAGTGACTGCTTACGAGCCAGAGGGCGCATCCTTTACATTCCCAGTGCAGGTAAATCTCCCCTTCCGCATATTTAGCTACGTTACTTTACTACGGGTCGCTGGTGCCCAGATGCTTAAGCATACGCCAGTCGTTTGTGATTTTAGAGATCTGTTCAGGAAGATCCCTGGTTTGCCGCCTCAACAAGAGATTGATTTCACTATCGATCTGGTGCCTGGTTCCACGCCCATCTCACTGCCGACGTATCGCATGGCACCGTGTGAGATGGAGGAGTTGAGGATGCAGATTGATGGTCTGTTGGAACTTGGCCTTATTCGACCTAGTGTGTCTCCTTGGGGAGCACCAGTCCTGTTTGTGAGGAAGAAGGATGGTTCGATGCGATTGTGTATTGATTATCGCAGACTGAACCAGATCACGGTGAAGAACAAGTACCCTTTACCCAGGATCGATGACTTGTTTGATCAGTTGAGAGGAGCGCAGTACTTCTCGAAGATTGATCTTCAATCAAGATATCATCAGTTGCGCGTCAGGGATGAGGACGTGCAGAAGACAGCATTCAGGACCAGCTTTGGCCACTACGAGTTCCTTGTGATGTCGTTCGGTCTCACGAACGCACCAGCCGTGTTCATGGATCTGATGAACCGGGTATTTCGGCCTTTCCTCTATCGATTCGTTGTTGTGTTCATTGACGACATTTTGTATACTCCAGGAGTCGAGAGGAGCATGAGGAGCACTTGCGCTTGGTCTTGAATACTCTGAGATAGCATCTGTTGTTCGCACAGTACAAGAAGTGCGACTTCTGAAAGCATGAAGTGAAGTTCCTGGGACACGTGGTGTCCAAGGATGGCATGACAGTTGACCTGTCTAAGGTAGCTACAGTTCAGTACTGGGAGCAGCCTAGTTCTGTCACTGAGGTGAGGAGTTTCTTGGGTCTCGCTGGCTATTATCGACGCTTCATTCGGGATTTCTCGAAGATCGCGAGACCTTTATCTCAGTTGACACGGAAGGACGTGAAGTTCGTCTGGAATAATAAGGCGGAGTCAGCTTTTCAGGAGCTGAAGGACAGACTTACGTCCGCCCCTGTGCCAGTATTGCCAGAGCAAGGGGTTAGGTACACTATATACACTGACGCGTCTAGCGTTGGTCTGGGTTGCGTCCTTATACAGAAGGACAGGGTAATTTCGTATGCCTCGAGACAATTAAGGAAGCACGAGGAGAATTACCCTACATACGACCTAGAGTTGGCAGCCATCATATTCGCACTGAGACTCTGGAGACATTACCTCTATGGAGAGTTGTTCGAGCTCTTTTGCGACCACAAGAGCCTCAAGTACATATTCATGCAGCGAGACTTGAATATGAGGCAGCGGCGATGGATGGAGACTTAGAAGGACTTCAAGTTCGAAGTCTCTTACCATCCTGGGAAGGCGAACCTTGTGGCTGACGCGTTGAGCCGCAAGAAGGCGAAAGAGTTTGCGGCTCCGCTGATGGTTGCTGAGTGGGATATGGTTGAGTTTTTACGAGACTTTGACCAGAAACTCACTGTAGAGGAGCCATATGAGTTCATCGCACATGTGCAGGTGCGATCTCAGATCGATGACCGGGTCATCGAGGCGCAGAGGGATGATGCGCATCTGACTGAGCTTCGAGAGCAGGCCAGTGATGATGCAGATGCCGAGTGGCGAGTTGACATGGATGGGGGCTTACGTTATCGTGGCCGCCTATGCGTCCCAGATATCCCTGACTTGAGACGAGAGATTCTCGAGGCTGCGCATTGTACCAGACTCGCGATGCATCCAGGCAGTACGAAGATGTATCGCGTCGTGAAGAGGACCTATTGGTGGGAAGGTATGAAGACCCACATAGCAGAGTTTGTGTCCCGTTGTCTTATTTGCCAACAGGTGAAGGCAGAGCATCACCGACCACCTGGACTCTTGCAGCCTATGCCGATCGCAGAGTGGAAGTGGGACTTCATTTCCATGGATTCGTTTCAGGGCTGCCGAAGACGAGGAAGGGACATGATTCCATATGGGTGATCTTCGACCGTCTGACGAAGTCGGCGCACTTCCTACCTATCAGAGTCATGAACTCTGCAGACGAGCTGGCTAGACTATACATCAGAGAGATCATGCGTCTGCATGGAGTTCCGTTGGAGATCGTGTCGGATAGAGACACGCGGTTCACTTCTATTTTCTAGACCGCATTCAGGAGGCTATGGGTGTGAAGTTGAAGTTCAGTGTTGCCTTCCACCCACAGACAGACGGACAGACAGAGCGGGTGAACCAAATCTTAGAGGATATGTTGCGAGCTTCCGCATTGGACTTCAAGGATAGTTGGGATGACTGTCTTGCATATATGGAGTTCGCGTACAACAATAGCTTCCAGGCGAGTATCGATATGGCACCTTAGGAGGCGTTGTATGGGCGACCTTATCGCGCACCGCATTGCTGGGCAGAGGTCAGTGAGCGTAGCTTGATTGGCCCAGAGTTAGTGCAGGCGACGTCGGAGAAGATTGATATTATTAGACGTCGGCTTCTCACAGCACAGAGCAGACAGAAGAGTTATGCCGATATGAGACGGCGGCCGCTAGAGTTCACAGTTGGGGGTCATGTATTTTTGTGAGTTTCCCCTATGAAGGGAGTCCTTCGGTTCGGAAAGAAGACGAAGCTGGCACCACGATTTATTAGTCCATTCCAGATCCTCGATCGTGTGGGAGCAGTGGCATACCGTTTGGCTTTACCCACGCCTCTCACGAGCGTTCACAACGTATTTCATGTTTCTATACTAAAGAAATACATTTCTGATCCTTCCCATATCATCAGATGGGAGCAGGTGCAGTTAGGAGAGAATGTTACATATATCCTGCGACCGACACGTATCCTAGACAGGAAGGAGCAGGTACTGCGTAGCAAGGTGATTCCCCTTGTGAAGGCATTATGGACGCATCACTCTGAGGAAGAGGCTGCCTAGGAGACAGAAGCCGAGATTAGAAAGAACTACCCACAGCTTCTCGAGGAGTACGAAAAGGTACAAATTTCGAGGATGAAATTTTTTTGTTACGGGGGTAGATTGTAACGCCCTGGAAAAATCAGTACTTGGGCTCGAGTACCAACTCGACCAGAAATTGCGTAGGATTAATTCCTTTAGAAAATAAGTGTAAGTTAGCTAGCGCAACGCTAGAGTAGCTAGAAAATAGTCCCCGATCACTTTAAATACGTTCTACAAGACCCAAAGCGAGTAGAACCAATGACGCTATAATACTCTAAAACCTCGGATCAAACTCTAAACCGGTTTGTTCTCTGGACCTCTTTGAAACTTTGTATTGGATCTAGACCGCGCATCGAAAGTCCGATACCTACAATCTTAGACCGTTATAACTGCCTAGCTGGACTTGACAATCATTTTGAAAATCAAGTCCAACCGACATTCACAGGCTATTTCATTGAGCCTGGAGTGAAGAGAGTGAGAATAGGGTTAGATTTGGAATTTGAAATTCAAATCTGGCACACAACTTGACGTGTCAGTATTAAGCGTTCTGACCATCAGAATTCAACCAAATTACACCCTTGGATCAGGAAAAATTTCTATTTCATATCATGAGACTTGTAGACCTGATCTACGTGCGGTGACTGCTGAACTGAAACTGGACCGCCATGTGCGATCTACGAACACTGCTGGTCTAAAAATGGGATGTGATCGACATCCGACATGCATGAACTTAAGTCCGATCGCGTTCGGCCAAGGGACCACCAGAAATGCCTTTTTGGACCAAAACAACCCCGACTTGGTTAAGTATCAAGTAAACATTGTTCCTAAGCCTGTTTTGGGCGAGTTTTAGGTTATAAAAGGGGCTTAAACCCTCACTCCTCTTACCCATCCGAATTTGCTAGAAACCCTAGCAAGAGTGAGAGAGAAAGTCAGAGGGTTCAGAATAAGGGTTCAGGATCTGGGGAAGGAGGTACTTCAGAATAAGGGTTCTCTCGATTCATGACAACTGTCAAGGTATTATTTTACAAGGCATTCACTATTCTTGTAACAAGGGATCGTTTGAATCTGTAAAATACGCTAAGCAATCATTTAAAGAGTTGGGACGTTCAGCTGAGCATGATTTATTTTTCACATTGGATATTGTGATGATCTACCTAAGGAATCCATCGTCTTTGAAAGTGGATGGAAGTACACTCTCTTGCTCCAACCCCACGCAAACAGTGTGATGATCAAGAAAGGAAGTATTGATGTGAGGACTCTGCTCATTGATACTACTCAGAAGAGGTATTGAATTTTCAAAAGTGTATGACTCAGATGGTGGCCTCAACTGGGAGGTTTCAACTTCTAGAGTCATATCAAGCGGTTCGTTCATTTCTCGAATCATATCATCATTCAATTCAAGGGAGTGGCCCAAATATGTTTCACGAGAGTTAGAAGGGTCGGTTGTAATGGGCTCATCCTCTACTTTTAAATCAAACATGTTAGATGAGAGAAGTGGCTCATTTTGACCGCCCACTTCGTGTACTTCTTGATCACTGACCTGGACCATACTTAAGATTGATTCCGGGAGAATTTGGGCAGAACATTCATGATCATCATCCCAATACATATCATCGTTTAATTCCCTGTCATGCACACTTGGGATGGGATTGCTTTCCTCACATTCTATTCCTAAATTGGGTGGAGGTTCAAATAAGCTGACCTCTTCATCATCATTAAACTCGAGTGTCTCATGTAAGTGAAGTGTGTTATCATCATTGTATTTGAAAGATACCCATGTCTCTTCACCATTCCTTCGAACCGTCATCGAGATCGATTCATCAGGAAATTGAACCATATGCTCATTAACATAATTCAAATCTTCATCCCAAATTCCAGAGTGTTTTAAAAGTGAGTGAGGATTACCTTCCTCGCATTTTATTTCTAAATTGGGTTGTGGCTGAAATGAACTAGCTTCCATTAGCGCATCATAATAGGGAATCCAAAGGAATAATCAACAGGTTGTGGTTGGGATGAATTAGTCTCCATTAGCCTATCAATGCGTGATTCAAGTGCATCTAATAATTTCATCATATCATAGGCTGTGTAACTCGGAGATGATTCCTCTTGGATCGTTTCTGGTGGATATTCAGAAGTAGGAAACCCAAGAGAATAATCATTATAACATGTTGTTGGTTCATTTCTCCAATTTTGATGTTTCCACTGATTATAGTCATATGGATCATAGGTCGGAGAATCTGATGGGTGATAGTAGTCCTCACGCCTATAGTTATGATAATCCCAACACTCACGTACTATCTTATTAATCTGTGCAGTGTAATTATTCTCTCGCATATGATCGAGTAAGGACATCTTAACTAGTGAAAATTAGATTCTGGTTGGTTCTCGATGATAGTTTCAGAAAAGTTTGGAGACATTGGTGGATTTCTATCATAATCATCATCCCAATATATGTTATTCTTCTCAGCATACTGACATTCCCACCCGTGCATATACATGGTGAAACCCTAACTCTGAATCTAATTCTAAAGGAAAAATCCTACACCAATCTAGAAATAGGAAGTGAGATAATTAGAAAGAAGTTACTAATTTGGAGATCTATGTTAGAATCCTGTAAAAGAAAACAAAACAACTTAGTTTCTAAAAAACAGAAAATCTAAAATTAGAAATTTTCTAAAGAACAACAAAGAAGAGTTAGTTTCTACAAAGGAAGGAAATCCTAGAATTAGAAAGTTACTAAAAATAAAAATAGAAAGTTAGTTTCTAAAAAAGAAAGTTTCTAATCTTAGAAATAAAAAGTTTAGTTTCTAAAAAGGAAAAAATTTCTAAAACTAGGAAATAAAAAGTTACTTAAAAAAAGAATCTAAATCTAAAATTAGAAAATAGAAAATTTCTAAAAAGAAAGCCTAGACTTAGAAAATTTCTAAAAAATAAAACCCTAATTCTAAAAATAGAAATTAGAAAAAGTATATAATTTAGAAAGAGATTGCCAAATTAGAATTTCAAGTCAGGACCCTACAAATCAGGAAATATGTTAGTTTCTAAAATAAAATAAAATAACTTTAACCTAAAGTTAGTAAAATCCTAAGGCTATGAATTATGATAAGAGAGAATCCTAAATTCGATTGGACAGAAACAGTCTCCGGCAACGGTGCCAAAAACTTGATGTTTTAATTTAAACCAATCTTATTTAAATGATTTTAACTCGCAAGTATACGAATCAGATGTAGATATGGTACATATTATGAGATCGTTCCAACGAGGACTGGTTGGCCCAATTCAAAATTTATGAATCTTCTTAACTAATCCAACAAATAGTTTAGAGAACTAATGATAAAAATCTATGAAAAATAACTGAGAGCAAGGAGAAAAATTTAATCAATGAGAAGACTAGGACTTTCGAATCCACCCCTAATTACCCTAACCCTTGTTTTACCTGTTGATTCACCCTATTCAGATTGATATAAATTAAATAAATCACAAACTATGTCCTTGGTCGGGCACACAGAATGTATAATCCTTTAAAGCATATAGATCACATCTTTCCATCCATGGTCAAGCATGGAGAGATATAGATTCTTGTTTCTTCCTCTATAGGAAACCTATTCATGGTCAGACACAAGCACCTAGTTAAGATTCCAAACAACATTCATATCTATACTTTAGTCGAGCTTATAGAATGGAGAAGCATGAAAATTACAGTTAAGCACACTAGCGAAAGAAACAAATCAATCAGATTAAAATAAATTTAACATAGACAAGAGTTATTCAAATTAGGAGCTTCATCTCATCCCTAACTAAGAGATTTAGCAACTCATAAATTCAAATAGATGGAAAGAAAAATAAAATTGATAACTGGAAAACATTCTTCTCTCTTCTTTCTTCCTCTCTCTCTCTCTCTCTCTCTCTCTCTCTCTCTCTCTCTCTCTCTCTTCTCTTTCTTCTCTTTCTACACTCCAAACTGAACTCTGGATCTGCTCTTTGATGCCTTCTGACGTCCCAAGGACTGCCTCTTATAGGCAGTGAGGTCGATGGAGGGCGGGAATCCATCGTACAGCTGCGTTTATTTTTTTATGAAGCAACTTCGGGCTTTCATATCACCCATATTCTTTGCATGTTGTCCATAAATTCAACATCCCCTGTGCTGTTTTCGATGGCCTACATGATGGACGGCTTGGATCAGCCATCTGATCAACGGTCTGATCTCGCAACCGCCCCAAAAGTGGTCAATTTTCAAACGTTAAAATAGAGATCGCGGATCTCATCCGCTGTGACACTGGTGGGGCCCATTCATTCAGTATTTTGGGAAATCTATTCCGTCCATTGGATTGAGGAAGAAATTTCGGTTAGAGATGGGTGCTTTTGATCGTTCGTTGAAGAGGCCCATAGATTTATCGTTTCTGCCATCCGTTCCGCGTTTGAACGGCTAGATTTCCATACTCTGTATTTCTTCACATATTTTCACCTAGGCCTTAGTTACATGGTCCTTAGAAATCTGATGGACAGTTTAGATTGTCTATATGGACAATAGGTGGGGCCCACAACTGCGAACCAGGCGTCTGTTTCACGGACGCTGTAAAACTAAAAAAAAAGAAGGGAACTTTCTTTTTTCGCTGAAGTCGATCGGTCAAACTGACTTAGAGTGATCTCTTTGGTCCAGTGCACACTGAGTACACTAGTACATTGTGCACTCTCAATTCCGGTGGGCCTAGAATTAACGGTTTATTGGCTGATCTGTTAGTTGAGGCACTTCCATAGTGATCCGAAGGCTGAAATTTTAAATGTACGGTTAATTTATATCCTTAATCTCATGTATGAGGTTTCAAGCCAATCAGATGGCGAGAACCATGTGATCTTGCATTTTGGACCATTTTCGGGCCTCTTTAACATGAATAGCTTGATTTCCTCAGATCTCAAGCATGTAAATTCTTCAATATTGGCCCTCTGGAGTCCGTCCCTTGCTCTGGAAACTTCAGAGCATCAAATCCACGCTTTTAATACTCTTTTTCAGTCAAAACTCCTTATTACATCCTGCAACAAAAACACGATTAAAATGTGACATTAAGCATTATCATGTAAGTAAAAATCAGGCAATAACTAGGGTCTGATATACAATATTCGACCCTCATCAAAGCTTAACTGGTAACAGGTACATATGGAGTAAATGACCAGGAGGGAGCTATCAGAGTTTAGGCCAGATTGGATAAGCTTTTGTTTAATGTGCCTTGGAATTATACTTTTCCAATTTTTTTCATGAAGCATCTCCCGTGTATCAACTTGGACCTTGTGTAACGTCCTAAAAATCGGGGGTCGAGCAGGAGCCCAACTCCCGAGTTCCAAAACATCACTTATGCAACAAAGATAATGAAAATTAAATATTGTCAATATTAGTGCATTAAACATGAGT
The DNA here is from genome assembly GCA_037074715.1 of Magnolia kwangsiensis. Classification (NCBI taxonomy): domain Eukaryota; kingdom Viridiplantae; phylum Streptophyta; class Magnoliopsida; order Magnoliales; family Magnoliaceae; genus Magnolia; species Magnolia kwangsiensis. Next base: position 159,132,370 of record CM073572.1, read on the forward strand.
AAGATTATACCAAAACAGCATATCATACTCTAGAGATAGTTAAATTACGCAAGTGGAAGACTATGATAAGTATATAAAGTATATAAGCAATCTCAAGTCTCCTGAGTATGATCATGTTACCAGGTCAAATAGTAACATGTAAAATTTCAAAATGTACAAAACGTGTAATGTCATCTAGTTAGCAACCCAACAATCCTCGTCGATTAGAGCGGCCTATGCAAACCCGCCTGATAACTGCATATATGAGAACTCCTCCTCATCATCGTAGAAGTCTGGCTCAGCCTCATGCGTCGCGCCATCATATGCATCTAAGACAGAGTCTGGTTGGTGTTTAAAACACCATCCCAGAACGTGGGAGTGAGTGATCAATTCAGTGGGACTATAATGCAAAGGTTAACATGTTATCGATTCAATCAAGCAGTAATGATAAAGTAGTATAACAGTCGAGCCCTAAGTACTCTTGTTAATGCAAGGATGGTATGATAATGATGTATGCCCTTGCCAACACTCCCTCAGTTAACTTCATCTCACAGAAGCAGCATGCTCCACTCCAAACACATGCTACTTCCTCGCCAAAGCACCATGCAATGTAATGTTATGGTCGTGATTACCAAGTCCTTAGATTTATTCATACAGCCAAATTGGAAAGCTAAGGTACCTCCCTTATATCAATTCCCAAACAACGATCCATTCTAGGGTCGTTAGCCCTAGTAAATCTCATACGATGTTGCGGTTCTAGGTCACTATAAAGGGCTCATCACCTGATCAGTGTAAGCTTAGTTTATACTCTAGTTGTTACGGAAAAGGCTCGTCACCTCAACGCAGTCTCAGAGTATGCTGGAGGGCACTACGAAGGGCTCGTCACGTGATCGATGTAGGCTGACAGCTCGAATACAGTGTCTCATACCACCGTATTCAGCTCATGAGGCGGTGTTACTCGTTGGTCACTATGGGGAGGTTCGTCGCCCTAGTGTAGGCCGACAGCTCCACCACGGTGTCCCATACCACCATATCCAACTCATGAGTCTTAGCGGATTGAGGTACCAAGGTTAACGGAGTTTTCACTGGTGAGTTTAGTACCTTAGGTTCAAGCAGTAGCGTCCATGCATGGTGAACATACATCGGGTTAATCGGGTTACTTGACGAGTTTGAGTAATATGAGCGCATATTGGATTGATCGACATGAAATGTGTAAGCACTCCGCATGGCCTAACCACTGTTGACAAGCAACATACGACTCGGGTTCGTCGAACGCGTCGTGTGTGGTGAACCAACCTCAGCCACCGGACCAGGACCGGTTAGCGATTGCCTGGACTATACCATAGTCCCAATCACACTCAATTCCAACAAGTAATCACACGAGATAGTCAAAATAGTAATGAACAAATACATCAAATACTACATCCATCTAAGCATTTATAAGAACACATATTGAACACGTCATCCTAGGCATGTAATTGCACACAGTTCACATAGTTACATTTAAGTCTTATGAAGGAATTTATATATACAACCAAGGTAGTTGAGAATCTTATCTCAACCCCCTTAGAAAATACTAATCACCAAACACTTACTCTTTCAGACATTTCATCAAACACTTAGAATACACATATTAACATACATGTAATAAAATAGTAAAACACGTATTATGGAAAATCCTTTCACATAGGAGTTACCACATGCACAACAATCATGTATTTATGATCAATCATCATAACAAGCACAAATCATAATTTCATACTCATTCAGTCACTTCAACAAACACATGGAATGCATTGAAAAACCATTCTAACCTACATATATGAGTAATATGCTGAAATACTCTAACTAGGCGTGTGTGATAGCACTCAAGTCAGTCATAAATCATTAACTGACATTGAAAGCCTTAAAAACCATAACCTAGAGGTTTATAATCTACACCTTTCACCGGTAGACTCGTAATGAATTCAGTTCGAACACTATTTCTTCGTCCACGGCACAACGACAACCTATAGTATGAAATAGGTTAGCTATTTCACTATTTGCTCTATTGGAATCCCTAAAACAGATTAGGGTTAGAATTTCTTATCCAAGTACGGAACCAAAATTGTCGGTATAATGACACGAAAGTGGTAACTAAGCACGTGGAGTAATGGGGATGGAATCCCAGGAGAAACTCTAACTCTCTCTCTCTCACACACACTTTCTCTCTTTTTCCTTCTCTTTCTTCTCTTCTCTCTCTTAGGGTTTTAGAAAATTCATATGGAAAGGGAGAGAGAGGGTTTAAGACCCTTATATATGCCTTAAACTGATGGGAATGGCCCCAGGGCCATGATATACTTAGGTTATAGCCAAATACTGGCCGTTTCGGTCCAACGGAGCTGTTCTGGAGGTCCATTTTCTGCATGCGGTCGGACTTAAGCTCCCTAACCATGGATATAGGTCAGGCAAAGTTTTTGGTCTGATCGGGTTTACAGATCAGCCGTGACAGACCCGTTTCAGTTCAACGGTCACCAATACTCGATCAGGGTCATAAGTACTCTGACATGTGTTGGAAATTTTCTCTGATCCGAGGGTGTAATTGGGTCAGATTCTGACATTCAGAATCCTTAGATTTGGCCAGAAAGTGAACCGACTCAATTCACTTAAGTTTCAGTTCATTTCCTAAAGATATTCACATTTCTCACACACTTCGCTCCGGGCTCAAATTGTACATTTTTGGGTAGTATTAGGACTTGATTTCCTAGGTGGTTGTCAAGTCTAGTAAGCGGTCATATTCGTATAGTTTTGTGATCATCGAACTTTTGACGTGCGGTCTAGGTCCCATACAGAATTTCAAAGTGCTCCCGAGAGCAATCGGGTTTAGAGATTGATTCTAGATTTCAGGGTAAAGTAGCGTCAATGATTCTGCACGTTTTGGGTCTTTCAGATCGTATTTAAAGTGATTAGTGCTAATTCACAAGTACTCTAGTTTAGCACTAGCTAATTCTCATCTAATTTCTAAAGGATTTGGTCCTGAGTGATTTCTTCCTAAGGTGATACTTGGGTCTTTATACGAATTTTTCCGAGACGTTACAATCTACCCCCCTTAAAGAAAAATTTCATCCTCAAAATTAGTTCCTTTTCGTACTCCTCGAGAATCTGAGGGTAGTTCTTACGGAACTCGGCTTCAATTTTCCAAGTAGCCTCTTCCTCATTGTGATGCATCCACAGTACCTTCATAAGTGGGATAACCTTACTAAGTAATACTTGCTCCTTCTTGTCTAGGATCCGCATTGGTCGCAGTACATATGTAGCGTCCTCACTCAACTGTACCTGCTCCCACCTGATAATGTGGGAAGGATCGGGAATGTATTTCTTCAGCATAAATACATGAAATACGTTGTGTACGCCCACAAGTGGTGTGGGTAGAGTAAGACGGTATGCCACCACACTCACTCGATCAAGTATCTGAAATGGTCTAATGAATCTCAGCATAAGCTTCCCCTTCTGGCCAAACCGAAGGACTCCCTTCATAGGGGAAACTCTAAGGAACACATGGTCTCTAACCTCAAATCAAGCAGTGACCGCCTCATATTGGCGTAGCTCTTCTGTCTGCTCTGTGCTGCCTAAAGTCGACGTTTGACAATATCGATATTCTCTGAGGTCGCCTGTACTAACTCTAGGCCAATAAGACTCTTCTCACCAACCTCTGCCCAGCAATACGGTGCTCGACAGGGGCGCCCATACAAGGCCTCATAGGGAGTCATACCAATACTCACCTGGAAACTGTTGTTATAAGTAAACTCTATAAGGAAGACAGTCGTCCCAACCATCCTTAAAATCCAGCCCACAAGCTCGAAGCATATCTTATAATAACTGATTTACCCGTTCCATCTTCCCGTCAGTCTATGTGTGGAATGCGGTACTAAACTTTAACTTCACACCCATTGCTTCCTGGATACGAGTCCAGAAGATAGATGTGAATCGTGTGTCTTGGTCTGACACAATCTCCAGGGGAACTCCATGCAGACGTACAATCTCCTTAATGTACAACCTGGCCAACTCGTCTGCCGAGTTTGAAACTCTGATAGGGAGAAAATGAGCTGATTTTGTCAATCGGTCCACGATCACCCAAATGGAGTCATGTCCCTTCCTTATCTTCGGCAGCCCTGATATGAAATCCATAGAGATGAAAACCCACTTCCATTTAGCTATGGGCATGGACTGAAGCAGTCCAGGAGGTCGATGATGTTCAGCCTTGACCTGCTGGCATGTGAGACAACGGGATACATAATCTATTATGTGGGCCTTCATGTTGTCCCACCAGTACGTCCTCTTCATATCTTGATACATCTTCATACTACTGGGATGCATCGCCATCTTCAAATTATATGCAGCCTTTAGAACTTCCTGCCTCAAGACGTGAAGGTTCGGGATGCATAGGTGGCCTCGTAACGTAAGCCCCCATCCATACCAACTCTCCATTCTAAGTCTTGACTGTCGCTCACCTGCTCTCTCAACTCAGCCAATCACTCATCGTCCTTCTGAGCCGCGATGATCCTATCATCAATAAGTGGCTATACACAAACGTGTGCAACGCTCTCGAAAGGTTCCTCCACCGTGAGATTTTGCTCCAAATCATGCACAAACTCCATTATATTCCACTCCTCAATCATCAGCGGTGCCGCAAATGCTATCGCCTTCTTACTACTCAACGCGTCTGCCACAAGGTTGGCCTTGCTAGGATGGTAGGAGACCTCGAACTTGAAGTCCTTCAAGGTTTTCATCCATCGTCGTTGTCTCATATTCACGTCGCTTTGAGTGAATATATAGCGAAGGCTTTTGTGGTCATAAAAGAACTCAAACTCTTCTCTGTAGAGGTAATGTCTCCAGAGCTTCAGTCTAAAGATAACGGCCACCAACACCAAGTCATGCGTGGGGTAATTTTCCTCATGTTTCCTTAACTCCTCGATGCATAAGCAATAACCCTGTCCTTCTGCATAAGGACACAACTTAAACTAACACGAGATGCATCGATATATATCGTATACTTGACCCCTTACTCTAGCAATACTAGCACAGGGGCGGACTTCAACTTGTCCTTTAGCTCCAAAAAAGCTGATTCTGCCTTCTCATTTCAGGCGAACTTAAGATCTTTCTGAGTCAACTGAGACAAAGGTTTGGCTATCTTGGAGAAGTCCCGAATGAATCATCGATAGTAGCCGGCAAGTCCCAGAAAACTCCTCACCTCAGTAACCGAGCAGAGCTGCTCCCAGTCCTGAACTAAGGCTACCTTAGCAAGGTCCACCGCTCACTAGCAAAGGCTACGGACAAAAACCGTAGCCATAGACCTATGGCTACGATTTTTATCCGTAGCTTGACCGTTGTCGTAGGTGCCATAACAATAGGTCTTGAACCTATGGCTACGGATTTAATCCGTAGCTATAGGGTGTAATAGCTACAAATATAATCCATAACAATTATATCTGTAGTGAAAACTTCAAACCACTACGGATATTATTTGTAGCTAAAAGTCCATGCCTAAATTTAAAAGGCTACACCTGTTAGATTAATGGCTACAGATATTATTTGTAGCTAAAAGTCTGTAGCAATATGTGTAAATTGAAAAGGTTATACCTGTCAGATTAATGGCTATGGATATTATTTATATCTAAAAGTCCGTAGCAATATGCCTAAATTGAAAAGGCTACACCTATCGGATCAATAGTTATGGTCAATATCCTTAGTTATTTTGTACATTACAAAATTGTATATAATCATTTGTTCATTCAATTACCACCTGTACAATCATTCATTTATTCAATTATAATCAAATTACAATCTTTCATTCAATCAATTACAATTATAATCAATTACAATCCAATTCATTCAATCAATTACAATTACAATCAATTATAATCCAATTCATTCAATCAATTACAATTACAATTACAATAATGCTGAAAATACAAATCTTTGGCTTCATTAGAGAAATGTGCTCGACTTCACTCTGAAATTTTAACAGCTTCGTATATTCCGTCATCCTAGAAACAGTCATGTCATACATAAATTAGAATGCCCATTGGGAAAAAAAAGACAAAATGAAAGAAGTGCATCATGTATAACAACTTTTTTTTTCCTTAATGAATTTTTATTTTTTTAAAAAAAGAAAACTCTCAAAGAGGAATAAAATTGACACAAAAGAAATGGTCTCACCATATGATTATAGGTTTTAGTTTTGGTTTAGGTTATAGGTTTATGTTAAGGTTTAGGTTAAGATTAGGATATAGGTTATAATTAAGTTTAGGTTATAGGTTATAAGTTTTGGTTTAGGTTTAGGTTATAGGTTATAGCTTTTGGAACTTGATTATAGGTTAAGGTTTAGGTTTAGGAAATCGTGTTTGGGTTCGAGATCAAGTTTAGGTTTAGGTTAAGGAGTTGAGATTAGGATTAGGTGTAGGTTTGGGTTTAAGGATTTGAGAATACATTTAGGTTTTAAGTTTAGGTTTAGGTTAAAGGTTTAGGGAAAGGTTATAGGTTTAGGTTTAGGTTTAGGTTATAGCTTTAGGGAATTGAGAATGGGTTATGGTTTAGGTTTAGGAAATCGGGTTCAGGTTCGGGATTGGGTTTAAGTTTGGGTTTTTAAGTTTAGGTTTAGGTTTAGGCTAGGGAGTTAAGATTAGGATTAGGTGTAAGTTTTGCCTTAGGGAATTGAGTTTAGATTATAGGTTTAGGGAAAGGTTAGGTTTAGGTTTTAGGTTTTGGGATTTGGGAATAGTTTTAGGTTATAAGTATAGGTTTAGGTTAGGTTATAAGTTAAGGTTTAGGGATAGGTTATAGGTTTTGGGATTTGAGAATGGGTTTGGGTTTAGGTTATAGGTTTTGGTTTTGGTTTAGGTTATAGGTTTTAGGATTGGAGAATGGGTTCAGGTTTAGGTTATAGGTTTTGGTTTTGGTTTTGGTTATAGGTTTTTGGATTTGAGAATGGGTTATGGTTTAAGTTTAGGAAATTGGGTTCAGGTTCGGGATTGAGTTTGAGTTTGGGTTTTCAAGTTTAGGTTTAGGTTAGGGAGTTGAGATTAGGATTAGGTGTAGGTTTAGCTTTAGGGAATTGAGTTTAGGTTATAGGTTTAGGTTATACGTTTTAGGATTTGAGAATAGTTTTTGGTTATAAGTATAGGTTTAGGTTAGGTTATAGGTTAAGGTTTAGGGATAGGTTATAGGTTTTAGGATTTAAGAATGGGTTCGGGTTTAGGTTATAGGTTTTAGGATTTTAGAATGGCTTTGGGTTTAGGTTATAGGTTTTGGTTTTGGTTTTGGTTTTGGTTATAGATTTTAGTTTTGGTTTTGGTTTTAGTTTTGGTTATAGGTTTTTGGATTTGAGAATGGGTTATGGTTTAGGTTTAGGAAATCGGGTTCAGGTTTGGGATTGGATTTGAGTTTGAGTTTTCAAGTTTAGGTTTAGATTTAGGTTAGGGAGTTGAGATTCGGATTAAGTGTAGGTTTAACTTTAAGGAATTGAGTTTAGGTTATAGGTTTAGGGAAAGATTAGGTTTAGGTTATAGGTTTTGGGATTTAGGAATAGTTTTAGGTTATAAGTATCGGTTTAGGTTAGGTTATAGGTTAAGGTTTAGGGATATGTTATAGGTTTTGGGATTTGAGAATGGGTTCGGGTTTAGGTGTTAGGTTTTGGTTTTGGTTTTGGTTTAGGTTATAGGTTTTGGGATTTGAGAATGGGTTCAGGTTTAGGTTATAGGTTTTGGTTTTAGTTTTGGTTTAGGTTATAGGTTTTTAGATTTGAGAATGGGTTATGGTTTAGGTTTAGGAAATCGGGTTCAAGTTCGGGATTGGGTTTGAGTTTGGGTTTTCAAGTTTAAGTTCAGGTTTAGGTTAGGGAGTAGAGATTAAGATTAGTTGTAAGTTTAGTTTTAGGGAATTGAGTTTAGGTTATAGGTTTAGGGAATGGTTAGGTTTAGGTTATAGGTTTTGGAATTTGGGAATAGTTTTATGTTACAAGTATAGGTTTAGGTTAGGTTATAGGTTAAGGTTTAGGGATAGGTTATCGGTTTTGAGATTTGAGAATGGGTTCGGGTTTAGGTCATAGGTTTTGGTTTTGGTTTTGGTTTAGGTTATAGGTTTTGCGAATTGAGAATTGGTTCAGGTTTAGGTTATAGGTTTTGGTTTTGGTTATTGGTTTTTGGATTTGAGAATGAGTTATGGTTTAGGTTTAGGAAAATGGGTTCAGGTTCGGGATTGGGTTTGAGTTTGGGTTTTCAAGTTTGGGTTAAGGAGTTGAGATTAGGATTAGGTGTAGGTATAGCTTTAGGGAATTGAGTTTAGGTTATAGGTGTAGGGAAAGGTTAGGTTTAGGTTATAGGTTTTGGGATTTGGGAATAGTTTTAGGTTATAAGTATAGGTTTAGGTTAGGTTACAGGTTAAGGTTTAGGTATAGGTTATCGATTTTGGGATTTGAGAATGGGTTCGGGTTTAGGTCCTAGTTTTGGTTTTGCTTTAGGTTTAGGTTATATGTATTGGGATTTGAGAATGGGTTCGGGTTTAGGTTATAGGTTTTGGTTTTGGTTATAGGTTTTTGGATTTGAGAATGGGTTATGGTTTAGGTTTAGAAAATCGGGTTCAGGTTCGGGATTGGGTTTGAGTTTGGGTTTTCTAGTTTAGGTTAGGTTTAGGTTAGGGAGTTGAGATTAGGATTAGGTGTAGGTTTAGCTTTAGGGAATTGAGTTTAAGTTATAGGTTTATGGAATGGTTAGGTTTAGGTTATAGGTTTTGGGATTTAGGAATAGTTTTAGGTTATAAGTATAGGTTTAGGTTAGGTTATAGGTTATGGCTTAGGGATTGGTTATCGATTTTGGGATTTGAGAATGGGTTCGGGTTTAGGTCATCGGTTTTGGTTTTCGTTTAGTTTTAGGTTATAGGTTTTGGGATTTGAGAATGGGTTTGGGTTTAGGTTATAGGTTTTGGTTTTGGTTATAGCTTTTTGGAGGGTTGTGGTTTAGGTTTAGGAAATTGGGTTCAGGTTCGGGATTGGGTTTGAGTTTGGGTTTTCAAGTTTAGGTTTAAGTTTAGGTTTGGGAGTTGAGATTTGGATTAGGTGTAGGTTTAGCTTTAAGGAATTGAGTTTAGGTTGTAGGTTTAGGGAAAGGTTAGGTTTAGGTTATAGGTTTTGGGATTTAGGAATAGTTTTAGGTTATAAGTATAGGTTAAGGTTAGGTTATAGGTTAAGGTTTAGGGATAGGTTATAGGTTTTGAGATTTGAGTATGGGTTCGGGTTTAGGTCATAGATTTTGATTTTGGTTTAGGTTATAGGTTTTAGGATTTGAGAATGGGTTCGGGTTTAGGTTATGGGTTTTTGGATTAGAGAATGGGTTATCGTTTAAGTTTAGGAAATCACGTTCAGGTTCGGGTTTGGGTTTGAGTTTGGTTTTTTAAGTTTAGGTTTAGGTTAGGGAGTTGAGATTAGGATTAGGTGTAGGTTTCGCTTTAGGGAATTGTGTTTAGGTTATAGGTTTAGTTTATACGTTTTAAGATTTGAGAATAGTTTTTGGTTATAAGTATAGGTTTAGGTTAGGTTATAGGTTAAGGTTTAGGGATAGGTTATAGGTTTGGGGATTTAAGAATGGGTTCGGGTTTAGGTTATAGGTTTTGGTTTTGGTTTAGGTTATAGGTTTTAAGATTTGAGAATGGCTTCGTGTTTAGGTTATAGGTTTTGGTTTTGGTTATAGATTTAAGTTTTGGTTTTGGTTATAGGTTTTTGGATTTGAGAATGGGTTATGGTTTAGGTTTAGGAAATCGGGTTCATTTTCGGGATTGGATTTGAGTTTGGGTTTTCAAGTTTAGGTTTAGTTTTAGGTTAGGGAGTTGAGATTAGGATTAGGTGTAGGTTTAACTTAAAGGAATTGAGTTTAGGTAATAGGTTTAGGGAATGGTTAGGTTTAGGTTATAGGTTTAGGGATTTGGGAATAGTTTTAGGTTATAAGTTTAGGTTTAGGTTAGGTTATTGGTTAAGGTTTAGGGATAGGTTATAGGTTTTGGGATTTGAGAATGGGTTCGGGTTTAGGTGATAGGTTTTGGTTTTGGTTTTGGTTTAGGTTATAGGTTTTGGGTTTTAAGAATGGGTTCGGGTTTAGGTTATAGGTTTTGGTTTAGGTTATAGGTTTTTGGATTTGAGAATGGGTTATGATTTAGGTTTAGGAAATCGGGTTCAAGTTCGGGATTGGGTTTGAGTTTGGGTTTTCAAGTTTAGGTTCAGGTTTAGGATAGGGAGTTGAGATTAAGATTAGGTGTAGGTTTAGCTTTAGGAAATTGAGTTTAGATTATAGGTTTAGCGAAAGGTTAAGTTTAGGTCATAGGTTTTGGGATTTGGGAATAGTTTTATGTTATAAGTATAGGTTTAGGTTAGGTTATAGGTTAAGGTTTAGGGATAGGTTATCGATTTTGAGATTTGAGAATGGGTTCGGGTTTAGGTCATAGGTTTTGATTTTGGTTTAGGTTTAGGTTATAGGTTTTGTAATTTGAGAATGGGTTCGGGTTTAGGTTATAGGTTTTGGTTTTGGTTAAAGGTTTTTGGATTTGAGAATGGGTTATGGTTTAGGTTTACGAAATCGGGTTCAGTTAGGGATTGGGTCTGAGTTTGGGTTTTCAAGTTTAGGTTCAGGTTTAGGTTAGGGAGTTGAGATTAGGATTAGGTGTAGGTTTAGCTTTAGGGAATTGAGTTTAGGTTATAGGTTTAGGTAAAGGTTAGGCTTAGGTTATTGGTTTTGAGATTTGGGAATAGTTTTAAGTTTTAAGTATAGGTTTAGGTTAGGTTATAAGTTAAGGTTTAGGGATAGGTTATCGATTTTGGGATTTAAGAATGGGTTCGGGTTTAGGACATAGGTTTTGGTTTTGGTTATAGGTTTTCGGATTTGAGAATGGATTATGGTTTAGGCTTAGGAAATCGGGTTCAGGTTTGGGATTGGGTTTGAGTTTGGGTTTTCAAGTTTAGGTTTAGGTTTAGGTTACGGAGTTGAGATTAGGATTAGGTGTAAGTTTAGCTTTAGGGAATTGAATTTATGTTAAAGGCTAAGGGAAAGTTTAGTTTAGGTTAGAGGTTTTGGGATTTGGAAATAGTTTTAGGTTATAAGTATAGGTTTAGGTTAGGTTATAGGTTAAGGTTTAGGGATTGGTTATCGATTTTGGGATTTGAGAATGGGTTCGGCTTTAGGTCATAGGTTTTGGTTTTGGTTTAGGTTTAGGTTATAGGTTTTGGGATTTGAGAATGGGTTTGGGTTTAGGTTATAGGTTTTGGTTTTGGTTATAGGTTTTTGGATTTGAGAATGGGTTATAATTTAGGTTTAGGAAATCGGGTTCAGGTTCGGGATTGGGTTTGAGTTTGGGTTTTCAAGTTTAGGTTTAAGTTTAGGTTAGGGAGTTGAGAATATGATTAGGTGTAGGTTTAGCTTTAGGGAATTGAGTTTAGGTTATAGGTTTAGGGAAATGTTAAGTTTAGGTTATAGGTTTTGGGATTTGGGATTTGGGAATAGTTTTAGGTTATACGTATAGGTTTAGGTAAGGTTATAGGTTAAGGTTTAGGGATAGGTTATAGGTTTTGAGTTTGAGAATGGGTTCAGGCTTAGGTCATAGGTTTTGGTTTCGGTTTAGGTTATAGGTTTTGGGATTTGAGAATGGGTTCGGGTTTAGGTTATAGGTTTTGGTTTTGGTTTTGGTTTAGGTTATATTTTTTTGGATTGGAGAATGGGTTATGGTTTTGGTTTAGGAAACCGGGTTCAGCTTCGGGATTGGGTTTGAGTTTGGGTTTTCAGGTTTAGGTTTAGGTTTAGGTTAGGGAGTTGAGATTAGGATTAGGTGTAGGTTTAGCTTTAAGGAATTGATTTTAGGTTATAGGTTTAGGGAAAGGTTAGGTTTAAGTTATAGGTTTTAGAATTTGGGAATAAATTTAGGTTATAAGTATAGGTTTAAGTTAGGTTATAGGTTTTGGGATTTGAGAATGGGTTCGGGTTTAGGTCATAGGTTTTGGTTTTGGTTTAGGTTATAGGTTTTGGGATTTGAGAATGGGTTTGGGTTTAGGTTATAGGTTTTAGTTTTGGTTTAGGTTATAGGTTAGAGGTTTATGTTAAGGTTTAAGTTTAGGTTTAGGTTATAGGTTTTGAGATTTGAGAATGGGTTCGACTTTAGGTTACAGGTTTTGGTTTTGGTTATAGGTTTTTAGATTTGAGAATGGGTTATGGTTTAGTTTTAGGAAATCGCGTTCAGCTTCGGGTTTGAGTTTGAGTTTGGGTTTTCAAGTTTAGGTTTAGGTTTAGGTTAGGGAGTTAAGATTAGGATTAGGTGTAGGTTTAGCTTTAGGGAATTGAGTTTAGGTTATAGGTTTAGGGAAAGGCTAGGTTTAACTTATAGTTTTTGAGATTTGGAAATAGTTTTAGGTTATAAGTATACGTTTAGGTTAGGTTACAGGTTAAGGTTTAGGGATAGGTTATCGGTTTTGGGATTTGAGAATGGGTTCGGGTTTAGGTGATAGGTTTTGGTTTTAGTTTTGGTTTAGGTTATAGGTTTTGGGATTTGAGTTTGGGTTCGGGTTTAGGTTATAGGTTTTTGGATTTGAGAATGGGTTATGATTTAGATTTAGGAAATCGGGTTCAAGTTCGGCATTGGGTTTGAGTTTGGGTTTTCAAGTTTAGGTTCAGGTTTAGGATAAGGAGTTGAGATTAAGATTAGGTGTAGGTTTAGCTTTAGGAAATTGACTTTAGGTTATAGGTTTAGCGAAAGGTTAGGTTTAGGTTATAGGTTTTGGGATTTGGGAATAGTTTTATGTTATAAGTATAGGTTTAGGTTAGGTTATAGGTTAAGGCTTAGGGATAGGTTAGCGGTTTTGAGATTTGAGAATGGGTTCGAGTTTAGGTCATATGTTTTGGTTTTAGTTTTGGTTTTAGTTAAAGGTTTTTGGATTTGAGAATGGGTTATGGTTTAGGTTTAGGAAATCGGGTTCAGGTTAGGGATTGGGTCTGAGTTTGGGTTTTCAAGTTTAGGTTCAGGTTTAGGTTAGGGAGTTGAGATTAGGATTAGGTATAGGTTTAGCTTTAGGGAATTGAGTTTATGTTATAGGTTTAGGTAAAGGTTAGGTTTAGGTTATTGGTTTTGGGATTTGGGAATAGTTTTAAGTTATAAGTATAGGTTTAGGTTAGGTTATAGGTTAAGGTTTAGGGATAGGTTATCGGTTTTGGGATTTAAGAATGGGTTTGGGTTTAGGACATGGGTTTTGGTTTTGGTTATAGGTTTTCGAATTTGAGAATGGGTTATGGTTTAGGTTTAGGAAATCGGGTTCAGGTTCGGGATTGGGTTTGAGTTTGGGTTTTCAAGTTTAGGTTTAGGTTTAGGTTAGGGAGTTGAGATTAGGATTAGGTGTACGTTTATCTTTAGGGAATTGAATTTAAGTTAAAGGCTTAGGGAAATTTGGGTTTAGGTTAGAGGTTTTGGGATTTGGCAATAGTTTTAGGTTATAAGTATAGGTTAAGGTTTAGGGATAAGTTATCGATTTTGGTATTTGAGAATGGGTTCGGGTTTAGGTCATAGGTTTTGGTTTTGGTTTAGGTTTAGGTTATAGGTTTTGGGATTTGAGAATGGGTTTGGGTTTAGGTTATAGGTTTTGGTTTTGGTTATAGGTTTTTAGATATGACAATGGGTTATGGTTTAGGTTTAGGAAATCGGGTTCAGGTTCGGGATAGGGTTTGAGTTTGGATTTTCAAGTTTAGGTTTAAGTTTAGGTTAGGGAGTTGAGAATATGATTAGGTGTTGGTTTAGCTTTAAGGAATTGAGTTTAGGTTATAGGTTTAGGGAAATGTTAAGTTTAGGTTATAGGTTTTGGGATTTGGGAATAGTTTTAGTTTATAAGTATAGGTTTAGGTAAGGTTATAGGTTAAGGTTTAGGGATAAGTTATAGGTTTTGAGTTTGAGAATGGGTTCGGGCTTAGGTCATTGGTTTTGGTTTCGATTTAGGTTATAGGTTTTGGGATTTGAGAATGGGTTCGGGTTTAGGTTATAGGTTTTGGTTTAGGTTATATTTTTTTGGATTTGAGAATGGGTTATGGTTTTGGTTTAGGAAACCAGGTTCAGCTTCGGGATTGGGTTTGAGTTTGGGTTTTCAAGTTTAGGTTTAGGTTTAGGTTAGGGAGTTAAGATTAGGATTAGGTGTAGGTTTAGCTTTAGGGAATTGATTTTAGGTTATAGGTTTAGGGAAAGGTTAGGTTTAGGTTATAGGTTTTAGGATTTAGGAATAATTTTAGGTTATAAGTATAGGTTTAGGTTAGGTTATAGGTTTTGGGATTTGAGAATGGGTTCGGGTTTAGGTCATAGGTTTTGGTTTTGGTTTAGGTTATAGGTTTTGGGATTTGAGAATGGGTTCGGGTTTAGGTTATAGGTTTTAGTTTTGGTTTAGGTTATAGGTTATAGGTTTATGTTAAGGTTTAAGTTTAGGTTTAGGTTATAGGTTTTGAGATTTGAGAATGGGTTCGACTTTAGGTTATAGGTTTAGGTTTAGGTTATAGGTTTTGGGATTTGAGAATGGGTTTGGGTTTAGGTTATAGGTTTTGGTTTTGGTTATAGGTTTTGGGATTTGAGAATGGGTTTGGGTTTAGGTTATAGGTTTTGGTTTTGGTTAGGAAATCGGGTTCAGGTTCGGGATTGGGTTTGAGTTTGGGTTTTCAAGTTTAGGTTTAAGTTTAGGTTAGGGAGTTGAGAATATGATTAGGTGTAGGTTTAGCTTTAGGGAATTGAGTTTAGGTTATAGGTTTAGGAAAATGTTAAGTTTAGGTTATAGGTTTTGGGATTTGGGATTTGGGAATAGTTTTAGGTTATAAGTATAGGTTTAGGTAAGGTTATAGGTTAAGGTTTAGGGATAAGTTATAGGTTTTGAGTTTGAGAATGGGTTCGGGCTTAGGTCATAGGTTTTGGTTTCGATTTAGTTTATAGGTTTTGGGATTTGAGAATGGGTTCGGGTTTAGGTTATAGGTTTTGGTTTATATTTTTTTGGATTTAAGAATGGGTTATGGTTTTGGTTTAGGAAACCAGGTTCAGCTTCGGGATTGGGTTTGAGTTTGTGTTTTCAAGTTTAGGTTTAGGTTTAGGTTAGGGAGTTGAGATTAGGATTAGGTGTAGGTTTAGCTTTAGGGAATTGATTTTAGGTTATAGGTTTAGGGAAAGCTTAGGTTTAGGTTATAGGTTTTAGGATTTAGGAATAATTTTAGGTTATAAGTATAGGTTTAGGTTAGGTTATAGGTTTTGAGATTTGAGAATGGGTTCGGGTTTAGGTCATAGGTTTTGGTTTTGGTTTAGGTTATAGGTTTTGGGATTTGAGAATGGGTTCGGGTTTAGGTTATAGGTTTTAGTTTTGGTTTAGGTTATAGGTTATAGGTTTATGTTAAGGTTTAAGTTTAGGTTTAGGTTATAGGTTTTGAGATTTGAGAATGGGTTCGACTTTAGGTTATAGGTTTTGGTTTTGGTTATAGGTTTTTTATAACGCCCGTGAAAAATCCGTACTTGGGCTCGAGTACCAACTCGACCCGAAATCGCGTAGAATTAATTTCCATGGAAATTAAGCGTAAGTTAGCTAGCGCAACGCTAGAGTAGCTGGGAAATAGTCCCTGATCACTTTAAATATGTTCTACAAGACCCAAATCGAGTGGAACAAACAACTCTACAATACTCTATAACCTCGGATCAAACTCTAAGCAGGTCTGTTCTCTGGACCACATTGAATTTTTATATTAGATTTAGACCGCGCGTCGAAGGTCCGATACTTCCTATCTTAGACCATTAGAATCGCCCAGCTGGACTTGACAATCATTTCGAAAATCAAGTCAAACCGATAATCACAGACTATTTCGTTGAACCCGGACTGAAGAGACCGCGAATAGGGACAAATTTGGAATTTCAAATTCAAATCTGGCACACGACTTGACGCGTCAGTATTAAGCATTCTGACCTTCAGAATTCATCCAGATTACATCCTCAGATCAGGAAAAATTTCTATTTATTATCATGAGACTTTCATCCCCGATCTACATGCGGTGACCGCTGAACTGAAACTGGTCCGCCACGTGCGATCTGCGAACCCTGCCAGACTGAAAACTTAATACGTGCTACATCTGGTACGCATGAGCTTAAGTCCGATCGCAATCGACCAGGGGACCACCAGAAAGCAGCTTTTGGACCGAAACAGCCCCGAAATGGATAGGCACCAAGTAAACTTCGTTCCGGAGCCTGTTTCTGGCATTTTTAAGCTTATAAAAGGGGTTGAAACCCTCATTTCTCTCTCCCATCTGAAAATTGCAAACCCTAGAGAAAAGGAGAGAGAGTTTGAGAGAGAGATTGGAAGGGATTTTTCTCACTTCCGAGCCACCGATTGCTGCTGCTTCAGCAACTCTTCCCAATCACTTGGCTGGTGATTTCTCCATTCTTTCAGGTATGAAACAACCCTAGAACTTGCTGATTTAGGGTTTATCTAGATTTAGGGCGTGTTAGCTAACGTATTTCGTAAATCAGGTTCTCCTACTGCCGTAGACGAAGCGTACATGCTCCGTTCAAAATCCCGCATCCGTAGAGACTAGGTGAGGATTTTAGACGCTTTGATTGAAGGTTTACAACGCTTTCAATGTCGTTTAATAGTAGATTATCGATGGCACCTCCGTTTGATATGTACAACATGCTCTCCGTTTCCTGTTTCGTAAATTAACGAAGAATATGAGATTTAGGGCATTTTAGTCATTTGTAGGAAGTACGGTCTACATTCATATTTTGCTGACGTGATTGACATGGTTTGTTGTCGCATTAGGGAGTTAGGAATGCTTGCATAATTAGTTTGGCGAAGAGATTCACCTAGTTGCGTACTTTGGGTCGACATACTATATGTAGACTTAAGTGTGTAGTGTATGTGTTTGTATAAATGCTTGTATTAATATGTATTGAATTAAATGATGTTATGTAGTAGTTTGAGATTGATTTCTTGGTTAATATGCTGACCTAAATGATTTCCTACATGTTGACCATATGCATGATTCCATTACATGCATGGAATGTATGTGTTTGAAGATTTGCTTAAGTTGAATGTTATAACATGTGTTAACATGCTCACATGATTGTATCTAAATTCCAATACCTTTACATATATTGCTAATGTGATTCCATAGATGTGTGGGACTAGACTTAGTCCAGGCAGTCGGTAACCGAGCGAATTCGTGGCTGACTGGTCATAGCCACGAACGACGCGTCGATGAACGTGATTCGTGTTTAGAGTTGGCGGCAGTGGTTAGGCCACGCGAAGTGTTTTACGCACTTCATGTCGTTCGACTTGAGATGCGATCGCGCTAGTCGAGCCCGTCAAGTAACCTGACTGGCCGATGTATGTTCACCTTGTATGTGTCATAACTGCTTGAACCTAGGGTACTGAACTTACCATTGTAAACCCTGTTAACCATGGTACCTTGATCCACGAAGACTCATGAGCCGGGCATGGTGGTATGGGACACCGTGGTCGAGCTGTCGGCCTACGCTGGGGCCACAAACCTCCCCGTAGTGACCAGTGAGCACCTAGACTCGTGAGCAGATTATGGTGGTATGAGACACTATATTCTAGCTGTCGGCCTACACTGATCAGGCGACGAGCCCTTTGTAGTGACCGCGAGCGTATTTTGAGTCCACGGGAGGCGACGACCCTTCCGTTGCAGTAGAGTACGGTAGGCCTGTATTGATAAGGTGATGGGGGAGCGGTGCAATGAGTGCGAGCAACAGCCCTGGCAGCCCTTGCAGTGACCTACGAAATATACATCGTATGAGATTACTAGGAGTGACGACCCTAGACAGGATCTGTGTTGGGATTAATACAAGGGAAGTACCATAGTTTCCCAATCCTGCTGTTTGAATGGACTAATAACAACTTGGAATTCATATCACCATAGCATTGCATGTGCCTGGAAGATGTGGAGCACTCTAGGGAGTGTGGCATGCCGCGGTCGTAAGATGTTGCCGCATGAGGGTGATCGGCGGTGAGGGCATACATCACGTCATGTCATCTTGCATTAACAACAGTATTAGGATTGTCTGATTTACTGCTTTACTATTATCGCGTGATTGAATTGTGAACATGCTAATCTTTGCTGTATGATTCCACTGAGTTGATCACTCACTCCCACGTACGGGATGGTGTTTGCAACACCCACCAGACCCTGTTGTAGATGCAGGTGAGGCCGAGATCCAGGAGGTGGAGCCAGAGATCGACGAGGACCAGGACGAGTTCTCGTATATGTAGTATCACGATGGCTTCCCGTAGGCGACCTGGATCGAGGGGACATCAGTGGGACTATTTTGAACATTATTTTTGTTTATGTATATGTATATGAGACTCAGAGATGTAGTCATACTTTGGAGACAGATGAGATTTACTTTATTTTTCCATACAGTGATATATATATTGTTTAGTCTTCCGCTTGCTTTTATCACTGGATCTGAAGTATGAATTGCAGTTTTGGTATACTTTTACTCATGTGAATGCTTTAAATCAGACAACATTGAATCATAACCATTTTTGTTGCATAAGTGACGGTCTGGAACTCGGGAGTTGAGTTTATACACGACCCCCGATTTTCAGGGTGTTACAAGTTGGTATCAGAGCATGAATGAAGTATACTGGGCCTGAGTTATGGTCTTGCGACGTACGTTGTCGCTTCCTTTGACTTAGGTGGGTGCGAGAAGGGTCTGGAAACACTTCTAGGGTCGCAGGTTCGCCGATAGGCGAAGTCTATTAGAATCGATCGCAAGATCGAGTCTGTAACGCATCTCGAGTCGCGTAAGGCAACCCGAATCGCTTCTAAGCTTTAGGAAGTCGGGTTGAGACGTCCTATGAGCAGTTTTAAATCGCAAAAGTAAATCCTTGGGCCGTGGGATGACCGCGACTCCTGTAATCAATCGCCAGGGCTTAAAAACCCCGTTTCATCAAAAATCTTCAAAATTCCTCCTCTAAACACTCCAATCTTCATTTCCTTCTTATACATTTCATGTTAGGCATCAAAAATAATATGAAAATAACACAAATTAATACTTTCACAAAATTTTACAGTGAATAGTAAAATTTCATGAAAAATGGCCATAAGGCCAATCTAACTTCACTTTCTTTAGAAACTAAGGATTTAGATAGATGTAATGGCTCCTTCTATCCCAAATTCATATGCTGCATCATATGGTTTTCTATTCAGAATTGTGATGTGGTCCCGAAAAGCCCCGAACACATATTTGGGCTCATACAGATCAAAATACAATGAACCAGGGGGTGGGCCATATATTTTTGGACTCCTTGGATCATGGGGGACCAGACCCATGTGGTCCCACCGGCCAACTTGGAGGTTGGCCGACGATGCCATTGCCGACCGGTGGAGTCCGTTGGTGCTGATTTTTGGGCGCACGCCCTTAAATGGGGTGCACATCCTCCCCATACACCTCCCGTCCCATGAAAATTCCTAAAACACACCCCTCCTTCACAAACAGCCCTCCCCTTAGCCCTATTTTCAATTTTCAGCAACCACCTCCAAACTTCGGCGTCCCAAATCACTCCTAGGTCCCTCCATGGCCAAAACCGACCACCACCCATCACTTATTGGGAGTTGGCAGCCCCTCTTCTTGAAGATCTCACCATTTGGAGCTCCAAAAATCCCCAAATAGAGCTGAAATCGTGAGGTGCTCCATTTTACCTTTTTTATTTGTATTTCTCCTTGAAATTACAGCCTTGGGAAGCTTGAAGCATCCCTCTACGACGCCTAGATTTCCTTTTTCCAGATTGGGCAGCCACTTCTCCACATTTTCACCATTTTCCATGGCTTTCGTGGAAGCCATTTTAGGCCTTTTATCACTCTCATCCATCATATCTTTGATGGGTAAGAGGAAAACTGCAACAGACGAGGCTGGGCCGAGCCGCCCTGCTCGATCGAGAAAACCGCGGGGTGGTGCCGCAAGTTCAAGCGCCGCCGCAGGTCCAGCTGCAGTCCTGGAGTGCCGTACAAAGCGGGATTTGGATCCCCATGCACACCTTGGGCGAACAATTCTATCAGAGATGCCTCATGGCCAATACACTGATCGCAAAGTGTTATTTGAGGTGGACGTAGATGGACGATTGTTCGGCGAGTATCTGTTGTTCGAACGCATTGAAGCTGCGCATTGGGGTCCGATCTTTGAAGCTCGCGCTCGTGCTAATGTGAGCACCGTTCGTGCCTTCTACGCAAGTATCCAGAATCCTACCTTGGAGCCTTTGCAGTTCAAAATCCCTTTTGGTAGAGATCGGATGGCTACGATCGACGTTCGGTTGATTGCGCGACTTCTCAACGTGCCTCTAGGTGATGTGCATCCTAGTGAGAAGAATCTGAGGACTAGACCTGAATGAGATCGCCGCACCAAGTTTCTGTGCGGTAAGTTGGTTCCATGGCAGCCTAATAATAGCCTCAAGGTGACGTATATGTCTGAGGATTTGCGCCTGCTGCACCATATCTGCACGTTCAATGTTTATCCCAGGTCGACGAACCGCATTGAATGCACACGTCTTATGGTCGATTTCTTATATCTGGTGGCCCAGGGAGAGAACGTATGTATGGCCACTTTCATCTTACGGCAGATAGTCCTCATAGCCAGGTCAAGAAGAACATCCGAATCGCTTCCCTTTGGCTGACTTATTTACAAGATTGCGCTTGAGTTTGCCTATAGACTTGGGCCGGAATTGCCGGTATCGATTCATACCATTGATGAGTCAACAATAGTCAAGATGAAGATTGGGTCACAATACCGTGAAAATCAACTTGAAAAGGATAGTGAGGATGACTTTGATGATGAGGAAAATCAAAGCAAAGAAGAACCTAGAACAGAGGTTCAGGAAGAAGCTCAGGAAGAAGCAGAAGAGGAGGCTCAGGATACTGATGAGAGCCCTCCTCCTTCTGCGCAGGCTACTATCGATGATCGCATTGCTCGGATGGAGGAGAGTCAGACCGCTTTGCGAAGGGAAGTCCAAGAACTTCGCGCAGAAGTCGCGGATGCCAAGGCCGTTACAAAGAAGAAATTTGGCAAGGTGACTCGCACCTTGAAGGCGATCCTGTGTTGCTTACAGGATGAGGGTGCTCCTCCTCCGTCACCAGACTCCGACTAGCGATGCGATCTTTGATGTTATTATCAGTAGATAGTCATTTCCTGCTTTATGTGTTTAAGCCTGTTAGGGCTAGTGCTTTGTTCATGTTGCTGTTGTTTAACTGTCTTAATTTCCATGTAATTCTCGTCATGATGCTTGTAAGGATATATCCCTTGTATTGTGACAATTTTGATTAATTGAAATGCATGGAATGCCTTTGACTCTTTATGTGGATGATTGTGGTGTATTTGTGCAATTGAGACTGACAAGGTTGAGCCCTATTTTGAATATAGGGAATGCCACCTAAGACTACGCGGAGCACGGCTCGTCTTGCGCTGACTGAGCATATGGATTAGACTCCCTCTCAGTCTGGTACCCATTCGGACCCTGCTTTGGGCCCGATTCCTGAGGCGGTTCGATCGTCTCAGCCTACCGCTGGTCCTACAGATGGACCACCGCCATTTACGCCATCAGTCAGAGAGCCATATCGCGCATCTACCTCCACACAGCATCCGCCACAGCCTGCTCCACCTCCCGACAGATTCAAGCAGATGATGGCTATGATGCTGCAGCAGCAGCAGCTTCTGACTACTATAGTGGGGACATTAGCCCAGGGTGGGGGTGCGACTACATCTACTCCACCTGCACCACCTGCGCATCCAGCTGAGGATGCCTAGCCCAGGATGAGGGCATGGCTCATCCTGCGCCGCCTGCTTTCCCTGCGGGGAATCCTGCCGACACACGGGGCTTATTGGAGCGATTTCAGCGCTTGCGGCCTCCTACTTTCACGGGTTCTCACAGACCCGAGGAGGCTGAGTACTGGCTCGACCGGGTGTCGAAGATCTTGCGGATGTTGCATTGCACCGAGGCCGAGCAGGTAGAGCTGGCTACCTTCCTGTTTGAGAGAGAGGCCAGCATGTGGTGGGATAGCGTACTGCGGACCGTTGCCGCAGACTTTGTATGGACGTGGGCAGCATTTGAATTCCGCTTCCATGAGAAGTATTATCCCCAGACTTACCGGCACGACAGGGAGAATGAGTTTCTCCGTCTCAGACAAGCAGCGATGACAGTTACAGAGTATGAGCATCGGTTCACGGAGTTGGGCAGGTACGTCCCGACGATCCTAGCTGATGAGCAGATGCGCATACGGCGCTTTTTGGAGGGTTTGCGACCGGATATTCGGTCGAAGATGTGCTGTGTTAGCATTCCCTCCTATGCGGAGTTGATTCACATGTCCATGCGGGCAGAGCAGGACGTGGATCGACTTGTGCGATCTCATGGCCCGGCTGCTTCTAGGCCACGACCAGATTTTCCAGACAGGCCCTTCGCGGGCAAGAGGCCTCGCATGGATCCTCCTACTAGGACTGCGGCGCCTGTACCACCGTTTCGGTGCCCTGATTTGACATGTACATACTATGGGAGGACAGGCCACTTGGCGCAGAGCTGCTTTTCGAGGATGCGGGACAGTGGGTTCTCGCTGCAGCAGAAGATTGACCGTGTACGTCCACAGGCGATATCAGCACCGCCTATACGGCCAGCTCCTGCGCATCCTTCTTTCAGACCTCCGGTATCGTAGATTAGACAGCAGGCTCGGGTTCATGCATTGACAGCTGAGGCAGCTGCGACGCCGACTTTCCAGCCTTCAGCCTTCGAGGTCACGGCCCATATTGGAGGTACTCCCGTTCTTGTCATGGTGGACACTGGTTCCACGATTTCTTTGATATCGCGTGCCGTAGTCAGGCGTCTTGGGTTACAGACTATCACTATGGATAGCGTGCGAGTCTTTGCAGCTCATGGAGATTATTCGGATGTCACCCAGATGTGTGAGGGTTGTTTGGTTGATCTGGGAGGCAGGACGATGACTCTCGATCTGGTCGTCGATCCCTCGCTCGTTTATCTTGACGTCATTCTTGGCATGGACTGGTTGACTGCAGCGAGAGCCGAGATTGACTGCGAGGCTCGTATGGTGACGGTGTACGAGCCTGAGGGCACGCCTTTCACGTTTTCAGTGCGGGTAAATCTTCCTTTCCGCATACTTAGCTACGCCACTCTATTGCGCTACGCTGGTGCCCAGGTACTTGAGCATACGCCAGTTGTTTCCGAGTTCGGGGATCTGTTCAGGAAGATCCCTGTGTTGCCGCCTCGATGTGAGATCGATTTCACTATCGATTTAGTTCCTGGTTCTACACCCGTCTCACTGCCGACGTATCGCATGGCACCATGTGAGATGGAGGAGTTGAGGACGCAGATTGATGGTCAGCTAGAGCTTGGCCTTATACGGCCTAGCGTGTCTCCTTGGGGAGCACCGGTCTTGTTCGTGAGGAAGAAGGATGGTTCGATGCGATTGTGTATTGATTATCGCAGGCTGAACCAGCTCACGGTGAAGAACAAGTACCCTTTGCCCAGGATCGATGACTTGTTTGATCAGTTGAGAGGAGCGCAGTACTTCTCGAAGATTGATCTTCAGTCGGGATATCATCAGCTGCGCGTCAGGGATGAGGACGTGCAGAAGACAGCATTCAGGACCAGTTTTGGCCACTACGAGTTCCTCGTGATGTCGTTCGGTCTCATGAACGCACCGGCCGTGTTCATGGATCTGATGAACCGGGTATTTCGGCCTTTCCTCTATCGATTCGTCGTTGTCTTCATTGACGACATTTTGGTGTACTCTAGGAGTCGAGAGGAGCATGAGGAGCACTTGCGTTTGGTCCTTGATACGCTCAGACGGCATCAGTTGTTCGCACAGTATAAGAAGTGCGACTTCTGGAAGCAAGAGGTGAAGTTTCTGGGACACGTGGTGTCCAAGGATGGCATGGCAGTTGACCTGTCTAAGGTAGCTGCGGTGCAGGACTGGGAGTAGCCTGGTTCTGTCACTGAGGTGAGGAGCTTCTTGGGTCTCGCTAGCTACTATCGGCGCTTCATTCAGGACTTCTCGAAGATCGCGAGACCCTTATCTCAGTTGACACGGAAGGACGTGAAGTTCGCCTGGAATGATAAGGCGGAGTCAGCTTTTCAGGAGTTGAAGGACAGACTTACGTCCGCCCCTATGCTAGTATTGTCAGAGCAAGGGGTTAGATACACTATATACACTGACGCGTCTAGCGTTGGTTTGGGTTGTGTCCTTATGCAGAGGGACAGGGTAATTTCGTATGCCTCGAGACAATTAAGGAAGCACGAGGAGAATTACCCTACACACGACCTAGAGTTGGCAGCCGTTATATTCGCACTGAGACTCTGGAGACATTACCTCTACGGAGAGGAGTTCGAGCTCTTTTGCGACCACAAGAGCCTCAAGTACATATTCACGCAGCGAGACTTGAATATGAGGCAGCGGCGATGGATGGAGACGTTGAAGGACTTCAAGTTTGAAGTCTCTTACCATCCTGGGAAGGCGAACCTTGTGGCTGATGCGTTGAGCCGCAAGAAGGCGATAGAGTTTGCGGCTCCGCTGATGGTTGCCGAGTGGGATATGGTTGAGTTTTTGCGAGACTTTGAGCAGAAACTCACCGTAGAGGAGCCGTTTGAGTTCATCGCACATGTACAGGTGCGATCTCAGATCGATGATCGAGTCATCGAGGCGCAGAGGGACGATGCGCATCTTACTGAGCTTCGAGAGCAGGCCAGTAATGATGCTGACGCCGAATGGCGAGTTGGTATGGATGGGGGCTTACGTTACCGTGGCCGCCTATGCGTCCCAGATGTCCCTGACTTGAGACGAGAGATTCTCGAGGCTGCGCATTCTACTAGACTCGCGATGCATCCAGGCAGTACGAAGATGTATCGTGACGTGAAGAGGACGTATTGGTAGAAAGGTATGAAGACCCACATAGCTGAGTTCGTGTCCCGTTGTCTCACTTGTCAGCAGGTGAAGGCAGAGCATCGCCGACCACTTGGACTTTTGCAGCCTATGCCGATTGCAGAGTGGAAGTGGGATTTCATTTCCATGGACTTCATTTCTGGGTTGCCGAAGACGAGGAAGGGGCATGATTCCATTTGGGTGATCGTCGACCGATTGATGAAGTCGGCGCACTTCCTACCGATCAGAGTTATGAACTCTGCAGATGAGCTGGCTAGATTGTACATCAGAGAGATCGTGCATCTGCATGGAGTTCCGTTGGAGATAGTGTCGGACAGAGACACGCGGTTCACTTCTATTTTCTGGACTCGCATTCAGGAGGCTATGGGTGTGAAGTTGAAGTTCAGTACTGCCTTCCACCCACAGACGGACGGACAGACGAAGCCAGTGAACCAGATCCTGGAGGACATGTTGCGAGCTTGCGCATTGGACTTCAAGGACAGTTGGGATGACTGTCTTGCATATGCGTAGTTTGCGTACAACAATAGCTTCCAGGTGAGTATCGGCATGACACCTTATGAGGCGCTGTATGGCCGACCTTGTCGCGCACCGCATTGCTGGTTAGAGGTCGGTGAGCGTAGCTTGATTGGCCCAGAGTTGGTGCAGGCGACGTCAGAGAAGATTGATATTATTCGACGTCAGCTTCTTACAGCGCAGAGCAGACAGAAGAGCTACGCCGATACGAGACGACGGCCACTAGAGTTCACAGTCGGGGATCACGTGTTTTTACGAGTTTTCCCTATGAAGGGAGTCCTTCGGTTCGGGAAGAAGGGGAAGCTGGCACCGCGATTCATTGGTCCATTCCAGATCCTCGATCGTGTGGGAGCAGTGGCTTACCGATTGGCTTTACCCACGCCCCTCGCGAGTGTCGACAACGTATTTCATGTTTCTATGCTGAAGAAGTACGTTGCTGATCCTTCCCATATCATCAGATGGGAGCAGGTGCAGTTAGGAGAGGATGTTACTTATATCCTACGGCCGACATGCATCTTAGACAGGAAGGAGCAGGTACTGCGTAGCAAGGTGATTCCCCTTGTGAAGGTACTATGGACGCATCATTCTAAGGAGGAGGCTACTTGGGAGACAGAAGCCGAGATCAGAAAGAACTACCCACAGCTTCTCGAGGAGTACGAACAGGTACAAATTTCGAGGATGAAATTATTTGTTAAGGGGGGTAGATTGTAACGCCCGTGAAAAATCCGTACTTGGGCTCGAGTACCAACTCGACCCGAAATCGCGTAGAATTAATTTCCATGAAAATTAAGCGTAAGTTAGCTAGCGCAACGCTAGAGTAGCTAGGAAATAGTCCCTAATCACTTTAAATACGTTCTACAAGACCCAAATCGAGTAGAACAAACAACTCTACAATACTCTATAACCTCGGATCAAACTCTAAGCAGGTCTGTTCTCTGGACCACATTGAATTTTTGTATTGGATTCAGACCGCGCGTCGAAGGTCCGATACTTCCTATCTTAGACCGTTAGAATCGCCCAGCTGGACTTGACAATCATTTCGAAAATCAAGTCAAACCGATAATCACAGACTATTTCATTGAACCCGGACTGAAGAGACCGCGAATAGGGACAGATTTGGAATTTTAAATTCAAATCTGGCACACGACTTGACGCGTCAGTATTAAGCGTTCTGACCGTCAGAATTCATCCAGATTATACCCTCGGATCAGGAAAAATTTCTATTTATTATCATGAGACTTTCAGCCCTGATCTACGTACGGTGACCGCTGAACTGAAACTGGTCCGCCACGTGCGATCTGCGAACCCTGCCAGACTGAAAACTTAATACGTGCTACATCTGGTACGCATGAGCTTAAGTCAGATCGCAATCGACCAGGGGACCACCAGAAAGCAGCTTTTGGACCGAAACAGCCCCGAAATGGATAGGCACCAAGTAAACTTCGTTCCGGAGCCTGTTTCCGGCATTTTTAAGCTTATAAAAGGGGTTGAAACCCTCATTTCTCTCTCCCATCCAAAAATTGCAAACCCTAGAGAAAAGGAGAGAGAGTTTGAGAGAGAGATTGGAAGGGATTTTTCCCACTTCCGAGCCACCGATTGCTGCTGCTTCAGCAACTCTTCCCAATCACCTGGCTGGTGATTTCTCCATTCTTTCAGGTATAAAACAACCCTAGAACTTTCTGATTTAGGGTTTATCCAGATTTAGGGCGTGTTAGCTAACGTATTTCGTAAATCAAGTTCTCCTACTGCCGTAGACGAAGCGTACACGCTCCGTTCAAAATCCCGCATCCGTAAGAGACTAGGTGAGGATTTTAGACGCTTTGATTGACGGTTTACAACGCTTTCAATGTCGTTTAATAGTAGATTATCGACGGCACCGCCGTTTGACATGTACAACATGCTCTCCGTTTTCTGTTTCGTAAATTAACGAAGAATATGAGATTTAGGGCATTTTAGTCATTTGTAGGAAGTACGGTCTACATTCATATTTTGCTGACGTGATTGACATGGTTTGTTGTCGCATTAGGGAGTTAGGAATGCTTGCATAATTAGTTTGGCGAAGAGATTCGCCTACTTGCGCACTTTGGGTCGACATACTATATGTAGACTTAAGTGTGTAGTGTATGTGTTTGTATAAATGCTTGTATTAATATGTATTGAATTAAATGATGTTATGTAGTAGTTTGAGATTGATTTCTTGGTTAATA
The DNA here is from genome assembly GCA_037074715.1 of Magnolia kwangsiensis. Lineage (NCBI taxonomy): Eukaryota > Viridiplantae > Streptophyta > Magnoliopsida > Magnoliales > Magnoliaceae > Magnolia > Magnolia kwangsiensis. Next base: position 159,160,037 of record CM073572.1, read on the forward strand.
TGCTGACCTAAATGATTTCCTACATGTTGACCATATGCATGATTCCATTACATGCATGGAATGTATGTGTTTGAAGATTTGCTTAAGTTGAATGTTATAACATGTGTTAACATGCTCACATGATTGTATCTAAATTCCAATACCTTTACATATATTGCTAATGTGATTCCATAGATGTGTGGGACTAGACTTAGTCCAGGCAGTCGGTAACCGAGCGAATTCGTGGCTGACTGGTCATAGCCACGAACGACGCGTCGATGAACGTGATTCGTGTTTAGAGTTGGCGGCAGTGGTTAGGCCACGCGAAGTGTTTTACGCACTTCATGTCGTTCGACTTGAGATGCGATCGCGCTAGTCGAGCCCGTCAAGTAACCTGACTGGCCGATGTATGTTCACCTTGTATGTGTCATAACTGCTTGAACCTAGGGTACTGAACTTACCATTGTAAACCCTGTTAACCATGGTACCTTGATCCACGAAGACTCATGAGCCGGGCATGGTGGTATGGGACACCGTGGTCGAGCTGTCGGCCTACGCTGGGGCCACAAACCTCCCCGTAGTGACCAGTGAGCACCTAGACTCGTGAGCAGATTATGGTGGTATGAGACACTATATTCTAGCTGTCGGCCTACACTGATCAGGCGACGAGCCCTTTGTAGTGACCGCGAGCGTATTTTGAGTCCACGGGAGGCGACGACCCTTCCGTTGCAGTAGAGTACGGTAGGCCTGTATTGATAAGGTGATGGGGGAGCGGTGCAACGAGTGCGAGCAACAGCCCTGGCAGCCCTTGCAGTGACCTACGAAATATACATCGTATGAGATTACTAGGAGTGACGACCCTAGACAGGATCTGTGTTGGGATTGATACAAGGGAAGTACCTTAGTTTTCCAATCCTGCTGTTTGAATGGACTAATAACAACTTGGAATTCATATCACCATAGCATTGCATGTGCCTGGAAGATGTGGAGCACTCTAGGGAGTGTGGCATGCCGCGGTCGTAAGATGTTGCCGCATGAGGGTGATCGGCGGTGAGGGCATACATCACGTCATGTCATCTTGCATTAACAACAGTATTAGGATTGTCTGATTTACTGCTTTACTATTATCGCGTGATTGAATTGTGAACATGTTAATCTTTTCTGTATGACTCCACTTAGTTGATCACTCACTCCCACGTTATGGGATGGTGTTTGCAACACCCACCAGACCCTGTTGTAGATGCAGGTGAGGCCGAGATCCAGGAGGTGGAGCCAGAGATCGACGAGGACCAGGACGAGTTCTCGTATATGTAGTATCACGACGGCTTCCCGTAGGTGACCTGGATCGAGGGGACATCAGTGGGACTATTTTGAACATTATTTTTGTTTATGTATATGTATATGAGACTCAGAGATGTAGTCATACTTTGGAGACAGATGAGATTTACTTTATTTTTCCATACAGTGATATATATATTGTTTAGTCTTCCGCTTGCTTTTATCACTGGATCTGAAGTATGAATTGCAGTTTTGGTATACTTTTACTCATGTGAATGCTTTAAATCAGACAACATTGAATCATAACCATTTTTGTTGCATAAGTGACGGTCTGGAACTCGGGAGTTGAGTTTATACACGACCCCCGATTTTCAGGGTGTTACATTTTTAGATTTAAGAATGGGTTATGGTTTAGTTTTAGGAAATCGGGTTCAGCTTTGGGATTGAGTTTGAGTTTGGGTTTTCAAGTTTAGGTTTAGGTTTAGGTTAGGGAGTTGAAATTAGGCTTAGGTGTAGGTTTAGCTTTAAGGAATTGAGTTTAGGTTATAGGTTTAGGGAAAGGTTAGGTTTAACTTATAGTTTTTAGGATTTGGGAATAGTTTTAGGTTATAAGTATACATTTAGGTTAGGTTACAGGTTAAGGTTTAGGGATAGGTTATCGGTTTTGGGATTTGAGAATGGGTTCGGGTTTAGGTCATAGGTTTTGGTTTTAGGTTTTGGGATTTGAGAATGGGTTTGGGTTTAGGTTATAGGTTTTGGTTTATATTTTTTTTTGGATTTGAGAATGGGTTATGGTTTTGGTTTAGGAAACCAGGTTCAGCTTCGGGATTGGGTTTGAGTTTGTGTTTTCAAGTTTAGGTTTAGGTTTAGGTTAGGGAGTTGAGATTAGGATTAGGTGTAGGTTTAGCTTTAGGGAATTGATTTTAGGTTATAGGTTTAGGGAAAGCTTAGGTTTAGGTTATAGGTTTTAGGATTTAGGAATAATTTTAGGTTATAAGTATAGGTTTAGGTTAGGTTATAGGTTTTGGGATTTGAGAATGGGTTCAGGTTTAGGTCATAGGTTTTGGTTTTGGTTTAGGTTATAGGTTTAGGGATTTGAGAATGGGTTCGGGTTTAGGTTATAGGTTTTAGGTTTTGAGATTTGAGAATGGGTTCGACTTTAGGTTATAGGTTTTGGTTTTGGTTATAGGTTATAGGTTATAGGCTATAGGTTATAGGTTTATGTTAGGTTATAGGTTATACGTTATAGGTTTTGGGATTTGAGAATGGGTTCGGGTTTAGGTTATAGGTTATAGGTTTTGAGATTTGAGAATGGGTTCGACTTTAGGTTATAGGTTTTGGTTTTGGTTATAGGTTTTTAGATTTAAGAATGGGTTATGGTTTAGTTTTAGGAAATCGGGTTCAGCTTCGGGATTGAGTTTGAGTTTGGGTTTTCAAGTTTAGGTTTAGGTTTAGGTTAGGGAGTTGAAATTAGGCTTAGGTGTAGGTTTAGCTTTAAGGAATTGAGTTTAGGTTATAGGTTTAGGGAAAGGTTAGGTTTAGCTTATAGTTTTTAGGATTTGGGAATAGTTTTAGGTTATAAGTATACGTTTAGGTTAGGTTACAGGTTAAGGTTTAGGGATAGGTTATCGGTTTTGGGATTTGAGAATGGGTTCGGGTTTAGGTCATAGATTTTGGTTTTGGTTTAGGTTTTGGTTTTAGGTTTTGGGATTTGAGAATGTGTTCGGGTTTAGGTTATAGGTTTTGGTTTTGGTTATAGGTTTTTAGATTTGAGAATGGGTTATGGTTTAGGTTTAGGAAATTGGGTTCAGGTTTGGGATTGGGTTTAAGTTTTGGTTTTCTAGTTTAGGTTTAAGTTTAGGATAGGGAGTTGAGATTAGGATTAGGTGTAGGTTTAGCTTTAGGGAATTGAGTTTAGGTTATAGGTTCAGGGAAATGTTAGCTTTAGGTTATAGGTTTTGGGATTTGGAAATAGTTTTAGGTTATAAGTATAGGTTTAGGTTAGGCTATTGGTTAAGGTTTAGGGATAGGTTATAGGTTTTGAGATTTGAGAATGGGTTCGGGTTTAGGTGATAGGTTTTGGTTTTGGTTTAGGTTATAGGTTTTGGGATTTGAGAATGGGTTCGGGTTTAGGTTATAGGTTTTGGTTTTGGTTTTGGTTTAGGTTATAGTTTTTTGGATTTGAGAATGGGTTATGGTTTAGGTATAGGAAACCGGGTTCCGCTTCAGGATTGGGTTTGAGTTTGGGTTTTGAAGTTTAGGTTTAGGTTTTGGTTAGGGAGTTGAGATTAGGATTAGGTGTAGGTTTAGCTTTAGGGAATTGAGTTTAGGTTATAGGTTTAGGGAAAGGTTAGGTTTAGGTTATAGGTTTTAGGATTTGGGAATAATTTTAGGTTATAAGTATAGGTTTAGGTTAGGTTATAGTTTAAGGTTTAGGGATAGGTTATAGGTTTTGGGATTTGAGAATGGGTTCGAGTTTAGGTCATAGGTTTTGGTTTTAGGATTTGAGAATGGGTTCGGGTTTAGGTTATAGGTTTTGGTTTTGGTTTAGGTTATAGGTTTTGGTTTAGGTTATAGGTTATAGGTTTATGTTAAGGTTTAGGTTTAGGTTTAGGTTATAGGTTTTGAGATTTGAGAATGGGTTCGGGTTTAGGTTATAGGTTTTGGATTCGGTTTAGGTTTAAGTTATAGGTTTTTGGATTTGAGAATGGGTTATGGTTTAGGTTTAGGAAAATGGGTTCAGGTTCGGGATTGGGTTTAAGTTTGGGTTTTTAAGTTTAGGTTTAGGTTTAGGTTAAGGAGTTGAGATTAGGATTAGGTGTAGGTTTCGCTTTAGGGAATTGAGTTTAGGTTATAGGTTTAGGGAAAGGTTAGGTTTAGGTTATAGTGATTAGTGCTAATTTCACAGGTACTCTAGTTTAACACTAGCTAATTCTCATCTAATTTCTAAAGGATTTGTTCCTGAGTGATTTCTGCCTGAGGTGATACTTGGGTCTTTGTACGAATTTTTTCGAGACGTTACACCATACTCCCCTCCTCTTGGCTTTTCCAAGCCAACCATGAACTTCTCCAAAGTCTTTCAGATTTTTGCACATGTGGATTCATCATGAGTCTTTCATGCCGGTGGTTCAAGAAGCATGGGGTGAGGCCGAATCCAATCATCCCATATTCAATATTTTACTGAAGCTCAAAAGCGTCAAAAGATCCCTTCGAGCTTGGAATAAAGATATTTTTGGCAACATTTTTTATCAGGTGAAGAATGCGGGCACGCACTGGAGGACATTAAAGCTAAACTTCAATCTGATGGAGTGTTAGAGGCGCAGGTCAGCGAGTTGCACAGCCAATGCATCTCGATGTCAGAAAACCTTATAAATCTGGAACTCATGGAAGAAATATACTGGAAACAGAAGGCCCGAATCAGCTAGCTTGAAGAGGGAGATAGAAACACCAAAATTTTTCACGCTTCGGCTTCAGAGCATCAAAGAAGAGCGGCTATAAGATACATTGAGCTAGATTCGGGCTAGAGATTAGAAGAGGTGGCATAGATTAAGGAAACAACAGTTGAATGTTTTCAATCTATCTTTCAGGCGAAAAACGTGCAGCCTATTCCATCCCTGCTAGATGTGATCCCCCAGATGGTCTCTTCTAAGATGAACATGTGACTTCTTTCGCCTCCATCTCTTATTGAAGTGAAGTAGGCTATTTTCTCAATCCCAAGAGATGAAGCCCCTAGCCCTGATGGTTTCCCGGGTAGCTTCTTTGCTTCCAACTGGGACGTCATTGGCCAGGACCTGTTTAAGGTAGCTTCATTCCTGTTCCAAGGAGGCAACATTCCTAGGGCCGTGTCAGCTACTCTAATTTGCCTTGTTCCAAAATCGGTAGCCCCAAAGAAATTTGCTAATTTCCATCCTATTAGCCTCTACAATTTCTTATATAAAATCTTCGTAAAGATCATTTCGGTTAAGCTAAGCGAAGTGCTTCCGTCCCTCATTTCTCCCGAGTAAGGAGCTTTCACCCAGGGCCGCTCCATGATGGAAAGCACTGCTCTGGCTCCGGAGATGGTTAGGGAGATGTAACACCCCACATTTTTACCAATCTGGAGTTAGACGTCCTTAGGCAATGGGTCAACCATGACACTCTCAAAGATCAATCCTAAAGTCTAGAAATCACTTTTTAACCCATTTCCTTCAAAATCTCACCTTTCACCACCTCATTCTTCAAATTTCTCCAAGTACTTTCATATTAGACATAAATATTAAAGTTTAAATGGTAAAGAACTATACTTAAACTAAAACTTACTATAAATGGTTCATACATGCATAAAATGGGATTTTTACTATGGAATTATTGGAATTTCATGATTTAGATAGGTTATTTGGATGGATTAGCTTCTTCTGCCCTTAAATCATATATTATATATCGCGTAACTCTTTTTAGTTTGCAAATGAGACTTGACCCAAATTCACCCTCAGATCAGGATAGGTGGCTCGTACATGTCATTGCACTTGTGGCTCTGATCAACTTTCGGTGACCGCTAAACTGAAAATGGTTCACCACGGTCGATATGGAAACCCGACTGGACTGAAAACTTAGCTTGACCTAGATCCGATATTAGAGAACTTAAGTCCGACCACATTTAGTAACAGGACCTCTAGAAGTGCTCCGTTGGATCGGAACAAGCCCGATTTGGTTATAACCTAAGTATACCATGGCCCTGGAGCCATTTTCATCAATTTAGAGCCTATATAAGAGGCTTAAACCCCCTCTCTCATATTCCATACGAATTTCCTAAACCTAAGGGAGAGAGAAGAAAGAAAGAGAAGGAAAGAGAGAGAGAAGGTGAGTGAAGGTGTGGGAGTTATTATTGAGAATCGCTTCTGCTATTCTACATGTTTATTCATCACAACCGTGTCGCTACTGACTCCGTTCTTAGGTAAGAAGACCTAACCCTAATATGTTCTAGGGTTCTAAATGTTCCAAGTAGTGCAATAGCTAACTCCACACATGCTATAGGTTGACATTTTATCGTTGACGAAGACTTAGAGTCTCTATCGAGTTCGTTACGATTCTACGGCATAAGGTGCAGACTATAGATGTTTAGGTTATCATTTTTCAAAGCTTTCAATGTCGGCTAATGGTAGATTACTGACGTGGATGTTATTTTATATGTAGAACATGCTATCCGTTTTTCGTTTCGGTTAAATATGAAGAATATGGAATTTTGTGTATTCTATGTATTCGTAGAAAATATATACGTATGAAATTTGAAAGTATAATTGCCATGATTTATTGCAGTGTGTTTATGCTAGTTATGAATGTAATAATGTCTTGGTGAAAGGATTCGCCCTAATGCATGCCTTGGTCAACATACGCTATGTATGTTAGTATGTGTAGTCTAAGTGTTTGTGATTGTGACCAAATGAGTTTAGAAACTGCATTCGTGCTCCCCATGACTAACTGTCGTGGATATATGATTATTATTTAGGCAACAACCCTTTGACGAAAGGATTTTTCTTAATATGTGTGTTACCTGATATATAACTTGTATGCTGAATTGTGTAGGCTAAGTGTTGGTAAAAATGTCTGAATGAGTTGTAGTTATTAAGGTGTACTTGTATGCGGATTGAGACATGATTCTCAATCTCCTTCGTAATGTGTATGATTTCCTCCATGTATGTCATATACTGATGACTGTTTGTTTATGAATTGAATATGTGAGAATTCATATTTACATTGCTTTTCAGAACATGCTCGAATGATAGTATAATGTGAATTATTGCTCTGCTATTACTTTGAGTATTTCATATGAATATTTGATGTAATTGAATGTGGTTGGGGGCTATTGTATAGTCCAGGTAATCGGTAATATGCCTTGAGTTCGTGGCCGAGACCTATTCGCTACACAGAACATGTTTGACAAACCCGAGCCGTGCGTTGCTTGTCGACAGTGGTTAGGCCACATGAGGTGCTTATGCACTTCATGTCGATCAACTCAACGGTACCATGGTTAATGGGATTTTCACTAGTCAAACTCGTCAAGTAACCCGATTAGCCTGATGTATGTTAACCATGTATAGACGCTACTGCTTGAATCTAAAATACCAAACTTACTAGTGAAAATCTCGTTAACCATGGTACCTCGATCTGCTAAGACTCATGAGCCGGGCATGGTGGTATGGGATGAAAGTGCACCTACTAAGTGCCCTGGTTTGTCAATTACGTTGTGAGTTGAGTCAGTCGGACAACAGCGCCTAACAAAAAGATCAAGTCAAGCATCTACCTCAACTGGATGTGTGGAAGCTCACCATAAGTAAATCATAGCCTCACATCCCATGTCCCAAAACACCGGGTGATTAAAACCCTTAAAAAGAACTAGAACATCTTAGGATTTTTGTGTGTAAGAAAACTTTTTATCAAATAGGAAAATCTTTAAGTTTTTCTTACACTGTCGATTATAACGATTCACTTTTTGATATGATCGACCAGTTCTGTCGATGTCCTCGGCATATCAATTGATACAATCGAGTGAGGACAAAAAGCATCCAGCAATCCAACAATCATCTAGACGATTTATCGATATATTGACTGATGAGTCGATATCATCAATATTCGAATATCGATCCTATCGGAAGAGGATCGATAATATTGACAGACTATTTTTCGGCGCCCCTGTTTTTCTAAAAAAAACTAACATAAGCTTCGATATATCGATGACTGTCCGATTCAATCTGAACTCAAATATTGATCATATCGGAAGTCAGTCGATCATATTAATTGAGGGCACTTGTTTTCTCCAGCATAAATTTCATGTTGTTTTTAATATTGATCGGGGTGTCAGTCGATAAATCGATATTCATATGTCGATCATATCGAGACCTTGACGATTGGATCGAAATCAGACATAAACTGTCCAGAAAGCTTATAGGTAAATCTATACGATTTATCGATCCCATCGACAAGGTCTCCGATATCATCGATATACAAATTCTGATGACATCGACTGTTCCCCAATCATATCTGTAGAACCTGAAATTTTTCAAGGCTTTACTCTCTTGTTTTCACCTGTCGATAGATCGATCCATCTCTTGATGGAATCGGAGTTCAAAATTTAATAATATCGATGTGTGTATTGATCCCATCGACCAGTTGGTGAAAGGTTTTCAAAAGTGAAATAACATTTGAGTTTGTATCATCGAGTGGTCTTTCAATACAATCGAGAGGATACGCTCGATCATATCGACGATTTCTCGATGATATCAAACTCTGTCATAAATATGACCGTTTATATCCGTTGGAACCTTTTGCCTATAAATAGAGAGATTAGAGTGCTTTTGAGAGTTTTAACCTTCCTATCATTTACCTTAAGCCCTTTCTCTTAGGAAGTTCATCCTCCAATCCACCCTCATCATTGATATTTCATAGAGTGGATTGGGGAATGAACTTCTGCATTCAAGGATCCTCCAGCTACTATCTTAATGGTAAATCATTAAGCTGGGAAGCCTTGAATGCATAGATGATTGGAACCACTCTATATTCCTTATAGGAAAATCTTTAGAGAGTGGTATTCCATCATAACCTTGACCCAACCTAAAGCCTAGTATAGATACACCTTTGTGTTGCAGATCAAGGGAGCTAAAGACTCTTCATCAACAAGAAAGAGATATTCATCACTACGCTAAAAGGGACTCATCAACTTATTTGTAAGTACTAAGAGTCTAGAGGACATTTATGATCATTCCTTTTTAGGATTGGGTCGTAGGTGTTGCTCACCATTTGAAGTCCTCGAAGGAGGCCTCCGACGGGAGTGTACGTACAGGGTGCGTTGTGTGGACCCTCGCTCTGTGGAAAACATAAACATCTGGTTAGGAGTACGCCAGCAAAACTCCAGGGTTAGAGGCGAACCGAGTAGAAATCTCTGAGTGCGTTGTGTGGACCCTTGTTCTATGTGGGCATAAACATCTGGTTAGGAGTACGCCAACAAAACTCTAGGGTTTGAGGTGAACTGAGTAGAAACCTCTGTAAAGGTTGAAGGTGAACCTGATTTAAAATCTTATGTTTGAGGTGAACCATGGGAAACCTCCTTAGTGAAATTCGATGACTCAAGGGTTGAGTGTGGAAGCCGGTAGTGGAGTAGACAAGTAGTCGAACCACTATAAAATGACTGTGTTTGAGATTGATATTGTCTTTCATTTATGTGATTGCCTTACATGCCTTTATATATGATTATCTGAAATCACATCTTGTGCACGCACAGTCATATCCATCATAATCTGATTCATAAAGTTGTTTATCTTACAAGAAGTTTGTGATTGGATCCTCTATCAGGCTTGGATGCCAGTAGAGTTAATTTTTGAGTAATCCTAATCTGTACTCTGTGATAGGATTAGTGTGATAGGATTGAAATATAACTTATAAATCTTTAAAAAGTCCTATTCACTCCCCTCTAGGACATATTGACATATTCTTACTTCAACTCAAGCGGTCTTCACCGCTATTTCAATTGGTATCAGAGTGGGTCTCTCTTTAAGGGCTTCACTGCCTAGAGAGTGATCTTGACTGAAGTAGAAATATGGCCAGAGGAGAGGGCTCATCTGTCACTAGACCTCCAGTATTTGATGGTTCAAATTATGCCAACTGAAAGGCTAGAATGCATTACTTTCTAAGATCTTTAGATCATGAAGTTTGGGATGTAGTTGAAAAAGGATATGTGGTACCATCTGAACAAATTGTACTTGAAAATAAAACCACAATCACTAAACCCAAACCTAATGAGAAGTGGACGGCGTTTGACAAAGAACAGTGAAATGTTGAAGCAAAAGTAATGAACGCCATCTACTCTGCCGTGTCCCAAGACATTTTCAATCAGATAAGTATGTGTGAGACCTCTAAACAAGCATGGGACTTATTGAAAACAACCCATGAAGGCACAAGCACTGTGAAGAGATCTAAACTACAACTCTTAATTTCACAGTTTGAAAATCTCAGGATGAAAGAGCATGAGACATTTATGGAGTTCTTCCCTAAATTGAATATCATTTGTAACTCCATGGGCGGATTGGGAGAGAAGGTTCCGGCACTTAAAATATGTAGGAAAATCTTAAGCTCCCTACCGGAACAGTTTAATCCCAAAGTAACAACAATTTAGGAGTGTAGGAATATTGATGAGATAAAAGTAGAACAACTAGTAGGTTCCCTACAAACTTTTGAACTATACTTCACACAACCCCAAAAATACAAAAACACTATCCTAAGAACTTCTAAGAAATCAAAACATGAGCACAGTGAGAGCAAAAAAGAAGATGAAGATGAGGAAGTGACTTTACTGGCACAAAAATTCAGAAGATTCTTTCAGAAGAATCGCGACCGCCCCTTTAGAGGTAGAAAGGTGGATGACAAACCTCCTACAGAAAAATTTGGGAAAAGAAATAAATAACCACAATGTTATGCCTGTCATGAGTATGGACACCTATCTACCGAATGCCCAAACAGAAAAACTAAGGACAAGGCAATGGCTGCCACATGGGATGATACAGAAGAGTCAAAATCAGAAAATAGTGACTCGGAAAGTGATGAAGATCAAAAATCCTTGAAAATACTTATGGTCTCCACTACTTCGATCATTCCAATTGAATCTGAAAAAGAACAACAAGCCACTGAATCATTTCCATCTGACAATGAGGAAATTGAAGAAGAAAAAGATAAAGAGTAAAATGAATTACAAAATGCTTACAATCAACTTTACATCCATAGTGTTAATATTGTCAAGAGACTTGGAATAGTTGAAAACAAAAAGGAATTGTTTCAAATAGATCTGGATAAAGCTTCAAATATTAATACCCATGTCAAGCCCCAAACTCGGAAACCGGGCTCACAAAATTTCCGATCGTCGAATCCGGCGCCGACAGCCTCCGTAGAACCCCAATCTCAGCTCCTAGCTCCCATTCGCCAGGTTCCGATCTTGGGATGTTACGAGGAGGATTTTCAACGTCAGTTTGATTCGTAATAAGCATAACCAAAGGCATAACCCACAAACAACAACCAAGTACTCCATTACATTTTCACTATGATTAAAAACTTTACAAGTACAATGAGCATAAAGGGAAATACAATGGTAAAGAACAAAAACTTCAAAACGCTCTGCAACGTGCTCCTGCCTCAGCGCTGCTGCAATCCAACGTCACCTACACGCAACGGTCGTGCATAAGCTAACAGAAAGCTTAGAGGGTGGTGAAAGTGTGTGCACAAGGTAGTAATATGAGCATGCAGTGTCAGAGTAATGTGGAATATGTAGATGGATCCATAATATCCTGAGCCGTACCAAGGCTTATGTGATGCAAGACATGAATGGTATCGGCCACCCCAAGGCCATGCGATGTGCAATGCAACTCAAGCATATAGATCCTCATCTATGTCCACACATCAATACAGCTCAAATATGGGATATCACCGGGGTCTACTACACTCTAAACCAGATTGCCGCCACATCGCGCGCAATAAGGTAAGTGGAAGAGACCTCACTATCCGTGTGACAATATCGGTCGCAACTCGTCGATAGCGGACCCATTCCTCGAGCTGGTCAGACTCAGCCTAGCATTGCCCCCTACTCTTGGGCGGGTAAGGCTGCACCCCCTTCCAACCGACCATGACACAGTGAAGAGCGTAACCGTCTGGTAATCGACACTCAATGCTCATCTACCTACTCGGTCCAGACGTTAGAGCAACCTTTTGGTACCATAAGGGTTTAGGAACTTTCACCTAGGGATATCTATAGTACCCCATGTAGAATAAGATTTTCGGTATCCAATCCTGCCAACCACGATGCGTCTATGGAGACTACGGCCCTGATGTCGCTAGGGCGTATAATAACCATGTCACACAAATGTGAAATGCATGATTCACGCTATCCAGTCATGCAACAATTCATGCACATATCATGCGCTCATGTAAGGCAATACTGCCTAACCAGGAGCCCATAAACAACCTGCCCGAAGGCAAATGCTATGATCAGATAATTTTTACGTCAAACATACATATGATGCGTATGATCATGAGTCATGGAACTGTAGTAAACGTGTTATAATAAAATGAACTATCTTACAATGCAGATGGACCTGGACGGCCTATACACAATAAGTACGGGCCTAACAATGGGCCCTAAGGAGAGTTGTAATGTGGACATCCAACCAGCATTACACTCGCAATGTGGACGTCAAACCAACATTGCTCCCAAGGCACGATCTTTGTAAACATCTCTACTTAGTCTGTAATGGATTTACACATTGCAATGGACCGTAGGTTCTTCCAATTGGACCTTACATATATATCAAATGGGCCATATCTTATGGGCCTTCTATTCATCAGATGGCCCATAAATGGGCCACACCAATGGGTCTTATGTGCATTGCAATGGGTCAAAACCCGTGGGCCTTAGATTGCATCAAATGAGCTTAGTCTCATGAGTCTAATATGTGACCAATGGACCACACCAATTGGGCCCCACATGTAGATCAAGTGGGCCTCAACCCATAGACCTAACATGAGTCAAATGGGCCTAAACCCCTAGGCCTTAATCAAATAAAATGGGCCTAACTCATGGGTCTCAAGTAAATCCAATGGGCCTAATCCCATGGACCCTTTTTATAATCAAATAGGTTTAGTCTCATGGGCCTTACAATATATCAAATGGCCTAGTCTCATGGCCTTAGAACATATCAATTGGGCCTAAACCCATAGGCCTTAAATATCAAGTGAGCCTAAGCCCATAGGCTTTACATATCAAGTGGGCCCAAGTTCCTAGGCCTTAAATGAATCAAATGGGCCTAGCCCATAAGCATTTCATAAATCAAATGGGCCTAGCCCATAGGCCTTTTACAGTCCAAATGGGCCTAACCCATAGGCCTTTTAGGATGATCATTTCAAGTGAATGGACGGTCTGAATGCATCATGGCGGGTCCCACTGTCTAGTGGACAGTGCGGATAGAGCACATACATCACAAGGGCCCCACCGTCTGCTGGACGGTGGAGGCAGCGCGTACATGAGGTGGGCGCCACCGTGGTGGGTGCCACCGTCCGTCTGGACGGTGGACTTAACACATACATCATTGTGGGTTCCATGTGGGGCCCACCCTGTAATATTTATTTGGCATCCAACCCATTCATAAGGTCACTCGGGCCTGGTTGAAGGGAAAACATAAATTTCAACTTGATCCAACACATCTGTGGGCCCCAGAAAGAGCTTCAATCGTAAATGTTCATTCACACTGTTCCCTATGGTGTGGGCCACCTGATAAATGGATGGGGCAAATTTTTGGCAGGGGCCCGCTTCAAGAGATGGCCCACCATGTGGACCGGTTGGATGACAAAAAAGCATCAAGGTGGGGCCCACGGCTGGAGCCGTGGGTTCCCAGCAGGGACGCCCACCGTAGATGCACGCAGCAGCGTGCAGGTGCTGCTGCCCGCTAACAGTGGCGAAGGCATAGCCTCTGCATGGAGCTTTTCAAAAAAAGGAGAAACCCATGTTTTTGGGGTTTTTCGCACGTGGGGCCTGCTTCTCCAAAATCCATCCCGGCCATTGCATTCAGTGGCCCATAACATTCGAAATGAGTCCAAAGTTTGGATTTTTTTGATGATACAAAATGAATAAAATAAGAAAAAGGATCCTTGAATGGTAGTGATACATTCTTTGATGCTATGGCCCACCAGGTCTTCTAATCAGCCCCAAACTTCTACCCAACGGCTAAAATATTGTAGCTAAGAGGATGGACGGCTTGGATGGTTCAAATACATCATGATAGGGCCTAAGCAAGTGGACCACCAAAGCCCCCTTCTTTTCTTCTTTCCCTTTCTTCTTTCTTTTGAAACGTCCAGTGTCCCAGACGCTGGACGGTTTTATTTTTTTCTTTTTTTTTTTTTTTTTAGATAGTGGTGGGCCCTGATGAAGTGGGCCACCACTGATGGGTGACATGGGTACAACGTCTAAGGTGGGCCCCACTTGAATAAAAATTTGAACAAAATAAATCTCAAGGTGGGATCCATTCAAGTGGGCCACACAATCCTATTATATAAAAATAAAATAAAATAAAATAAAAGAAATAAAAGAGAGAGAGAGACATGGAGAGTGGGACACGCCTTGTGATGGAGGGCTCCGCCACTATGAGCCCTCCCTTGAATGAAATCATACAATAAACGGATCCCTTTGAACATGGGATCATAAAAAATGTAAATCAACGGTGGAGATCCATTTCCCACCGATATGGACGGTCTAGATGACCTTTGTAAATGAAATAAACATCATGATGGGGTCCATGGAGAATGGCCCCATCATGGAATGATCATGATGATCCAAGTGGTCCATCGGCCACAACTTAGGGTCCCAAGCGAGATCCACACCATTGATCGGTGGGTCTCACTTGGCCCATCATAAGAACAAGAAAGAAACTACCCTAAAGAGACACCCACCGTCCGATCTTCTTGCTTCTAGGAGTTCCTTGGCACCTTAGCTTGGATTTCAATGGTTAAGATGAGGAATGGAGGGTTGAGATGGGAGATGATGGGGTAGGAAAGTGGACCACACTTGGAGCTTGGGAATTTTGAAGAAATCCTCATACGTATGGAGCTTGAAAGTTTTTGTTGCTTGGAGATTTGAAATGAGAAAGAGAGGAGTTGTAAAGGGAGAGAGAGAGAGAGTGATGGATGGATGTGGTGATGGGGTGTAAGAAAGTATTGACTTTTGAGGCTTTTGTGTAAGAGAGGTATGGGTGGTGAAGACTTTTATGGCTTTTTGTGTAAGAGAGGTATGGGTTTGGGAGACTTTTGTGGTTGCTTGGGAAAAGGGATGAAAGTGATGTGTACTTGACATGTGATGGCTTGATGGATTGATTGATTGATGGGATTGATGTGATTGATGTGACACATCGTAGAGATTCCCTTGGGTTTCGCAACACGCAGCGTTTTCTCGCACCGAACGTTGACCCACATCTCTTGACCAGGGTATCGCCTCGGAGCGCAAGTCGCAGCATCGGAACCGCGGCGACGATGCGTCTCTATAGTACTGGTCTTGGGTTGAGTAGACTCGGGTTGTCGGTATATGAATCAGGGTCGCGCGTCGATATCGGTTAAGAGTAGAAGGTTCCCGGAATTCGACCGGTAAGACAGCGGAAGTCTATGGAACGGTACGGTCTAAGATACGGGTCTTACAACTCTCCCCTCCTTATAAAAATTTTATCCTCGAAATTTACACAAGCATTGCAAATAAGCATTACTCATGAAGAAGAAGCGACATAACATCATTATATAGAATCGGAGATAGCATACAAAATACATCACATGATCAACCATCAAAGAGATGAGGATAACGCTCTCGAATCTCAGCCTCACGCTCCCACGAAGCCTCCTCTAAAGAATGGTGACCCCACTGCACCTTCACCAACGGAATGACCTTGGTTTTGAGGACCTGCTCCTTCCGATCAAGGATACGGACTGACTGCTCAATGTAAGAAGCGTCCTCACGAACCTCCAGTGGTTGTCAATCAATGACGGGAACTATGTCTGACCCACACTTCCTCAACATGAAGATGTGGAAAACGTCGTGGACGGCAGACAACTGTGAGGGCAAGGCAAGCTGATAGGCCACAGCGCCAACACGCCCAGTGATCTCAAAAGGTCCTATGAATCTCGGGGCAAGCTTGCCCTTCGCTCCAAATTAAACTACGCCCTTCATGGGCGAGACCTTGAGATATACATGGTCTCCTACATCAAACTCCAAGGGACGACGCCGATGATCAGTAGAACTCTTCTGTCGGCTCTGAGCTGTGCGCATCCTCTGCCTGATGATATCTATAGCCTTTGAAGTCTCATGCACAAGCTCGGGACCTAGGAGACGACGCTCTCCAACCTCGGTCCAACAACTCGGTGATTTGCATGGTCTGCCATATAGTGCCTCAAAAGGAGCCATGCCGATGGTCGCCTGATAGCTGTTATTGTATGCGAACTCAGCTAATCGCAGATGCTCATCCCAGCTACCCCTGAAGTCAATCGCGCAGGCCCGAAGCATATCCTCAAGTATCTGATTGACCCTCTCGGTCTGGCCATCGGTCTGCGGATGGTACGCGGTGCTGAGATGTAAATCAGTCCCCATCGCACGCTGGAAGCTCCCCCAAAACTAAGACGTGAACCTCGAGTCTCGGTCAGAAATGATCGAGACTGGAACGCCATACAGTCTCACAATCTCCTCGATGAATAATCTCGCAAGCCGGTCCATAGACCATGTCACACGCATCGCAAGGAAATGTGCCGACTTCGTCAGACGATCCACAACAACTCAAATGGTGTCATGACCGCGCTGAGTCCTCGGCAAACCCATAATGAAATCAGTCGACACGTGCTCCCACTTCCACATCAGGACGCTCAACGACTGCAAAAGACCAGGAGGTCTCTGATGATCAGCCTTAACACGCTGGCACGTGTCACACTCGGCCACAAAACTGGCGATCTGGCGCTTCATCCCCGCCCAAAAATACTGTCGCCTCATGTCACGATACATCTTCGTCGAGCCCGGGTGGATAGAAAACTGTGATCGATGTGCCTCAGTCATAAGATCTCTGCGTAACTCTAGAATATCCGGGACACATAATCGGCCTCTGAAACGAAGTCCACCGTCTGTACCAATCTGCCAATCAGCCTGAACCTCAGATGTATCCTCAACCATGTAACTCTGTAACGACTCATCAGCCTGCTGAGCCTTGATCACCCTAGCGATAAGAGAGGGTTGAATCGACAAGCTCGAAAACTTTACAATGGAAGACTGCAGGCCGAACTCAAAGTCATACGTTGCAATATCCTCAAGCATCCGCCACTCCTGAATCATCATACACGCCACTAGGCCTCGTGGCTGACGGCTGAGGGCATCTGCCACCACGTTCGCCTTGCCCGGGTGGTACTGGAGATCAAAATCATAGTCTTTCAAGAGCTCTATCCAGCGCCTCTGTCTCATATTCAACTCAGACTGCGAGAAGAGGTACTTCAAGCTCTTGTGATCAGAGAAGAGCTCGAACCTAACCCCATAAAGATAGTGCCTCCACACCTTTAGTGCAAAGACAACTGTAGCCAGCTCTAAGTCATGCGTAGGATAGTTCAGCTCATGAACCTTAAGCTGACGAGACGCAAAGGCCACTGGTCTCCCATGCTGCATCAGGACAGCACCCAACCCGATATGTGAAGCATCAGTGAACACAATAAACCCGTCACTCCCAGAGGGAAGAGCGAGGACAGGAGTGGATGTCAGACGGTCCTTCAACTCCATAAATGCTCATTCACAGGCGTCACTCCAAATAAACTCTGCGCCCTTCCGAGTCAACCTGGTCATTGGGGCTGCAATACCAGAAAAACCCTCGATGAAACGTCGGTAATAGCCTGCCAAACCAAGGAAACTACGGATCTCTGTCGCAGTCGTGGGCTGGCCCCACTAACGCACTGCCTCGACCTTCGAGGGATCCACTGCGACACCCTCCCTCGTCACCACGTGACCGAGGAACTTCACCTCCTCTTGCCAGAACTCGCACTTCTCCAGCTTCGCATACAGCTGGTGTGCGCGGAGGGTCTACAAGGTAATCTCCAAGTACTGCTCATGCTCCTCACGGGTCCTCGAGTAGATCAGAATGTCGTCGATGAAGACTACAACAAACTGATCCAAATATGGGTGAAAAACCTCGTTCATCAGCTGCATGAAGATCGCGGGTGCATTGGTCAGTCCGAAGGACATGACCTGAAACTTAAAATGACCGTAATGTGTCCTGAATGCTGTCTTCGGAATGTCCTCATCTCGAACCCGAATCTGATGATAACCGGAACGCAGGTCAATCTTCAAAAAGAACTGTGCACCCTGCAGCTAGTAGAACAAATCATCAATCTTAGGGAGCGGGTACTTGTTCTTGATCGTGACTTTGTTGAGCTCACGATAGTCAACGCAGAGCCTCAACGAGCCATCCTTCTTCTTCACGAACAGTACCGGCGCTCCCCACGGAGAACTGCTCGGACGGATAAAGCCCAACTCACGTAATTCGTCCAACTACTTCTGCAGTTCCCGTAACTCCAATGGTGCCATAAGATACGGGGCCTTCGAGATAGGCGCGGTACTGGGCACGAGATCAATCTGGAACACGGTGAGTCGGCGAGGCGGTAATCCCAGAATCTCCTGGAACACATCAGAAAAATTGTAAACCACAGGCAAATGGTCGATGCAGGCAGCAACAGGCTCCTCTATGGTGCAAGACATTAAACAAGACAACCGCTCTCCTCTGGGCTCTGCAACAAACTCGAACTGCGGCACGCCGGGTATACAAAATGTGACGGTCCTCGCGGCGCAGTTCAAAATGGCATAATACTCAGCGAGCCAATCCATGCTTAGGATGACGTCGAACTCAGACATCGGCAAAATGAACAGATCGGCAGGCAGAAAGGTATCCCCAACTAGAACGGGGCAAGACGAACAAAATAGTCCCAACACTGCAGTCATCCCCAAGGGAGTCGATACTGATAGGCTCTCACCAGTAGACTCCAACGGTAAGCCAGCCGATCGAGAGAAGCTCTTAGCCATAAAAGAGTGCGATGCACCGGAATCAAACAGCACACGTGCAATGCATGCAGAAACTGGAAGTATACCCTCAACAACTCCACCAGATGACTGCGGATCCTGCTGAGCCACGTAGAATCTAGCCTAAGCTGGCTGGGGAGGTGCCTGTCCCCTCTGATCGTGTTGCAACTGCTGATGGGGTCGCTGAGGCGGTCGAAAATGCTGCCTCTGATGCTGTGGCCTCTGAGACTGGTGCTGATGTTGAGATGGGCTCGGTGGTGGGGGCTTTTGTCGCTGCTGCTGCTGTGGTAGCTGCTGGGGAGCCCTCTGCTGCTGTGGACCTCTCTGCTGCTGCTGGGGGCTGGGACACTCCCATGAACGGTGTCCCATCGCACCGCACCTAAAGCAAGTGACGGTGAACTGTCTCTGAGGTGGTGGTGGAGGTGCTGCTAGTGCTGATGGTGTTCGAAAAGCTGGACAACCTGTGTGCCTCTGCTGCTGTGGTCGACGCTGATGGGAATCCCTGGAAGAAGCTTGCCTCTTCCGGTCTCTCCTCTGACCACGATCAGACTAAGAACCGGCCCACTCAGTCTCATAAATCTGAGCTCTCCGCACTACTGCCTGGAAAGTAGGGAGTTCATGCCCAATAACATGACCTCGAAGGCCGTAACGTAAGTCGTGCTCGAAACGACGGGCCTTTCGCCCCTTTTCATCAACCATATACGGTGTGAATCTCGATAGTGCCACAAAACGGGCCGTGTACTATGCCACAATCATGTCTTCCTACACCACAGTCTCGAACTCTAAGGCTCGCTGAAGACGGATATGGTCAGGGAAGTACTGCTCTTCGAATCGGTCAACAAAGTCCTCCCATGTCCAGACATAATTAGGTCCTGCAACACGGGTAACAGAGGTCCACCAATGCTCGGCCTCACCCTGGAAGAGAAATACTGCTAACCGGACGCGCTGCTCGGTCGTGCATGACATGGTATCGAAAATCTTCTCCACATCGGAGCGCCATCTCTCTGCTGCAGTCGGATCTGGCTCGCCATGGAAACGTGGGGGATCAAGCCGTCTGAACTCACGAAGTAAGGCGCTAGCGCGCTCCTGTTCTGCCTGAGCTGGTGAAACAACTGGGCACCTGCCCTGTCCCTGGAGTGCGGCTCACAGCCTGTAACATCTACTGTAACTGAGAGGCACTCACAGTCACGGTCAGCTTCGCATCGGCCTCAGGTGGGGGAATGTCATCCTCAGGGAAGGGAGCAGGGATCTCTGAGGGTGGACCGGGAGACGCAGGTGGTAAAGCTGGAGCCTCCGGTGGTGAAGTAGAATCCTCAGGTGGTGGTGCGGGAGTCAATCGGGTAACCCTCCCAGGTACCATGTCCTACAGGAAAGAGCGAAGGCGCCTATCAACTTCAAAACTCTCGAAGGTACGCACGTTAACAGTTTGTATTGGAAGGTCGCGAAGCTATCTGAACTTTAGAACTTAGCCATTCTACACTCATAACAGACATGTAATGTTGTTCTCGGTTATTCCCAAGTTATGCTCTGATACCAACTTCTGTCATGCCCCAAACTCAGAAATCGGGCTGACAAAATTCTCGATCGCCGAATCCGGCGCTGACAGCCTTCGTAGAACCCCATTCTCGGCTCCTAGCTCCCATTCGCCAGGTTCCGATCCTAGGATGCTACGAGGAGGATTTTCAACGTCAGTTTGATTCGTAATAAGCATAACCAAAGGCATAACCCACAAACAACAACCAAGTACCCCATTACATTTCCATTATGATCAAAAACTTTACAAGTACAATGAGCATAAAGGGAAATACAATGGTAAAGAACAAAAACTCCAAAACGCTCTGCAACGTACTCCTGCCTCAGCGTTGCTGCGATCCAACGTCACCTGCACGCAACGGTCATGCATAAGCTTACAGAAAGCTTAGAAGGTGGTGAAAGTATGTGCACAAGGTAGTAATATGAGCATGCAGTGTCAGAGTAATGCGGAATATGCAGATGGATCCATAATATCCTGAGCCGTACCAAGGCTTATGCGATGCAAGACATGAATGGTATCGGCCACCCCAAGGCCATGCGATGTGCAATGCAACTCAAGCATACAGATCCTCATCTATGTCCACACATCAATACAACTCAAATAAGGGATATCACCGGGGTCTAGTACACTCTAAACCAGATTTCCGTCACATCGCGCACAATAAGGTAAGTGAAAGAGACCTCACTATCCGTCTGCCAATATCGGGCGCGACTCGTCGATAGCGGACCCATTCCTCGAGCTGGTCAGACTCAGCCTAGCATTGCCCCCTACTCTCGGACGGATAAGGCCACACCCCCTTCCAACCGACCACGACACAGTGGAGAGCGTAACCGTCTGGTAATCGACACTCAACGCTCATCTACTTACTCGGTCTAGACGTTAGAGCAACCTCTTGGTACCATAAGGGTTTAGGGACTTTCACCCAGGGATATCTATAGTACCCCATGTAGAATAAGATTTTCGGTATCCAATCCTGCCAACCACGATGCGTCTGTGGAGATTATGGCCTTGATGTCGCTAGGGCGTACAATAACCATGTCACACAAATGTGAAATGCATGATTCACGCTATCCAGTCATGCAACAATTCATGCACATATCATGCGCTCATGTAGGGCAATACTGCCTAACCAGGAGCCCATAAACAACCTGCCCGAAGGTAAATGCTACGATCAGACAATTTTCACGTCAAGCATACATATGATGCGTATGATCATGAGTCATGAAACTGTACTAAACATGTTATAATAAAATGAACTATCTTACAATGCAGATGGACCTGGACAGCCTATACATAATAAGTACGGGCCTAACAATGGGCCCTAAGGAGAGTCGTAATGTGGACATCCAACCAGCATTACACTCGCAATGTGGACGTCAAACCAACATTGCTCCCAAGGCACGATCTTTGTAAACATCGCTACTTAGTCTGTAATGGATTTACACATTGCAATGGACCGTAGGTTCTTCCAATTGGACCTTACATATATATCAAATGGGCCATATCTTATGGGCCTTCTATTCATCAGATGGCCCATAAATGGGCCACACCAATGGGTCTTATGTGCTTTGCAATGGGTCAAAACCCGTGGGCCTTGGATTGCATCAAATGAGCTTAGTCTCATGAGTCTAATATGTGACCAATGGGCCGCACCAATTGGGCCCCATTGTAGATCAAGTGGGCCTCAACCCATAGACCTAACATGAGTCAAATGGGCCTAAACCCCTAGGCCTTAATCAAATAAAATGGGCCTAACTCATGGGTCTCAAGTAAATCCAATGGGCCTAATCCCATGGACCCTTTTTATAATCAAATGGGTTTAGTCCCATGGGCCTTACAATATATCAAATGGCCTAGTCTCATGGCCTTAGAACATATCAATTGGGCCTCAACCCATAGGCTTTAAATATCAAGTGAGCCTAAGCCCATAGGCTTTACATATCAAGTGGGCCCAAGTTCTTAGGCCTTAAATGAATCAAATGGGCCTAGCCCATAAGCATTTCATAAATCAAATGGGCCTAGCCCATAGGCCTTTTACAGTCCAAATGGGCCTAACCCATAAGCCTTTTAGGATGATCATTTCAAGTGGATGGACGGTCTGAATGCATCATGGCGGGTCCCACTGTCTAGTGGACAGTGCGGATAGAGCACATACATCACAAGGGCCCCACCGTCTGCTGGACGGTGGAGGCAGCGCGTACATGAGGTGGGCGCCACCGTGGTGGGTGCCACCGTCCGTCTGGACGGTGGACTTAACACATACATCATTGTGGGTCCCATGTGGGGCCCACCTTGTAATATTTATTTGGCATCCAACCCATTCATAAGGTCACTTGGGCCAGGTTGAAGGGAAAACATAAATTTTAGCTTGATCCAACACATCTGTGGGCCCCAGAAAGAGCTTCAATGGTAGATTTTCATTCACACTGTTCCCTATGGTGTGGGCCACCTGATAAATCGATGGGGCCGATTTTTGGCAGGGGCCCGCTTCAGGAGATGGCCCACCATGTGGACCGGTTGGATGACAAAAGAGCATCAAGGTGGGGCCCACAGTTGGAGTCGTGGGTTCCCAGCAGGGACGCCCACCGTCACTGCATGCAGCAGCATGCAGGTGCTGCTGCCCGCTGACAGTGGCAAAGGCATAGCCTCTGCATGGTGCTTTTCAAAAAAAGAAGAAACCCATATTTTTGGGGTTTTTCGCACGTGGGGCCCACTTCTCCAAAATCCGTTCCGACCATTGCGTTCAGTGGCCCGTAACAGTCGAAATGAGTCCGAAGTTTGGATTTTTTTGATGATAGAAAATGAATAAAATAAGAAAAAGGATCCTTGAATGGTAGTGATACATTCTTTGATGCTATGGCCCACCAGGTCTTCCAATCAGCCCCAAACTCCTACCCAATGGCTAAAATATTGTAGGTAAGAGGATGGACGACTTGGATGGTTTAAATACATCATGATAGGGCCTAAGTAAGTGGACCACCAAAGCCCCCTTCTTTTCTTCTTTCCCTTTCTTCTTTCTTTTGAAACGTCCAGCGTCCAGACGCTGGACGGTTTTATTTTTTTCTTCTTTTTTTTTTATAGATAGTGGTGGGCCTTGATGAAGTGGGCCACCACTGATGGGTGACATGGGTACAATGTCTAAGGTGGGCCCCACTTGAATAAAAATTTGAACAAAATAAATCTCAAGGTGGGATCCATTCAAGTGGGCCACACAATCCTATTGCATAAAAATAAAATAAAATAAAATAAAATAAAATAAAATAAATAAAAGAGAGAGAGAGACATGGAGAGTGGGACACGCCTTGTGATGGAGGGCTCCGCCACTATGAGCCGTCCCTTGAATGAAATCATACAATAAACGGATCCCTTTGAACATGGGATCATCAAAAATGTAAATCAACGGTGGAGATCCATTCCCCACCAATATGGACAGTCTAGATGACCATTCTAAATGAAATAAACATCATGATGGGGTCCATGGAGAATGGTCCCATCATGGAATGATCATGATGATCCAAGTGGTCCATCGGCCACAACTTAGGGTCCCAAGCGAGATCCACACCATTGATCGGTGGGTCTCACTTGGCCCATCATAAGAACAAGAAAGAAACTACCCTAAAGAGACACCCACCGTCCGATCTTCTTGCTCCTACGAGTTCCTTGGCACCTTAGCTTGGATTTCAATGGTTAAGATGAGGAATGGAGGGTTGAGATGGGAGATGATGGGGTAGGAAAGTGGACCACACTTGGAGCTTGGGAATTTTGGAGAAATCCTCATACGTATGGAGATTGGAAGTTTTTGTTGCTTGGAGATTTGAAATGAGAAAGAGAGGAGTTATAAAGGGAGAGAGAGAGAGAGAGAGTGATGGATGGATGTGGTGATGGGGTGTAAGAAAGTATTGACTTTTGAGGCTTTTGTGTAAGAGAGGTGTGGGTGGTGAAGACTTTTGTGGCTTTTTGTGTAAGAGAGGTATGGGTTTGGGAGACTTTTGTGGTTGCTTAGGAAAAGGGATGAAATTGATGTGTACTTGACATGTGATGGCTTGATGGATTGATTGATTGATGGGATTGATGTGATTGATGTGACACATCGTAGAGATTCCCTTGGGTTTCGCAACACGCGGCGTTTTCTCTCACCGAACGTTGGCCTACATCTCTTGACCAGGGTATCGCCTCGGCGCGCGAGTCGCGGCATCGGAACCGCGGTGACGGTGTGTCTCTATGGTAGTGGTCTTGGGTTGAGTCGACTCGGGTTGTCGGTATATGAATCAGGGTCGTGCGTCAATATTGGTTAAGGTCGAAGGTTGCCGAAATTCGACCGGTAAGACTGCGGAAGTCTATGGAACGGTGCGGTCTAAGAAACGGGTCTTACAACCCATCTAATCACTGATTTGCAGTAATGCCACTTAATCAATAATAGACTTAAAAGAACTAACAATTCATTAAAATCTGAGTCAGAGAAATTAAAGGAACAAGTCAAAGAACTAAATGAGGAAAATCTGATTCTTCATAATAAAAATTATACATTTCAAAATGATCTAGAAGAATCTAGAAATTTTTTTAAAATAAACTGTAAATTTTTCCAGAGAGGTGAGAAATTAGAAAAACTGTTAGGAATGTGAAAATATGGAGAGGACAAAAAGAGATTAGGTTATGGAAAGGCTAGAACAAAAACTAATGCACAACCACTTGAAAAATCTGTTACATCCAGTAGTAACACCCAACCTATCCCAGCTCATTATAAAAATGAGGAGTCAGTTTATGAGCTAAATAAAAGAAGTATACAATCATCACCACTGAGATTGTTGATAGGATGAAGGAGCAGTTAAGTCATGTGGACAAATCAGATAAGAAGAACAAATCTACCACAAGTAAAACTCCTGTCACAAAATAGGTGATTAAGGAAAAGATAAATTGCCTTGTTACTCAATCATATCATTTATCAGGAAATATGGCTAAATGGTACCTGGACAGTGGTTGCTTAAAACACGTCATAGGTGACAAATCTCTCCTTTCAAACTATACGGATCTTCACAAAGGGATAGTCACCTATGGAGATGGAACCACTGCTAATGTAATTGGACAGAGAATTATAGAAAAAATTAATCTGTTTAAGAATGAGAATACTTTTTACATAAAAGGATTGACACATAACCTACTAAGCATCTCTCAAATCTGCGATAATGGGCATGTGATAAATTTCAACAAAGAAGAATGCAAGATTTTAGATCAATCAGAAAAATCAATTATGAAAGGTCTTCGCACAAATAACCACTGCTACATTATTGTAGGAAAAGGAAGGAGTGATATTGAGAAACACTGAGAGTGAAGAAATTGGTCTAGGTTATGCATCAAAACCTGGATATTTATTGAAATGATGCAATTTTGTTGAGCCTTCAATATAACATCTAAGGTTGGAGACCTTGAATTTTTGTATATGAATATTATCATATCTATATTGTACAATACTGGTGCAAATTTTTTTTGATATATACTGATCAAGCCAAGTAATACCCAATAGTGTGTCGAAATTTTGAAAATTCTGAATATTATCTACCTTCGATACAAGTGTTGGCCTCTTTACGATTTCATCGACTTATAGCTCTTCAGAATATGAAAAGTCGTGTGACCATGGATAACATCGTGGGCTATCTCGATAGCATCGATCGAAAACTTCTCGATACAATCGATATGTTGGCCGATATGATCGACAGATGGCGCCCAAATAAAAGGCTGATCAAAAAGAAATTTTTTTTCTTCAAAGGCTAGTCCTATCTCTCTGCCCTGATCAGTTCCTTTGGTTGATCTGCTCAAAGTCCAAATGAAATCTCGACACCAAAGTGACACAAGAAAGATGATTAAAGGAAAAGGTAAGGCTCTCTCATCTGCAAAATCTTTCAAGAATAAGAAAGAGAAATATTCTAGACCACCTCAAAACCAGTCAGACTGGGAACATGTCACAATAGTCGATCATACTATTCTCATTAGTATTGTCAAACTCTATGGGGTGGATCTCATGATGGAAACCATTGGATGGAAGAATATGTTTAATATGGGTGGGCCATATCAGTTTGAAATGACCAGCAGTTCTTCAACTGTTGTCGTGTTGTCCAAGATTATCCACCTTGCATATGTCTGAAATTCATGCAACACACCAAGCACATTAGTCCATCAGTCCTTGGTCAGATTCTAAACATTAAAGTGACCCAAATCCCTGTCACTAGTAGAAATCTAAACGATTTGGGTAGATGGGTAGAAATTACACAATCACTGTGCCGGGGTATGACAATTCCTAGAAATGATAGTAATATTCTTCCAGTAAAATACCTAGGAATCTTGTTCCGACTCCTTTACAGTATTTGCAGCACGAATGTGTACCCATGTGATGCAAATGACACATATCTGAGTCCCATTGCACTCAACATTCTGTGTGATGTCTATCAAGAGATCCCTGTATGCTTACCGACTTTCATATTAGACCAGCTAATAAAGGTAATCAGAAGTGACCATCTTGAATTTCTTCCTTTTCCATCTCTTATCTGCAAGCTCGCACACTGGGCAGGTCTGTCGGAAACAACTGATAAGGTATATCCTAAAGTTTGGTACGACCATGATGCAGTGTAACAAGTGTATATCTCTGTCTCATAGCATACTAAGATTCTCCCGCCTGCTGAAGATATGATCCCATACCTAATGAAGAAACTCTCTGGGGATCTAATAGAACTCTTGAATTTAGTCCTGCTTCTGTCACAAATTGTCAACGTCATGTGCTTGAGCGTCAAGTTTTGAACAATCTCACTGGAATTGATGAGCGACTTCAACACTGCGAACAAAGACTATCAGGAATAGAAAATAGAATGGAAGCTCTCCAACACTCTATGCAGCAGATTCTTGAGTTACTAACCACTGGCGGGCCTTCTATTTGCTAAAAAGGAGATAGTTATGATGAAATTGTGTATCTAGCCATAAAATACCTAATTTTACATCCATCTTTACTTATTTTGGGTATCCCTACATTTCTGGACAATGAACTCTTTTTGTTGATATGGCTGAACTTAATTCTCATTTTACTAAGATTCCTATTTTCTTATACAGTGCCTGTGCTGACTGCTTCATTGATTTACCTTCCTGGCTTCATTGATATATGCTTTACATTGTTCTCATTTATATACATCTGTTTATCTCTGGTTCTCTCATATGCTTCAATCTTCAGTCAATATCATGTTTTATGCCTTTGCCAATGATTGGCAAAAAGGGGGAGAACAATTCAAACACCCCAAGTGAAAAATTTGTATATCTGTGTTGCAGGTGTTAGGGGGAGCAACCGCAACAAGAAAGGGGGAGTTTTTGAATTAAGGGGGAGATTTTATTGGGTGTGCACATGGGTGATTAGAATTTATAAAATTATGTTAATGCATGTACACATAATTTAGGATGTATCTGTCTAGATATTTTCCTAGGGCGTTTTGGATATTTTGTCACGTAATTGACAAAGAGGGAGATTGAAAGTGCACCTACTAAGTGCCCTGGTTTGTCAATTACATTGTGAGTTGAGTCAGTCAGACAACAGTGCCTGACAAAAAGATCAAGTCAAGCGTCTACCTCAAATGGATGTGTGGAAGCTCGCCACCGGTAAATCATAGCCTCACATCCCATGTCCCAAAACACCAGGTGATTAAAACCCTTAAAAAGAACTAGAACATCTTAGGGTTTTTGTGTGTAAGAAAAGTTTTTATCAAATAGGAAAATCTTTAAGTTTTTCTTACACTGTCGATTATAAAGATTCCCTTTTCGATTGATCGACCAGCTCTGTCGATGTCCTCGGCATATCAATCGATACAATCGAGTGGGGAAAAGAAGCATCCAGCAATCCAACAATCATCTATACGATTTATCGATATATCGACTGATGAGTCGATATCATCGATATTCGAATATCGATCCTATCAGAAGAGGATCGATAATATCGACAGACTATTTTTCGACGCCCCTATTTTTCTAAAGAAAACTAACATAAGCTTTGATATATCGATGACTGTCCGATTCAATCTGAACTCAAATATCGATCATATCGGAAGTCAGTCGATCATATTGATTGAGGGTGCTTGTTTTCTCCAGCATAAATTTCATGTTATTTTTAATGTTGATCGGGGTGTCAGTCGATAAATCGATATTCATATGTCGATCATATCGAGACCTTGACGATTGGATCGAAATCGGACACAAACCGTCCAGCAAGCTTATAGGTAAATCTATACGATTTATCGATCCCATCGACAAGGTCTCCGATATCATCGATATACAAATTTCGATGACATCGACTGTTCCCCGATCATATCTGTAGAACATGAAAATTTTCAAGACTTTTCTCTCTTGTTTTCACCTGTCGACAGATCGATCCATCTCTCGATGGAATCAGAGTTCGAAATTCAATAATATCGATGTGTGTATCGATCTCATCGACCAGTTGGCGAAAGGTTTCTAAAAGTGAAATGACATTTGAGTTTGTATCATCGAGTGGTCTATCAATACAATCGAGAGTATACACTCGATCATATTGACGATTTCTCGATGATATCGAACTCTGTCATAAATATGACCGTTTATATCCGTTGGAACCTTTTGCCTATAAATAGAGAGATTAGTCTTTATTGCTGTCAGAGAAAGAAGAGAGTGCTTTTGAGAGTTTTAACCTTCCTATCATTTACCTTAAGCCCTTTCTCTTAGGAAGTTCATCCTCCAATCTACCCTCATCATTGATATTTCATAGAGTGGATTGGGGAATGAACTTCCACATTCAAGGATCCTCCACCTACTATCTTAATGACAAATCATTAAGCTGGGATGCCTTGAATGCATAGATGATTGGAACCACTCTATATTCCTTATAGGAAAATCTTTAGAGAGTGGTATTCCATCATAACCTTGACCCAACCTAAAGCTTAGTATAGATACATCTTTGTGTTGTGGATCAAGAGAGCTGAAGACTCTTTATCAACAAGAAGGAGATCTTCATCACTGCGCTAAAAGGGACTCATCAACTTATCTATAAGTACTAAGAGTCCAGAGGACATTTATGATCATTCCTTTTTAGGATTGGGTCATAGGTGTTGCTCATCATTTGCAGGTCTCGAAGGAGGCCTCCGACGGGAGTTCACTTGCGGGGTGCGTTGTGTGGACCCTCGCTCTGTAAAGAGCATAAACATCTGGTTAGGAGTACGCCAGCAAAACTCCAGGGTTAGAGGTGAACTGAATAGAAACCTATGGGTGCGTTGTGTGGACCCTTGCTCTGTGTGGGCATAAACATCTGGTTATGAGTACGCCAGCAAAACTCCAAGGTTTGAGGTGAACCGAGTAGAAACCTCTTTAAAGGTTGAAGGTGAACCTGATTTAAAACCTTATGTTTGAGGTGAACCATGGGAAACCTCCTTAGTGAAATCCGGTGACTCAAGGGTTGAGTGTGGAAGCCGGTAGTGGAGTAGACAAGTAGTCGAACCACTATAAAATGACTGTGTTTAAGATTAATATTGTCTTTCATTTATGTGATTGCCTTACATGCCTTTATATATGATTATCTGAAATCACATCTTGTGCACACACAGTCATATCCATCACAATCTGATTCATAAAGTTGTTTATCTTACAAGAAGTTTGTGATTGGATCCTCTATCAGGCTTGTAAGCCAGTAGAGTTAATTTTTGAGTAATCCTGATCTGTACTCTGTGATAGGATTAGTGTGATAGGATTGAAATATAACTTATAAATCTTTAAAAATTCCTATTCACCCCCCTCTAGGACATATTGACATATTCCTACTTCAACTCAAGTGGTCTTCACCGCTATTTCATGGGACACCGTGGTCGAGCTGTCGGCATACGTTGGGGCCATGAGCCTCCCCGTAGTGACTAGTGAGCAACTCAGACTCGTGATCCGAATACGGTGGTATGGGACACTGTATTCGAGCTGTCGGCCTACACTAATTTGGTGATGGGGGAGTGGTGTAATGATTGCGTGTAACAGCCCTGACAGCCCTTTGTAGTGACCTCGAGCATACTCTGAGTCTATGTGGAGGCGATGACCCTTCCGTAGCAATAAGAGTACAAACTAGGCCTGTATTGATTTGGTGATGGGGGAGTGGTGTAACGATTACGTGTAACAGTCCTGACATCCCTTGCAGCGACCTAGAACCGTACTTCGTATGAGATATGTTATGAATGACGACCCTAGACTGGATCATTGTTGGGAATTGATATAGGAGAGGTACCTTAGCTTTCCAATCTTGCTATATGAAAAAGACTAATAACAACTTGATAATCATGTTCATATCGCACTGCATGTGCCTGGAAGATGTGGAGCACTGAGGGATGAAAGCATGCCGCGAACGTAAGATAGTGTCGCATGAGGGAGTACGTAGCAAGGGCTTGCATCATGATTGCATCTGATCCTTGTATTAACAAGAGTATCTAGGAATGTTTGATTGTACTGCTTTATCATTACCTCTTGACTGATTTGATAACATGTTAATCTTTACTCTATTGTTCCACTGAGTTATTTACTCACTCCCACGTTACGGGACGTTGTACACACCAACTAGACCCTGTCTTAGTTTCACGTGAGGGCGATGCTTGTGAAGCAGAGCCGGACTTTACTTTTTTCTGATGAGTTCTCCTTCATGTAACTCTCTGGCAGGTCTATTTGACCTAGAGTTGCACCGACGGGGCTTCAGTATTTGGGATAGAAGACATTACATTTTTCTCATTTTGTACATTTTGTAATCAAACTTGTAATTGTTAACCTAGTGACATTCATACTCTGAGGGCTTACTATCACTCTTATCTAGTTTAAATACTTATCACAGTCTTCCACTTGCATAATTTAAACATCTTTGGAGTATGATATGCTGTTTTTGGTATAATCCCAATTATATTTAATGCCCTTCTACAGACAACATTCATTCATCATTATCTGTGTTGCATAAGTGATGTTTTGGAACTCGGGAGTTGGGTTTCTACTCGACCCCCTATTTTCAGGGCATTACAGGAGATGAATAGAAAATTTTGTGGGGATAATATTGTTTTGAAATTGGACATTAAAAAGGCTTATGACAGGCTCGATTGGTTATTTTTTAAGAAGGTCCTGTTGAAATTCGATTTCAGCCTCTCTTAGGTGAGGATGGTTGAAAGATGTTGGGGTAATGCCTAGTTCTCAGTGCTTATAAATGGCAAGGCTGCATGTAATGCCCCGTGTTTTCAGGACCTGAGTATATGACTCGTTTCCCAAAAACTCGAGTGTTAACCTATAGAGAACTGAATTCCATACTTTTTTTCTTTATCTTTCAGAGTTAGTAGTTTAGCGTAGAATAGACAAAATAACATAAGAAAAAATTACAATTACATTTAAAATATACAGAGGTTGCCCATAATGACTTATACAAACCAATGTCTTGACATTAACAATTTCAAGATTTACATACATAAGAAATATAAAAGAAAATATATAAACGAAAGTCATAAGATCGCATAGCTTCCGCTGTGGGTACAACCACGCATCCTTGACCATCATAATAGCTCCTCATCAGTCTAAACCTGCATATCACTTAAGTGACCTGTACAACCTGTACGGTTGTATATTTAATGTATGAGTGATCAACTCAGTGTAAATTCTCCTCAAGATTACACACCGTTGTATTAGGTAAGAATAATTATGAAAGCATACAAAACAATACATGATGCAGTCTTATTGAATGCATGGATGTATGAGTGCACATCAACTGGGAATGCTCATCCAGCTGGCTTTTGGGAAAAACCAATGCAATGTGGCCGGTCACCAGCGAAAGTAAATAGTACATGCATAGTACCAAACTCAACAAAAGTGAGTCGATAGTCGATGGTCTAGGAGCTAGCAAAACAATGCCCCCAACTAAATCCTATTAGGCACGTGCTATAGCATCCAGAATTAGCCACCCATCATCGCCCGAATACTATAAATGCATGATTAGCCCAACCATTATTAATCTGTTTACAACTAGTAGGTACAATAAGCTCAAACGTACTACGGGGAGCTCAGAGCCCAGCTTAGGCCGATAACTCGAGCATAGGTCCCATAGCACCATCCCTGGCTCATGAGACTACCACTTAGGATGTTTAATGGAAGCCTATCGACTAGTGGCCAATCATAATCCAGTATATGGGGCTTGCTGTCGCAGGGTTGTATAGAATAAAACTTCAAACCCAAATAGGGGAAAATCCAAAACAAGCCACTTAGGGCGAATATCAAAACTAAGCCACATACGGCAAATACTAAAAAAATGCGATAAAAGACCATCCTCAAAAACCACTTAACCCAGCAATCCCTGGATGGCTGACCCACATCAACATTCAATTTAAACCACCATTCAACAACCATCAAGTCAAAGGTCCACTACAATCACAATCAATCGAGTTACATCCCAAGTATGGGTGTACATTTATAAGTAGGAATTTCCCACTGATGTACTAGTTTAAGTTGTGTAAGCAACCCACAAGTAATCTACAAGTAATCCACAAGCATAAGAAGATGCACAGGATAAATATTAAGCATGTAATCTTGCAATTCAATTTCAACAACTAGCACATGTAATCATAAGTTAAAGATATTAATTATCAATCAAAATTAAAATAAAACTATTAATTAAGCTAATGTGAAGATGGAAAACTCAAGGGGAAGAATCATCACCTTATAAATCAGATCGCCACTAATGCTGCTAGGAAGCACGTGTGCCCTTAGAATTAAATCCTACCATGAATTGTGAAATTTACACATGAGATCAATGCCCTACCAAGTGTCTGTGGTCAAGATTTATACAACTTAGGGTTTGGATTACTTTTAGGGTTCTATTATAGAATTAGGGCTTCATACTAGGGTTTAGTTATATGCTTTAGATTCTAGTATTTGAATCCTAAATTATTAATAATATTACTATTACTATTATTATTGTACAATGAGCCAATTAATATTCATACTAAGAGTATCAATCCATCCATATTAATAATGATGGTTCATAAGCTTATATTTAAATGTACCGAAATTATCAAATATTCTTATAATGACTGATAGCCTATTAAATAATACAAGTAATAGTATTAGAATATGTACTAACGATAGTATAATAAGGACTAATACTAATAATTATTTTAACAAGAATTATACTAATCCCAGAAGGAGAAAATTGATAATATGGTCATAATAATGAATCTAGTAATGATAATAGGTGATATGGTCTCATTGCTTATGTTTAAAGTATAGACCTAGAGTTTAGGTTACTCAGGCCTAGGATTTTATCCTAGAGTTTAGGTGTACGATAAATTTTAGGATTTGAACTCTAGTTGGTGTACCATTAATTACAATATAAACTTAATAATTTACAAGATAATCATTATCATTAGTGTTATAATTTATATTAGCTTACATAGTAATGACAATTGTTATGATGATAGCTAATATTGTGATCTATTCTTATAACATTTAAGAGTGGAAAAACAAAACACTAGAAGTTAATAATGATATTATTTTATTTTCTTGTCTATAATAACTATAGATCATTTACTAATGGCTATGCATTTCTACTATTAGCGATCCAAATAATGATAGAAATGGTAACATTAATATCAATACAACGAGACAAGTGTAGCTTAGAAGGAAAACATTTACTTACTTGTGTCGACTCAGTTCGAGTCGAGTTGGCTCGCCTCAACCCAACCACAACTTTGCTCTCTCTCTCTCTCTCTCTCTCTCTCTCTCTCTCTCTCTCTCTCTCTCTCTCTCTCTCTCCCTTCTTCTCCTCCCTCATCCTCTCATACTTCTTTTTCTTCTTTCTTTCTGCTGGAATGTCCAGCCATACCTGGACTGGACCCAAGCCCAACTAGTTCTAGACTAGGCCCATGGTAGACTCGACTACTACGTGAAAAATGAAAACAAATGACGGATTTAGAGACGGTTCTAGACCGTCTCTAAAATTGCTTGGTTTAAGGACGCTTTAGAGACGACTGAAAACCGTCTCTAAAATTAGGGACGGCTCCTGACCATCCCTAATATTGTCTTTATATGTTCTGCGTCCGCAAATAATTTAAGACGGTCTTTGACTGTCTTATATACCTCATCTGAGATGGTCTTCGACCGTCTTATAAGCGGTAATCTGAGACGGTCACTGGCCGTCCGTATTAGAGACGGTCATTGGCTGTCTTTTACTTGTAATCTGAGACTGTCAAAGACCGTCTCTAATAGAGACGGTCCTTAGTCGTCTTATTGCCCTGTGAAAAACCGTCTTTATTAGAGACTGTCAGAGACCGTCTCTATTAGAGACTGTCAATGACCGTCTCTTTTAGAGATTGTTACTAACCGTCTCTAATAGAGACTGTCAATGACTGTCTCTTTTAGAGACTGTTACTAACCATCTCTATTAAAGACGGTCCTTAGCCATCTTCTAGGATCGTGGAAGACCGTCCATATTAGAGATGGTCCTTAACTGTCTCTAATGCTCAGGTACGACCTGCAATAGAAAATAATTAAGGAGCTTAGAAAAAATAATTAATAGTGTTTAAAAAACAACTGTGATTTTATAAAAATCTACATTTTGAAAAAAAAAAAAATAAGAACTTTTAATAATGTTTATAAATTTGAAAAAAAAAAAAAAGATTTCAATAAGAAAAATGATTTTTTGAAAAAGAAAATATAAAAAATTAAATAAATTTATAAAAAAATTGACAAATTGTAAAAAAATATATATTTTTTAAAAAAGAAAACTGGATTTTGTATTTTGACAAAAAAAATTAAAAAGTTATATAACAAAAGTGAGATTTAAAAATGATATTTTGAAAAAGAAAATTTAAAAAATTTAAAAAAATTGTGAAAAATTAATAAATTGTAAAAAAAAATATATTTTTTAAAAAAGAAAACTGGATTTTGTATTTTGACAAAAAAATTAAAAAGTTATATAACAAAAGTGAGATTTAAAAAATGATATTTTGAAAAAGAAAATTAAAAAAATTAAACGAAATTGTGAAAAAATTGACAAATTGTAAAAAAAAAAAAAAAAATTTAAAAAGAAAACTAGATTTTGTATTTTGACAAGATAAAAAGTTATATAACAAAAGTGAGATTTTTAAAAAAAAATGATAAGAGATCTAGAAAATTTAAAAAATTAAACAAAATTGTGAAAAAATTGACAAATTGTAAAAAAATATATTTTTTAAAAAAGAAAACAAGATTTTGTATTTTGACAAGAAAACTTAAAAAGTTATATAACAAAACTGAAATTTTTTTAAAAATGATATTTTGAAAAAGAAAATTTAAAAAATTAAACAAAATTATGAAAAAATTGACAAATTGTAGAAATATATATTTTTTAAAAAAGAATACTAAATTTTGTATTTTGACAAGAAAAATTGAAAAGTTAGATAACAAAAGTGAGATTTTGATGATGTGTTGTATATCCTTGCCGCCCTCTATGTTTCTCCAACTCATTTCTAGGCTGGGTAATAATGTAAAAATGTTTTAATTTTTTAAAATTTATGTTGGTAAAAATGTGTATATATATATATATATATATATATATATATATATATATATATATATATATATATATAGAGAGAGAGAGAGAGAGAGAGAGAGAGAGAGAGGAACGCTCACCTGCGAACCAGTTCGTACGTACTACGTACGAACTTTTTTGAGAACCTATCATAGGTGATGTGGATCCTAAATCTGAACCGTTCATGTGAAGCAGCACCCAATGAAACCCCCATGGCCGAAGTTTTTTTTCAAAAATA